>OX451739.1:1276858765-1277458765 GCA_948472305.1 Vicia faba
TTCTCTCTCTTAAACTGAGGAGGAGCACCTTGACCATCTGAGGAAGTTATTTGATCGACTCAAGTTGTACAAGCTGAGGTTGAATCCCAACAAATGCACCTTTGGGGTAAGATCCGGAAAGTTGTTAGGTTTCATTGTAAGTGATAAAGGTATTCAGGTGGATCCTGCCAAAGTAAAAGCCATACAAGAGATGCCGACTCCAAAAACAGAAAAAGAAGTCAGAGGTTTCCTAGGACGACTGAATTACATTGCTCGATTCATCTCACATCTAACTGCTACTTGTGAGCCAATCTTCAAATTACTGAAGAAAGATCAAGTGGTACGCTGGAATGATGAATGTCAGGCCGCCTTTGAAAGGATAAAGGATTATCTCCAAGAACCACCCATTCTTATGCCACCGGTGGAAGGAAGACCTCTGATATTATACTTGACAGTGCTTGATAATTCAATGGGGTGTGTACTGGGGCAGCATGACGAGTCTGGCCGAAAAGAGCATGCTATTTATTACTTGAGCAAAAAGTTTACCGACTGTGAGTCTCGTTACTCACTGCTTGAGAAAACTTGCTGCGCTCTTGTATGGGCTGCTCGCCGGCTGAGACAGTATATGCTGACTCACACTACCTTATTGATTTCAAAGATGGATCCCATCAAGTACATATTTGAAAAACCTGCTCTGTCTGGGAGAATAGCGAGATGGCAAATGATCTTAACAGAATATGATATCCAGTATACAACTCAGAAAGCAATTAAGGGAAGTGTACTGGCTGATCATTTGGCACACCAACCTGTGGACGATTACCAATCATTGAACTTTGACTTTCCGGATGAAGACATCATGGTGGTAACTGACTGTGAAGTACCTGGACCGGATGAAGGACCTGAGGAAGGATCCCGATGGTCTATGCATTTTGATGGAGCCTCCAATGCCTTGGGTAACGGCGTCGGCGCTGTAATCATATCTCCCAAAGGAACTCATACTCCCCTCACCGCCCGATTATGTTTCAGCTGCACCAACAACATGGCAGAATATGAGGCATGTATCATGGGTCTACAAGCTGCAATCGATTTAAGGATCAAGTTTCTAAGTGTCTTCGGAGATTCCGCTCTCGTGATTAATCAGATCAAGGGTGAGTGGGATACGAAACACCCGAATCTTATTCCTTACAAGGAGTATGTGTCGACCTTGCTCCCTCACTTTGAAGAAATAACGTTTGAGCATTTCCCCAGAGAGGAGAATCAGCTAGCAGACGCCCTAGCTACGATGTCTTCAATGTTCAAAGTTAAATGGGACAATGAAGCTCCCCGAATCATTATCTGGAAGTTGGATGAACCGGCCTACTGTTGTGAGCTCGAGACTGAGGAGGTTGAAAAACCCTGGTATCATGAGGTGAAGAGGTATTTGGAAACTCAGGAATACCCTGAAGGTGCATCTGTCAATGATAAGAAGTTCATGAGGAGATTTGCTGCAAAATTCTTCCTCAGCAACGGCATTCTCTACAAACGGAATCACGATTCAACTCTGCTACGTTGTGTGGACAAGGCTGAAGCAGAGAAAATTATGATGGAGTTGCATGAAGGTACATTTGGAACCCATTCTAGTGGACACACCATGGCTAAGAAAATCCTTCGGGCAAGATATTTCTGGTCCACAATGGAAGCCGATTGTTACCAACACTCCCGAACTTGTCATAAATGCCAGATCTATGCTGACAAGGTGCATATCCCGCCGGTTCCTTTGAATGTCCTAACGGCACCCTGGCCTTTCGCAATGTGGGGCATCGATATGATCGGTGAGATCCGACCAACAGCATCAAATGGGCATCGCTTCATCTTAGTGGCGATCGATTATTTCACGAAGTGGGTTGAGGCAGCTTCCTATGCCACAGTAACCAAGAGCGTCGTGGCACGTTTCATCCGGCATAATCTGATCTGTCGGTACGGCGTCCCAGAAAGAATCATTACGGACAATGGCACCAATCTCAATAACAAAATGATCACTGAACTCTGTGAACAATTCAAGATACAGCACCACAATTCTTCTCCCTACCGACCGAAGATGAATGGGGCTGTAGAGGCAGCCAATAAGAATATCAAGAAAATTGTGCAAAAGATGACAGTGACCTATAAAGATTGGCACGAGATGTTACCGTTCGCTCTTCATGGGTACCGCACCTCAGCAAGGACATCAACCGGGGCAACTCCTTTCTCTTTGGTCTATGGCATGGAGGCAGTCTTGCCGATTGAAATCCAGATACCCTCTCTCCGGATAATGAAGGATGCAGACTTGAATGAAGATGATTGGATCCAGACTCGACTTGATCAATTAAATCTGATTGACGAAAAGAGGCTCACTGCTATCTGTCATGGTCAGACGTATCAAAAACGGATGATCAGGGCATTTAACAAGAAAGTCAGACCGCAAGAGTATCAAGTTGGGGACCTGGTAATCAAACGCATCATCCTTCCTCAAAGTGATCCCCGGGGCAAATGGACCCCTACTTACGAAGGGCCGTTTGTGGTTAAGCGTGTGTTCTCAGGAGGAGCCATGATCCTAACCACCATGGACGGTGACGACCTTCCTCACCCCGCCAATGCAGACATAGTAAAAAAATACTACGCATAAATAAAAGACCCGCTAGGTTGACATACCTAGGCAAAAATAAGGGCTTCCCGGCGAACCAAAAGGGTTCGGGCAAAAATAAGGGATGAAATGAATAAAAATCTGTACACCTGGCAAGTCGAAAACCTGAAAGGGCGGCTTGGGCAAAAATGGGTATCCCGGTGGGCTGAAAACCCGAAAGGGCGGTCCAGGCAAAAGTTAGGGATAAAAGCGTAACACTATGTCTCATTGGATCACTTCGCATCCGGAATTCGGCATCAACTATCAGGCCCCAAATTGCGGCATTGACCAATCAGTTTCATCTTCAGATTAGGCAGTAAGGCGATGAGACGTTCGAAAACATAAAGGCGATAGCAGAATTGGAACCCAGTGGGATTGTTCACGTAGCTGTTTTGTTTTCTTTTTTCAAAATGTAAACTCTATACTATTTGGCGATGTCCTCTTACTAGGATGTCAGTCTCTTGTACAAAAAACGCCTATTCACAGGCAAAAGCTTAAATCAATACAAATTCACTTGTTCATACAAATTACCATTTGTTTTCCCCTTTTCCTGTTTTGTCTTGCGAAGAACGTCCAATGTTCATTTTTTGATATATGCATTTGACATTGAATTGCTGATTCATAAATATTCGCATATGAAACAAGAGATTAATTACCGGTGACATCAAAGACAAGGGCAGTGTGGGGTTGTCTATTGCAGTCTGGTTATTTTGTCCGCCAAGGCACCAAGGTAGGTTCAACTGAAAAATATGGCCAAATCATCTTAACTCCCTGCAAAGTACGGACGTCTCGCCCGAGTTTTATTTAAGAGTTATTTCCTCACAAGGATTTATAACTGGGTTGTCCTCAGCTAAAAGCCACGGAAGACCACTCTCGGCAAAGTTCCTTTAGTCCTCGAGCGGAGTCTATCTTTGGTATCCCCAAGCAGAGTTTATCTTCGGAGTTCCCCAGCGGAATTTATCACCATCACCCTCAGCAGAATCCATCATTAAAGTCCTCAGCAGGCCTCTCATCAAAACTTCGGTCAAGTATCTCTTTCGCAGAGCAGCTTCCCGGCCGTTCGTCAAGGATTTATTTCCCTAAGATGAAATTACACTCATAAACATTTCACATTTTCATACATCTTGCCTACATACATGATGAAACGCATACAACATCAAACGTTGGACATCATGACATCATGCATATCATACATCATAACATTGCATACAATTTACGTCTTTGCCTTTTCAGGAAAAAGACAATCTCGAAAACGACTACCTTCAACTGTCACATTTCCAGATTCGATTCCTGTATCCAGCCAGGGCATATCTGTTGACAACATTTCCAGATTCGACTCCTGTATCTAGCCAGGGCACGTCTGAAGAGTTCGAAGATTCGATTCCTGTATCCAGCCAGGGCACATCTATCAACTACAACATTTCCAGATTCGATTCCTGTATCCAGCCAGGGCATATCTGTTGACAACATTTCCAGATTCGATTCCTGTATCCAGCCAGGGCATATCTGTTGACAACATTTCCAGATTCGATTCCTGTATCTAGCCAGGGCATATCTGTTGACCACATTTCCAGATACGACTCCTGTATCTAGCCAGGGCATATCTGTTGACAACATTTCCAGATTCGACTCCTGTATCTAGCCAGGGCACGTCTGAAGAGTTCGAAGATTCGATTCCTGTATCCAGCCAGGGCACATCTATCAACTACAACATTTCCAGATTCGATTCCTGTATCCAGCCAGGGCATATCTGTTGACAACATTTCCAGATTCGATTCCTGTATCCAGCCAGGGCATATCTGTTGACAACATTTCCAGATTCGATTCCTGTATCTAGCCAGGGCATATCTGTTGACCACATTTCCAGATACGACTCCTGTATCTAGCCAGGGCATATCTGTTGACAACATTTCCAGATTCGACTCCTGTATCTAAGCCAGGGCACGTCTGAAGAGTTCGAAGATTCGATTCCTGTATCCAGCCAGGGCACATCTATCAACTACAACATTTCTAGAGTCAATACCCGTATCTAGCCAGGGCATATCTGCATAAGGAGACTGAAGATCAAACACCTGTAACAAGCCAGGAGAACATCTGTCTTTCTTAAATACACAAGTTCTCGCTAAGGAATCTCTTATGCGATCAACATTCTCAGATGGCATCTATAAGCCCATCCTCCTACCAGCAGTCGCTGAATGATATCTGTAAGCCCATTCTCAGATGGCATCTATAAGCCCATCCCCCGACAAATTCTTTCGCACCAGGTGGCATCTCTAAGCCCATCCCCCGACAAATTCTTTCGCACCAGGTGGCATCTTTAAGCCCATTCACCTCCACCGTCACATTGACGAGCGCAAATTTTCTGGGCACATTAGTGTTCAATCTCCTTTTACCTTCAAGTCGCGAAAGGCAAACTTGCCAATCTAACTCTTCAGGTCAAAGAAGATTGAACAGGGGCAACTGTTGTACCCCAAAATTTGCCCTCGCGCTTTTCCACAAGAAATCTCAGCTTCAAACATTTCCTGACTTCCCAAACTGGTTCAAGAATCGGACCAACGGACTTTTTTGACAGTCAAGCAAAATTAGGATTTTACTGATTTTCAGAGCTTTGAATTGTTGCATACAGTGGGCTTAGGGCTTGATTGATTTGTGGTTCAATTTTGATCAAGCGAGCGTGATTTGGCATTTAATCGGGAATTAGGGTTTCATGGGCATGTTCTCAGAAGAATTTAAATTCCACAGCACTTTGCGGTTTATTTCAAGATTCAGATTAAAATTCGCGTTATCTTGGTTTAATCAGCAAAAGAGACATTGGTTTTGGATTCAGTACGTTTTGATTGGGCCAGTCAGATACAAGATGCAGTTTTGAATTCACAGTACTTTTGCATTTGATCAGTCCATTTAAGTTAATTGCTGCTTTGCTTTGGATGTGGGATAAGACAGGTTTATTGGACCAATGTTGTTTTACTTTAGTTATTTATTATTCTGAAACTAAAATGATTGAATTTATTTTTCAATTGTTTTAATTCTAAGAATTTTAAATAAATAAATAAACAATAAGGAAATTAGAATTAATTGGATAATTTGAATTTTTATTGATATTTAAATTATTTACAAATTGTTGTTACAAACAATGATTTACATTTAATTTAAATATTACAATAGAATGAAAAAAAAAACTATCTTATTTTCTAAATGCTCTTCATTCTTTACTCCGCTCCGGCATTCCATCTTTCATCTGCAAAAAGAACAAGAAAAGTCAGAAAACATTTAATTAAAAAAAAAAAAAAAGTTAAAAGTTGCTCATCATTAGGGGCCACTGACTGGGATCAGTTGCCCTCTCTGCAAATCACGGGATTTCTCCCGGTTCACAGAGAGGGAAGATTATTTTTACTTCATGAAATGCAAAATGTCAAAAAATGCATAAGTTACAAATTCAAGCTGCATAGAAATTCAAGATTCAAAATCCAATCCAAACTGAAAAAGTGCAAATCCAAAATTTCTATCCAAAAAGCCAAGGCTACTGTCAAAATGCCCAAGGTCCCCTCAAAGGAAGTCAGCACACATAAACTGTCAAAAGAGATGAAGATGTAAAATGTAAAATGCAAGTAATCTAGAATCATCACTTCCCATCCAGGGCCCCTTCAGAAAAGTACAAACAAAAATCATATAAAATTTTCAAACTGTACTTTGAAGAGAGAGTAAAGAGAGATAAAGCAGTTCAGGTTAGGCATAGCAGTTCAGCAGCAGGCCAAGACAGTAAGGAAGACAGCAGAAAAAGATATACAAGCCTACAAGTCCACAAGCTCAGTACAGCAGACAGTAGGAGTTGAAATAGAAAAGGAAATATACAAGACAGTTCAGTAGCAGCAGGGCAGAAGTCAAAAGCCAGTACAAAGCAAGCATAGGCAAGGCCAAAGCAGTTCAGCAGGCAATTCAAAGAGAGATACACAAAGTCAACTCAGCAAAATACAAGGCAGTTCACAGCAGACAATAGAGAGTGAATATAGAAAAGAAAATAGCTAACACAGTTTAGGCAACTCAGAATAGACAGAAATAAGGTGAGAGAAGAGAGAAGTATGAAAAACTGTCAAGGCAAACACAGCTAGGTAGCTGCATCAAAATACCAACTCTGCCTCACCACAATACACATTAGGCAATATAGCAGTTCAGAAGATAAAAGAGATATATACAAGCTGAAGCAAAATCACAGATATACAACCAAGAGACTTGCAAAAACTGAGTTGTCTAGAACCAGCATCCTCT
Source organism: Vicia faba (assembly GCA_948472305.1). Classification (NCBI taxonomy): domain Eukaryota; kingdom Viridiplantae; phylum Streptophyta; class Magnoliopsida; order Fabales; family Fabaceae; genus Vicia; species Vicia faba. The sequence goes on from OX451739.1 coordinate 1,276,865,652, forward strand.
CATATCCCAAAACATATAGCATAAACATACTAAGCTTATCAGAAAAAAAGAGAACCATGACCATCATCTGAACCTAACACATTTCAAGCCTCAACCTTCATGTTAAACCCACAAACCTGATAACACATTTCAAGCCTCAACCTTCATGCTAAACATACAAACCTCATGTCCAAACTTGCCTCACCATAACATACTGAACCAAGCATATACAAGCTAAAGTCTCAAACCAATACCATAACCTGAACATCTCAAGCCACATAGCATCAAGTTCACAAACAAGCACGAGCAAATACTCAGACATATCATACTCAGGCAACAAAGACATCAAGGCAGCAATGTTCTAAAATACACGGGCAACAATCCAAGGCAACGCATTGTGGAAGAAGAAGATAAAAAGTGAATTTCAAGAAAGGTTTTTCAGGCAACATCAAGCATCATCATCAAAACCTTAATCATAAACAGGGAACGAAGTTACCAGGAAGGCATCAAAAGCAAGCATCAAGCTTCACCGCTCCGGCCTCCTCAACATCTCGCTCTCCGCCTCTCCTCCATCCCCTAAAAACAGGTAGCATTCTTCTTCCCCTTCACCTCATAAAACGAAAATAAAGAGCTCAGAATAATTCTACGCGAATCAGAAAGGAAAAGGAAAATATAAAACGTTTGGAACCAACCTTGTTTCAAGGGACGTGGCATCCTTGTCTTGGAGGGAAGAGAGCGTGAGAATGATGCTGGTGGCCGGAGACAATCGAATGCTCAGAATTTGCTAATCGGAGAAGACGAATACCACGAACGCGCCGCTGCTGACGAACCCTAATTTCGTTCCCAACTGAAACAATGGCCTAACCCTAATTCTGTTTCAAAACCTTGGGCCAGACCCGCTGCTAACCTCCTCTAAAGCCCAACAAGAAATCACCTAACTTTCTAATACTAAATCTTATTTTATAAAACACTAACTATTCTTTTCATTTTTATAAAAAAACAATACATACTTTTTTTTTTATATATAAAACACTAACCCTTTTCTTAACATTAACTCTTTTATTTATTTTATTTTCTTTTCATAAACAATATTTTTTTTTACTAATTTCATTCTATAAACAATGATTTTATTCTTTGTAAAAAAATACTAACCTAAATAATAAAATACTTTTTATCATAAAATTAAGACATTTTTTAGATAGTTATTTTTTACATTTATGTTATATTAAAAATTAGTTTTGTACATGTCATACAAATTAAATCTGAAAATACTTTTTCTTAATCAAAATATTTTTTATACAATTAACTAAAAAACTTTTTTTTTGAAATATATTTGTATATACATCATATAAGTTAAAATTGAAAATATTTTCTTAATACACATTTGCATATAAAATAACCAAATACTTTTTGTACATAATTAAATTGAAAATACCTCTTTTAATTAAAACATGTTTGTACATATTATACGTAATTAAAATTAAACTTTTTAGTTAACATTCTTTTTGTACATTAACATATAAATCAAAATACAGATTAAAACGTATATCTAGGTCAAAACCCTAATGCGACTCAATTTCACATTTCGCACTTGTACATATTTACATTTACACAATACATATACATTTGCACTTACACAATATATTGCCCTATACACACTTTATCTTATATTTGTATATTTGATATTCATTTTTGATCGCACATTCGATTTGGTTGTAAATTATTGGGTACTATAAGTCTCATCCCCTTGTACATTTATACCCCCACTCCCGGACATTATTTTGTAATAGCGTAGATTTACATTCCGCAATTTACAGCTTTTCAATTATACCATGGTTAGACCTAGGGTTTGTATGTACATAAAATCAAACGCTAGATAACCTAATACAAGATAAATGCATGTAATCAATACACAATCACACTTGCACCCCCTAGGGTAATCCCACATGTTGCCTTCCAAAATGGGCCATGCTTGCACGTCGAATGTCTTTGGCAAAACAAAATTAAATGATCATAAGTCCCTCGATGACGCTTTCGAAAGTTGCCTAAACGAAATGATCAAGTCCCTTCAAAACAATTTGCCAAAGACACTTGGCATCATTGCATTCATGGTCTATGCGATGACCCGTGCCCGTCCCGAACAAACTTCCTAAACGCAAGATTGCCCATCAATTTCAATGGTGGAACAAAATTGTTAAACGGGGTTAAAACATGACAAAAAACCTTTGAGTACAATAGGGTAGACATAACTCTTAGTTACTTGAGATCAAACTTGCAAAAACACTTGCCTTCTTTTCAAAAACCACAATCCACAACACTTTCAAACAAACTCTCAAAAACATTTGAAAACATCTTTTCGAAAAGATTCACACTTTTGTAAAACACTCAAACACGAGTCAAATACATTAGTTGCCTAAAACAAGGCATCTTTTTCTAAAACATTTTCAAAAAGCACCCACACACACCATTTTCAAAGCAATCGAAAAACAAGGCAAGTGATCTAAAAAAAACCAAGTAACTAAGAGCCCATGGATAACCATGGATGAAAAGGGTGCTAATACCTTCCCTTTTCATAATCTACCCCCCGAACCCGCGAAATATCTCAAAAGGTTTTTGCTGTGCTTTTTAACCTTTCCTTTAGGATAAAATAAAAAGTCGGTGGCGACTCTTGCTAACCGCACAAGTGCGAATACGAACGCAAAACACTAGTCAGTTCTCCCACCGTATCACAATTGGGAAATAAACCCTTTTGAAGAGGATATTTGACGAACTGCTGGGGAGGATATTTTTTAGGCGGAATTCCATAAGGCTTCCTTTTAAGACCAACTCAGCTAGGGAGAGGATCTTCCGGAGATTGAAACTCTGGCTGGGGATTTTAAGAATCCAAATTTGTGGGAATAATGTTATTGAAACAACTTTGTGGGGATATCTCAAATGCATTTAAGGAGATGCTTGTTACTGTTTTTAAGCATACATTTTTAAAAGTTTAATCATGTTCATATGCACATGTTCATTCAATTTTAGTCATTGGACACTTTTGCACTCAAAACAGAAAAAACAGAAAGTTTGCACTTCAAAGAATATTTATATTGATATTTTACCCATGAATAGCCATTTTTTATACAAAGAGACCGAGATCCTAGTAAGAGGAAATCATCGAAAAAATGGAAAGAATACAAAGTGAAGACAAAAAATAATAGCCATGTGAAAGTGATCTCATTGTGTTCCAACCCCACTATTGCCCCTATGTCTTCAAATATTATCCCTTGTTGTTGAATAGAAGTTGGTTGGATTGATCTTGGGCCATTTGAACTTGGACCTTGATAATAAAGTTGGCTGTAGAGATCCCACGAGACATAGTCATACGCTTTTAATCCTTAGCTTTTGCCTGGACTGCCCTTTGGGTTTTCAGCCCACCAGGACACTCATTTTTTCCCAAGCCGCCCTTTCGGGTTTCTGACTTGCCGGGTGTACAATCTTTTGCATATATCCCTAATTTTTTCCCGAACCTTTTTGATTCGCCAGGATACCCTTATTTTTGCCTAGGTATGTTAACCTAACGGGTCATTTTCTGTGTAGTATTTTTTAACCATGTCCGCGTTCACAGGATGTGGGAAGTCTTCGCCATCCATAGTAGTCAGCATCATGGCACCACCAGAGAAAACTTTTTTTTACAATAAATGGCCCTTCGTAAGTGGGAGTCCATTTTCCCCTGGGGTCGCCTTGTGGAAGAATGATGCGCTTTAATACCAAGTCACCAGCTTGATACATTTGAGGCTTGATTTTTTTGTTGAAAGCCTTGATCATACGTTTTTGACATTTTTAACCGTGACAGACAGCATCCAGTCTCTTCTCATCAATCAAGTTCAACTGATCCAACCTAGTTTGAATCCGTTCGTCTTCACCTAAATCTGCTTCCTTCATTATCCTTATAGAGGGAATCTGATTTTCTACAAGCAAGATAGCTTCCATGCCATAGACCAGGGAGAATGAGGTTTCCCCAGTTGATGTTTGGGCTAAAGCACGGTAGCCATGGAGAGCATACGGTAACATCTCATGCCAGTCTTTGTAGGTTACCACCATCTTTTACACAATCTTCTTGATATTTTTATTGGCAGCTTCCACTGCGCCATTCAACTTGGGTATGTGCAGAGAAGAATTATGATGCTTGATTCAGAACTGAGTACAAAGTTCTATAATCATAGCATTGTTGAGGTTGGTTCCATTGTCAGTGATGATCCTTTCGGGGATACCGTAACGGAAGATGAGGTTATGCTTGATAAACCTGGCAACAACATTCTTAGTGACTGAGGTATATAAGGAAGCTTTGACCCACTTAGTAAAGTAATCAATGGCAACAAGGATGAAACGGTGTCCATTTGAGGCAGTAGGTTTGATCTCTCCAATCATATCAATGCCCCACATTGCAAACGACCACAGATCAGTCAAGACATTTAGGGGAATAGGAGGTACATGAACCTTGTCAGCATAGATTTGACACTTGTGGCAAGTCCTTGAGTGATGATGACAATCAGTTTCCATTGTGGACCAGTAGTAACCAGCCCGCGGGATTTTCTTGGCCATAGTGTGTCCACTAGAGTGGGTCCCAAAGAGGCCATCATGCATATCTTCCATAATTTTCTCTACCTCCTTCTTGTCCATACATCGGATTAGAGTAGAATCATGGTTGCACTTGTATAGGATTCCATTGCTTAGAAAGAATTTGGCTGAAAATCTTCACAATAATTTCTTATCATTGACGAAAGCTCCTTCAGGATATTCTTGTGCCTCAAGATATCTCCTCACCTCATGGTACCATGGTTTCTCTTCATCAGTGTCAAGCTCATAGCAGTGTGAAGGTTCATCAAATCTTTCGATTGTTATCATAGGAGCTCATTATCCCATTTGACCTTGAACATGGAAGACATTGTTGCCAAGGCATCAGCCAACTAATTTTCTTCTCTAAGAAAATGTTCAAAGGTGATCTCCTCGAAGTATGGTATTAGGGTTAACACAAGCTCCTTGTAAGGAATAAGGTTAGGATGCTTAGTGTCCCATTCTCCTTTAACTTGACTGATCACTAAAGTAGAATCTCCAAATACATCCAAATGCTTGATCCTTAAGTCAATAGTAGCCTTCAAACCCAAGATGCATGCCTCGTACTCAGCCATGTTATTCGTAAAATCGAAGCACAGTATAGAAGTGAAAGGAGTGTGACAACCTTCAGGAGAAATTATTACAGCACCAATTCCATTACCCAAAGCATCGGAAGCCCCATCAAAAACCATAGTCCATTGGGATCCTTGTTCAGGGTCGTCATACGGTCCATGTTTTGCACAGTCAGTCACTAACACGATATTCTCATCCGATATTATCAACCAAGACATCAATATGTGGTAAATGGAAATCATTTTTGGGGCTTTCCCTATTCAGATCCATATAATCTACACACATACAAACCTTTCCATCTTTCTTTGGCATAGGGACAATGTTTGCAACCCATTGAGGATAAGATGTGACATCCAGAAAACCTGCATCAAATTGCTTCATTACTTCAACCTTTATCTTTTCAGACATGTTTGGCCGCATACGACGTACTTTTTATTTAACAATAGGACAATCTTCCTTCGTTGGCAGACGATGAACCACAATGTCGATATCCAATCCTGGCATATCTTCATGCGACTAAGCAAACACTTTAACATAGTCATATAAAATCTAAACCAATCTACTATTAATACCATCTTCTAGGTTGGCACTGATCTTGACTTCTTTCTTATTTGTCTCAGTATCTAAGTTGATAACCTCGACTGGATCTTCATGAGGTTGAATAGCTTTCTCTTCTTGCATTAGAAGTCTGGCTAATTCTCCTGATATTTCACAATCTTCCTCGCCTTCGTCTCCGCTTGGTTAACTGGATGTTCGAAATCATAACTAGCAATAGTAGAGTCGTTGGCAATGAGACCCGGAGTGGATGAAGATCTGCAAGTGTGTGTGTGTGTGTGTGTGTGTGTGTGTGTGTGTGTGTGTGTGTATGTGTGTGTGTGTGTGCATGTAAGATACATGGATATTGAAAAAAATGTAATAAAGGAAAATAAAGACAATGAACACAAAAATTTTAATGCAAAAGGTCCAATGGTTTATATTAAATGATCACATGATAAATGAACATGAATAAAACCCTTAACAAATGAACCATAGTGCCCCGGGCAAGGCACATGGCTTAAAAGTCATTGTTTGGAATTTAAGATTACATACAAAAGTTCTTGAATTGACATAAAACAGTAAACAGTAATTACTCCTCAATGAAGGAGATGGGAGTGAAATCCTTTACATGCCAGTTGTTGAGCTTTCCTTTGATAGTAGGGTAGATTTTTGAGGGGGTTTTCCCCAGTTGCTCAACTATTTTGAAGTCACTCTTCTTTATGATTTTTAGGATTTCCTCTATCTCTCGAGTGGAGGGTTCTTCAACATCAGTATCTTTGGTAGGTGCTTCTATCCCAGTAGGCTCACCTTCTATCTTTTTACCTCTAGTGATGGCACTAGACTTGTCATTGGTTATGCGGACGGGAGTTGTTGTAGTAGTGGGCGGTGAAATATCAGGGGAAAAGATCCTCCATGTTCTTGTTACTTTATTAGAACCTTTAATATTAGTAACATAAGCTTCATCTTCGTTGATCCAAGAATCTTGTTTTATCCCATGATAATAAACCTCAGCACCATGTTCCATGGAACTGCTTTGTCAGAGGAGTAGGGAATAGGCCCAGCGGAAGTGATTATTAAAGGAGCAATGGTTGGTTCATTTGAAATCCTAATAGGACCCTTTGAGGGGATCCTAAGAGGCTTGTTGGAGATGGTTATTATGGAAAAGTCTTCAGCTTTGTTGGTTAAACTTTTGATGGTAGGAATCTTCTCAAACAGAATCTTACGGCTATTTATCAGGCGTTGCACACCTTCCTTCAGCTGTTTGCACCCATTTACTTGTTGATCACATCAAACACAATCTTTAGAACAGCCAGGGAACACCTCGGCTCTCAGCAAATTAACCTTCACAATAGTTAATGGGGTTATTAAATCTTCAATGGGTGATAAAATTAACACCTTTGCCATGATTCGGCATTGGTGTTGTTATCACATTTGGAGTAACAAGGTGATAAAATTCAGTTGTTTTATTGTCCATCAGATCTTGAATTTTATTCTTCAGAACCCAACATTGATCAGTTTCATGCCCGAGGTTGTTGGAATGATACACACATTTGGCATTTGGATTATACTTAGGTGATGAAATGTTTGGATTGGATGGTGGATCGCGCAATGTCACTAAGTTGGCCTTCAACAGTTGTTGTAAGGCTTGGGATAATGACATGCTTATCTTTGTGAACTGTCTCCGAGGTACTTCAGATCGTTGATTGTTGGATGATTTCCTTTGAGCAGGTGGTGGGTTGGAGATTAACATAGCATTAACAGAGAGTCGGTGATCCTTCTTGGTATGGGCCCTTGCCCCATACACATCATTTGTTTCCTTCTTTCCAGTGAAATGCTTCTTTACAGTGTTGGATGTGGAAGCAGATGTCATGGGAATTTTTCCGCTCTTAATGCCACTTTCAACCCTTTCACCAGTTAGGATCAACTTGGTGAAACCAGACGAAGAACTGACAATCAATAGGTTGAAAATAGGCCAGTTAATGTACCCATGAACTTGTCCAATAGTTCTTTGTCAGTTAGTGGTGGTTGGACCCTACCAGCAAGATCCCTCCTTTTTTGTGTGTACTCCTTAAACCCTTCATTAGTACCCATTGTCATACCTTGAATTTGGACTCTAGTTAGTGCCAGATTAACATTGTATTGATACTGGTGATAAAAAGCAGTGGCTAGATCTTCCCATGTGTGGATGCAGAAACCCTCCAATTGATAAAACCATTCTAGTTGAGTCCCAGCCCGACTCTCATGGAAGAAATGGACCTAGAGCTTTTTGTTGGTAGTGTGCGGCTATATCTTGCACACGTAACACCTTAGATGAATGTTCGGGAAGGAAACCCCGTCATAATTGGCGAAGACCGGTATTTTTAACTTATGGGGAAAGATGACCCCGGGTACTAAGCCCAACTCACCAAAATTTAAACCAGGCGCAACTTGAATTTCAATAGCCTTTAGTCTAATCTCCAATTGCTTATATTTATCCTCAACCAGAGGATATTGCTCATCAAAGTAATCTTCGTCTTCGGAAGCTTGATTATTGGCACCCCCACCACGGGTACTCCTTGCCTCTTCGCCTTGATTTTCGTCCTACTCAGACGACTCTTAGACTATCCGTACCTGACGAACCTGTAGCGACTGGTTTTTTAATCAAGAGTCACCACTATTAGTTTTTATCCTAGGGAAGGGAATCTAACAGAAAACCCTAATTCGGAGATAGAGATTCTAGGTTTCGGACTCAATTAGACGAAAGGAAGGTGTTAGGCACCTTTCATCTACCTTGTTCACAAGGATATTAGACTCTAGATTTAGGTTTGGGGTAAACTGGATTTTAAGTTTTAATTAGAAAGACTCGCCACGATTTTTGATCGTATGCCTACGTATCCTCTTATGAGGAATCATAGTCCCAATTCGTAGTTCGTATGGGTTGGTGTTTTTTAGGGGTTTGCAAACATATTTTGAATCACTTCGCACTCGATCGGGAGTAGTGATTACGGAAATTTTGACTGAGTGCGCGGTAAGTCAAAACTAGTTTGAAACCCTTTTGCAAAAAGACAGTTGATTAGCTTAGTTTATTGCGAAAAATAGTTTGATGATTTGTTGAATAATTTTTAATCGTATTAATTGCGAAGATCTCTTGATTAATGCATGATAAAAATATTTAATGCAAATATGTATAAAAATATGTTCATGAGTTTTTTAATTTAACATAATTTATTTTGATAATAGGTAAAATTTACATATAATAGATAATATTTATATTTGATATAATATAATAATAATATGAAAAATATTAATTAATATTAATAATAATTATTATTATTATAATAAATAATAAATAATATAAAATGAAAATAGAATTAAAAATATAAGAATTATAAAAAATAGTATAGAAAATATATAGTTGTTATCCAGGGGGTGCAATTTTATGTTAGTAAGTAAAACAGAGGGGGTGCTAATATCATTCTGGGTTGGCCCAATATGCAGGGGTGTGTGAATCGTTTCATGGTTTAGTAAACAATGGAATGGGGGGTGTGAAGAGTAATGGGCTTGGCCCATAGGAAAATTGAGGAGGGGTCCGAATGATTGGGTAGGCGAGAATGCATGGAGTTATAATGGAGACTTGGCCTATGGCCGTCTAACTTGAATCATGTGGTTGAGATCTGAGAGAACACATAAACTGTTGTGGGTGTGCGTCCACTAGATCGGACAGAATATATCATTTTATTCATTTTTCATATTTCATTTACTGAAACTTATTCTTCTTATCTTACCCCCCCCCCCCTCTTTCTCAAAATGCAAACCCTAGTTCTCTTAGAACCTCCGGTGGTGGCAAAAATTAACCCTTACCCACCGTGAATCCAACACCAAAACAAAAGAAAAAGCTAATAGTTTTTACCCTTTCCGCGATTTTATTGTTATGATTCTTGAGCGTGTACGATCCGGTGCTAACCCCCTCCCCCTTCTTTGATTGCACGGGTTTTGAAGGCGGCTTTCGGTGGCGTTAAAGTTGATGCTGGTGGATGGCGGCGGGCCTACGGCTAGCGATTAGGGTTTCAGATATCGAAACCCTAATCGCTCCTCCCTTCTTATTCATCAACGTCGAGGTCCTCGTTTTTCCTCAACTTGTCTTCTCTTTGTAAAACCCTCCACCTTGTTCTTGTTCTTCTGTATAAAACAAATCCCTTTGTTTCTGTATATCCTCCTTCCCTGTATCTATGTACCGACCTCCTCTGTATTTGCTTTTTTTAATATATATATAGCTTTTTGTTATTAGGGTTTTAAGTGAATTTGTTGTTACAGTTTCAAGCTTAGATTTAGGATAATCATAGAAATTTAGTGATTATGTCTTTGTAATTGATTCAGTTTGCGATTTGTAATTTGATTGGGTTTGTTAATAAATTTTATTCGTAATATTGCTGTAAAAGAGATTCGATTTTGTTTTAGATCTTCAGATTTGATTGTTTTGTAATTAGGGATTTAACTGATAATGTAATATATATTGGATTCAGCTTTCTGGATTTGATTGATGAAGATTTGGTTTATATTTGTTTTAATTAATCTGAACAGTATTAGTTTTTTTTAATGAGACTTGCGCAAAATTAGTGAAGATTTGAACAGTGGTTGTTATTGCACTTTTGGGCCTGCGCTGCATTTTGATTTCCTTAGCCCAATCACCCCTTTACAGTAAAACTATTACCAAGCCCAGTTTTAATAATTGTAATTAGAAACACATTTTTTACTAATAAGATGTAACAACGGTAATATATAGCCATAATAATTTCTCAACAAATCCAAACAAATTTATTACTAACAGGCTACGTTTTTTTTTCCGAAAACAAACAATAACTTTTTTTTTGTTTGATAATAATACTAAATAAATACTTTACAAAAAGTATTAATAAAATAATTATAATAAAAAAGTATTCAAAAATAACAGTAACAAAAGACAAAATAAAAAAGATTTTCTCAAAAATGCCAAATGGGCTAACTTAGAGACTATTTTAACGGGCCTGTAGTTTGTAATAGATTCAAAGCTTTAAATATTATTTTGTTTACCCCCTTTTAATAAAAAGATTTCTCTTAGCAAGTTGTGAATAAGAATTTTCTTAGAAAAATAACAGCGAACGTTTTATAATAATTTTTTTCTAAAATAAATCAGCAACAAAAATGACAGATGAACTGATTTTAAAGATCCCAACGGGCCAGCTAAAGAAGAAACCTTAATGGTTCTGTAATTTGGAATTTTACTGATTTCAATTCCAATTAACAACTTAAACTTAAGTTGGTTTTAACACTTAAGGACAACAGTTGTTTGAATAATTTTCCATTTTAGAGTCGCATGGGCCATAGGCCAACATGCCATAGGAATAGGTTTACACGAGTCTTTTTGATCCAAAAAGCTCCGCCTTCCTGAATTAAAAATACACCCCCTAGTCTTGGATAAAGATGGGATATCAAATACTGTTGTACCATCTTTAATTAAATATTTATTTTATTTAAATCTTGAAAAATAAAACCATCGAGGTAGGATAAATTTGGGGTACGATAGTTGCCCCTATTCAATTATCTTTTAATCGAATAGCGTGAGAAAACTCGGGTCTCGTGCATTCTAATTAGTAGTTTATTGAATACTTGAAGTATCCCAAAATTTGTCCGACAAACATAAGGTTACATTGATACAGCATACCCTTACGAGTCTCAAGGAAGTAGGCAAAATTGATGATATATCGCTTACCCGAGTTTGATAACGAGGCTGATATTCTTTGATCTTAAAAGCGCAATTTTGTATGTCTTGGTTTGGTTTTGATTATTCACCCATTTGCATAATGAATACAACAATAAGTGATGATGCCTGGCTACTTAAAGACTGAGGCCGTGGATTATGTTCGCGAATCGTTGCATGACATCTGATGCGATAGGCTAAACCTTGTATTTTGGAGCATCGCTGCGTGAAGTAGGTTAAAGTGTTTTTATTTTGAGCATCATAACATGAAGTCTGAGGCGGTGATCAGTGTTTATGGAATAAAGGAACGTATTGATGTATGAAGTCTGATGCAATGGGTTACAATTTTAAAAATTGTTGCGTGAAGTCTGATGCGATAGGCTGGATTTTGTGGAATAAGAAACACATTGTTTTATGAAGAATAAGGCGATGGGTCAGGTTCGCGAATCACTGCGTGAAGTCTGATGTGATAAGCTAAATCTGATTTCGAACATCGCTGCATAAAGTCTGAGGCGATGGTTTGTGTTACGGAGTAAAGAGATGTACATTACTGCATGAAGTCTTAGGCAATGAGTTTGGTTCGCAAATCGTTGCGTGAAGTCTGATGTGATAGGCTGGATTTTATGGAATAAAGAGACACATTGATGCATGAAGACTAAGGCAATGGGTTAGGTTCGCAAATCACTACGTGAAGTCTGATGTGATAAGCTAAATTTGGTTTCGAACATCGCTGCATGAAGCCTGAGGCGATGGTTTGGATTTTGGAACACATTGTTGCACGAAGTCTGAGGCAATGGGTTAGGTTCGTGAATCACTGCGTGAAGTCTGATGTGATAAGCTAAATTTGGTTTTCAGACATCGTTGCGTGAAGCCTAAGGCGATGAACTGTGTCGCGGAATAAGAAATACATTGATGCATGAAGTCTGAGGCAATGGCTTATGTTTGAAAATCACTGCGTGAAGTCTGATGTGATAAGCTAAATTTGTTGTTTCGAACATCGCTGCATGAAGTATAAGGCAATGATCTGTGTCGCAGAATAAGAAAAACATTGTTGCATGAAGTCTGAGACAATGGGTTATGTTATCAAATCACTGTGTGAAGTCTGGTGTGATAAGCTAAATTTGTTGTTTCGACCATCGCTGCATGAAGTCTGAGGCGATGATCTAGTTTTTGCAAAAACATTGAGGCTTAGAGGCAATGTAATAAGTTGTGAGAATACATTGCATCTTAGAGGCAATGTACTGAGCTAGGAGAATACATTGCAGCTTAGAGGCAATGTACTGAGTTTTGCGAATACATTACAGCTTAGAGGCAATGTACTGAGTTTTGAGAATACATTGCAGCTTATAGGCAATGTACTGAGTTTTGCAAATACATTGCGGCTTAGAGGAAATGTACTGAGTTTTGAAAATACATTGCAGCTTAGAGGAAATGTATTGAGTTTTGCGAATACATTGCAGCTTAGAGGCAATGTACTATGTTTTGAGAATACATTGTGTCTTAGAGGCAATGTACTGAGTTTTGCGAATACATTGCGGCTTAGAGGAAATGTACTGAGTTTTGAGAATACATTGTGGCTTAGAGGCAATGCACCGAGTTTTGAGAATACATTGCGGATTAGAGGCAATGTACTGAGTTTTGCGAATACATTGCAGCTTAGAGGCAATGTACTGAGTTTTGTGAATACATTGCGGCTTAGAGACAATGTACTAATTTTTTAGAATACATTGCGGCTTAGAGGCAATGTACTGAGTTTTGCGAATACATTGCAGCTTAGAGGAAATGTACCAAGTTTTGAGAATACATTACGGCTTAGAGGCAATGCACCGAGTTTTGAGAATACATTGTGGCTTAGAGGCAATGTACTGAGTTTTGCGAATACATTGCGGCTTAGAGGCAATGTATTGAGTTTTGCGAATACATTGCGGCTTAGAGGCAATGTACTGAGTTTTGTGAATACATTACGGCTTAGAGATAATGTACTGAGTTTTGAGAATACATTGCGGCTTACAGGCAATGTACTGGGACTTGTAAGGAACTCATCACTGCGGGAAGACTTAGGTGATGGGCTGAATGTGTCACAACATGAAGACTGAGGTGACGGGTTGAATCGTAGGAGAAGTATTGCGTTGGTAGATCCTTAGATAGTTGAATCGAGGGTGAAATTATTTGTCTGTTTGTTATGTGATACATCTGTATGCATGCGTATTGAATGTTGTATGGATGCAAAATGTATGATGCTTGACATCGATATGGAACCCTGAGTGTATTGAATATTGAAATGTATAGGGTATGTGTGATACGGTGCGAGAACTGACTTGAAGGTTTTGCGTTTGATTGCAAATGTTGCGGTTAGCAAAAGTCGCCACCGACTTTTATTTTATTCAAAAGGAAAGGTGAAAAAGTACAGGAAAGACCTTTGAGATTGTTTCTTTGAGTTCGGGGGGTAGATTATGAAAAGGGAAGGTATTAGAATCATTTTCATCCATGGTTTTCCATGGGCTCTTAGTTACTTGCTAGATCACTTGTTTTTTGTTTGAAAATGGTGCTTGGTGTGGTTTTTGAAAGTATTTTGTAAAGAGGCCACTGTTTAGGCAATCTTCGTAATGATTCTTGTTTGTAAGAATATATACAAAGATGTTTGATCTTTTGAAAATGTTTTCAATTTTTGTAAGATGTTTGAAAGTATAGGTGATTGTTTTGAAAATAGCAAGGATGTTTGTTTGAAATTGAGCAAGTAATTAGGAGCATTTTACCTACTCAAAAGTCTTTCTTGTTCATTTTCCTTTTCCTTTGACATTGTTATCTTACCATTGATTTGGTAAGCAACCTTATCTTTGGATGTAAACGGAACGGGCGTGAGTCATCGTATAACCATGATTAGCAATGTTGTAAGGTATCTTAGCATTCTCTTTTATGGACTAAGATCATTTGAAAGGCAACTTAGATAGCGTCATCGAGGGACTATGATCTTGTATTTGCTTTGTTTTTGCTAAGATACCTTACATGCGTAATATGGTCATTTTGTATAAGGCAACCAAATGGAATAACCCTAGGGGTGCTTGTGTGCAAAGGTGTTGTTTTCATGCTTGTTTTTGTCTTGAATTAGGGTTTTATAAGTATTGGTTTTAGTCTTTCCATACAAACCCTAATTACTAGCATGTTATATATAAAAGCGAAAAATTGTGGAATTTAAAGTTACTACGCTATTATAACATTTGTGGGAGGGGGTGTACAAATTGAATGGGGATCAATGTACAAGGGATTAAATGGATACAATGTACAAAAGTGAATAAATCTACAAAAATGAAAAATGTGAAGTAAATGGATATATGTTTGATTTTTTAGGAAAAAGGGATTTTGTCTTAATATAATTAATTTAAAGAACAATAATTAATAAAAAGAATTTGGTTAAGAAAAGATTTTAAATAAAACTCTAGTTCTATTAATTAATCAAAAGAAAATAAGTTTAAGAAAAGCATTTTTTTAGTATTTTTATGTCTTGAAAATATTTATAGTATTATAAAGTATTTTTGGCCTTTTTTATATTAAAATAATATATTTTAATTGGTGTAAAAGAAAATAAATAAAACCTATTATTTTGATTAAATTTACAAGATGTTTAGTGAAATGAATAAAATATTTATTAAATAAAAATAATTTTTAAGAGAAAAAATAAATAAACTATGTCAAAATGAAAAATCTAATATTTTTATATTTTTTTTATGATTTTTAACATTAGTAAAAAAATAATTAAGAAAACAAATGAAAAAAAAAGAAGAAAAAAAATAAATTGGGCCACGGGTGCTAACAGCCTACAAGGGGGTTAGTAAGCAAAAATAAAAAAAAGTACAAAGCCCAATAAGGTCCAAGCGCTCAAAAAAGGTCAGGAATGCAAAATATGTGAAAAAATGCAAAAGGATACCACTGGGGCTCGAACCCAGGTCTCATAGGGTACAGGCGCGCGCTTCTACCACTGGGGTGGCTATACATCCGTTAACATAGGGAAATCAATAAATATGTAAGGCAAAACGCGCCCTGATGACTTCATCTTTAACCTCCAGCCAGACCAAATGTAACTTGCTCATTTCTCATCAAAAATTAAAACTGTAAACATGAAACTTGTAGAAAATTTTCTCACAGTTTCAGAAATGTAAAGCATTAAAACTATAGATCAAAGATAAGCATGAATTTTAATGGCCCTAATTTGAACCCTAAAAATCTCAGAAATTTCAGTTTCAAAATTCTCTAAGCTCAAGCAAAATTAATGGAAACTATGGACATGGTTAGCTTCAGGGCAAGGATATCTACATGTTTTGTTCATAAATAAACTATTAATGATGCATGTATGAAGTGTTCCAAGTTGAGAAAACTTACCTCAAAACTGGAAATCGTGTTTTGAGTTTGAGCTTGTTTCAAGTGATGGTGATGATCAGGTTAACTTCCTTGAGGTCATAGGAAGCTAATGCAATGATTAGCTTGAACAATGGATGGCTGAAATGGTATGGAGAAGTCAATGTAAAGAGCTGAGTTTTTGAAAATGGAGGATGGTGTTAATGGTGTTACAGTTCTAAAACAGGGTGTGGGATTGATTCTATGGGATGTTTAGAAAATTTAGAAACCAAAAGGCCAAGAAACGCACGAGTAGATTATGAGTTTCAAGTTTTTGGTCAGTTTGTGTAAAAATGGAAGTGTGAAATGTGTTTTTGAGTTTTAGGTTCTTTCAAGGCTTGAGCATTCACGTGTTTGTGTCAAATGGTTTGTGTATGTATAAACAAAAGTGTTTGAGTGCATTGGCAAGTCAGAAGTACAAGTTTCTAGCTTTTGGCTAGGTTACTTGATTTTGAAGAAAAGAGGGAAACAAGTTTCAAGGAGAGGTACAAGCAAGGGATGGGTGATTGTAAGTGTTTGAAATATTTCTCATGAGTTATAGGACCTATTTGATCAGAAGAGAACAAGTGCATGGCTCAAGAACAAGTTTTGTACAAAAAGTCACTTTATCAAAATGGCAATGTAACCTTTCTTCCAAAAATGGATAAAAAGCATGTCCATGCATTGAATGCTTGAAGTGAGGCCTCTAACAGTTGTGTAAACCATTAGTTATGGAGTTCCTAACAAGTTTGAGGCATGAAAAGTAGTGTTTATGCAACATAGTTTGAATTTGAATTTTGTTCATCACTAAAATGACTTGTAATTAAAGTGATAAAACTCTAACTTCATCTCTTCGATTCTCCCTACTCAAGAATGATCTCAAGGAGTTCTTGGACATTTTGGAAAGCTTGCAATGTGATATACAACCCATTATTGAATTTCTTTTGAAGATTACCCTTGGAACTATATGAAAAAGTGCCATGAAGTTGGGTCAAAATCCTGACCAAATTAGGGCAAAATTTCACTAAGTGTTTTGTTTCATGACCCTATGTTCATAAAATTATAACTTGAGATCAAAGCACTTTCGGAAGGAGTTGTGTAAATAAAAGTTGTAGATTTCATGGATATCTACAACTTTCGTGTTGGAAGTTTCTCTTGAATCATCTTGCATCATGGTGTAAAATTTGTTCAAAGTTGTGAAAAAATATGAAATTTCCAACACTTAGAAAAATTTCTAAGTTTAGAAATTTTGACTTTTCAAAATGAAATCTTGACTTTTTGATTTCTTGATGAATAAGTTTCATGTTTTTACATGTTTTGATGAATTATGATCTTTGGCACTTGAATTTGACGAAAAAGTCAAAGTTTGACTTTTCAATATACAGTTGACTTTTGATCAATTGACTGAAAAATTTATTTGTCAATCCAATGGACTTGCAATGTTTTGAACCATGTCATTAGGTCAAAATTATGAAATTGGACTCTTGAGATCATGCCTTAAACCAATTGACCATTTTCTAGGTCAAAAATCAGAAATTGCCCTTTCTCAATCAAAACCCTAATTTTGGCCATCTTGCCCTTTTGGAGATTTGATCAAATTTCTTGAGGAGTTGTGGTCCAAACTTGATCAAATGATACATATGAGTTTATAATGTTGTTTTGGATCAATAATTATGAAGTTTGACTGTAAATTGGCCATGGTTGACTTTTTCCCCAATACAACTGATTTTTAGGTCAACTGCTCAATTTACTGATAAAAAATGTGATCCAAGGCTTGAAACTTGACATGAGTAATATTGGGGGTCCATAATGATCCATGAAAATCATATGGGGCATATAAAGTTAAAAAATCTGTGTGCAAACTCAAACCCTAATTTTGAATCATCAGTGCATAAGGAGGTGTCTTGAGCTGATCAAACTCTAGTGCAGTCTTGAGGCCAAGGAGATCCTGTGAGCAAATTCTTGATAAGTGAGAGGGAAAATTTTAGGGTACAATAGCTGCCCCTGTTCAATCTTCTTAAACCTGAAGAGTTAGATTGGTGAGTTTTTCCATTCGTGACTCGAAGGTGGAAGATGATTGGACACTAGAGTGCCCAGAAATTTGCACCTGGTAATGTGATGGTAGAGGGAAATGATAGAAAGTTGTTAGAGATGGGCTTTTAGATGCCATCTAGAAATGATTTCTGAATCATAAGCTGAAATCGAATGAGTTTCAGAATGGCATCCGTGTCTGGAGCGTATCTGAACTGTATTTGAAAGTTAAATCTGAATGAGTATCAGAATGGCATCCGTGTATGGAGCATATCTGAACTGTATCTGAAAGCTGAAATTGAATGAGTATCAGAATAGCATCCGTGTCTGGAGCGTATCTGAACTGTATCTGAAAGTTGAAAATTGAATGAGTATCAGAATGGCATCCTTGTCTGGAGCGTATCTGAACTGTATCTAGAAGTTGGATCGGGATGAGTATCAGGATGGCATCCGTATCTGGAGCGTATATGAAGTGTATCTGAAAACTTTGAACATTGTTAATGGTAGTTGTTAACCTTATCCTGAAAAGGGTAAAATGTTAGCTAAAATGCAAAGTCATGTTGTATAAAATGCATGGTATGATGCATTCGTGCTATCAATGTTTATGATATATGGATGTGATGTATGCGTATGTGAGCTAATCTGCTGCACTGCTGTTAGACTGGGGAAAATAAATCCCTGACTGCTGTTGAGGATATGGAGTGTAAGTCTTCATGTTGTGAAGTCTAAGTGTTGGTGAATTTCTACTTGGAGAAATAAACTCTGTTGTAAGGGAAATGTCGTGTTCTGCTTGTAAAATCCTGTTGGAGAAATCTGAGAAATTGGACGACTTCTAATGGGGATTGATAACTGGAAGTTTTTATTCCTCTGGGGATTAAACTGCACACAGTGGGGAATTTCATGGAGATAGCTTAGAGAGATTTCCCTATCTCTTAAATCCATCAGTGACCGTCTTTCTATTTTGTTTATTTGTAAACAGTAATTATGTTCAAATTCATATGTTCAAAAATGATCATTTGGACGTTTTTGTAAACAAAACACAAAAGTAAAAAAAAACATATAGTTTTGCACTTTCAAATGGGTATCTTTGTATTGACTTTGAGTAAGTATTTTTGTACAATGAGACAAACATTCTAGTAAGAGAATGCCATTGTAAAAAATGAAAATTTTGATACAAAGAAAAGATAGCTATCTGCAATAATCCCATGGGGTTCCCATTCTGCTATAGCCTTTGTATCTCTGAGCATCTTGTCTATTTGTTTCCTCGTCTGAAGATGATTGAATTGATCAGAAACTCTGAGCTTGTCAGGTTGTCCGTAAGATGATCCAACAGAACATAGTCATACGCTTTAAATCCCTAACTTTTGCCTGGACTGCCCTTTCGGGTTTTGAATCCACCGGGATACTCTTTTTTGCCTAACTTTTTTTTTATCCCTAATTTTTGCTCGAACCTTTTTGGTTTGCCGGGATGCCCTTGTTTTGTCTAGGTGTGTCAACCTTGCGGGTCTCTTATGCATAGTATCTTTTGACTATGTCTGCATTCGCAGGGTGTGGCATGTCGTCACCATCCATGGTGGTTAGAATCATTGCTCAACCAGAGAATATGTTTTTGATCACAAATGGTCCTTCATATGTAGGAGTCCATTTTCCCCTGGGATCACCTTGCAGAAGTATGATACGTTTGATCACCAAATCCCCGACTTGATATACTTGGCATTTGACCTTTTTGTTGAAGGCCTTGATCATTCATTTTTGATACATCTGACCATGAAAGACAACATTAAGTATTTTCTCATCAATCAATTTTAGTTGATCAAGTCGAGTCTGAATTCAATCTTCTTCATTCAGCCCTACATCCTTCATAATTCTCAGAGAGGGGATTTAGACCTCAATAGGCAAGACAGCCTCCATGCCGTATACTAGAGAATAGGGTGTTGCCCCTGTTGATGTGCGAGCTATGGTACGATACCCGTGGAGAGTGAATGGTAGCATCTCATGCTAGTCTTTATACGTGACTGTCATTTTTTGTATGATCTTTTTAATGTTCTTATTTGCGGCTTCGACAACATCATTCATCTTTAGCCGGTAAGGGGAAGAATTGTGATGCTGGATCTTGAACTGCTCGCACAGGGCGGTGATCATAGTATTATTCAGGTTCGTACCATTGTCTGTAATGATCTTCTCTGGGATACCGTACCAACAGATGAGATTCTTCTTGATGAACCAGGTGACAACATTCTTGGTAACGGAAGCGAAAGAAGCTTCCTCCACCCACTTGGTAAAATAGTCAATGGCCACTAAGATGAAGCGGTGTCCATTGGATGCTATTGGCTTGATTTCTCCAATCATATCAATCCCCCACATAGCAAAGGATAAGGAGCTGTCAATACATTCAGAGGAATTGGAGGTACGTGCATCTTGTCAGCATAAATCTGACACTTGTGGCAAGTTTGAGAGTGTTGATAGCGATCTGCTTCCATGGTAGACCAGTAATAGCTTGCCCGTAGGATCTTCTTTGCCATCGTATGCCCACTAGAATGGGTGCCAAAAGTGCCTTCATGTAACTCAGCCATGATTCTTTCAGCTTCGACCTTGTCTACGCACCGAAGTAACACAGAGTCATGGTTGCATTTGTAAAGAATGCCATTACTAAGGAAGAATTTAGCAGAGAATCTCCTTAAGAACTTCTTATCGTTTACTAAAGCTCCCTCTGGATATTCTTGGGTTTCGAGATACCTCTTGACTTCGTGAAACCAAGGCTGGTCCACTACTTCTTCAGTATTAATCTCGTGACAGTGTGCTTGTTCATCCTTTCGTTCAATGGTGATCTGGGGAGCCTCGTTATCCCATTTAAGTTTAAACATAGATGACATTGTGGCTAGTACGTCTGCTAGCTGATTTTCTTCTCGCGGGAAATGCTCGAAGGTAATCTTCTCAAAATGTGGGAGCAATGTCAATACATGTTCTTTGTAGGGGATAAGGTTAGGATGTTTGGTGTCCCATTCCCCTTTGATCTGGCTAATGACCAAAGCTGAATCTCCGAATACATTTAAAGATTTGATCCCCAAGTCTATGGCAGCCTTGAGACCAAAGATGCACGCTTCATATTCTGCCATGTTATTTGTACAATTGAAGCAGAGCCTTTCCATAAGAGGAGTATGACATCCTTTAGGAGATATGAGTATAACACCAATACCATTGCCGAGTGTGTTAGATGCCCCATCAAAAACCAGGGTCCATCAAGATCCTTGTTTAGGTCCGTCATATGGCCTGAATTCTTCACAGTTGTTTACCATCATGATGTCCTCATCTGGAAATTCGAACTTCATGGACTGGTAGTCTTCTACAGCTTGGTGATCAAGGTGATCAGCTAGTATACTTCCCTTTATTGCTTTCTGGGTAGTATACTATATGTCATATTCTGTTAAGATCATCTTCCATCTCGCTATTCTCCCAGAGAGAGCATGTTTCTCAAAGATGTATTTTATTGGATCCATTTTAGATTTCAACAAGGTAGTATGGGTGAGCATATACTGTGTTAGCCAGCGAGCAGCCCATGCTAGAGCGCAGCAAGTTTTCTCGAGCAGTGAATAACTTGTTTCACGGTAGGTAAACTTTTTGCTCAGGTAATAAATAGCATGCTCTTTTCGGCCAGACTCGTCATGCTTCCCTATCACACACCCCATAGAATTTTCCAAAACAGTCAGATACATGATCAAGGGTCTTCCCTTGACTGGTGGCATTAAAACAGGAGGCTCTTGTAAATACTCTTTGATTTTTTCAAAATCAATTTGGCACTCGTCATTCCATTTGACTACCTGGTCTTTCTTCAGTAGTTTGAAGATTGGTTCATAAGTAGTTGTCAGGTGAGAAATGAATCTGGCAATGTAGTTCAAATGTCCCAAGAATCCTCTGACTTCCTTCTCAGTACGAGGAGCAGGTATCTCTTGTATCGCTTTCACCTTGGCAGGATCTACTTCAATACCCTTATTGTTGACGCAAAGCCTAGGAGATTATCAGACCTTACTCCAAACATGCATTTATTTGGGTTCAACCTCAGCTTGTACTTCTTCAGTCTCTCAAACAGTTTCTGTAAATGATCAAGATGCTCTTCTTCTTTTTGAGATCTAGCTATCATGTCGTCCACATAGACCTCTACTTCGTGATGTATCATATCGTGAAATAGAGTGACCATGGCACGCTGATAGGTTTCCCCAGCATTTTTCAGTCCGAATGGCATAACCTTGTAGCAGAATGTCCCCCATTGTGTGACAAAGGTTGTCTTCTCCATGTCCTCAGGCGCCATTTTGATTTGGTTGTAACCTGAGAAACCGTCCATGAAGGAGAACACTTTGCGTTGTGCCGTATTGTCAACTAGAATATCAATGTGGGGAAGTGGGAAGTCATCCTTAGGGCTTGCCCTATTTAAATCTTTGTAGTCCATGCACATTCATACCTTTCCGTCCTTTTTGGGCACGAGAACAACATTGGCAACCCATTGCGGGTAAGAGGTGACGACCAAGAATCCAGCGTTGAATTGCTTCATGACTTCGGCTTTGATCTTCTCTGACATGTCTGGTCGCATGCGACGGACCTTTTGCTTTACCGGTGGGCAATCCTCTTTTGTAGGTAGACAATGTACTACGATATTTGCATCAAGTCCTGGCATGTCTTCATACGACCAGGCAAAGACCTCAACATAATCGTGTAGCAATTGAATCAGATGCTCTTTGACACCAGCTTCTAGATTGGCACCCATCTTGACTTCTCTTTTATCTTCTTCGGTACCTAGGTTAATTGTGTCCACTGGTTCTTCGTGGGGCTGAATGGTCCTCTCTTCTTGTTGTAGTAACCTGGAGAGTTCCCCTGGCACTTCACAATCTTCCTCACCTTCGTCTTTGGCATGGTAGATTAGATTTTCAGATTCACAAAAGGCCATAGCATAACTGTTACACATGGGATCCTGAGTGGATATAGACCCGCATTGTGAGTGTGAGTGTGTGTAAGAGTATAGCTATCTTTGAAAGAAATGAAAATGTAAAAAACAAAACAATGAGCACGAAGTTTGTATGTAAAAACATCCATGATTCATTGATGTCATATGGAAATGAGATAATAACCCTTACAAATTGACGTTTTAAGAGTCTGAATTGTTTTAATATTACAGATCCAACAAAATGTAAAGATAAATTATTGTGGGATAAAACTGATCGGGACAAAATCTCTATCCTCCCAGTTGTTGAGCCCTCCACTGACAGTTGGGAAAACCCAATCCTCTAGGTCATAGCTGTCTTCATCATCCTCCACGGTGTTAACTTGGTGGTTGTTGATCTTCAAGGGTGGTCCTCCGGCACGAGCGCGGCGTACAGCCTTTTGGGCACCTGAAGTGAAACCCAGACCAAA
This sequence comes from Vicia faba, assembly GCA_948472305.1. Lineage (NCBI taxonomy): Eukaryota > Viridiplantae > Streptophyta > Magnoliopsida > Fabales > Fabaceae > Vicia > Vicia faba. The sequence continues at coordinate 1,276,888,858 of OX451739.1, forward strand.
CTTATCAAATTTGTATGGGATATTTGGGATTTGTCCCCAAATAGTGCACCCACCTTCTTCTATCACTTCCTTGGCGTCCTTCAAAGATGACATCTTGAGCGGAGGCCTTATGATCTTGGGAATTTGAGACACAGCCTTGGTTACTGCCACATCTTGCGGGACTTCTTCAAAGTGCTAGAATGGAGTTTCAATAAATTCACCATCTAGTTCCACATATCTGAAGGAATTGAGATGGATGACCATATACTCTTCTTCTCTATGAACAGTGATGATCTTCCCTTGAATTGGATATTTTAGCATTTGATGTAACGTTGAAGTAACAGCGCCAGCATTGTGGATCTACGGTCGGCCTAATAAGCAGGAGTATGAATAGCGAATATCCATTACATAAAAGGTTGAATCAAATTTTTGGGTTCCAACCTTTATGGGGATATCCACTTCCCCATGCACCATCCTTTTTGAGCCGTCAAAGACCCTCACTACTATGTTGCTTGGTTTCAATGTCAATCCCTCACAGTCAAGCCTATCAAGAGCCTTTTTAGGCAACACATTTAGAGATGAACCAGTGTCAACCAAGACATGAGCCAGAATTGTTCCTCTACATTCCACTGATACGTGCAATGCCTCATTATGTTTCCTTTCTCTTGGCGTTAAATCAGCATTCGAAAAACCTAAACCATTATCTGCAGTCAAGCTGGCTATGCAGTCTTGGAACTGATAAGCAGATGTTTCTTGAGGTACATGGGCAGTTTTCAAGAACTTTACCAAGGCCTTTGCATGAGCCTCGGAACATAGTAATAAAGCCAACATGGAGATTTTTGATGGAGTTTTCCCCAGTTGCTCGACTACATTGTATTCGCTTCTTTTTATGATCCTTAGGATTTCCTCCATATCTTTCTGGGAGGTTTCAGGGATAGCCAATGATTGTGCCTTCGTCCGGACAGGCTCAATCAAATTATCTTTACCTCGAGTCTCGGTTGACTTGGGAGCAGGAGTGTCAGTAGGGGTCATAACAGAGATTGTAACAGCTTTTTCAACAGGAGTTTTAGTAAAGATCATTGTAGGACTGGGAATAACCTTTGGAGGAGCAACAAAAACAGGAATGATTATGGGCCCAGAAACTGCTTTTGGGGGAGCAATTTCTGGAGATAATATCCTTCCGCTTTGGGTAATCTTACTAGTCCCTACAATATTATTGATGTTAGAATCAACTTTCTCAGAACTTGAATCTTTGGCAGCTGGCCAATCTTGCTTGATACCATGGTAGTAGACATCCCCTCCATAATTCCACGGTACGGTTTTGTCTGACGAATACGGGACTGGTCTAGGAATTGTAATTATCAAAGGAGCTACTTTTGGAACTGATGTAATTCTAACGGGTCTTTTAGTGGATACCCTGGAAGAATTGTCGGAAATGGTCACGATGGAAACATCATTATAAGAAACAGTTGGAACAGAAGTCTTTTTGAACAGTATTTCCTTGTTATCTATTAGGTACTGAACGCCCGCTTTCAACAAAGGACAGTTGGTTGGTAAGGACAAACATAAATGACAGCTTTCATCACAGCCCGGGAATACACCGACAATCAACAAGTTCTTTTTGATAGTCAGGAGTGGGGTCATAAGTTCATCAACTGAAGTAACAAATATATCTTCCTCAATAGAATTGGTATTATGGCCATGTTTGGGCATAAGGGGAGAAATGACATTGGGATTTTCTGGCGCATCGAATTCAATATCTTTGGCTTCAAGGAGGTCTTGTACTTTGTTCTTTAGAGCCCAACAGTTATTAGTGTCATGGTCGGGACTCTCAGAATGGTATGCACAACGGGCATTGGGATGATAGTGAGGAGAGGTTGTGTTAGGGTTCTTTGGAGCTTCTTTCAAGGTCACTAGATTGGATCTTAACAAATGTGGCAATACTTGAGATAGTGTCATATTAATTCGGGTGAATTGTCTGACTGGTCTTTCCATTCTTGGTTGGCTGTTTCTTTGGTGATCAGGCGCAGGTTTAGGAATCATAACAGCCCCCACCATTGGACGGTGTTCGGCCCTATCTTGATTTCTCTGAGGATATACAGTAACCACTTCTTTCTTTCCGATGAATGGCTTCCTTAAAGCAGTAGAGGATGCATCTTTTTGAATCTTTCCATTCTTTATCCCGGCTTTTACCCTTTCTCCGGTCAATATCAATTCAGTAAAACCTGCCGATGAACTCCCAATTAAGTGATTGAAGAAGGGACCAGCCAAGGGGCCCAAGAACATGTCTACTAGTTCTCTTTCAGATAGAGGAGGTTGAACTCTTCCGGCCAAGTCCCTCCATTTTTGCGCATAATCCTTGAAGCATTCACTTGAAACCATGGCCATACTCTAGAGTTGAGTACGGGTAGGTGCAAGATTAGCATTGTATTGGTATTGTTTGTAAAAGGTTGCAGCAAGATCTTCCCATTTATGAACATTGGCTCTTTCTAACTGATAAAACTAATCAAGTTGAGTTCCAGACAGACTGTCTTGGAAGAAGTGTACCCATAAATCTTTGTCAGTGGTATGGGGCTGGATTTTCCTCACATAGGACCGAAGATGCATTTTGGGGCATAAGACTCCGTCAGATTTGGCGAACACAGGTGCTTTGAATTTTGGAGGAATGACAATTCCTGATACCAGTCCCAACTCTTCAAAGTCCAAGCCAGGCACTTTTTGGATTTCCATTGCACTCAACCATTCTTCTAGATGCTTATACTTGTCGTTGGCTGGAGTGTATTGTTCTTCAAAATATTCTTCTTCTTCCTCTTCCTCTTCTGAATCAGACTGAACAACTGTTTCCTTGCCTTTCCCGCCTTGATTGTCTTTCTCATTGGATGTTATTGCAAAGTCTAAGGCCCTTCTTGTTTGCCCTTGGAATCTTCTTCTCATGTTCAGAATTCCGGTTATTTTCTTCGTCTTCTTTTTCTTCTCCTCAACCAGCAAGGTCTTCAAATCTTCCTGTCCTTTGGCCAGAGTTAAGAACAATTGTTGAAATTGTGCATCCTGAGCAGGGAGGTCCTTCCCCGTTTGCTCGAGATCCATCTTATTGAAATAAACAGTAGAGAGATGAGGAGACTTGTTGTAAGAAACATGCTTATGTTATGATGAATGGTAAATGCATATGCAATGATTTAAAGGATTTTAAGATTCAAATTTGTTTTAGACAAAAAGGAAACACACGTTATATTAATAAATTAAAGCTTTGAGTGCATCAATGCCTTCTTGGGAAAAATAATACAAGAACTCTAAGATAAAAAGGTAGTACCACATCCTCTTTGGTGCAATGTAGGCATTCAGAGTCTGCTCCTCATGAAGTAGTCTAGTGAGTTCCAAAACCTTCTTCTCGCTTGCGTAGAATTGGGCTTCGAAAGTATCTCGCTCCCCCTTGAGTTGTATCCAATCTATTTGTAGGTCTTCAAGAGAGGTCGGCATGTCAGGATGTAGGATAGTATATGGAACATCTCCTTCTATGACAGCCTCAATGATTACCCGGAGAATGGATGGATAAGGCGTCATAAGACTCTGAGCACGAGTTCGTACCCATTTGAGGTAAGGCTTAAGATGGATGGAATTTTTATGCCCCAAATTCTTGCTATCTACCTTGTTCAACATCCCCCAAGATCGGATAAATCTCTGGCGAAGACCTTGATCGTTGTTGTCATAGTCAAATACCAAACCTTGAATCAACATCTCGTGCGGGCTATCCCTTCAGGTGTAACCAAACTGTCTTAAGGCTAAGTAGGGGTTGTAAGTAATACCTCCCTTAATTCCAAGTAAAGGGACATTAGGAAATTCTCCATAACGGTCGATAATAATAACATTCTCTATGGATCGGGAGTACCAATGAATGTCTGAATGTTTGAGCGTCATCAACCTTTGTGACCACCTTGAATCTTGCTCATTCTTCAATACAGATTGGGGAAGATGCAAAATAAACCATCTTTCCAAGAGAGGAGTGCAACACATAAGAACACCTCTTTTCCTCATTGTGCGAGTGTGAAAAGAGTGTAGGATGTCTCCTAGCAAAGTAGGCAACGGGTTGCGGGATATGAAGATTTTGACGGTGTTCACATCTATGAGTTGGTCAGGATTTGGAAACAAAACCATCCCATAGATGAAGAGAGCCATAATTTCCTCAAAAGCTTGCAGGTCCAAAGAATTCCAACAGTTTTGGGCTTTCTCAAACAATAAATTTTCTAGGAAACCTTTGACACCACCCCTTGTTTCCCAATGAGTTGTGACATCAGATGAGTGCAAGTGTAGAGCTTAAGAAATCTTTTCTGGCTTTGGGTCTCTTTCCATACCGTTAAAAGGTAGTTGGTTTAGAATGGGAATCCTCAAGAGTCGGGAGAATTCTTCTAAAGTAGGCACAAGTTGATAGTCGGAAAATGTGAAGCAATGGTGTAAAGGATCAAAGAACTGAAAGAGCACATTTATCATGTCCTCATCTGTGTTGGAGGTGACCAAGCTGAGTAGGCGACCATGTTTCTCGGTGAATGGAGAGTTTTCAGGAATCCATAAAGCTAGTTCCTTAAGTTGTGGAGGGATCCTTACAAGGTTGACTTGAATAGTTTTCTTGCAAATAGAATCCATGTCCTACAAAACAAGAACAAAGATGAATCCCATAATCCTTGAAATGGTTAGTGAATGTGCATGATGTTATGATGTTCATGATGTTATGTACAAGTATGTATATACAAAAAAAGCAAACAAGTCCTTAAGTTTAGGCTTGCATGGAGTCTCATAGGTAAGTACCCTCTTGAAGTTTAGTTGGCTCAACCTATCCTAGTAATAGTAACTGGGCTCTAAGGAGCTCAATATCACTGGTTTGTTTCCTTGGTCGTTGTTTCAGCACAAGCCTCTTTAATGGCGACCGAAATATCCCAAGAAACCAAACCTCAATGAGTGTAGTATCGAGTATCTACCAACTTCAAACTGCACCAAAGCCGGTCATCTCACTACATCCTAAATGGCCAAGTTGGTCAAGTAAAGGTTCTAGGAGTTCATTAGTGCTTCATGACATCACTTAGCGGCCCCGTATTCTCCTTGATTAACTCAAGGGCTATCGGTACCCACAAATATGTTGCACTAACGTAGCTATTGCTTAGACCATGTCAGTATACCCCGCACAGTTTCCACAATGTATTGCTACTTACCTATAAGGTATCCCAAATCCAGGTAGAGGATTAAAATCCAAACAAAGAACCATAATGTAAAGCATACAAGTCAAACAATGAAATCAAGTAAATGTGATCTAACCCTAAGGTAACCCCAATTTTAAAATTTTCCCCAGCAGAGTCGCCAGTTCCGTGATACGGTGGGAGAAATGACTTGATGGTTTTGCGTTTGATCGCAAATGTTGTGGTTAGCAAGCGTCGCCACCGACTTTTCTTTTATCCAAAAGGAAAGGTGAAAAAGCACAGGAAAGACCTTTGAGATTTTTTCTTTGAGTTCGGGGGGTAGATTATGAAAAGGGAAGGTATTAGCACCCTTTTCATCCATGGTTTTCCATGGGCTCTTAGTTACTTGCTAGATCACTTGCTTTTTTGTTTGAAAATGGTGTTTGGTGTGGTTTTTGAAAGTATTTTGTAAAGAGGCCATTGTTTAGGCAATCTCCATAATGATTCTTGTTTGTAAGAATGTATACAAAGATGTTTGATCTTTTGAAAATATTTTCAATTGTTGTAATATGTTTGAAAGTATAGGTGATTGTTTTGAAAATAGCAAGGATGTTTGTTTGAAATTGAGAAAGTAATTAGGAGCATTCTACCTACTCAAAATCTTTCTTTTTCATTTTCCTTTTCCTTTGACATTGTTATCTTACCATTGATTTGGTAAGCAACCCTATCTTTGGATGTAAACAGGACGAGCGTGGGTCATCGTATAACCATGATTAGCAATGTTGTATAGTATCTTAGCATTCTCTTTTAGGGACTAAGATCATTTGAAAGGCAACTTAGATAGCGTCATCGAGGGACTATGATCTTGTATTTGCTTTGTTTTTGCTAAGATACCTTACATGCGTAATATGGCCATTTTGTATAAGGTAACTGTTGTACCCAAAAATTTTCCCTCCCATATTTCTCAAAATATTGCAAGAAAGATCTCCAAGTGGCTCAAGGTTGCTCAAGAATTGGTCAGACAAGCTGTCTCCTAAGGCAGTCTACCCCAAATTAGGGTTTTGTATTGCATCAAGATCTTTGAGTACAAATGACCTCAAGTTCTCCCAAATGTCCTAATATGTTCTCAAGATCATCAATGTCAAGTTTCAATCCTTTCAGAGGAAGTTTGCTCAGTCAATTGCTCAAAGGTCCAAAAATCGATTGTGCTAGGGTAAAAGTCAATTGTGACCTACAAACAGTCAAACTTCAAGATTTTTTGTCAACATTCTCATTTTGAAGGATATTTCATCATTTGATCAAGGTTTGATCATGATTCCTCAAGGATTGCTCAAAATTCATCAAGATTCAAAAGTTGCTAAATTCGGGTTTTGTAGGAAAAGTCAACTCAACTTTGACCAAGCATAACTTTCTCATACTTTATGAGCAATGACCCATCAAAAGCTCATTTTTAATAGGATGCAATTACCTAAAATCCATCTTCATACCCCAAGTTCAAAAAATGCACTCACAAGAAGTTATGAATTTGGACATTATAGGTCATTTTGAAAAGTCAACAAAAACACCTTTTTTGCCAAACCTTATAACTTGAGCATGGAATATCAAAATGAGATGAGACCAAAAGGGTTGATTATAGGACATTTCAAGCTTTCTATAAAGTCCAAGAACATCTCCAAAAGTTCAAAATTGAAGAAGTTATGCATTGTTGAAGTTGGACTTTTTTGCAAAATTGCCAAAAGTCAACTATCCCAAAAACTTCCAATTTTGCCAAATAGGCCCATTCTTTTTCACTTGTTTTGAGTTTGCCTTATTGCCCACGTGCCCTAGCCTTGGCAATGTTTCCATATCTTATTTTTATTATTTAATTTGATTTTTATTTGAATTTATTTATTTTAAATCAAATAAAATCATATAAAATCCAAGGCATTGATAACTCATGATTTTCTGGTTGTTTTAGGCTTTGATCACAGCTAGCATTGCAATAAAATTCGTTTCAAAGTCATTATGCACAAGAAGATATGATTTGGATCAAATTTGGCAAGCTTGTAAAAGCAAATCAAATCAAATATCAAAGCTTTAATGGAGAGAGATTTGGACCAAGTTTTTCACCCTAATCCAATGTACCATACATAAGCAAGCCAAGGACACGAAAATAGGGTAGAGAACACTTGAGGAGACAGAATAACTTTGCAAAAAATCACAAAAAAGCTTGAGATCGAAATCAAGGTTGGAGGCATTTTCAAGAGATGAGACATATCTCAATCGATTCCTAGTAACGCACACAAGCCATCCCAATCCAAACCAGGCATTCTCAGGCCCTCATACGCACTGTAAGTCTCACACAAATCGCCCCTGTTCTTGATTTCGTATCTATGAAATTAGGCATCATTTTCATGGAATAATTGCATATCCTTAACCCTCACATCATTTGCAAACTATTGGCAATAACCAATTTGATTTATATGCTTTGTATCATGAAACGCCATGGCTAGGGTTTTGCTTCCTTTTTTAGGGATTTTTGTTTCAGGTAAAATTGAGATACATGATGGACATGGTTGTGATCAGGAGGTCATGACGAGTTCAATCATGTTCTTGGATCGTGTTTATATGGCCTGAGGACGATTTTAGGATGAACCTGCATTTTTAGCTGTGGATAGAAATCTGCAGGTAAATTTATAGGGGTTTGAGGAAGGGGATGAACTTGTGTCATCCATTCATTGGATCATTCAAATATTACGCGCTTTTTTCAGGTTATCACATGCGCGCAGGGACCAGATCCATACCATACTCCCTCATCAATCCAAGCGCCAGATGGCCAAAGGGCCAGATCTGGTGGTCCATGTTAGAGGTCCACCAAGAACCAAGTCAATGCGCCCACACTGGATCCCAGATGGTCAAACGAGCCAACACTAATGGGCCTACAAAAATGCCCCTTGCACCCTCCAAAAAAAGGCCCATTTCTCTCTTTCTCTCTATATTTTATTTATTTAATTCAGCCATTTCATTTTATTTTAATTTATTTTCTAACCAATGACATATTTTCTTTTCTTATCAAAAATCACAAAAATATTTTTACCCAATAAATTTCAGAATTCTTTTTTTTATAAATACTAATTAATTAATTTAGGTTTTTTTTATTCTAGGAAACTTTAATTTATTTTTGTAAATATCTAAAATTAATTAGAATTAATTAGGTTTTATTTCATTTAATTATTTTTAGTTTCTTTCTTAAATTAATAAAAACTCCAAAAATAATTTATTTTTTCATTTAATTAATTTAATTTAGTTATTTAATTTAGGATTTAATTTCCTTTCTTAAAATAATAAAAACAACAAAACACAAAAAATATTATTCTTTCAAAAGGGTCAAAACCCTAATCTTAGATCTGACTTAATTTCGTGTCGCGCTTTATTTTTCTTTATCCAATTATGTATCTGCTTCCGGTTTGTAATAGATAATTAGGACATTTATTTATTTTATCGCATTATTTTATTTGCAAAGGGTTGCTTTTAGCGATGTAAATACCCGACGCCTTGTAATTTAATTTCCGCATTTTTATTCCGAAAATTATAACTGCTAGATGTTTGATAATAAGGTTTGCATGACAAGACTGAATGTTTAAATCTTAAAATCAAATTAGATCACCCTTAACATGTGCAGAGATAAAAATAATTGAAAACGATACACTCGCACATGCGCACTCCTAGGGTACACCCCACTTGGCTGCCTTCGTACACGGTCATTGAGTATAGGGTATTTTAGAGGTTGCCCTCTTGTTTAAAAGATCATAGTTGCCTTGAAACGGTTGCCTCGGATATTGTTGCCTCAACAAATGATCTAAGACATTAGGGTTACCGCTAAAGTGTCCTAGCATTGCTTTGGTGACCGTATGTCCCTCATTCGAATTGACCCTCAAAACTCCAACGACGGTGCTACCTACTCATTAATAGTGGGATAGCATTGTATAAAGGAAATTAGCATAGAACGATTCCTTTTTCGAGTAGGTAGATAGTTCTTAGATACTTGATCATCCAAAAAACAAAACTTTTTCACACTTACACTCATTTTCAAACAAAGTTTTCAAAAACACTTTATTACACTCTTGAGGACAGAAGAAAGAGTTAAATCGAAGTTAAAAACTTTTCAAACCCACAAACACAAAGAAAACAATTTTGAAAATAATGGGCAAGTACCTAAGAGCCCGTTGATAACCACGGATAGAAAGGGTGCTAATACCTTCCCTTTCTATAATCTACCCCCGAACCCGAGAAACATCTCGAAAAAGGAATTTTTATGTGCTTTTTCCTTTCCTTGTTGGATAAAATAAAAGTCGGTGGCGACTCTTGCTTACCGCGACACTTTGCAAAAACAATCGCAAAACGCAAACCAGCATTCCAAAAACAGCCAGTTCTTTCCACCGTATCACAACAACCAAACGGAATAACCCTAGGGGTGCTTGTGTGCAAATGTGTTGTTTTCATGCTTGTTTTTGTCTTGAATTATGGTTTTTTAAGTATTGGTTTTAGTCTTTCCATACAAACCCTAATTACTAGCATGTTATATATAAAAGCGATAAATTGTGGAATTTAAAGTTACTACGCTATTACAACATTTGTGGGAGGGGGTGTACAAATTGAATGGGGATTGCAAGAATATAAAACCTAATTAGTCTATTACAAACATATTGAATGGGTATCAATGTACAAGGGATTAAATGGATACAATGTACAAAAGTGAATAAATGTACAAAAATGCAAAATGTGAAGTAAATCGATATATGTTTGATTTTTTAGGAAAAAGGGATTTTGTCTTAATATAATTAATTTAAAGAAAAAGAATTAATAAAAAGAATTTGTTTAAGAAAAGATTTTAAATAAAATCCTAGTTCTATTAATTAATCAAAATAAAATAAGTTTAAGAAAAGAAATTTTTTAGTATTTTTATGTCTTGAAAATATTTATAGTATTATAAAGTATTTTTGGCCTTTTTCATATTAAAATAATATATTTTAATTGGTGTAAAAGAAAATAAATAAAACCTATTATTTTGATTAAATTTACAAGATGTTTAGTGAAATGAATAAAATATTTATTAAATAAAAATAATTTTTATGAGAAAAAATAAATAAACTATGTCAAAATGAAAATCTAATATTTTTATATTTTTTATGATTTTTAACATTAGTAAAAAAATAATTAATAAAACAAATGAAAAAAAAAATAAAAAAATAAACTGGGCCAGGGGTGCTAACAGCCTACAAGGGGGTTAGTAAGCAAAAAAAAAGTACAAAGCCCAATAAAGGCCCAGGCGCTCAAAAAAGGTCAGGAATGCAAAATATGTGAAAAAATGCAAAAGGGTACCATTGGGGATCAAACCCAGGTCCTATAGGTTACAGGCGCGCGCTTCTACCATTGGGGTGGCTATACATCCGTTAACATAGGCAAATCAATAAATATGTAAGGCAAAATGCACCCTGATGACTTCATCTTCAACCTCCAGCCAGACCAAATATAACTTGCTTATTTCTCATCAAAAATGAAAATTGTAAACATGAAACTTGTAGCAAATTTTCTCACGGTTTCAGAAATGTAAAGCATTAAAACTATAGATCAAAGATAAGCATGAATTTTAATGGCCCTAATCTGAACCCTGAAAATCTCAGAAATTTCAGTTTCAAAATTCTCTAAGCTCAAGCAAAATTAATGGAAACTATGGACATGGTTATCTTCAGGGAAATGATATCTACATGTTTTGTTCATAAATAAACTATTGATGATGCTTGTATGAAGAGTTCCAAGTTGAGAAAACTTACCTCAAAACTGGAAATCGTGTTTTGAGTTTGAGCTTGTTTCAAGTGATGGTGATGATCAGGTTAGCTTCCTTGAGGTCCTAGGATGCTAATGCAATGATTAGCTTGAACAATAGATGGTTGAAATGGTCTGGAGTAGTCAATGTGCAAAGCTGAGTTTTTGAAAATGGAGAATGGTGTTAATGGTGTTACAGTTCTAAAACAGGGTGTGAGATTGATTCTATATGATGTTTAGAAACTTTATTAACCAAAAGGCCAAGAAACGCACGAGTAGATTCTGAGTTTCATGTTTTTGGTCAGTTTGTGTAAAAATGGAAGTGTGGAATGTGTTTGAGTTTTAGGTTCTTTCAAGGCTTGAGAATTCATGTGTTTGTGTCAAATTTGTGTATGTATAAACAAAAGTGTTTGAGTGTATTGGTGTTGTACCCTAAAATTTGCCCTCCCTCAGGAATTCATCCTGAACTCTCAGATTTTCTCTTAAACAAAGCCAAGCCCTTTATTATCATTCCTTTCCAAGTAAACAATTTACAAGAACAAAGTATTCATTTGCAAGCTTAAAAGGCAAAACTTTTGCCTTGGAAAAGTTAAATTCTAAATTCTTAGAATTTTCTCTATAAAAAAAAGGGGTTTAAGAAGAAAATGGCACTTCAGAACTTCTGAACCAACCTCCAGGCAGGAACAGTCAGAAGTTACAAACTTGGCTCAGCACATAACATTCAGTCAGAACATGGCTCTTTCAGCAGTTACGCAAAGTTCAGCCAGGGTTTGTTAGAGAAGTGTAAAGAAGGAAACAAAGCCTGAAACTCCTTCAGAACGTACTGGGATCAGAAGATAATGGGATCAGCAGATTGGGTAAAATACTGAAGCAGGATCACTAAGTCCAGAGTCTTCAAAAGCAGATCAAATGAGTATACTAGAAAACTCTCAGAACTTGCTGAGACAACAAGATGCCAAGGTCAGAGCTTGGTTTACGTTGTTTTTAGTGAAGCAGAACTGCTGGCTTAGGTTGTAGGTAATGATGCAAAATCTCCTATTACAAGATTTTTTATGTTGATAAACTTTATCACCATTTAATGCTCATTAATGCTCACAGCCACTCTTGAGCATTCATCCAAAGGGTCTCTCCACGTGTGGCTTGTTGAACACCTTTGTGCAGGTTTAGGCATGGGTTTATGCGCCACTTTTCGCCTATAGGTGTCACTTCTCCTCAATCCTTGCTTATTGTTCCAGCCTAGACTGAAAAGTTGTCCATCATCACAACTTTTCATGAACTTCCTTCAAAAACCAGTTACGCTCTACTGCATAGTATTGGCGCCCTTTAACGTTCAAAATTACACAAATACTTGCCTATAAATAGGACACCATTGTCCATCACAGAGGTGAGAAAAACATACAGAAAAAATTTCTAGAGGAGAAACAGAAAACTCTAGTAAGAAAAAAAAACCTTGTGAATCTCTGTCCAAAAATCCCTGGTATTTTCACAAACATTGAGCTTCCTGCCTCCAAACTTCATTAATACCCAGTTTGCTTTGTGACCAAAGAACGCCCATACAGTTTCTAACCATACATACACATACTTTTTCCATCCACCCATCCTAAAAAAAGAACCTGTTCAGAACACCATCAGAGCTAAAGCTAGCTCCCACTCACAGATTTTTTCAACAGCCAAGTAAGCACCTGCTGACTTTCATCATGCTGCTAAGCATCATCAGCTTTGCATGCTTAATAAACACAATGTAAATATCATGTTGCTGTTGTATGCGTTCTGAGGATTTTCATGCCTCTGAATGCTTAAGTAGGAAGTGAATCAGTATTGAACCTACCTGTGGCCTTGTTGGTTCTGTCCTCTGATAACACTCTGACACCTGCTGAGATTGTCCTAGGCATGTCTTCTGTTTTATGGAAAAATAATAAAACTGCAGATGTTCTGGCTAGCACAGGGAGAAGCCAAGTTCTGACTTTGACGTTAGCACATCTGAAGCCTGTTTTGCTGTCAATAATGTCAGAACTTCTGAAAATTATTGTATTTCCAGCAGGGTCAGAACTTCTGACTTCCCCACTAACCAACTTTTGTCTTGCAGCGCATGGGGGTCAGAACTTCTGACCTTCCCACTAACAGGTTTCTGTTTTGCAGGTACCAGAGTCTGAAGTTCTGACTCATACATTTTCACCAACAGGTTAATAATCTTGCAGCAGGCCTGGGTCAGAACTTTTGATTTCCTCTCAGCAGCGCGCTAGCCCTCTATCTCTTTCTCTTTTTCTTCCCCTTGTTATTTTATTTTCTTATCTATTTTTCTCGTTGAACCACCCTCATGTACAAATGTGTATCCCCATCCCCTAAATATTGTAATAGCGTAGGATTTTACATTTCTGCATTTTATTGCTTTCAAATGTAAATGCTAGTAATTAGGATGTGTATGGCAAGATAAAATCAATGAAATAGAAAATCCTAATTCAAGATAAAAATCTTGCATGCAATAAAACACACTTGCACACAAACACCCCTTAAGGTATCTCCACTTGGTTTCCTAAACAAATGGCCATGGTATGCATGTTGAGTATCTATTGGCAAAACAAAAACGAAATAAAAGATCATAGTCCCTCGATGACACTATCTTGGTTGCCTATACAAAATTATCTAGTCCCTTGGAAAAATTGCTAAAGATACTTAGCACAATTGCTATCATGGTCTATACGATGACCCGCGCCTGTCCCGTTTAACATCCTAACACAAGGTTGCTCACCAAATACAATGGTGAAAAAACACTGTCAAAAGGGTTAAAAACATTAGGAAAGATCTTTGAGTAAAATAAGGTAGATAGCTCTTAGTTACTTGATCAAAAGCTTGCAAAAACATCCTTTCTATTTTCAAACACACTTCACAACACAATTTCAAAACATTTTCCCAAACCAAACTTTCAAACATTGAAATCTTTTCAAAAAGACAAAACATCTTTGTATACATTCAAACAAGAATCATTACAAAGGTTGCCACAATAATGGCCACTTTTCAAAACATCTTTCAAAACCACACACAAAGCACCATTTCAAACAATTGGAAAAGCAAAGCAAGTGATCTAAACAAGTAACTAAGAGCCCATGGAAAACCATGGATGAAAAGGGTGCTTGCACCTTCCCTTTTCATAATCTACTCCCCGAACCCAAGAAAACTTATCAAAGGCCTTTCCTGTGCTTTTTGACCTTTCCTTAGGATAAAATAAAAAGTCATTGGCGACTCTTGCTAAACCGAAACATTTGCAAACACAGACGCAAAACCTCAAGTCAGTTCTCCCACCGTATCACAGAATTGGCGACTCTGCTGGGGATAAACTTTAAAAGTGGAGTAACCTTAGGGTTTAGATCACCTTTGCATGATTATCTTGCTTGCTTTGATTGCTTTACATTTGGTTATCTTGTTTGGGTTTTGAATCCTCCACCCAGATTTTTGAAACATTCATAGGTAAATAGCAATACATTGTGGAAACTGTGCAGGGTATACCGACATGGTTGAAGCAATAGCTATATTAGTGCGACATATTTATGAGTACCGGTAGCCTTTGAGTCAATCAAAGAGAATACAGGGCCGCTGAGTAATGTCATGAAGTACTAATGAACTCTTAGAACCTTATTTGACCATGTTGGCCTTATTAGGGGTAGTGAGATGACCGGCGTTGGTGCAGTCCGAAGTTGGTAGATACTTGATACTACACTCATTGAGGGTTGTTTTCTTGGAATATTTTGTTCGCCAGTTAAGTGGCTAAACCGAAACAATGAACATAGAAAATAATCCAGTGATATTGAGCTCCTTAGAACCCGGTTACTATTTATAGGACAGGTTGAGCCAACTAACTTCAAGAGGGTACTTACCTATGAAACCTCATGCAAGCCTGAAACTAGGATCTTGTGTGATTTGCTTGTACATATGCTTGCGCATACATCATGAACATCATAAAGCATCATATGCATCCACTAACCATTTCAAGGGTTTGGATCTTCATCTTTGTTCTTGTTTTGTAGGTTATGGAATCACTCCGCAGAAAAACAATCCAGGTCAACCTTGTGAGAATCCCTCCTCAACTCGAGGAGCTTACTTCCAAGTGTGACCGGTGGAAATAGAACTGACTGTTTAAAGCTGGTTCGCGAAATGTCGCGGTAAGCAAGAGTCTCCATCGTCTTTTATGTTCTCCAACATGGAAAGGACAAAAGCACAGCAAAATTCCTTCTTTGAGAATGTTTCTCGGTTCGGGAGGTAGATTTATAGAAAGGGAAGGTGTTAGCACCCTTTCTATCCGTGGTTATCCACGGGCTCTAAGGTAATTGCTCTTATGTTTTCAAAAATTTGTTTGCTTTTCAAATGTGTGTGGGTTTGGAAAAAAGTTTCGTTGGAAAAATTTCTAAGTAACTCTTGTATCTGTCCTCAAGAGTGTATGAAAAATTTGTTTGAAAACTTTTAGAAAGTGTAAGTGTGAAAAGATGTTTTATTTGTTTGAAAAGAGCAAGTACCCATGAGAATCTACCTACTCTAAGGAATTAGGCTGTGTAAGAGTCCTTTAGATAGTGCTATCCCACCATTGAGAGGTAGGTAGCACCATCGTTGGAGGTATTCGAGTCAATTCGATGATAAGGGACAGTGTGGTCACCGAAGCAATAGTAGGACACCTTAGAAGTAACCCTAATGTCTTAGATCCTTTTTTTATCCGAGGCAACTGTTTCGAGGCAACTGGATCTTTAGACAGGAGGGCGACCTCTAAAACACCCTATACTTTACGATCACGTTCGAGGCAACCAGTGAGGCGTACCCTAGGAGTGGCATGTGCATGTGTGTTCAATTCAGTTTATGTTTATCTTTGATCATGTCATTTGTGAGCTACGAGTTGTTTTTAATTTTCATCCAAGTCTTGCATGCATTTAACAGTTAAGAGTGCGGAAAATTAAAGTGCGGAAAGGTAAAGCTACGCTATTACAAGGCGCGGGTCTATACATCGCCAAAAACATAACCCGTTTTGGAAAATAAATGCGGAAAGTAAAAGAAAGCGGTAAACCCTAATTAACTATTACATCCTTTGAGCAGATACATAAATATGTTTAAAATAAATTAAAGCGCGAAAGAATTAAATTGGAACGTCCTTAGGGTTTTGACCCTTTTGAGAAATAAAGAAATTTTTAGTCCCTTTTTGCAATTAATTAAACATTAAACCTAGTACTAATTAATTATTTAATTAAAAAAGAAAAAAATGTTTTTTTGTGTTTTATGTTTTTTTTAATAAAAATAAAAAGAAAAGGAATTAAAATTAAAAGTTAGTGAAACCTAATTAAGTTTATTTTATTTATTGTAAAAAAGTTAAAGTTAACCTAATTTAACTAATTTAATTAATTTACATTTTATTTACAAAAATAATAATTAATAAATAAGAAGAATGATAATAAGAGAATATGATTGAAAATTGTCAAACCCTAATTCTACATGATTTTTATTTATTTATGAAAAAAGATTAAAATTGACCTACTTTAAACTAAGTTAATTGTTAGTATTTATTTACAAAAATAATAGTTAATAGTAAAAATAATAAAAATATTTACAATTTTTGATCTCTGAATTTATTATGAAAAATTAGTTTGTTGGTTAATAATAATAATTAATAATGATTAAAAGAATTAAAAAATAAGAAAGAAAATAAAAAAGGAAAATAAACCAGGGGGGTTTGAAGGCCCAATGTGGAGGTTTGAAGAAGCAAATTGGCCCAACAATGATCAGGCCTGCTTTGACTTTCTGGATAGTCTACGCTGGTTTTGACTGGAGAACATGGTGGTCAACCATCCCTGGCCTTTGGATGCACGCTTATGGCCACTTGGCAAGCTGATTTGTGAGGTTGCATGATGGAATTCTGGACAAACGCTGCATGAGATTGTATAAGGAAAAATATGAAACAAATGTTTGGGGGACCTGGGAATCAAACCCAGGTCCCAGTAGTTACCAAGCATGTCATCAACCACTAAGCCACTGCATTGTCTTTGTTAATATGATATGCAATAAATATAATATTCAAAACATAACAACTACGCTGAAAAATAAAAAAACGTGCGTTTCATTTGAACTACCCAACC
Organism: Vicia faba; assembly: GCA_948472305.1. Lineage (NCBI taxonomy): Eukaryota > Viridiplantae > Streptophyta > Magnoliopsida > Fabales > Fabaceae > Vicia > Vicia faba. The sequence goes on from OX451739.1 coordinate 1,276,905,917, forward strand.
ACCTGCTTCCACGTCCTTCGTCTTCATCCTGAAACCTGTAAAACAAAAGCAATTAGCGGGGGTTTTTAACCCCCACAAAATGCAACCACAGAAAATAGCGATTAGGCGTGCAGTATATATAAAAAGGGCGCGATGGTTGGGTTGAGTTCGTCTGGCCTTGACGAATTCAACCATATGCGTTATGAGGTCCAATTTTGCTCATGCTGTAAAGCCCCAATTGAGAGCTTCGAAAACCCTAGAATTCAACAATGGTGGTTTACGTTTCAGGGCGCCATAATGCAATTCAATCACACTAATAGCTTCGTATGAGTCCTATAAACACAACACAATCAATAAAAGATGTTTAAAATGCATGAATCGATGGTTATGATTTTGAAAAAAAGTGGTAAACCGTATGACTGTGTAGAGCGATTTCTTGAGGTAGAACACTTGGTTTCGATTGCAAATTGTTTGAGTATGCTAGCAACGTGTTTGAATCAAGAAAAGGCTTTGAATTGTGCTGGAAGGTTGATTTCAGTTTTCAACTTTTTCTTGATTTTTTGGAATTTAGTTATGGTGTTTTATAGCAGCTTGCACGTGAATGAATTTAGGTTTAGCTTCAGCATTTGTATTGGAATGAATTATGTTAAATCTTTTGTCCAAGAATCCATGGAATAATGTTTTGCATCTTTGATTTCCAATCAAATATTTTTGCATCTTTTGATTGAGAAAACTTGCTAAAATTGGATGATTTTGTCTCCTTGATTGATACATGAAATCTTCAGCATGTGTTGAGTTTATTTGCATCACAAAAAGATTTGAAAACCATATCTTTTGAATTTTCCTACAATTAAAATCAATTAAATGAATTAATATTAATAAAAATTCAATTAATTAATTAAAAATAAGAAAATAAATCAATTTAAGCTTAATGGGTCGTGCATAGGCCTTGGGCAATGTTTCAAGAAATAATTTGAGGCCCATTAGCAAAAATGAAGTGTTTTGGGCAAAGTTGACTTTTGCAAATTCCCAAAAATTTCCCAACTTCTCTAATGCATATCTTGCTCAATTTTGATCATATGAACATGTTCTTGGACATTTTGGAAAGGTCTTGAAGTCCTCTAACCAATTCCATTGGTCCCATGTCATTTTGATTTACCAATCTCAAGTTATGGTCTTTGACTTAAAATGCCTTTTTGTTGACTTTTGAAATTGACCTATAATGTAGAAATTGATAACTTTTTGTGAGAGCATTTCTTGGACTTGGAATGTGAAGATGAGTTGTAGGAAATGTAATCCCCTTCAAAATGAGCATTGGATGGGATTTTTATGATGAACCATGAAAAAGGTATGCTTTGGTCAAGTTACAGTTGAGTTTTCAGCTGTCCAAAAATAGAAACTTTTGCATCTTGATGATTTTTGAGCCATGCTTGTGGAATCATGATCAAGACTTGATCAAATGATGATTGGGGCTTCAAAATAAGATGTTGACCAAAAATTCTGACTTTTGACTGCAAAATGACCATTTTGCCCTTGCAGTTGATTGTGGGTCAAATGGAGCTTTTGACTGTGCAATTTGGCACTGTAAGTCTTGAAACTTGGCATGTAGGTGCTTGAGGATGTGTATAGGCCTATGGGACTTGATTGGACCACTGAAAACCTCAACTTCCTTGCAAGAACCAAAACCCTAATTTTGACTGTGTTAGGAGACAATTGGACTGTACATCCTTTGAGGAATCTTGAAGCATTTGAAGATTGATCTTGACAAATCTTGAAGAACATGGGAGGGAAAATTTTGGGGTACAACAGTTGCCCCTGTTCAATCTTCTCAAACCTGAGGATGTAGATTGGCTTGCGTGCCTTTCGTGATCCGAAGGTGGAAGATGATTGAAAACTAGAGTGCCCAGAAATTTGCACTCGCATAGTTGAATATCAGCATTGTGATGTCTGGAATGGGCTTATAGATGCCATTTGGAGAGATGGTGGATAGGAGGATGGGCTTATAGATTCCATCTGGAGATGTGACATAACCTTGTCGGGAATGGGCTTATAGATGCCATTTGGAGGTGTCGATCGCGTAAGAGATTCCTTAGCGAGAACTTGCGTACCTAAGAAAGAAGATAATTACCTGGCCTGTTACAGAGGTTGATCTTCAAACTCTTTGCGCAGATATGCCCTGGCTAGATACAGGTGTCGAATCTACAATCAATCGCTCACAGATATGCCCTGGCTAGATACAGGAATCGAATCCGGAACTTCAAAAGGTTGCTTACAGACGTGCACTGGCTGGATACAGGTATCGAATCTACAAACAATCTCTCACAGATGTGCCCTGGCTAGATACAGGAATCGAATCCGGAACTTCAAAAGGTTACTTACAGACGTGCCCTGGCTGGATACAGGTATCGAATCTACAAACAAATCGCTCACAGATGTGCCCTGGCTAGATACAGGAATCGAATCTGGAATTGGTCGTCTACAGATATGCCCTGGCTGGATACAGGAATTGAATCTCTAAACTCTTCATGCAGACATGCCCTGGCTGGATACAGGTATCGAATCTACATCAGTTACTCACAGATATTCCCTGGCTGGATACAGGTATCGAATTTGGAATTAGTCGTCTACAGATATGCCCTGGTTGGATACAGGTATCGAATCTCTAAACTCTTCATGCAGATATGCCCTGGCTAGATACAGGTGTCGAATCCACAATTAATCGCTCACATATATGCCCTGGCTAGATACAGGTATCGAATCTGGAATTGCGCCAGTTGATAGTAATCATCTTTGTTTTGACCTTTTTCCTGAAAAGGCAAAACGTCAGTTGTATGCAATATCATGATGTATGAAATGCATGATGTCATGATGTTCTCAATGAGATAGTGTGTTTATGATGCGTATATGCATGCGTTATGTATGTAAATGTTTATGAATTGAATTTTCGTCCCGGAAAATAAATCCTTGACGATTGTCGGGAAGTTGAATCCTGGGCTGATGTTGAAGAATAGAGTTCTTCGTTTCCGCTGGGGATGATGCTTGTAAGAATAAACCGGTAGGAGAAGATGACTCTGTTGGGGAATAAACTTGATGGAGAGATTACTCTGCGGGGAATTACTCTGTGGAGAAGAGATACTTCGCTGAGGTTTGAATGAGAACTCCGCTGGGGATACCGTTGATAAGTTATGTTGAGGAACTTGATGAAATCCGCTGGGGGTAGGAAGAACTTCGCCAAGGACGATCTTTCCGTGGTAATTAGCTGAGGATAACCCAGTTATAAGCCCTGGTGGGAGATAACCTTTGAATATGGCCGGGGAGAGACTTTCGTACTCTGCAGGGGATAAGCTTCCAGAATCTACTGGGGATAAGCTTCTAGAATCTACTGGGGAGATTGATTCAGCTTTCTTGAGGAAACTTTTGAACTGTATTGAGGAAATGGCTCCACTGGGGTGTCTGGTATTCCGCCGGGGAACAATCTTAGATTAAGACTGTCGGGGATGCTTGCTTAGGAACATATGTATACTCCGCTGGGGAATGTTAAGATCTTCTGGGGATATCCAACTTCCTTAAGGCTGACAGTAGACTAACTCTGCTTGGGGAGAATATTGCTGACTTACTAGAGATACTGTGCCTTTTCAGGGCTGATGGGAGACCAACTCTACTTTGGGAGAGTATTGTTGATTATGGTCTTACTCTACGGGGAGTGAAGGTATCTTGGTTACGTTCTTCAGCCGAACCTACCTTGGTACCTTGGTGGACAGAGCAACTAGATCGCTTAGACAACTCATTATTGCCCCTGTTTCTGATGTCACCTGTAATTAGTCCTTTGTTTCGCATGAAAATATTTATGATTAGCAATTAATGTCAAATGCATATATCAAAAATGAACATTGGACGTTCTTCGCAAGACAAAACAGAAAAAGGAAAAACAATTGGCAATTTGTCTGGAAAAGTGAATTTGTATTGGTTTTTGAATTTGCCTGTAAATAGGCGTTTATGTACAAGAGGCTGACGTCCTAGTAAGAGAACGCCGCCGAACAACAAAGTTTATACATTTTGTGAAAAGGAAAACAAAACAGCTATGTGAAAAATAATCCCACTGGGTTCCAACTCTGTTATCGCCTTTATGTCTTCAAGCGTCTCATCACTTTGCTGCTTAGTTGAAGATGAAGTTGATTGATTGATGCCGTCTGAACCTGATAGTTGATACCGGATTCTGAATGCAAGGTGATCCAATGAGACATAGTATTACGCTTATCCCTAATTTTTGCCTGGACCGCTCTTTCGGGTTTTCAGTCCACCGGGATACCCATTTTTGCCCAAGCCGCCTTTTCAGGTTTTCGACTTGCCGGGTGTACAGATTTTTTCCATTTCATCCCTTATTTTTTCCCGAACCCTTTTGGTTCGCCGGGAAGCCCTTATTTTTGCCTAGGTGTGTCAACCTAGCGGGTCTTTTATTCATGTGTAGTATCTTTTTACTATGTTTGCATTGGCAGGGTGAGGAAGGTCGTCACCGTCCATGGTAGTTAGAATCATAGCTCCTCCTGAGAAGATATGTTTAACCACAAATGGCTCTTCATACGTGGGGGTCCATTTTCCCCTGGGATCACTTTGAGTAAGAATGATGCGCTTGATTACCAGGTCTCCGACTTGATACTCTTGTCGTCTGACTTTCTTGTTAAATGCCCTGATCATTCGTTTTTGGTACGTTTGACAATGACAAATAACAGTGAGTCTCTTTTCGTCGATTAGATTTAATTGATCAAGTCGAGTCTGGATCCAGTCATCTTCGCTCAAACCTGCATCCTTCATTATCCGGAGAGAGGGTATCTGGACTTCAATTGGCAAGACTGCCTCCATGCCGTAGACCAAGGAAAAGGGTGTTTCCCCTGTTGACGTCCATGCTGAGGTACGGTACCCATGAAGAGCAAACGGTAACATCTCGTGCCAATCTTTGTACGTCACTGTCATCTTCTGCACAATCTTCTTAATATTCTTATTTGCCGCTTCGACAGTCCCATTCATCCTAGGCCGGTAGGGAGAAGAGTTGTGGTGTTGTATCTTGAATTGCTCGCAGAGCTCAGTGATCATCTTGTTGTTAAGATTGGTACCATTGTCCGTAATGATCCTTTCCGGGACGCTGTATCGATAGATCAGGTTATGCCTAATGAACCGTGCCACGACGTTCTTGGTTACCGTAGCGTAGGAAGTTGCTTCAACCCACTTTGTGAAGTAATCAATCGCTACCAGGATGAAACGATGCCCGTTGGATGCCGTAGGTCTGATCTCGCCGATCATATCAATGCCCCATATTGCAAAAGGCCAAGGTGTTGTCAAGAAGTTCAGAGGAACCGGAGGAATGTTCACCTTATCAGCATAGATCTAGCATTTGTGACATGTCCGAGAATGTTGGTAACAATCAGCTTCCATTGTGGACCAGAAATATCCCGCCCGAAGGATTTTCTTTGCCATGGTATGCCCACTGGAATGTGTTCCGAAGGTATCTTCATGCAACTCTGCCATGATCCTTTCTGCTTCAGTCTTATCCACACAACGCAGTAAGGTCGAATCATGGTTTCGCTTGTATAGAATGCCATTGCTGAGGAAGAACTTTGCTGCGAACCTTCTCAGGAACTTCTTGTCATTAACGGATGCACCCTCGGGGTATTCTTGAGCTTCCAATTACCTCTTCACTTCATGATACCAAGGTTTTTCAGTTACCTCTTCAGCCTCAAAATCACAGCAATATGCAGGTTCATCCAGTTTCCAGATAATGATCCGGGGAGCCTCGTTGTCCCATTTGACTTTGAACATAGAAGACATCGTAGCCAACGCGTCCGCCAACTGATTCTCCTCTCTTGGGAAGTGTTCAAAAGTTATCTCCGTGAAATGGGGGATCAATGTCAACACATACTCCTTGTAAGGAATAAGATTTGGGTGTTTCGTATCCCACTCGCCTTTGATCTGATTGATCACGAGAGCGGAATCTCCGAAGACACTCAGGAACTTGATCCTTAAGTCAATTGCAGCTTGAAGACCCATAATGCATGCCTCATACTCTGCCATGTTGTTGGTGCAGTTGAAACATAGTCGGGCGGTAAGTGGAGTATGAGTGCCTTTAGGGGATATAATCACAGCGCCGATGCCATTACCCAAAGCGTTTGAGGCTCCGTCAAAGTGCCTAGACCATCGGGATCCTTCCTCAGGTCCTTCATCCGGTCCAGGTACTTCACAATCAGTCACTACCATGATGTTCTCGTCTGGAAATTCAAAGTTCTTCGACTGGTAATCGTCCACTGCCTGGTGTGCCAAATGGTCTGCCAATACACTTCCCTTGATTGCTTTCTGAGTCGTGTACTGGATGTCGTATTCTGTCAAGATCATCTGCCATCTTTCTATTCTTCCGGACAGAGCAGGCTTTTCGAATATGTACTTGATTGGATCCATTTTTGAAATCAAAAGAGTAGTGTGAATCAACATATACTGTCTCAGCCGGCGAGCAGCCCATACCAAAGCGCAGCAAGTTTTCTCAAGCAGTGAGTATCGGGTCTCACAGTCGGTAAACTTTTTGCTAAGGTAATAAATAGCATGCTCTTTTCGGCCAGACTCGTCATGCGGCCCCAGCACACACCCCATTGAGCTGTCAAGTACTGTTAAGTATAGTATTAGAGGTCTCCCTTCAACCGGTGGCATAAGAATGGGTGGTTCTTGGAGATACTCTTTGATTCTGTCGAAAGCGGCCTGACATTCATCGTTCCAACGTACTACTTGATCTTTCTTCAGTAGCTTGAAGATTGGTTCACAGGTAGCAGTTAGATGCAAAATGAATCGGGCAATGTAGTTCAGTCGTCCTAGAAAGCCTCTGACTTCTTTCTCTGTCTTGGGAGCGGGCATCTCTTGTATGGCTTTCACTTTGGCAGGGTCCACTTGAATACCTTTATCGCTCACGACGAAGCCTAGTAGTTTTCCGGATCTCACCCCAAAGGTGCACTTGTTCGGGTTCAATCTCAGCTTGTATAACTTCAGACGGTCAAACAGCTTCTGCAGATGGTCAAGGTGTTCCTCCTTAGTTTGGGACCTTGCAATCATATCATCGACATATACTTCTATCTCATGATGGATCATGTCATGAAATAAAGCAACCATGGCACGTTGGTAGGTTGCCCCAACATTTTTCAACCCAAAAGGCATGACCTTGTAGCAGAAGGTACCCCACTGAGTAACAAAAGTGGTCTTCTCCATGTCTTCAGGAGCCATCTTGATTTGATTATAACCTGAGAACCCATCCATGAAGGAGAATACCTTATGCTGAGCAGTGTTGTCAACCAGAGCGTCGATGTGAGGTAGAGGGAAGTCATCCTTGGGGCTCGCCCTATTCAAATCCCTGTAATCAACACACATTCGGACCTTACCATCCTTCTTCGGCACCGGAACCACGTTGGCAACCCACTGAGGGTAAGAAGTCACTGCTAGAAAACCGGCATCGAATTGTTTCATAACCTCAGCTTTGATTTTCTCGGACATCTCTGGACGCATACGGCGAACCTTCTGTTTAACCGGAGGGCAGTCCTCCTTGGTAGGCAGGTGATGAACCACAATGTCAGTATCCAACCCAGGCATGTCTTCGTACGACCAGGCAAAGATTTCCATATAATCATGCAACATCTGAATCAACCGTTGTTTCACACTGAGCTCTAGATTGGCACCAATCTTGACTTCCTTTCTGTCTGTCTCAGTACCCAGATTTACCGTTTCCACTGGCTCTTCATATGGCTGAATGGCCCTCTCTTCCTGGAGTAGCAGTCTTGCAAGCTCACCAGGCACTTCACAATCATCTTCACCTTCATCTTCGGCTAAGTTGATCGGATTTTCGAAGTCATAACTGGTAGTAATAGAGTCGTTACCAGTGAGATCCAGAGTGGATTGGAACCTGTATAAGTGAGTGTGTGTAAATATAGTTGTTTTGCAATATATAAAGAAAGAAAGGGAGCACAAGATTTGAAATGCGAAAAATGTCCAATGTTTTTATTCATGATATATGAAAATGACAAATAATAAGCCCTCACAAATGAAGCCACGGTGCCCCGGGTAAGGCACCGAGCCATAAAGTTTCAAATTATTGTTTGTTACAAATTCAAAACAAAGGAGTTCATTACTGAGTGACAAAAGTAATAGGTATGTAGTCTTTGGCAGTCCAGTTGCTTAGTCCACCGTTGGTCGTTGGGTAGATCCAGCTATCAAATTCAGATTCCTCCACATTGTCTTCAATAGCATTCACTCCCAGGTTGGTGATGAACACAGGAGGTCTTCCAATCCTTGCTTTACGAACAGCCCTCTGAGCTTCTGCAGTGAAACCCAAACCAAATTTGTCAGTCTTCGGAGTGAAATCAGGAAGTCGGCCCCAGTTTGCACACTCACCCCTCTCAATCACAGCCCGGGCATCCTTCAAGGAAGCCATCTTCAACGGAGAATCTTCTTCAGTCACAGTCTCTGCTGATGCCAGTGTTGGAGGCACCTCTTCAAAGTGTTGAAAGGGGGTCTCAATGAACTCCCCATCCATTTCTATGTACTGGAACGAGTTAAGGTGGTTGACCATGTATTCTTCCTCCCCCTGAACTGTTACAATCTTCCCTCTGACCGGGTACTTAAGCTTCTGATGTAATGTGGAGGTCACAGCTTCGGCCTTATGGATCCAAGGACGACCCAGCAAACAAGAATAGGATGGTCGGATGTCCATCACATAGAAAGTAGAATCAAAAACTTGAGAACCAACCATGATTGGAATGTCAACTTCCCCATGTACCATCCTCTTCGACCCGTCAAAGGCCCGGACAACAATGTTACTAGGCTTGAGCTCTAAACCCTCACAATCCAGCCTGTCTAGAGCTTTCTTGGGTAACACATTTAATGAAGAACCAGTGTCGACCAGCACATGGGCAAGAGTAGTGCCCCTGCATTCAATGGAGACATGCAGGGCATCGTTATGATTCTTTCCTTTGGCAGTCAGATCGGCGTCAGAGAAACCCAACCCATTATTAGCAGTCAAGTTGGCCACACAATCAGTAAATTAATCAGCAGACGTTTCTTGTGGCACATGGGCCGTCTTCAGGAAGGAAATCAGGGCCTTGGCATGGGCCTTTGAACACAACAACAGTGATAGCATAGAAATTTTAGAGGGGGTGTGCCCCAGCTGCTCAACTACGTTGAAATCACTCTTCTTGATAATCTTGAGAATCTCTTCCATCTCTTGCTGGGAAGCTTCCACATTGGTTGTCTTCGGTGCCTCCGTTTGGGCAGGCACATCAGTAGCAATCCCTTTGCCCCGAGCGTCAGATGACTCGGCAGCAGGGGTAGAAACTTGATCAGGAGGGGAAACAGGCACACTGGCAGGTGTGATGATAAGAGGTCTTTGAATAGCTGGTGGCGCAATATCTGGTGAGAACAGCCTACCACTGCGGGTGACTTTGGCAGGCCCGGTGATGTTGGTGACGCCGGTACTGGTATCAAACTCTTGTTTTACTCCGAGCACATAAACATCTTCCCCATAGTGCCAAGGGACAGCTTTGTCAAATGTATAGGGGAGGGGCCCCAGAACAGTGATGATGATAGGAGAAATTTTCTGAGCAGACATGATTTTGATAGGCTTCTTTGAGGGAGCCTTAGGAGGGTTGTTGAAAATAGTGACAATGGATACTTCTTCAGCAGGGGTAGCAGGAACAGCAATTTTCTCTAACAAGATCTCTTTATTATCCATCAGGCTTTGGATACCTGACTTCAGCAAAGGACAACCAGCAGGTGAAACAAAACATAGAAGGCAACCTTTACTACATCCCAAAAATAAACCGGCTAGCAACAGGTTCCTTTTGACGGTCAATAACGGAGTAACAATCTCATCCACAGAGGCTACATACCGGTCTTCTTCCACAGCATTCACCCCATGCTGGGGCATGGGAGCAGTCACAACATTGGGCCTTTCGGGCGCCTCGAACTGTATTTCTTTAGCATCAATAAGGTCCTGAACCTTATTCCTCAGTGCCCAACAATCATCCGTAGAGTGCCCCGGGCTATCAGAGTGATAAGCGCAGCGGGCGTTGGGGTTGTACTTTGGAGATGTGGTGTTCACTACCTTCGGAGCTTCTTTGACAGTTACCAGATTGGTTGACAACAGTTGCGGCAGGATCTGAGACAAGGTCATACTAAGCCAAGTGTACTCCCTTCTGGGTCTCTCACCCCTTGGTTGGTTATATTGCCGAGGAGCGGCAGCAGGCTTAGAAATAACCACCGCGTTGACAGCTTGGTGGCGTTCTGGTTTACTCTGTTTCCTGGAGCCATAAACAACACTAGCTTCCTTCTTGAAAGGCTTCTTTTCAGAACTTGAGGATGCACCTTTCTGTATCTTCCCCGACTTAATACCAGCTTCTATCCTTTCTCCAGTCAGAATGAGGTCTGTAAACCCTGCAGAAGAATTACCAATCAGGTGGTTGAAGAACGGACCAGACAAGGTCCCCAAGAACATGTCCACGAGTTCACGGTCAGTCAAAGGTGGCTGCACCCTGCCAGCCAAGTCTCTCCACTTTTGCGCGTACTCCTTAAAACCTTCACCCGATCCTAGCGACATACCCTGGAGTTGGGTACGTGTAGGAGCGAGGTCGGCATTGTACTGATACTGCTTATAAAATGCAGAAGCCAAGTCCTCCTAGTTTCGAATACTGGCTCCATCCAGCTGACAGAACCACTTGAGTTGAGCCCCTGAAAGGCTATCCTGGAAGAAATGGATCCATAGATTCTTGTCTGCAGTATATGGTTGGCTCTTCCTCACATAAGAACGGAGGTGCAGTTTGGGGCAAGAAGCCCCGTCATACTTCGCAAAAGAATGTGCCTTGAACTTGTGTGGGATCACCACCCCAGAAAATAAACCCAGATCTCCAAAATCCAACCCAGGCACCTATTGAATCTCCATGGCACTCAGACGGTCCTCTAGTTGCTTGTACCTGTCTTCAGCAGGAGGGTACTGCTCATCATTGAAATATGTCTCGTTGTCGGAGATCACAGGACTAGGAACCCTTCCCCCTTGGGGACTGTCTTTCCCTACAGAGGAAGCAGCCTGATCAGCCTCATTTTGCAGTGTATTACCAAACCTCATACCAGTGTTGAATAGCACAGTCCTCTTCTTCTTCTTTTTCACCAGCAGAGCCTTCAATTCCTCTTGACCCTGGGCTAAGCTCATGACCAGCTCTCGAAACTGGGCGCTCTGGGCCTGGAGGGCCTTGATTGCTTGTTCATTGGATGATTCAGGATTCATGTTGACTGCTGAAATAAACAGCGAAGAAGATTAAGCAACCTGTAGAAAAAAAGGTACCTGCTATGCATATGATGAATGGAATGTGTATGATTTATGTTTTTAAAGACAATCGGGGTTCAACTTTGTAAACAAAAAGGTAACACACTTCAGTAGATTTAACTTTGAATTGTTCAAGAAATTGCCCTTAGGCGTTACATAAATGAAAATACTGAAAAGGAAATAAAAGTTGTAAAAGAAATATCCAAGGCCCATCAGTGCTCCCATGGCCTCCTCTTCTCAGTGCGGATATAGTCATTCAGGATTCGTTCGTTCTCTAACTGCTTTGTCAGCTTCTGGATCTTCTGTTCCTGCTCGTTGAACTTTTCCCGATAAGAATCCCGTTCTTCCTGTAGTTGTGCCCAAGACCTCTTTAGTGTATCAACATCAGTGGGTATCTGAGGAGGGAGAATAGTTGGAGGAACCCCGTCTTTGTCAGAAAATTCAAGAATGATAGGCCTGACAGCTTCATAGGGCATACCTAACTTCTGAGCCCGGATGCGGACCCATCTGTAGTAAGATTCCATAGGTAGAGAAGTCTTCGGTCCCAACTCATGTGGGTCAGCTTTGTGAATTATGTCCCAAGCCTTGATGAATCTACGACGTAGCTCGTCACTATCTACCTGAAACTCAAAACTGATGTGAGGTACTAACATCTCATGAGGCCCTGCTCTTCTGGCTCTTCCAAACTGATGGAGAGCTAAACATGGATTATAAGATATTCCTCCCTGAGTACCGATCAATGGAACATTAGGGTATCCTCCGCAACAATCAATAACAGCTACCTCATCCAAACCTCTGAGAGTCCAAATGATGTCATTATCAGTGAGAGACATTAACCTATGAGCCCAACCTCTTCCTTCTTTGTTCTTCAGCACGAACTTAGGGAGGTGCGAAATAAACCACCTCACTAACAAAGGAGTACAACACCATAGAGTTCCCTATCTTCGGGAAGTACGAGCATAGAGTTGTTGCAGGATATCACCCAAGAGAGTGGGCACAGGGTTCTGAGACATGAAGATCCTTATGGCATTGATATTGACAAAGTTATCAGGATTTGGAAACAATACTAGACCATAGATTAAGAGAGCCAAGATGTCCTCGTACGCCCTGAAGTCTAAGTCATTCCAGAAACTATTAGCCTTACCGATCAGAAACTTAGCCAAAAAAGCCCTTAACTCCGCTTCTAGTCACCCAATTATCCATTACCTCCTTGTTGGTCAAGGGAAGGGCTGCAGCAATCTCCTCAAGCCTAAGGGTCTTTTCCCAACCAGTGAAGGGAGTCTGATCCAAGATAGGGATACCAAGCAAATCAGAAAATTCTTCCAGGGTAAGGACCAGCTGGAAGTCTTGAAAGGTGAAGCAGTGGTATAGAGGATTATAGAACTGGGTCAGGACACTCATCAGTTGTTGGTCCCACTTTGAAGTGACTAAACCTAGAAGAGAACCATGTCTCTGGATGAAGGAAATAGTGTTTGGAATCCTGTCCACCAACTCTTTAAGCAAATCAGGTGGGTGAACAAAGTTGAGCCGGATGGTATTCCTTCGCACAGGCATCATAATGTCCTACAAAATAGAGCAAAGATGAAACCCTCTTGTCTTTGAAATGGGTCAGTCCTTATGCAGGATGCATGCAATGGTATGATGGTATGATGTTATGATAAAGCACAACACAAGTATTCACAAAGGCAAACATGATAAGGCACACAAGTCACACAAGACAGCCCTTAGAGTTTAGGCCAGTATGAAGTTTAGGTACTACCCTCTTTCAATTTCGTTGGTTAAGACCTGTCCTATCGAAAGTAACCGGGTTCTAGAGGATCCTAATATCACTGACTACTCTCAATCGGTCATAACTCCAGCGTCGCAATCTTTTCTTGTGGCCAGAACCATCGCGAGAGTTTAGCCTCAATGGATGTAGCATACTGCTACTGTTCTATGGCCAAGTTGGGTCAATTTAGGGTTCTAAGGTCGGTTGGTGCTTAATGACTCCTCAGAAGACCCATATTCTCCTCGTTGCAACACAAGGGATATCGGTACAGACCAAAGTGCCACACCAACGTAGCCACTGCTTCACCCGTGTCGGTCTACGCCGGACAGGTCCCTTACAGCTTATAATACCTAAAAGGGTATCCCCAGATCCGGGTTAGGATCCATGAAACTCCGATGCAAGCCCAAAATAATAAAGCAAACAAAACATTCAATTGAAAACATAAGTATGATCTAGTCCTAAGGTACACCTCACTTTAAAATGTCCCCAGCAGAGTCGCCAGTTCTGTGATCGGTGGAAATAGAACTGATTGTTTAAAGCTGGTTCGCAAAATGTCGCGGTAAGCAAGAGTCGCCACCGTCTTTTATGTTCTCCAACATGGAAAGGACAAAAGCACAGAAAAATTCCTTCTTTGAGAATGTTTCTCGGTTCGGGAGGTAGATTTATAGAAAGGGAAGGTGTTAGCACCCTTTCTATCCGTGGTTATCCACGGGCTCTTAGGTACTTGCTCTTATGTTTTCAAAAATTTGTTTGCTTTTCAAGTGTGTGTGGGTTTTGAAAAAAGTTTCGTTGGAAAAATTTCTGAGTAACTCTTGTATCTGTCCTCAAGAGTGTATGAAAAATTTGTTTGAAAACTTTTAGAAAGTGTAAGTGTGAAAAGATGTTTTGTTTGTTTGAAAAGAGCAAGTACCCATGAGAATCTACCTACTCTAAGGAATTAGGCTGTGTAAGAGTCCTTTAGATAGTGCTATCCCACCATTGAGAGGTAGGTAGCACCATCGTTGGAGGTATTCGAGTCAATTCGATGATAAGGGACAGTGTGGTCACCGAAGCAATAGTAGGACACCTTAGAAGTAACCCTAATGTCTTAGATCCTTTTTTTAACCGAGGCAACCGTTTTGAGGCAACAGGATCTTTAGACAGGAGGGCGACCTCTAAAACACCCTATACTTGACGACTACGTTCGAGGCAACCAGTGAGGCGTACCCTAGGAGTGGCATGTTCATGTGTGTTCAATTCAGTTTATGTTTATTTTTGATCATGTCATTTGTGAGCTACGAGTTGTTTTTAATTTTCATCCAAGTCTTGCATGCATTTAACAGTTAAGAGTGCGGAAAATTAAAGTGCGGAAAGGTAAAGCTACGCTATTACAAGGCGCGGGTCTATACATCGCCAAAAACATAACCCGTTTTGGAAAATAAATGCGGAAAGTAAAAGAAAGCGGTAAACCCTAATTAACTATTACATCCTTTGAGCAGACACATAAATATGTTTAAAATAAATTAAAGCGCGAAAGAATTAAATTGGAACGTCCTTAGGGTTTTGACCCATTTGAGAAATAATGAAATTTTTAGTACCTTTTTGCAATTAATTAAACATTAAACCTAGTACTAATTAATTATTTAATTAAAAAAGAAAAAAATGTTTTTTTGTGTTTTATGTTTTTTTAATAAAAATAAAAAGAAAAGGAATTAAAATTAAAAGTTAGTGAAACCTAATTCTAAGTTTATTTTATTTATTGTAAAAAAGTTAAAGTTAACCTAATTTAACTAATTTAATTAATTTACATTTTATTTACAAAAATAATAATTAATAAATAAGAAGAATGATAATAAGAGAATATGATTGAAAATTGTCAAATCCTAATTCTACATGATTTTTATTTATTTATGAAAAAAGATTAAAATTGACCTACTTTAAACTAAGTTAATTGTTAGTATTTATTTACAAAAATAATAGTTAATAGTAAAAATAATAAAAATATTTACAATTTTTGATCTCTGAATTTATTATGAAAAATTAGTTTGTTGGTTAATAATAATAATTAATAATGATTAAAAGAATTAAAAAAAGAGAAAGAAAATAAAAAAGGAAAATAAACCAGGGGGGGTTTGAAGGCCCAATGTGGAGGTTTGAAGAAGCAAATTGGCCCAACAATGAGCAGGCCTGCTTTGACTTTCTGGATAGTCTACGCTGGTTTTGACTGGAGAACATGGTGGTCAACCATACCTGGCCTTTGGATGCACGCTTATGGCCACTTGGCAAGCTGATTTGTGAGGTTGCATGATGGAATTCTGGACAAACGCTGCATGAGATTGTATAAGGAAAAATATGAAACAAATGTTTGGGGGACCTGGGAATCGAACCCAGGTCCCAGTAGTTACCAAGCACGTCATCAACCACCAAGCCACTGCATTGTCTTTGTTAATATGATATGCAATAAATATAATATTCAAAACATAACAACTACGCTGAAAAATAAAAAAGCGCGCGTTCCATTTGAACTACCCAACCACCTGCTTCCACGTCCTTCGTCTTCATCCTGAAACCTGTAAAACAAAAGCAATTAGCAGGGGATTTTAACCCCCACAAAATGCAACCACAGAAAATAGCGATTAGGCGTACAGTATATATAAAAAGGGCGCGATGGTTGGGTTGAGTTCGTCTGGCCTTGACGAATTCAACCATATGCGTTATGAGGTCCAATTTTGCTCATGCTGTAAAGCCCCAATTGAGAGCTTCGAAAACCCTAGAATTCAACAATGGTGGTTTACGTTTCAGGGCGCCATAATGCAATTCAATCACACTAATAGCTTCGTACGAGTCCTATAAACACAACACAATCAATAAAAGATGTTAAAAATGCATGAATCGCTAGTTATGATTTTGAAAAAAAGTGGTAAACCGTATGACTGTGTAGAGAGATTTCTTGAGGTAGAACACTTGGTTTCGATTGCAAATTGTTTGAGTATGCTAGCAACGTGTTTGAATCAAGAAAAGGCTTTGAATTGTGCTAGAAGGTTGATTTCAGTTTTCAACTTTTTCTTGATTTTTTGGACTTTGGTTATGGTGTTTTACAGCAGCTTGCACGTGAATGAATTTAGGTTTAGCTTCAGCATTTGTATTGGAATGAATTAGGTTAAATCTTTTGTCCAAGAATCCATGGAATAATGTTTTGCATCTTTGATTTCCAATCAAATATTTTTGCATCTTTTGATTGAGAAAACTTGCTAAAATTGGATGATTTTGTCTCCTTGATTGATACATGAAATCTTCAGCATGTGTTGAGTTTATTTGCATCACAAAAAGATTTGAAACCCATATCTTTTGAATTTTCCTACAATTAAAATCAATTAAATGAATTAATATTAATAAAAATTCAATTAATTAATTAAAAATAAGAAAATAAATCAATTTAAGCTTAATGGTTCGTGCATAGGCCCTGGGCAATGTTTCAAGAAAGAATTTGAGGCCCATTAGCAAAAATGAAGTGTTTTGGGCAAAGTTGACTTTTGCAAATTCCCAAAAATTTCCCAACTTCTCCAATACATATCTTGCTCAATTTTGATCATATGAACATGTTCTTGGACATTTTGGAAAGGTATTGAAGTCCTCTAACCAATGCCTTTGGTCCCATGTCATTTTTATTTACCAATCTCAAGTTATGGTCTTTGAGTTAAAATGCCTTTTTGTTGACTTTTGAAATTGACCTATAATGTAGAAATTGATAACTTTTTGTGAGAGCATTTCTTGGACTTGGAATGTGAAGATGAGTTGTAGGAAATGTCATCCCCTTCAAAATGAGCATTGGATGGGATTTTTCTGATGAACCATGAAAACGTTATGCTTTGGTCAAGTTACAGTTGACTTTTCAGCTGTCCAAAAATAGAAACTTTTGCATCTTGATGATTTTTGAGCCATGCTTGTGGAATCATGATCAAGACTTGATCAAATGATGATTGGGGCTTCAAAATAAGATGTTGACCAAAAATTCTGACTTTTGACTGCAAAATGACCATTTTGCGCTTGCAGTTGACTGTGGGTCAAATGGAGCTTTTAACTGTGCAATTTGGCACTGTAAGTCTTGAAACTTGGCATGTAGGTGCTTGAGGATGTGTATAGGCCTATGGGACTTGATTGGACCACTGAAAACCTCAACTTCCTTGCAAGAACCAAAACCCTAATTTTGACTGTGTTAGGAGACAATTGGACTGTACATCCTTTGAGGAATCTTGAAGCATTTGAAGATTGATCTTGACAAATCTTGAAGAATATGGGAGGGCAAATTTTGGGGTACAACACCAAGATTCCAGAGAATTCTCTCTTCAGTGAAAGACACGGTATACTTCTCAACTTGGTCAACTCCAACATTGAAGAAGACATGGTGAAAGTTCTCTTCCAGTTCTTTGACCCCCTACACCATTGTTTCACATTCCCTGATTACCAACTAGTACCTACTCTGGAGGAATTTTCTCAACTCTTGAGGATTCCAATTCTCCATCAACTACTCTACAACGGTACAGAAAGACAACCAAAGCCTGAAGATGTTGCTCAAGCCTTACACTTGCAACCATCTGATATCAAAGGTCATTGGGAAACCATAAGTGGTGTCAAGGGTTTCTTGGCAAATTTTCTGTTTAAGAAGGCACAAGACTGCTAGAATTCTCTAGATCTGCAAGCTTTTGAGGAGATTGTAGCACTTCTCATCCATGGGTTGGTCTTGTTCCCAAACCCTGATCAGCTTATAGATGTGAACGTTGTCAAGATTTTCATATCTCGAAATCCTGTGCCTACATTGCTTGGGGACATCCTACACTCATTTCACACACGAACAATGAGGAAAAGAGGTGTTCTCATGTGCTATACTCCTCTTCTAGCAAGGTGGTTTATTTCTCACCTACCCCAATCAGTTTTGAAGAATGAGCAGGGTTTAAGGTGGTCACAAAGGTTGATGACCCTCACACATTCTGATGTTCATTGGTGTTCTCGGTTCAGAGAAAATGTCATCATCATTGATCATTGTGGAGAGTTCCCTAATTTCTCACTACTTAGCATTAGAGGAGGCATCACCTACAACCCCTGTTTAGCTCTAAGGCGGTTTGGATATGCCCGGAGAGATGGTCCTCATGATATGCTGATTCCTGACCTAGTTTTTGACTTCGACAACGATGAGCAAGGACTTCGACAACGGTTTATCCGAGCTTAGAGGATGCCCGACAAAGTGGTTAGTAAGACACTGGGGCACAATAATTCCATCCCCCTTGAGCCTTACCTCAAGTGGGTACGAACTCGCGCCCAGAGTCTTATGATGCCTTACCCCCACATTCTCCTCGTAATCAAAGAGCCTGTTATGGAAGGAGAGGTTCCATACGCCCTCCTACATCCTGACATGCCAACATCATTGGAATAATTACAAAAGAGTTGGATACAACTCAAGGAAGAATGAAATACTTTTGAAGTCAGCTTCTATGCCAGTGAGAAGAAGGTTTTGGAGCTTACTCGCCGACTTCATGAGGAGGAAACTCTCAACACTTACATCGCGCCAAAGAGGATGCGCAATGTCTTTTTACATTAAGAATTTTGTAATATTTTGCCCATGGGGAATTTATGTACTAATAAATTTGTTCTTAATATGACGTGTGTTCTTTTTGTTTGCAACAAATTTGAATTTCTGAATCCTTGAATGCATTACATGAATAACATATCATTGAACATATGCATAAACATGTCTTCGCACCAGGTTTTCTTATCTTTCTGCTGGTTATTTTAGCAAGATGGATTTGGAGCAGACGGTTAAAGATCTGCAAGCATAGAATTCGCAATTCCAGCAACTCCTCGTGACCTTAGCAAAGGGTCAAGAGGATCGTAAAGCACTGTTGGAGAAAGAGAAGGAACCAGAAAGGAAGAAAAAGAAAAGAGTTGGGGTAGACACTATGGGAAGAAGATTTGAGCATCAAGCTAGGAGAGTTCTGGAATTCCCCTCGACGTCTGACGAAGGGGTTGGTAAAGGAAAAGGAGTTGCAATGGCTTCCGAATCTGAAGCTGAAGAAGAAAAAGAGGCAGAGGATGAAGATTACTCCGAACAGAAATATCCCCCGGCGGATGATAAGTATAAAAATCTTGAGGATCGGTTGGCAGCCATGGAGTTGCAAAGGGTGCCTGGTTTAGATTTCGAAGAACTAGGGTTGGTCGCTGGGATCGTCATTCCTCCCAAGTTCAAAGTACCTACATTTTCTAAGTATGACGGTTTGTCATGTCCAAAGATGCATCTGAGATCCTACGTCAGGAAGATCCAACCTCACTCCTCTGATAAGGATCTTTGGGTCCACTTTTTTCAAGATAGTTTGCCAGGCACGCAATTGGACTGGTTCTATCAACTTGAGAGATCTAATGTTCACAATTGGGAAGACTTAGCTGCTACTTTCTACAGACAATACCAATACAATGCAGATTTAGTGCCTACTCGTACTCAACTACAGAGTATGGGTATGGCCTCTAATGAGGGATTCAAGGAGTATGCCCAGAAGTGGCAGGATTTGGCTGGAAGGGTACAGCCACCATTGTCGGATAGAGAGCTGGTTGACATGTTTTTAGGGACTCTGCAGGATTCACCGAATTAATTTTGACCGGTGAAAGGGTCGAGGCTGGCATTAAAAGTGGTAAAATTCAAAAGGATGCCTCCGCTTCCACTGCTATTAAGAAGACCTTCCCAGCTAAGAAGGAATTTTCTGCTATGCATACCCAGAGAAACCAAGGGAGAACAGAGCGTCGACCAACGGTGGGGGCTGTTATGATCCAAAACTCCTCAACCGATCAACCTCGCAGCAATTAACCAAGAGCTAATCAACAAAGGGTAGAAAGGCCACAACGGAAATTCACCCGAATCAACATGACACTGGCTCAAGTCCTCCCTCATCTATTAAAGCTGAACCTCACCAACTTGAAAGAAGCGCCAAAAAACCCCAATACCTCTTCTCTTTATTATCACTCAAATGCAAAATGTGCATACCACTCTGACGGTGTAGGGCATGATACCAATAACTGTTGGGCTCTTAAAAATAAGATCCAAGACTTGATAGACGCCAAGGAGGTAGAATTCGATGTGCCTGAAAAGCCGAATGTGATTTATACCCCAATACCCAAGCACGGTCATAATGTTCATGCCATTTTGGAAGACCTTCAAGTTACCACTGTTAATGACCTTTTGACTCTGTTACTGATGATTAAAGTGAATTTGATGAAAGCCGGGATATTCCCAGGCTGTGGAAAAGAATGTTACTTTTGTTCAAACTTGCAAGTTGACTGCCCACTGTTGAAATCAGGCATCCAATGCCTGATGGATACCCAAGAGATCCTCTTTCAAAAGACTCTTGTTGATACTATCACTCATGTTACTCCTGCTACCTTTGATACTCCAACCAATGACATTGCTATAATAACCATCTCCGACAATCTTTCCAAGACCTGCAAAAGTCCTGTTAAGATTACGCCTGATCCTAAGTTTGTGCCGTTGAAAATCACCATACCGGGGCCTGTCCCGTATAAATCTAACAAGATGATACCATGGAACTACGGAGGAGAAATCTTCTACCATGGTATTAAGCAGATTGAATCAGTCCAAGAGAATTACAATGATGAAACCCCCGATATAGGGAATATTGCGGGAACAAGCAAGATAACTCGCAGCGGAACGATCTTCTCTCCGGAGATTGCTCCTCCACGAGCAGTCTTCGTACCCTCGAGAGTTTCTGTACCTGTCAAGCCGTCTGTGCAAAACCTGGTAATTGAAGAATTTGATGCACCCGAAGCTAGATCCTCTGATGTTACTTCCGATAAGGGTAAGGGGATACAAGAAGTGCCTGTCAGGACGAAGGCTTAGACTGTGGTTATCCCCGAAACCACCCAAAAAGAGATGGAACAAATCTTAAAGATAATCAAGAAGAGCGACTATGATATTGTGGAGCAGCTAGGGTAGACCCCTTCCAAAATCTCCATGCTAGCTCTCTTACTCTTCTCTGAGGCTCATGTTAAAGCCTTGATCAAATTTTTAAAGACGGAACATGTGCCTCAAGAAATTTATGCAGACCAGTTTCAAGAGTGTGTAGCTAGCCTTACTGCTGATAATGGTCTTGGTTTTTCCGATGCTGATTTGACCCCTAAGGGAAGAAAACATAATTACGCACTGCATGTCTCGGTAGAGTGCAGGGGGACCACACTTGCCCATGTTCTGGTTGACACCGGTTCATCTTTAAATGTTCTACTGAAAAAGGCGTTGGACAGATTGGACTGCGAAGGATTGACCCTAAAGCCCAGTAACATCATTGTTAGAGCCTTCGACGGTTCTAAAAGGATGGTTCACGGAGAAGTGGACATTCCAGTCAAAGTGGGTACAGAAATTTTCAACTCTACTTTTTATGTGATAGACATCCGTCCTTCATATTCTTGCTTGTTGGGAAGGCCATGGATCCACAACGTTGGGGCAGTCACTTCCTCTCTACACCAAATGCTAAAGTATTCGGTCCAGGGTAAGATCATAACGGTTCATGGGGAGGAAGAGTATATGATAAGTCACCTTAACTCCTTTCGCCATGTGGAGTTAGATGGAGAATTCATAGAAATGCCTTTCCAACATTTTGAAGAGGTTGCTCCTGAAGTCGCAGTTGTAAAGACAATGACCGATGTGCCTACCAAGCCTGCGTCTCGGATGGAATCCCTCAAAGATGCGGAGGTTGTAATCAAAGAAGGAAGGAGTACAGTGTGGGGGCAACTGCCTGATTTTCCTCACAAGACGGACAAGTTCGGACTAGGTTTTACTACTGCTGGCCAGAAAGCTGTGCGGCGCTCCCGGGATGGAGGACCACCCTTAAAAATCACTCAACAGGGAATTCATACCTTGGAAGATGATGATGAAGAAGAAAAATTTGAAGATTGGATCTTTCCAACCGTTGAAGGAGGATTAAGAAACTGGAAAGCGAAAGACTTCGTTCCCATCACTTTCATCAATCAGTAATTTATCTTTGAACAATTTCCTATTTCGGTCTGTAATAATTAAACAATTCATACACTCGTTTTGCCTTGTGCCTTTCCCAAGGCATATAGGTCCATTTGTAAGGGCTTGATTTCTTCATTATCATATGCCATTTTTAATGAATCATTGGACATTTTCATCTATAAACTGTTGTGTTCATTTTCTTTCCTTTTACATTTTGTTTTGTTTAAGGATGGTTATCTCTTACACACACCCACACTCAAAAATGAAGGTACCCATCCACTCCGGATTCCATGGGTGACTATTCTGCTTTGGCCTTCAGTGACTCTAAAGATTTAGTCAATCATGCCGAGTACGAAGGTGATGAAGACTATGAAGTGCCTGGAGAGTTAGCTAGATTCTTGCAACAAGAGGAAAGGGCTATTCTGCCCCATGAAGAGTTGCTAGAGACTATTAATTTGGGAACAGAGGAAGACAGGAAAGAGGTTAAGGTGGGTACCAACCTGGAGCCAAGTGTCAAAGAGCGTCTAGTTCAGTTGTTAAATAAATATGTTGAGATCTTCGCCTGGTCCTATGAAGACATGCCGGGACTGGATACGGATATTGTGGTTCACCGTCTCCCTACAAGAGAAGACTGTACACCAATCAAACAGAAAGTCCGCCGAATGAGGCCCGACATGTTCGAAAAGATCAAAGTTGAGGTGATGAAGCAATTCAATGCTGGCTTTCTGGCTGTTACTTCCTATCCAAAATGGGTTGCTAACATTGTGCCCATGCCTAAGAAGGACGGCAAGGTCAAAATGTGTATGGACTATCGGGACTTAAACAGGGCTAGCCCTAAAGATGATTTTCCACTACCACACATTGATATCTTGGTTGACAGCACAACTCAACACAAGGTATTTTCCTTCATGGATGGATTCTCGGGATACAACCAGATCAAAATGGCCCCCGAAGACATGGAGAAGACTACTTTTGTTACGCAGTGGGGTACCTTTTGCTATAAAGTGATGCCATTCGGACTGAAGAATGCTGAGGAAACCTATCAGCAAGCCATGGTAGCTTTGTTTCATGACATGATACATCATGAGATTGAAGTCTACGTAGACGACATGATAGCCCGTTCAGAAACAGAAGAAGAACACCTCGACCATCTGCAAAAGTTGTTTGTCAGATTGAAGGAATATAAGCTCAGACTGAACCCTAGCAAGTGCACTTTCGGAGTCAAGTCTGGTAAACTTTTGGGATTCATCGTCAGTAACAAAGGCATTGATGTTGATCCTGCTAAAGTCAAAGTTATACAAGAAATGTCTGCCCCCCGCACTGAAAAGGAGGTTAGAGGTTTCTTGGGACGCTTAAACTATATGGCAAGGTTCATCTCTCACCTAACATCTACCTGTGAACCAATCTTCAAGCTGCTGAAGAAAGATCAGGTGGTTGAATGGAATAATGACTGTCAAGTTGCTTTTGATAAGATCAAGGAGTATTTTCTGGAACCTCTTATCTTGATGCCGCCCGTCGAAGGAAGGTCGTTAATCATGTATCTGACTGTTTTGGATAATTCAATGGGGTGCGTACTGGGCCAACATGACGAGTCTGGTCGAAAAGAGCATGCCATTTATTACCTTAGCAAAAAGTTTACCGAGTGTGAGACTCGCTACTCACCGCTCGAGAAAACTTGCTGCACTTTGGCATGGGCTGCTCGCCGGCTAAGGCAGTATATGTTGACACATACCACTTTGCTGATTTCTAAAATGGATCCAATTAAGTACATCTTCGAAAAGCCTGCTTTATCCGGAAGAATCGCTAGATGGAAAATGATCCTGACTGAATATGATATCCAGTACACAACCCAAAAAGCTATAAAGGGGAGTATACTAGCTGACCATCTAGCTCATCAAGCCGTCAAAGATTACCAATCTATGAGATTCGACTTCCCTGACGAGGACATCATGACATTGGACAACATTTAAGGTAACGGACCGCATGACGGACTTGAACAAGGATCCCGATGGACCATGTACTTTGATGGTGCTTCAAATGCGCTTGGCAACGGTATCGGCGCGGTACTTATTTCTCCGGAAGGTTGCCATACACCTTTCACTGCTAGACTCTGCTTCAGCTGCACCAACAACATGGCTGAATATGAAGCTTGTATCTTTGGTCTCAAGGTTGCTATTGACTTGGGAATCAAATCTTTGGTCGTATTTGAGGACTCGGCTTTGGTTATCAGTCAAATCAAAGGAGAATGGGATACTAAACATCCTAATCTTATCCCATACAAAGAACATGTCTTGACATTGTTGCCTCATTTCGAGCACATTACCTTTGAGCACTTCCCGCGAGAAGAAAATTAGCTAGCAGATGCTATGGCTACAATTTCTTCCATGTTTAAACTCAACGGGGATAATGAGGTTCCCCAAATCACCATCGAGTGAATGGACGAACCTGCGCACTGTTATGAGATTAATACCGAATAAGTAGTAGAACAACCCTGGTTTCATGAAATCAAAAGGTATATCCAGACTCGAGAATACCCTGAAGGAGCTTCCGTCAATGACAAAAAATTCTTAAGGAGATTTGTTGCCAAGTTCTTCCTAAGCAATGGTATCCTTTATAAGCGCAGCCATGATTGTGTTCTACTTCATTATGTGGACAAGGTTGAAGCAGAGTTGATCATGACCGAAATACATAGTGGCACATTTGGCACCCACTTGAGCGGGCATACGATGGCTAAGAAGATTCTAAGGGAAGGCTACTACTGGTCTACTATGGAAGCTGACTGTCATCAACATTCATGTACTTGTTACAAATGTCAAGTCTATGCTGACAAGGTACATATTCCTCCAGTTCCTCTCAATGTTCTGACAGCTCCTTGGCCATTCGCGATGTGGGGGATCGACATGATTGGAAAGATCAAGCCTACGGCATCCAATGGACATCGCTTCATCTTGGTCTCTATTGATTATTTCACCAAGTGGGTCGAAGCAGCTTCCTACGCCTCAGTTACAAAGAATGTGGTTGCCCGCTTCATCAAGCAGAATCTCATATGCCGGTATGGTATCCCTGACAGGATCATCAGGGACAACGGTACAAATTTGAACAATACTGTGATCACCGCTCTGTGCGAGCAGTTCAAGATTCAACATCACAATTCATCTCCCTATCGGCCAAAGATGAACGGTGTTGTTGAAGCCACGAACAAAAATATCAAGAAGATCATTCAAAAGATGACAGTCACCTACAAGGACTGGCATGAGATGTTACCATTTGCTCTACATGGATACCGTACCACAACGTGTACTTCAACCGGGGCAACCCCCTTTTCTTTGGTATATGGCATGGAAGCTGTTTTACCTATGGAAGTTCAGATTCCTTCCTTGAGGATTATGAAGGGTGTTGGTTTAAGTGAAGACGATTGGATTCAGACCCGGCTTGATCAACTTAATCTGATCAACGAGAAGTGACTTACTACTGTTTGTCATGGTCAGACGTATCAAAAACGGATGATCAAGGCTTTTCACAAGAAAGTCAGGCGTCAGGTATATCAAGTCGGAGATCTTGTAATCAAGCGGATCATCTTGCCGCAAAGTGATCCCAGGGGCAAGTGGACTCCTACTTATGAAGGACCATTTATGATCAAGAACATCTTTTCTGGTGGGGCAATGATTCTGACTGTTTTCGGTTCAACTAACCAAAATATGTGCAAGGAATTTTCATCTATGATGCAAGGAGAGTTTGAGATGTCTATGATGGGAAGATTGAATTTCTTTCTCGGTCTTCAAATTAAGAAACTCAAACACGGTATCTTCATAAACCAATCAAAATATTGCAAAGACCTTATAAAGAAGTTTAAGAAGGGAAAGATGTAACATAAGATGATACTTATAACAATTTGAAACAGATATGAACATAAACTAAAACGTAAATTTCTAAAAATATCGTACGAAGTTCAAATATACATAATACAAAACTAACACTTGAAGCAATTATCAAACAAAAAACATAATGATAAAGAACAGGAATTTAATAATATTGGCCAGGAAAATATTAGAAGGGTCCTTGATATGGAAACTGTTGTTGGAGAGGTGGTTCGGTGTATTGAGGAGGAGGAGGTACTGGATTGTTTGGATCGTATGGAGGAATATGGAGATGTGAGTAGAGGTATGAAAACTGTTGGTTCACATCATTCTGAAAAGCATTAATGCGAGAGGAGGTAGAATCATTTATCGCGGTCCATTGAGCATTGATGTTAGTGTTGAGAGATGCAAACTGTTGAGTCATAAAATCCATAACATCTTGGTTGGTTGGACCAGAAGAGGCAGCAGGAGGAGGAACTTCATTTTCTTCTTCATCCGCATTATTGCCTTCATCACCTACAACATCCTCTCCAATATATGTGATGGTTTTTGCTCTGAAGCTTCTTGTTCTAGATGGACCAAAAAGATCCATGTGCAACAATTGAAGTGGTCTTGTTGTTGAAACCATATTCTTTGGTTTGAAAGTTGATTTGATTTGTTTTCCCTTTTGGCATGCACTACATAATTTATCTTTGATGAATTTCATCTTTGGTAGACCAATAACTAAGTCATGCTTAACTAATTTGTTCAAGTGCTCCATGTGTATGTGAGCAATCCTCTTGTGCCATAACCAAGCGTCATTGTTGTTTACGATGAGACATTGTACCTTCATAGACAAATCATCTAAAGTAATCATAAAAATATTATTAGATCTTATACCTTTGAGTTTTACCTCATTGGTTGCCTCATCCATAATTAGGCATTCTTCTTTGTTGAATTTGATTTTGAACCCTTTATCGCAAAGTTGACTTATGCTAAGAAGGTTGTGCTTTAATCCTTCAACATAGAGAACATCCTCAATTTGAATGGATGGAGGTGTGCCAACTATTCCAACGCCAAGAATCTTTCCTTTGGTGTTGTCTCCATAGGTGACATACCCTTTGGCTTTATGTACTAGATATAAAAATTGGTGTACATCTCTTGTCATATGCTTTGAACATCCACTGTCAAGATACCAAAGGTTTGATGTGGATTTCAAGCATACCTCTTCTTCGTCGTTGGAGTGATGCGATCCCATTAAGGATAAATTTTCACATTCGTTGCTTTCCGATTCCGATGTACTACTCATATCATTATCTTCCCATGCTATGTAGGCTTTCTTGTGTTTTGAGTCCTTTCCTTTGAATCCATTTTTCTTTGGGAGATTTGGACAGTTTGGCTTGATATGTCCTTGCTTTCCACATTCATAACATGAGACATCTTGTGTTGATTTGGAGGCTTCTCTTTTCTTGAAGTGCTTTCTCTTATTTGCATGAGATCCGCCCTTGTCATTTCTGCCAAAAAACTTCCCAAGTCTTTTAACAAGAAGCATGGAATTTTCATCTTCTTCCGGATTGTCTTCTTTTACTACTTCCTTTGAATCAATTTTTAAAGCAGTGTTTTTGGATTTATTTTCTATATTCTCATGTTTTTCAAGTCTACCGAGTTCCGTTTCGTATTCTTGAAGTTTTCCAAATAATGTAGCGGAAGTCATTACGGAGAGACTCTTCTTTTCCGAGATTCTCGTTACCTTTGGTTGCCATTCCCTAGTCAATGATCTAAGGACTTTCAAGTTGAGTTCATCATTTGTCAAGGTTTTACCAAGAGCACTTAAGTGACTTATTAAGTGGATGAATCTCTTTTGTAGGTCGAGAATGGTTTCTCCGGGCTGCATTCGGAATAACTCGTATTCTTGACTTAAAGTATTTAGCCTTGATCTCTTAACTTCAACGGTTCCTTCATGTGTTTGTACCAAGGTGTCCCATATTTCTTTCGCTGATTTACATGCAGATACACGAAAGAACTCATCCATGCATAGTGCATCTTGAAGTAGATTTACGGCCTTTTTATCATAGAGGACTTTTTTCTTGTCGTCATCATCCCATGCAGTTTTGGGTTTAGCCGTGCCGACACCGTTGATAACTGTTATAGGAATGAATGGACCATTTTCTACGGCATCCCAGATTTCTTCTCCTTGTGATTCTAGATGCGCCCTCATGCGTATTTTCTAAAAATCAAAGTATTCGCCACAAAATAGAGGAGGCTTGTTGTTACTACCACCATCTCTGAAAACGGGTTGTTAATTTGCGGAAGCCATTCTGGATCTCTAGGAGCAGGTTACCTATAGCCTGCTCTGATACCAATTGTAAGTTTAAGATTGCGCCTAAGAGGGGGGTGAATTAGGTGGTGGTCGATTTTTGATTTATTTTACACTTTCTGGTTTTGTTTTATTGCTATGGAAAACGGTAAAGTGCAGAAAGTAAAGAGACACGGAGATTTATCCTGGTTCCTTCCACACCCCGGAAGTACGTCCAATCCCCTCGCAAACACGCAAGAGATTTCACTATTTTGTTAGAACTTTTACAAGACTCTTCCTAGTCTTATCAACTAAAGACACTAACAAATACCAAGAACACCCTCTTGGATTTCCAATAAGTCTCTTGAGAACAATCCTCTCAAAAGATACCTCTTGTTTCCAACAATGGACAACAAGGTACAAAAGTATTCTAATACTTAATTCCAACAATCCTGGAAATAAGTTACACTTAGTATAATTCTATGAAATATGATTTCTTGAAAGATGTTGATCACATAGAGTGACTTCAATGAAGTTTCTTCTTTCTTCTCTTGTAAACAATTCAAACTGTAACACAATGGTTAGAAAATACTCAAAGATTTCTGTTCTTATATGTGTGAAAGTGCAGAAAATCTTTGTTCTTAAAAAATAAGAAATATGAAGTTTGAATATTTTACAAAGTTCAGAATTATTGCATGAGAGAAGAGTTGTTTTATAATTTGAAAGATTTAGTATTTAAAGCAATCAAGATACCTTTCCAAATGGATACCACTTTTCTGTTTGTAAAACTTGAGAAGATGCAATGTATGACCATGCAACCATTGGAGAAAAGGTGTGAAGGATATCTTGAATCAAGTTCAGATTTTTCAAAAATTACAACGTGTAAATCGATTAGCATTAGATGTAAATCAATTGCACGGGTTTGTAACGTTCTTGTTTTCAAAAAATTTGAAGTGTAAATCAATTTACATGATGTGTTAATCGATTTACTAGTGTTAAAAAATTAACTCAGTTCAGTAACCAATCGATTTATACTCCATGTAAATCGATTGCTGCCAGGGGCAATCAGTTTTTGAAAAAACATGTGTAAATCGATTTACATGATGTGTTAATCGATTTACATTAGTGAAAAACTTAGAATTTGCTTTAAACTTTAAGTGAAGTGTTGTGGCAAGTGTGTATATCATTTTTGAGTATTTCTAATCAATTTAGTTCAAATGAGAATTGATATACTTGTTTGCTTGCCATGATCCTTGAAGCTTTGAGTGAATGATGCTTTAAGTTAATTCCACTTCTTTTCCTTCTTGCCATAGTGCTTGTTTGTCTTTCATCAAAACTAAAGTTGAGTTGAGGCTTGAGATTACACCATGGACGGCGACGACTTTCCGCACCCTGCAAATGCAGACATAGTCAAAAGATACTACGCATAAACGACCCGACAAGTTGAAAACCCGAAAGGGCGACTTGGGCAAAAATGGGAATCCCGGTGAATCGAAAACCCGAAAGGGCGGTTCAGGCAAAAATTAGGGATAAACAAAAAAATCTGTACACCCGGAAAGTTAAAAACCCGAAAGGGCGACTTGGGCAAAAAAAAGGGTTTCCCGGTGGATCAAAAACCTGAAAGGGCGGTCCAGGCAAAAATTAGGGAATTAAAGCGTATGACTATGTCTCGTCAGATAACTTTAAGGACAATCTCTTCATGACCAAACTCCAAGCTTCTGATCAATCCAATCATCCGCGGACGAAGCAACGAATGGACAAAGATACTCAGAGTCGAGAAGGCTATATCAGAATGGGAACCCTATGGAATTGTTGCACATAGCCATCTTCTTTTTGTATAAATTTTTTTCTCAATTTTACAACAATATTCTCTTACTAGGATGTCTGTCTCCTCTGTACAAAAATATACTTACAAAAGTTAATACAAGAATACTTTAAAGTGCAGAAATTTGCTTGCCTTTCCTTTCTTTTTACACTTATGTTTTATTTGAAAACGCCCAATGGTTTGTTAAATAGGCATGTGCATTTGAATATAGTCACTGCTTACAAATAAAACGAAATGAGAAAAGATAATTACTCACAGGTTGAAGGTGTAGGAAAACGTCTTTAGGCTATTCCAGAGGAAATCCCCTACAGTATGACATTCAGATCCTCAACCAAGCTAAAACCTTGAAGTACATAACCCCAGCGGAGTTAAGCTTCAAAATTCCCATCGGAGTTAAGTCTCTAAACTCCCGATCCCCAGTGGAGCCCGAAAACTTTGAACTACAGACCCTCAGCGAAGATGAAACCTTCTTCCCCAGCGGAGTCAAATTTCTAACTATCAATCCCCAGCGGGAACCATTTAGTTTTCCCCAATTCCCCAGCAGGTTATCTTAAAAGTCTGAAAATCAACCAGATAACAGTTAACTCTTTGTCTTATCCTCAACTAGGATAATTCCCCAGTAGATTGGCATACAACCCAAGCTCCTAATTTCCCCGGCAGAATAAACACTCTCCCCACGGAGTTATTTCTCGACAGAACGAAGATTCTAGTGCCCGTTTCTCCATTTGAAGCCCCCCAGGTTTTGATTCCCCAGTAGAGGTCGTCAGATTTTCCCTTATTTCCCCAGGAAAGTCATGAAGGATTCTCACATCCCCACAAAAGTTGTCAAAGTTTTGATAATCCCCGCAGGTTGCCAAGGATTTTTCTATCCCTAACAGTAATCAGCAAGGTTATCTCATCTTCAACAACCAAAGATTTTGGGAATCCCCAGCATCGTTCAAGGATTTACTTTCCCCGGCCGCAGTCAAAGATTTCATTTATCTCCAGCTATCAAGGATTTATTTTCCTCAGCAAGACAGCTAATCAGCTCACATGCACATCCATTACATTCATATATCATAAACATTGATGGAACACATTTTATTGCATCATACATATCATGCAACATAACTTTGTGCTTTAGTTAACATTCTACCCTTTTCAGGATAAGATTAAAAAGCTATCTTTAACAACCATTCAAATTCAGATACAGTATGGATACACCCCCAGACACGGCGGTCATTCTATTACTCATTCAGAATTTCAAGTCAAGATACAGTATGGATACACCCCAGATGTGGCGGTCATTCTATTACTCATTCAGACTTCAGCAAATCAGATACAGACTAGATACGCTCCAGACACGGAAGCCATTCTATTTCTCATTCAGGTTCAACCATTCAAATTCAGATACAGTATGGATACACCCCCAGACATGGCGGACATTCTATTACTCATTCAGAATTTCAAGTCAAGATACAGTATGGATACACCCCAAATGTGGCGGTCATTCTATTACTCATTCAGACTTCAGCAAATCAGATACAGACTAGATACACTCCAGACACGGAAGCCATTCTATTTCTCATTCAGGTTCAACCATTCAAATTCAGATACAGTATGGATACACCCCCAGACACGGCGGTCATTCTATTACTCATTCAGAATTTCAAGTCAAGATACAATATGGATACACCCCAGATGTGGCGGTCATTCTATTACTCATTCAGACTTCAGCAAATCAGATACAGACTAGATACGCTCCAGACACATAAGCCATTTTATTTCTCATACAGATTCAACTATCAAATTCAAGTTCATATACCCTCCAGAAACGGAAGTCATTCTGTCACTTGTCCAGATCCCAGCTACAGTACGGATACACTCCAAACACGGAAGTCATTCTGCTACTCATACAGATCTCAACTTCAGATATAGTCCAGATACGCTCCAAACACGGTTTCCATTCTGTCACTCATTCGGAACTTATCCTCAGCACATAGATGCTCCATACACAGATGATTCTCTGTCGCCCATTCAGAATACAGATACACTCCAGACACGGCAGTCATTCTGATATTCATTCAAGAATCAAATATAGTTACAGCTCGGATACGCTCCAGGCACGGGCGCCATTCCTTTGCTCATATGAATCCAATTTCGGATACAACTCAGATACGTTCCAAATACGGATACCATTCTGATGTTCATTCTCCTGGTCTTCAACAAATAATTTTGGATGGCATCTTTAAGCCCATCTCCAGCAAGATTCTACCTTCTCCAAATGGCATCTTTAAGCCTATTCCCTCAGCTACATTTTTAACTGGTGCAAATTTATGGGCACTCTAGTGTCCAATCCTCTTTTACCTTCGAGTCACAAAAGACAAACTTGTCAATCTAACTCTTCAAGTTCAAGAAGATTGAACAGAGGGTCCTGTTGTACCCTAAAATTTGCCCTCCCTCAGGAATTCATCCTGAACTCTCAGATTTTCTCTTAAACAAAGTCAAGCCCTTTATTATCATTCCTTTCCAAGTAAATAATTTACAAGAACAAAGTATTCATTTGCAAGCTTAAAAGGCAAAACTTTTGCCTTGGAAAAGTTAAATTCTAAATGCTTAGAATTTTCTCTAAAAAAAAGGGGTTTAAGAAGAAAATGGCACTTCAGAACTTCTGAACCAACCTCCAGGCAGGAACAGTCAGAAGTTGCAAACTTGGCTCAGCACATAACATTCAGTCAGAACATGGCTCTTTCAGCAGTTACGCAAAGTTCATCCAGGGTTTGTTAGAGAAG
The DNA here is from genome assembly GCA_948472305.1 of Vicia faba. Taxonomy (NCBI): domain Eukaryota; kingdom Viridiplantae; phylum Streptophyta; class Magnoliopsida; order Fabales; family Fabaceae; genus Vicia; species Vicia faba. The sequence continues at coordinate 1,276,938,725 of OX451739.1, forward strand.
TGTAAAGAAGGCAACAAAGCCTGAAACTCCTTCAGAACGTACTAGGATCAGAAGATAATGGGATCAGCAGATTGGGTAAAATATTGAAGTAGGATCACTAAGTCCAGAGTCTTCAAAAGCAGATCAAAGGAGCATACTGGAAAACTCTCAGAACTTGCTGAGACAGCAAGAGGCCAAGGTCAGAGCTTGGTTTACGTTGTTTTTGGTGAAGCATAACTGTTAGCTCAGGTTGTAGGTAATGATGCAAAATCTCCTACTACAAGATTTTTGATGTTGATAAATCTCATCACCATTTAATGCTCATTAATGCTCACAACCACTCCTGAGCATTCATCCAAAGGGTCTCTCCACGTGTGGCTTGTTGAACACCTTTGTGCAGGTTTAGGCATGGGTCTATGCGCCACTTTTCGCCTATAGGTGTCACTTCTCCTCAATCCTTGCTTACTGTTCCATCCTAGACTGAAAAGTTGTCCATCATCACAACTTTTCATGAACTTCCTTCAAAAAAAAGTTAACCTCTACTGCATAGTATTGGCGCCATTTAACGTTCAAAATTCCACAAAGCCTTGCCTATAAATAGGACACCATTGTCCATCACAAATGTGAGAAAAACATCCAGAAAAAATTGCTAGAGGAGAAACAGAAAACTCTAGTAAGAAAAAAAAACCTTGTGAATCTATGTCCAAAAGTCCCTGGTATTTTCACAAACTTTGAGCTTCCTGCCTTCAAACTTCATTAATACCCAGTTTGCTTTGTGACCTAAGAACGCCCATACAGTTTCTGACCATACATACACATACTTTTTCCATCCACCCATCCTAAAAAAAGAACCTGTTCAGAAAACCATCAGAGCTAAAGCTAGCTCCCACTCACAGATTTTTTCAACAGCCAGGTAAGCACCTGCTGACTTTCATCACGCTGCTAAGCATCATCAGCTTTGCATGCTTAATAAACACAATGTAAATATCATGTTGCTACTGTATGCGTTCTGAGGATTTTCATGCCTCTGAATGCTTAAGTAGGAAGTGAATCAGTATAGAACCTACTTGTGGCCTTGTTGGTTCTGTCCTTTGATAACACTCTGACACCTGCTGAGACTGTCCTAGGCATGTCTTCTGTTTTGTGGAAAAATAATAAAACTGCAGATGTTCTGGCTAGCACAGGGAGAAGCCAAGTTCTGACTTTGACGTTAGCACATCTGAAGCTTGTTTCACTGTCAATAATGTCAGAACTACTGAAAATTATTGTATTTCCAGCAGGGTCAGAACTTATGACTTCCCCACTAACCAACTTTTGTCTTGCAACGCATGGGGGTCAAAACTTCTGACCTTCCCACTAACAGGTTTCTGTTTTGCAGGTGCCAGAGTCAAAAGTTCTGACTCATACATTTTCACCAACAGGTTGATAATCTTGCAGCAGACCTGGGTCAGAACTTCCGAGTTCCTCTCAGCAGCACGCTAGCCCTCTATCTCTTTCTCTTTTTATTTCCCTTGTTATTTTCTTTTCTTATCTATTTTTCTCGTTGAACCACCCTCATGTACAAATGTGTATCCCCATCCCCTAAATATTGTAATAGCGTAGGATTTTACATTTCCGCATTTTATTGCTTTCAAATGTAAATGCTAGTAATTAGGATGTGTATAGCAAGATAAAATCAATGAAATAGAAAATCCTAATTCAAGATAAAAATCTTGCATGCAATAAAACACACTTGCACATAAACACCCCTTAAGGTATCTCCACTTGGTTGCCTAAACAAATGGCCATGGTATGCATGTTGAGTATCTATTGGCAAAACAAAAATGAAATAAAAGATCATAGTCCCTCGATGACGCTATCTTGGTTGCCTATACAAAATGATCTAGTCCCTCGGAAAAATTGCTAAAGATACTTAGCACAATTGCTATCATGGTCTATACGATGACCCGTGCCTGTCCCGTTTAACATCCTAACACAAGGTTGCTCACCAAATACAATGGTGAAACAACACTGTCAAAAGGGTTAAAAACATTAGGAAAGATCTTTGAGTAAAATAGGGTAGATAGCTCTTAGTTACTTGATCAAAAGCTTGCAAAAACATCCTTGCTATTTCCAAACACACTTCACAACACAATTTCAAAACATTTTCCCAAACCAAACTTTCAAACATTGAAATCTTTTCAAAAAGACAAAACATCTTTGTATACATTCAAACAAGAATCATTACAAAGGTTGCCACAACGATGGCCTCTTTTCAAAACATCTTTCAAAACCACACACAAAGCACCATTTAAAACAATTGGAAAAGCAAAGCAAGTGATCTAAACAAGTAACTAAGAGCCCATGGAAAACCATGGATGAAAAGGGTGCTGCACCTTCCCTTTTCATAATCTACTCCCCGAACCCAAGAAAACATCTCAAAGGTCTTTCCTGTGCTTTTTGACCTTTCCTTAGGATAAAATAAAAAGTCGGTGGCGACTCTTGCTAAACCGAAACATTTGCAAACACAAACGCAAAACCTCAAGTCAGTTCTCCCACTGTATCACAATTGGCAAGTCAGAAGTACAAGTTTCTAGCTTTTGGCTAGGTTACTTGATTTTGAAGAAAAGAGGGAAACATGTTTCAAGGAGAGGTACAAGCATGGGATGGGTGATTTTAAGTGTTTGAAACATTTCTCATGAGTTATAGGACCTGTTTTATCATAAGAGAACAAGTGCAATGCTCAAGAACAAACTTTGTACAAAAAGTCACTTTATCAAAATGGCAATGTAACCTTTCTTCGAAAAATGGATAAAAAGCATGTCCATGCATTGAATGCTTGAAGTGAGGCCTATAAAAGTTGTGTAAACCATTAATTATGGAGTTCCTAACATGTTTGAGGCCTACAAAGTAGTGTTTATGCAGCATAGTTTGAATTTGAATTTTATTCATCACTAAAATGACTTGTAATTAAAGTGATAAATCCCTAACTTCATCTCTTCGATTCTCCCTACTCAAGAATGATCTCAAGGAGTTCTTAGACATTTTGGAAAGCTTGAAATGTGCTATACAACCCATATTTGAATTGGTTTTGAAGATTCCCCTTGGAACTATATGAAAAAGTGCCATGAAGTTGGGTCAAAATCTTGACCAAATTAGGGCAAAATTTCACTAAGTGTTTTGTTTCATGACCCTATGTTCATAAAATTATAACTTGAGATCCAAGAAATTTTTGAAGGAGTTGTGTAAATAAAAGTTTTAGATTTCATGGAGATCTACAACTATTATGTTGGAAGTTTCTCTTGAATCATCTTGCATCATGGTGAAAAATTTGTTCAAAGTTGTAAAAAAATATGAAATTTTTAACACTTAGAAAAATTTCTAAGTTTAGAAATTTTGACTTTTCAAAATGAAATCTTGACTTTTTGATTTATTGATGAATAAGTTTCATGTTTTGACATGTTTTGATGAATTATGATCTTTGGCACTTGAATTTGACCAAAAAGTCAAAGTTTGACTTTTCAATATACAGTTGACTTTTGATCAGTTGACTGAAAAATTCATCTGTCAATCCAATGGACTTGAAATGTTTTGAAACCATGTCATTAGGTAAAAATGATGCAATTGTACTCTTGAGATCATGCCTTAAACCAATTGACCATTTGCTAGGTCAAAAATCAGAAATTGCCCTTTCTCAGTCAAAACCCTAATTTTGGCCATCTTGCCCTTTTGGAGATTTAATCAAATTTCTTGAGGAGTTGTGGTCCAAACTTGATCAAATGATACATATGAGTTCATAATGTTGATGTGGATCAATAATTATGAAGTTTGACTGTAAATTGACCATGGTTGACTTTTTCCCCAATACAACTAATTTTTAGGTCAACTGCTCAATTAACTGATCAAAAATGTGATCCAAGGCTTGAAACTTGACATGACTAATCTTGGGGGTCTATAATGATACATGAAAATCGTATGGGGCATATAAAGTTCAAAAATCTTTGTGCAAACTCAAACCCTAATTTTGAATCATCAGTGCATAAGGAGGTGTCTTGAGTTGATCAAACCTTAGTGCAGTCTTGAGCCCAAAGAGATCCTGTGAGCAAATTCTTGATAAGTGAGAGGGAAAATTTTGGGGTACAATAGTATGTATGCTTTAGATATGTAAAATGTGTGTAAGATGCGCGTATGCCTCGAAATGTTATGAAGACTATTTCCGGCATTATCTCCTTTATACCATTCGCTTAGAGTTACTAATTCCTAGCGTTGTATGTGGTGTCGTCGTAGTATTGTTTAACCTGAACATGGTGGGTAATGTTATAAAAAGTTAAGCATTTATTTTTTAGACGTAGACGTAGGTAATGGCATATCCATAGATTTATATGTTGTAAGCGCAAGCATAGACGTATGTAATTGCATACGTATGGTCTCTGTAAGCGTATGCGTAAGCGTAGACGTATGTAGATTCGTATTTTGTAGGTGCAAGCGTAAGCGTGGACGTATGTAGATTCGTATGTCGTAGACGTAGGCGCAAGCATGGACGTGTATAGATTCGTATGTCGTAGGCGTTGGCGTAAGCGTAGACGTATGTATAGAATTGGCAAGAGCACACATGTGTGTGGACGCACGTGCGGACATAGATTTTGTGTTGCAAGTTTAGGCATAGGCACTGACATGTATATGGACTTTGTGCAGATGCGTAGATGTAGGCATATACTTGGTATTGTTGAGTGCAAGCATAGGAGCAGATGTACTTGTGGGCGTAGACTTTTTGTGTCGTGAGCATAGCCATAGGCGTAGACATGTGTGTAGACTCTTGTGTTGCAAGATGTAGGAGTAGCCATGTGCGTGGACGTGTGTATAGCCCTCGTATTGTGAGTGTAGACGTGGGCATGTGTATAGAATTTATATTGTAGACGCAGGAGTGGACATGTGCGTGGACGTAGACGTGGATTTTCTTTTGATGTTTTTCTAACCCAAAATGCTTTTTCGATGTTTTGTCAAATGCTTTTATTTTGTTGATCCCCCAAAACTATTTCAAGACAATATTAACAATTAATGATCGTAGTATTTTGTAAACAAGTTTGAGAAAATAAAAAATGCAATTTGAAAGATACAAAGAAAGCAAATGTATTATTAATATGCCTCTGAATAGGCTAGAATACAAGATGAAATTCCTAGAAAGAGGTAATTACATAAAGTTTTAAAACTGTAAATGGCAATTAAAAATGATAATTGTTGTTGTTATTCCCCAATATCATTTTGATAGCCCTTATCTCCTTTAATTCTGAGTTGCGTTCCCCAATACACTGTTACTCTGAAAGAATTCTGAGGCTAATTTCCATAGAGTTCATTTTTTGATGCTGGAGGCATTTTCTGGATGTCCTAAAATTAAGGGTTGTCATCCAGTCCTTCTTTGATAGCAAGACTAAGTGTGGGATCTTGATTGTATCTGTTTGTGATGCGCGGTTCATGTTTTAACCAAGTTACTTTGAACATAGACGATATAGTTGTCAGGGCGTCTGTCATTTGATTTCCTTTTCGTGGGATGTGACTGAAAGTGATCTTTGTGAATTCCGCAGTCAGTTTTCAAAACATGATCCCGATATGGAATTAGTTTTGGATGTTTAGTATCCCATTCGCCGTTGACTTGGTATATGGCTCGTGAGCCCTCTTTGGATAAGCCAAAACTGCCCCTATATCGTGCCCTAGTGTATTTGAAGCCTCGTCGAACGTGAATGTCCAACGTGCCCCTGGCTCGGGTTTTTCGTCAGGTCCTGGTATTTCGTAGTCGCTTATTTTTGCCTAACTGGCGAACAACCTTCTTTGAAGAGGTGATATGTCCACAATCATGTATGTATCTAACCTTGGCCTGTTTATGTAGGAACAAGCAAATATGTGCAATAATTTGACCAGCTTCTTTGTGGCTCCACTCTAACATTGCCCCTTAGCTTGGTTTCTTCCTTTGTACCTAGATTAACGGCCTTAATAGCCTCTTGATACGGTTGTACGTTATCGGCCTTTTGCTCTATTACCCTCACCATTTTCTCAGAGAGTTCAAGATCTTCATCACTTTCCTCTTCGGCTTGGTTAATGGGAGAATCAAAATTATATCGGGTCAGAGCAGTAACATTATCGGTGGTTCTAGGCATGAATTTGCACACTTATCATGTTTTGGTGCAGATTTAGTATATCAAATTTGAAAATGCATATGCAGAGAAAGTATTGCCATTTTTAAATTTATGGAATAAATGCAAGACAAAAATAAGGATTTTAATTAAAAACAAAATATAACTTTTATTAATTGCAAATATTGTTTGAAACAAAACAGGGAAACCCTTACAAGCAACCCCTATGCCTCGGGCTTGACATAGGTTCTTTCGAAAACAAGAAAAATTAATTAGGAAAGAAAAAGATCTCAAGAATCTCCATGGTCGTCCATATTTTGAGTGTTTTCTCTTGGGGCGCATTCTTGGATGAATTCAGTTGCCCCTTTCGTGTCGACTTTGTCGGATATCTTCGCCACATGTCCGCCACGCTCTACTCCCATGTTGATAAAAGTCTCTTGAATCGGAGGAAAGTGTGCTTCACCCTTCAGAGTAGCTTTATATTTTTCTTCAGGGTATTGTTCGAACTGGACTATCCCCTGGTCCCCTAGTCTTTGTAGAGCTCTTTCGAAAGCTTCATTGTGTCCTAGCAGGAGTCCACATTCCAACAGATATTCTTTCATCGAGTTTATCGGGGTTTTTGCTTGTCTGCTTGCCCCAGAGTCTGTGACTACCTCAATTGTGTTTATTGTCAGCCCATCATGCGACGGTGTAGGGTCTGATGTGATGTTGGGCTTCTCGAAAGTGATGTCTTGAGAATCCAGCAAATCCTGCACCTTGTGCTTGAAAGGCCAACACTGTTCTATGGTATGTCCAGGAGAATTAGCATGATACTCGCATCTGGCGTTGGCATCGTATCTTCGTGGGAGTGGCCCGACTGGAGGAGTTAGAGGCTTGAGTTCCACTAAGTATGTCTTAACTAGTTGTTGCAATAACTGGCTAGGTGGCATAGGGAGTGGATCAATTTTCCTGGGTGGCCTTCTGCCTTGCTGCTGCCCTAGGGGATCACTAATGGTTGTTGTACCCTGGGTTGTGACACTGCAGCATTAATTTCTCCCTCTTTTCCTTTGGGGAGGTTTAAGGCATGCCTTTTTGAATTGTAGGGAGCGTTTGATGGTCCCCCTGACATCTTCCCACTTTTTAACCCAGTCTCGATTCTTTCTCCGATGGTTACTAGGTCTGAGAACCCCGAAGAGATACTTCCAACCATCATATCATAATACAACCCGTGCAAAGTTCCCATAAACGTGTCTACTAACTCATTCTCTAACGGCGGTGGTGGCACACGGGATGCCAACTCCATCCATCTCTGAGCATACTCCTTGAAGGACTCTTCTTTCTTTTGGGAAAAATTCAGGAGTTACATGCGGGTAGGCGCCATGTCCAGGTTATATTTGTAATGCTTTAGGAAAGCATTAGCAAGATCTTCCCAGGTTCGAATATTCATTCGCTCCAATTGCATATACTATTCTGAAGATGCCCCACTCAGGCTATCTAGAAAATAGTGAATCATCAGCTTCTGATCGTAGGCATGGGCATGCATCTTCCTGTAATACATGCGAAGATGATTTCTTGGGAAAGTGAGCCCCTTGTATTTTTCAAAGCCAGGTACTTTGAACTTTTGTGGAATCGTCACATTAGGAAATAGGCCCATTTCGAGAGCGTCTACTTCGAAAGCGTTGAAACTCTCCACAGCTTTTAATCTTTCTTCCAGGGCTTTGTATTGATTCATCACTAATGAATTATCAAAAGCATGAGTACCATTCGTCTTTGAGGGTTCTTGGTTGGCATCCTTTGGGTCGTGGTCTCCGTATTGCAGGTCCAAGTAATTGTCTGCATCATTGGTCGGAATCTGTAGGATACGAGATGCCCCTGCTTTTGGCGTCGGTGGGACAAACCCTTCAGTTTCAGCTTCTTGTTGGACCATGATGGACTTCTGGAGTCTTGCCTCTGACTCTTTCCTTAATTGGTGACCGCTTGATGCACCAATAGTCTGGGCTACTTCTTTGAAAGCTGCCCTGGGAATATGGTCTTGTCTATCAATAATGTTCTTCAAAGCTAGGAGAACTTGACTCAGATCTCCTTTCATTGAAGTGACGTCACCCTTTACTTAGTCAAGATCCTCTCTGAATGCAGCCTGAGTTTCCTTGATTTTCTCCATTGCTTTTTGTTGATAAGCCCTGGTTTGGTATGGAGGCCAAGGAGGTGGCGATATTCTTCTACCAATGGTTCAGCTGGAGAGATGTTTGTGAAAAAATGAGTTTTGGCATGACATACGGGTGTTCATGAATGTATGCGTGCGAATGAATGTGTATGAATATGAAATGGTTAATGTTTTAAATGTATTATTGCTCTGGGTACATGCTTGTCCTTTATTATTTTACTTGGCGACTATCTTTAAAATAGATACGCAAACGGTGTGTTGAAATAAAACGCCTTTATTGAAAGTAACGTAATTCAGATGTTGAAAAATATTACAATCATACGCCAAAGCTTTATTTGCGTGAAATCAGGCAAAAAGGAAATAAGTCTTCTAGGCGCGCATGTAGATATCTGCTCTTGAAACCATCCACTATTGCTGGAAAAAACTTGAGAAAGTCTTCAGCACGTTATTTCCCTTTTGTGGCCTTGATTTCATACATGTTTGGCGCACTGACGCGGACAAGTTGTTTCCTTCGATATCCATTTTTTAAAGATAGTCACCGAGATCTTGATTTTGTATTTTTTTTTTACCCTGTGAATAAGACAAAGAAACGGGTGACAAATATATGATGAATGTATGACGAATACAAGAAATATATGAATGCATAGGTGTAAGGTTGAGTGACGGGAATTTTTGTAATAAGTACCTCTATAAGGTAGGGATGTATGGTTCAGTGACAAGGTTTTATGGTGAGTACCCTTAGAAGGTAGGCTCCTTAATTTTGACCTACGGTTAATTTATCCTCCCAAAAGGTGGCTTCCTTAAGGGTGTCATGCATAACACCAGAGGGAAAAGGCACAAGGGCCTCCTTTAGGTGGATCCTCTTTACAGACTGAGACTTTCGTCTCAAAGTCGTGAAAGGTCTCGTCATGAGATTTTAGGTTAAGGTCGTTACAAAGAGTCATGGGTGGCCTTCAAAAGTCCTAATCGTCAAGAGGATATCTCTCGATAAGTATTCCTTTTTCGGAAGTCCACCGACTCTAGGAGAAGTCGTCACAAAAATTCACAGGGATGATGTACCCCATAAGCTAATAGACGAACCTTCTTTCTAAGGGTTATATGGAAAATATTTTTGAGATAGGAAAAATCCCGCCATGCAGTAAACATATGATGATAAGAGAATTTGACAGTAAATAAATAAATGCGATAAAATAGATAAATGCAATAAATAAATAAAGCAAATAAAAATAGAAACCCCAAAAATACCTAAACTTAGGGCTAAGTAGATTCCCCAACAGAGTCGTCAGCTGTAGCGACTGGTTTTTTAATCAAGAGTCGCCACTATTAGTTTTTATCCTAGGGAATGGAATCTAACAGAAAACCCTAATTCGCAGACAGAGATTCTAGGTTTCTGACTCAATTAGACGAAAGGAAGGTGTTAGGCACCTTTCATCTACCTTGTTCACAAGGATATTAGACTTTAGGTTTAGGTTTGGGGTAAACTTGATTTTAAGTTTTAATTAGAAAGACTCGCCACGATTTTTGATCGTATGCCTACGTATCATCTTATGAGGAATCAGAGTCCCAATTCGTAGTTCGTATGGGTTGGTGTTTTTTAGGGGTTTGCAAACATATTTTGAATCACTTCGCACTCGGTCGGGAGTAGTGATTGCGGAGATTTTGACTGAGTGGGCAGTAAGTCAAAACTAGTTTGAAACCCTTTTGCAAAAAGATAGTTGATTAGCTTAGTTTATTGCGAAAAATAGTTTGATGATTTGTTGAATAATTTTTATCGTATTAATTGCGAAGATCTCTTGATTAATGCATGATAAAAATATTTAACACAAATATGTATAAAAATATGTTCATGAGTTTTTTAAATAAACATAATTTATTTATGATAATATATAAAACTTACATATAATAGATAATATTTATATGTGATATAATATAATAATAAATATGAAAAATACTAAATAATTATTATTATTATTATTATTATAAAAAATAATAAATAATATAAAAATAAAATAGAATTAAAAATATAAGAATTATAAAAAATAGTATAGAAAATATATAGTTGATATCCAGGGGGTGCAATTTTATGTTAGTAAGTAAAACAGAGGGGGTGCTAATAGCAGTCTGGGCTAGCCCAATACGCAGGGGGTGTGAATCGTTTCATGGTTTAGTAAACAATGGAATGGGGGGGGTGAAGAGTAATGGTATTGGCCCATAGGCAAATTGAGGAGGGGTCCGAATGATTGGGTAGGCGAGAGTGTATGGAGTTACGGTGGAGACTTGGCCTATGGTCGTCTGACTTGAATCATGTGGTTGAGATCTGAGAGAACACAGAAACTGTTGTAGGTGCGCGTACACTAGATCGGACAGAATATATCATTTCATTCATTTTTCATATTTCGTTTACTGAAACTTCATCTCCTTATCTTACCCCTCTCTCTCTCTCTCAAAATGCAAACCCTAGTTCTCTTAGAACCTCAGACGGCGGCAAAAATTAACCCTTACCCACCATGAATCCAACACCAAAACAAAATAAAAAGCTAATAGTTTTTACCCTTTCCGCGATTTTCTTTTTCTGATTCTTGAGCGTGTCCGATCCGGTGCTAACCTCCTCCTCCTTCTTTGATTGTGCAAGTTTTGAAGGCGTCTTTCGGTAGAGTTAAAGTTGATGGTGGTGGATGGTGGCGGGCCAATAGCTAGCGATTAGGGTTTTGGATATTGAAACCCTAATCGCTCCTCCCTTCTTCTTCATCAACGGCGAGGTCCTCGTTCTTCCTCAACTTGTCTTCTCTCTGTAAAACCCTCCACCTTGTTCTTGTTCTTCTGTATCAAAAAACTCCCCTTGTTTCTGTATATCCTCCTTCCTTGTATCTGTGTTCCGACCTCCTCTGTATTTTCTTTATTTTAATATATATAGCTTTTTGTTATTAGGGTTTTAAGTGAATTTGTTGTTACAGTTTCAAGCTTAGATTTAGGATAATCATCGAAATTTAGGGATTATGTCTTTGTAATTGATTCAGTTTGTGATTTGTAATTTGATTGGGTTTGTTAATAAATTTGATTCGTAATATTGTTGTAAAAGAGATTCGATTTTGTTTTAGATCTTCAGATTTGATTGTTCTGTAATTAGGGATTTAACTGATAATGTAATATATATTGGATTCAGCTTTCTGGATTTGATTGATGAAGATTTGGTTTATATTTATTTTAATTAATCTGAACAGTATTAGTTTTTTTTAATGCGACTTGCGCAAAATTAGTGAAGATTTGAACAGTGGTTGTTATTGCACTTTTAGGCTTGCGCTGCATTTTGATTCCTTAGCCCAATCACCCCTTTACAGTAAAACTATTACCAAGCCCAGTTTTAATAATTGTAATTAGCAACACATTTTTTACTAATAAGATGTAACAACTGTAATATATAACCACAACAATTTCTCAACAAATCCTAACAAATTTATTACTAATAGGCTACGTTTTTTTTCCGAAAACAAACAACAACATTTTTTTTGTTTGATAATAATACTAAATAAATACTTTACAGAAAATACTTAATAAAATAATTATAATAAAAAAGTATTAAAAAAATAACATTAACAAAAGACAAAATAAAAATGATTTTCTCAAAAGTGCCAAATGGACTAACTTAGAGACTATTTTAACGGGCATGTAGTTTGTAATAGATTCCAAGCTTTAAATATCATTTAGTTTACCCCCTTTTAGTAAAAAAGATTTCTCTTAACAAGTTGTGAATAAGAATTTTCTTAGAAAGATAACAGCGAACGTTTTATAATGATTTTTTTCTAAAATAAATTAGCAACAAAAATGACAGATGAACTGATTTTAAAGATCCCAACGGGCCAGCTAACGAAGAAACCTTAATGGGTCTGTAATTCGGAATTGTACTGATTTCAATTCCAATTAACAACTTAAACTTAAGTTGGTTTTAAGACTTAAGGACAATAGTTGTTTGAATAATTTTCCATTTTCGAGTCGCATGGGCCATAAGCCAACATGCCATACGAATAGGTTTACACGAGTCTTTCTGATTTAAAAAGCCCTGCCTTCCTGAATTAAAAATACACCCCCTAGTCTTGGATAAAGATGGGTTATCAGATATTGCTGTACCATCTTTAATTAAATATTTATTCTATTTAAATCTTGAAAAATAAAATCATCGAGGTAGGACAAATTTGGGGTACGACAGAACCAGACCTTTGAATCTCTTACCCATGTTGATAAAGGCCTTCTTTTTGGTTTTCTTCTTGGCTACTAGCATAGTCATCAGCTCTTGTTGCCCCTTAGCCATGGTCAGCAAGGTCTCTTGGAACTGGGAATTCTGTGCTTGCAAGTCCTTCACTGTTTGTTCGATATCCATCTTACTGAAATAAACAGTAGAAAGATAAGGAAACCTATTTTGGAAAACCTATTTATGTTATGATGCATGAAAATGCATATGCAAATGATTTAAAGGACTTAGAAGATTTAAATTTGTTTAGACAAAAGGAACAAACATCAATTGAATTAATAAGTTCAAATTGATTACAAACATGCCTCTTGGGATTACATTGGAGGAAATAAATACAAAATAAACTCCTAAGACAAAAGGTCGAGCACATCCTCTTCGGCGCGATGTAGGCGTTCAAACTTCACTCTTCACGAAGTTGTCTTGTAAGCTCCAAAACATTCTTTTCACTTGCGTAGAACTGCGTTTCGAAGGTGTCTTGCTCTTCCTTTAGCTGAATCTAAGCTCTTTGCAAATCTTCAAGAGAAGTAGGCATGTTAGGATAAAGGACAGTATACGGAACATCTCCTTTGGCAACAGGCTCCATGATGATAGGTAGGATGGCTTCATAAGGCATAATTAGGTTTTGGGCACGAGTCCACACCCACTTTAGATAAGGCTCCAAAGTAATGAAGTTCTTATGCCCCAACGTCTTGCTATCAACCTTGTTAACCATGCCCCAAGCTCGTATGAATTTCCGACAATAACCTTGGGCATCACTCTCATAGTCAAATGCAATTCCTTGGACAAGTGCATCATGAGGGCCATCCCTCCTAGAATACCCAAACTTTCGCAAAGAAAAACAAGGATTATAGGTTATACCTCCCCTAACGCCAAGTAGAGGGACATTAGGGAATTCCCCACAACCGTCAATAATAGTAAGGTCCTACATAGATCGAGCACACCAATAAATATCAGAATGTGTGAGTGACATTAATCTTTGAGACCATGTCAAGCCTTGCTCATTCTTAAATGTTGATCGAGGTAGGTGTGAAATAAACCATCTAGAGAGTAATGAAATACAACACAAAAGAGTTCCCCTTCTCTTCATGGCACGAGTGTGGAAACAATGTAGAATGTCTCCAAGCAAAGCAGGTATAGGATTATGAGAGAGAAAACCCTTGATGGCATTCACATCTATGAATTAATCCGGATTTGGAAATAGAACCAAACCATAGATTAGAAGGGCCAAGACATCCTCAAAAGCTTGAAAATCTAAATCTTCCCAGAATAAATGGGCCTTCTCCAACAGAAACTTGTCTAAGAAACCCTTAACTCCACTTCTTGTCTCCCAATTTTCCATAATGTCAGATCTCTTCAAATGCAAAGCTTTGGAAATAACTTCAGGTTTTGGAGTCTCTTCTAAACCGATAAATGGTATTTGATCAAGCATAGTCACTCCTAACAATTGAGAGAATTCCTCTAATGTAGGCACCAATTGGTAGTCGGGAAAGGTGAAACAATGATGCATAGGATCAAAGAATTGGAAAAGCACACACATCATTTCTTCTTGGAAGTTTGAGGTAGCCAAGTTGAGAAGTCGACCGTATTTCTTGGTGAAAGGAGAATCTCAAGGCACTCTTGATGCTAATTCTTGAAGTTGAGTATGCACTTTCATGAAGTTAACTCGGATGGTATTCCTACGAGTGGAAGTCATGTACTATAAAACATAACAAAGATAAATTCCTAAATCTTTGAAATGGTTAGTGAGAATGCTTATGATGTTAAGATGTTTATGATGTCATGAATAATAATCATAAACAAATCACACAAAAACCTTAGGTTTAGGCTTGCATGGGTTTCATAGGTAAGTACTCTCTTGAAGTTTAGTTGGTTCAACCTGTCCTAGAAAGTAATTAGGTTCTAGGGAATCTCAATATAATTGATCTTTCTTCATTGGGCATTGTTTTAGCACAATCAATCATTTCTTTCCGCCAAAATATCCCAAAAGTCCAATCTCAATGAGCTTAGTATCGAGTATCAACCAATTTTTAGCTTTCCACCAAAATCGGCTATCTCACTACTTCCTAATGGCCAAGTTATTTAATTAAAGGTTCTAAGGTTCGATAGTGCTTCATGACATCACTCAGCGGCCCCGTATTCTCCTTAATTCTCCATAAGGGATACTGGTATCCACAAATATGTCACATTAACATAGCTATTGTCTCAACCATATCGGTATACGTTGTACAGTCTCCATAATCTTTGTTATTTACCTAATGGTGTTCCCAGATCCGGGTAGAGGATAAATAAAAACCCAAACAAAGATCCATAAAATGTAAAGCAAACAAATCAAACAATGAAAGCAAGTAAATATGATCTAACTCTAAGGTAACCCCACTTCTTTCATATTCCCCAGCAGAGTCGCAAGTTCAGTAATACGCTAGAAGAACTGACTTGGTTGTTTTGCATTTGATCGCACTTGTTGCAGATAGCAAGAGTCTCCACCGACTTTTCTTTTATCCAATAAAGGAAAGGGTGAAAAGAACAGGAAATACCTTTGAGATATTTTCTTGAGTTAGGGGGGTAGGTTATGAAAAGGGAAGGTTTTAGCACCTTTTTCATCCGTAGTTATCTATGGACTCTTAGTTTCTTGCTAGATCACTTGAAAATTGCTTTGTTTGAAATGTGTTTGTGGTGGGTTTTGAAAGTATTTTTGAAAAGCGCCTTCGCTTAGGAAAATTTTGTAATGATTCTCGTCTGTATAAGAATGCATACAAAGTGTTGGACTTTTGAAAATATTTCATGTTTTTGAAAGTGTTTGGTGTGTTTGAAAAGATGTTTGTTTTGGAAGATGGATTGTGAGCAAGAAACTATGAACGTTCTACCTACTCAAAAATCTTTTTTTTTTCATTTCTCTCTTCCTTTGACATTGTTATCTTACCATTGATTGGCAAGTAGCCTTATCTTTGGATTTAAAGGGACGGTTGTGGATCATCGTATAGTCATAGATAGCAATATTGTGAGATATCTTAGCATTTTTCTTAAGGGACTAAGATCATTTGTAAGGCAACATTTGTAGCGTCATCTAGGGACTATGATCTTGTACTTTTGATTGTTTTTGTTAAGGTGTCTCACATGTATATCATGACCATTTATTTATTAAGGCAACAACTAGAGTTAACCCTAAAGGTTCAAGTGTGAAAGTGTTTTGTATTTCATGCTTGTTTTGTCTTGGATTAGGGTTTTCTAAGATTAATTTTATCTTTCCATACAAACCCTAGTTACTAGCATTTATATGAAATCGATAATTTGCGAAAAGTAAATATCCTATGCTATTACATCAATTGGGGATGGGGTATACATATTTACAAATGGGGATTGCAAGAAAAATAAACCCTAATTATCTATTACAACCATATTAAATAAATGTACAAGAATTGAAATGAACAAGAATGAATGAATGTACAAAGATATAAATGGTTAAGGAATAGATTTTATTTGGATAACTTAAAAGAAAATAATTAACTAGTATAAATGTACAAAGATAACTTAAAAGAAAATAATTAACTAAATTAAGAAAAT
Source organism: Vicia faba (assembly GCA_948472305.1). Taxonomy (NCBI): domain Eukaryota; kingdom Viridiplantae; phylum Streptophyta; class Magnoliopsida; order Fabales; family Fabaceae; genus Vicia; species Vicia faba. The sequence goes on from OX451739.1 coordinate 1,276,954,761, forward strand.
TAAAATTAAGTTAATAAAAGAGATTAATTCATTAAAGAAAATAAGTTGTTTAGGGTTTTGTTTGTGAAAAAAGTTTTTAATTAAATTAAACTAGTATAAAAATTAATTAAAAGAAACCTAAGTTATAAGTTAATTTTTAATTAAAGAAAATAAATTAAACCAAGTCTAATTACTTAATTTTTTTAGAAAAGAATTAAATTTTTTAAGTAAATATTTTTGTCTCTTTTAGTCTAAAAGAAACAAAAAAATTGCTAAATACCTAAATAAATAAATAAATGAAAATATTTTTTGGTATTTTTAGTTAGTAAAAATAATAATAATAGTAATATTAATAATAATAAAATAAAGAAAATAAGTCAGGAGGGGGTGAAAGTTGAATTTGAGGTGTTTTTGTGTAGAAAACATTTTTTTTGTTTGGCCTGGTCCATTAGCATTTTTGTTATCAGAAATGAAATAAAATAAAAAAGAACAAATGGCCTGTGCTGTAAACCTGCAAAGAGGGGGTTAGGAGAAGTAAAAATACAAAGGCCCAGTTGTGGAGGCCCAAGGTGCGTTGTCTTGTTCTAACAAAGAAAAGATGGAAAATGTTAGAAAAAAGGCAAAATGGCAGTGTTGGGGCTCGAACCAACGCCCTTTGCATAATACGCGCGCTGCCTTACCACTGGGGTGACTATACATCCTGTGTTATAAATGAAACCATGAATATATATATATTTGAAACACGTTTCTAAAGGTGACTTTGTCTTCTTCCTCGCGCCAGCCAGACCCTCTAATTTCTTCAATTCTCATCCATTCTCAAAAGTGCAAACATGAAAGTTATGTGTTTTTCAACACGAATCTAACCATATAAATTATGTAAATTAAAAGTCAAAGATGAAGATTAATTTTTCTGGCCCTAAATTGAAACCTAATTTTTTCATAAAGTTCCAATCAAAAATTCTCTACACATAGTCAATATAAATGGAAACTATGGACATGGTTAGTTTTAGGGCAATGATATCTACATTTTTACTTCAGAATGCATGCACAAAGCTTGTATCAAGATATATAAGTTTGAAAAATTACCTCTTGCAGCTGGATTTGTGTGTGGATTTTGAGCAACTTTTGAGATGGCCTGATGATCTCTTTAGATTTCCTGGATCTCCTTGAGTATGTTACAACTCCTACTTTGCTTTGACGATGGCTGAAACTCCCAACTCAAGTCAAGTTGTAAGCTTCAGTTTTGAAAATGGTGGATGGTGATGGAGAGATTGCAGTCAGGAAACAGGGATTTGGATCACTTTTATATGAAGTATGTAAAGTGTGTGTATGGTTAAAACTCAATACGCACGAGTGGATTTGGAGATGGCTATGTGAAACTCAAAACTGTCAAGTTGTGGCAGATTTTGAGTTGCAGAGTGCTTGGGAGTACTTTTGGGTGATTGACCTAGTTTTTTATGTTGCAATAGACTTGTGTATATGTACGGAAAAGGTTAGAGATCAATTGCACTCAAGGTTTATGAGTTCTAGCCTTTTGGCTCTATAACTTGCTTTTGTAGAAAAGTGAGTAGACAAGTCTCAAAGTGTTGTACAAGCATGGTATAAGTTGGTAGAGGCCTTAGACATGTTGATTTTGGTTTTGACTTTGCTTGTATGCAGAGAAAACAATTGAGAGGCTCAAGAAGTTAACAATTGCAAAAGTAATACTTTATCAAAATGGAAATGGCAACTTTGTGCCATAAATGGAAAATCATTTTGGACAAAGCTTTAAACACTTGGATAAGGGCCTAATCAGTTGTGTAAACCATTAATTATGGAGTAATTTACAAGTTTGAGGCCTGTAAAGTGGGATTTGTACAACATGCTTGAAGATTGGATAATTGTTCATCACAAATATGCCTTGTAAATCAAGTTTGAAACCCTAATTTATGGCTTTCGGTTATCTCAGCTCAAGTATGATATCAATGAGTTATTTGATATTTTGGAAAGCTTGTAACATCCTCTATAACTTTTATGTTTTACATTTTTGAATAATCACTTTGGAACCATGTGAAACTTGGCCAAGAAGTTAGTTCAAAAATTTGCGTAACTAGGGCAAAATTTCACTAAGTGTTTTTATTTCATGGACATGTCTTTATGAATTTATAACATAAAATACAAGCATTTATAGAAAAAGTCCTGCCCTACAATGTTTTAGATATAATTTATATCTATAACTTTCATGTTGGAAGTTTTCCTTGAATCATCTTGCATCATGGTGAAAATTTGGCACAAAGTTATGAAAAAAGTAAATTTTCCAACACTTAGAAAAATTTCTAAGTCTTGGAAATTTTGACTTTTCAAAATAACATTTGACTTTTTTATTTCTTGATGAAAAAACTTCATATTTCAACATGTCTTGATGAAATATTATTTTTGAAACTTGATTTTGATCAAAAAGTCAAAGTTTAATTTTTCAGTGTATCAGTTAACTTTCTATCAGTTGACTGAATTTCAACTATCAATCAATTGATCTGTGGAAGTGTTTTGAAACATACCAATAGGGTAAAATGATAAATTTTAATCCTTGATATCATGTCTCAAACCAAAATTCATGTATTTGGTCAACAGTAAAAAATTAAGCCTCTTCAGTCAAAACCCTAATTTTGATCATTTTGCCCTTTTGGTGATCTGATCAAATTTCTTGAGGAATTGTGATCCAAACTTGACCAATCGACATATATGAGTTCAAAATGTCGATATGGATACAAAATTATGAAATTTTACTGTAAATTGACCATAATTTACTTTTCCCCAATACAGTTGATTTTAGGTCAACTGATCAATTGACTGAGCAAAAATATGATCCAAAGCTTGAAACTTGACATGAGCAATCTTGGGAGTCCAAAATGATCCATGAAATTCATATGAAGCATTAAAACTCCAATTATCCTTGTACAAACTCAAACCCTAATTTTGAGTCATCATTGCTCGAGGAAGTGTCTTGAGCTGATCAAACCTTGTGTAGTCTTGAATCAACGGAGATCTTGTGAGAGAATTATTGAGAAGTTTAGAGGGAAAATTTTGGGGTAAAACAACTTCTATCTCATGATGGATCATATCATGGAACAAAGCTACCATGGCACGTTGATATGTCGCATCAGCGTTCTTCAAACCGAAAGGCGTAACCTTGGAACAAAAAGTGCCCCACTATGTAACAAAAGTAGTCTTCTCCATATCTTCAGGTGCCATTTTGATTTGATTATAATCGGAGAAACAATCCATGAAAGAAAATAATTTATGTTGAGCGGTGTTCTCAACTAGAACATCAATATGCGGAAGTGGAAAGTCGTCTTTGGGGCTTGCCCTGTTCATATCCCTATAGTCTACACACATACGCACCTTGTCATCCTTCTTAGGTATTGGCACTACATTTGCGACCCACTGAGGATAGGACGTAACAACTAAGAAACTTGTGTTGAACTGCTTCATAACCTCAGCCTTGATCTTTTCAGACATCTCGGGATGCATACGACAAACCTTATGCTTAATAGGAGGACAACCTTATTTCATTGGTAGACGGTGAACCACAATATCAGTATCAAGCCCTGGAATGTCTTCGTACGACCAAGAAAAGATCCCAGCATAGTCGTGTAATATCTGGACTAACCTCTTTTTGACATTGTCTTTTAGGTCGGTGCCTATCTTGATTTCTTTTATGTCCTCTTCAGTACCCAAGTTCACCACCTTGACTGGCTCTTCATGCGGTTGTATAACTCTTTCTTCTTGCATTAACAGCCTAGCAAGCTCTCAAGGTATTTCACAATATTCCTTACCTTCGTCCTCAGCTTAGTAGATCGTATTTTCAAAGTCATAATTGTCAATAGCAGAATTATTATCAATGGGATCCATGGTGGATGTGGATCTGCAATTTGTTATGTGGGTGTGTGTAAGAATACATAGCTATTTTGAAAGTAATAAATTAAAAGAAAAAAAAAGAGCGCAAAATTCAAATGCAAACATCCAATGATTTATTAAATGAAGATATGTGGATTAAAGATAACAACCCTAGCAAATGGACCATTGTGCCCCGGGTAAGGCACAAGGTTAAATTTATTGTTCAAATTACATATCCAAAAACTTGAAAGCAAGAAAACAAAAAATAGCATTTACTCCTGACTAAAGGAGATTGGTATAATGTCTTCGGTCTTCCAATTGCTGAGCCCGTTGCCGGTGTTAGGAAAATCCAACTGTCTAGATCATAGTCACTATCAGCCTCTTCTATTGCATTGACTCCATTGTTGTTGATGCGGAATTGTGGTCTCCCAGCACGAACACGACGAACAACATTTTGAGCTTCTGAGGTGAAATCCAAGCCAAATTTTTCAAGCTTGTAAGGAATATCGGGAAGTTGACCCCAAATAGTGCAACCATCTTCTTCTATCACGGAACTAGCGTATTTTAGAGAAGCCATTCTTGGTGGCATCCTGGTAACTTTAGGAACAGTAGGAGCAGCTTTAGTAATGGGAGTTGTCTGAGGAACCGCTTCAAAGTTTTAGCAGGGAGTCTCGACGAATTCACTGTCCATCTCAATGTACTTGAAGGAGTTTAAGTGACTCTCCATGTATTCTTCTTCCCCACAAACTGTAACAATCTTTCCTTTCATGGGATATTTCAGCTTTTGATGTAAAGTGGAAGTGACAGCGCCTGCCCCATGAATCCAAGGGAGTCCAAGTAAACAGGAATAAGCTGGACGAATATTCATCGCATAGAAAGTAGAGTCGAAGACTTGGGAACCTACTCTAATTAGAAGATCCACCTCTCTATGCACCATCCTCTTTGAACCATCAAAGGCTCTCACCACAATGTCACTAGGTTTTAGCATAACCCCTTCAGAGTCAAGCCTGTCTAGAGCACCCTTCGATAGAACATTCAGCGAGGAACCCGTGTCAACCAACACATAAGCCAAGGTAGTGCCACTGCACTCAATAGAGACGTGTAGGGTCTTGTTATAGTTTATTCCTTCAGAGTCAAATCAACATCAGAAAATCATAGCCTATTATCGGTCATCAGGCTAGTAACATAATATTTTTCAAATTGACCAACAGAAATTTCTTATGGCACGTGAGCGGATTTCAAGAAATTTACCAAATCCTGAGCATGGGTTTTAGAGCACAACAACAAGGATAACATGTGTTGTACCCTAAAATTTTCCTTCTATTTTCTCAAGACATTTCTCACCAAAAGATATCAAATACTCAAGGGTTGATCAGGCAAGCTCACCTCCTAAGCACTGAGGTCACAAATTAGGGTTTTGGTTTTCTCAAGGATAGTTGGAATTTTGATGCCTCAAATTACTTTCATGGTCCATTATAGGTCTTCAAGAATTCTCATACCAAGTTTCAAGTCTTGCACCACAAATTTGCTCAGTCAATTGCTCAGATGATTGAAAATCAATTGTATTGGGTAAAAAGTCAATTGTGGTCAACATACAGTAAAACTTCATGATTTTTGGCCAACATCAACATTTTGAAGTCATATTCATTATTTGATCAAGGTGTGATACAGTGGCAGAACTGACTGTTAATACTGGTTTGCGTTTTTTGTTTGCAAAATGTCGCGGTAAGCAAGAGTCGCCATCGACTTTTATTTTATCCAATTAGGAAAAGGAAAAAGAACAGAAAAAACCTTTTTCGATATGTTTTTGAGTACGGGGGGTAGATTATAGAAAGGAAAGGTGTTAGCACCCTTTTTATCAATGGTTTTCCATGGGCTCTTAGGTACTTGCTCATTTGAAAACTGCTTGTGTGTGCTTGTTTTGAAAATTTTTGTTTTACTTCGTGCTAACCCTTGTTTCTGTCCTCAAGAGTGTTACGAAGTTGTTTTTGAAAAATTTGTTTGGAAAGTGTTGGTGTGAAAAAGTTTTTGTTTGTTTGAGCAAGTACCTAGGAACTAATCTACCTACTCGAAAAAAGGTCTGGTCGTTTTCCTTTTAGACAATGATATCCCATTATTGAGAAATAGGTAGCATCGTCGTTGGAGTTTTTTAGGGACATTCGAAGGGACAAATACGATCACAAAAGCAATGTTAGGAAATGTTAGTAATCATCCTAAAGCCTTAAAGATCTTTTTCCTAGGCAACATCCGAATGGGTCATTTTAGATCTTTCGGGGCTAGAGGACAACCACTAACAAACCCTATACTTCATGACCGTTTACCGAAGGCAACCGGAGTGGAGTAAACCCTAGTAATGAGCATGTGTGAGTGTAACTTTCAGTTAATTTATCTTTGCACATTTAGGGTTTTCTACTGTATTAATTTTCAGTTTGTCTTTCCTTACAATCCTATTAACATCTAGGCAGTTTATAGTTTGCGGAAATAAAATGCGGGAAAGTTAAAAGTCCTAGCTATTACAAGGCTTTTGTAGATACATAATTATTTTGACCGAAAATAAAGATGCGGAATTGAAACCTTAATTACTATTACAAACTCGGAGCAGTTACAATAATAATAAAAAAAGAAATTAAAAAATGTGCGCGGCGAATTAAATGCGAGAATAATTAGGAAACCTAAAACTCTAATTGAAAAAATATTTTGTTATTTTTTGAGAAAAGATTAGGTTACGTACAAATTAAACCCTAATTTCTAATTATTGTTAATTATATAAAAAAGAACTAAATTACCCTAAATTAAATTAAACTAATTAATTATGGAAATAAAATATTTTTATGAAAAAAAATGATTTTTGATGTTTTTGTGGTTTTTTGATTAAATAAAAAAACTGATTTTTGTGTTATTTTAATAAAGAAAAATAATTAGTAAAACAATTAAAAAAATTAAAATAGAAAAGAAAAGAATGGGCATGTATAATCAGTTGGGAGAGGTGCATGCTGAATTTGTTTAGGCCCAAAAGTTGCTGAGCCCAGTCCCACGTTTGATTCAGTGCTGGTCCTTGCTGATGGTGCACTATGGTCATCCCTTGATGGCCGTTGGATCTGGCTAAGCAATGATCCATTGGCTGGATCAGTGGGGTGCATGGAAGGAACTTGGCAAGGAGATGCATGGGAACTGCTGAAACAAAGTTAGAAAAATAAAATTGTTGGGACCTAGGATCGAACCCAGGTCCTTCCACTCATACTATGTGCCCCTTGTCATCTGAGTTGTGTGTCTGAATTGTTAATACAATAACAACAATTAATAATATATGAAAAACAAGTGGATAACTGAATAAAAGAAAATGCGCGCCAGCCAGTCAAATGGTCCAATACTATGGTGCCAAGTCATCGTCTTCTTCATTGAGACCGTCGTCTTAGACCAAGACTTTTACCTACAAACAAACGTCTGTAGCCATAACCTGTGCACTTCAAAAATCACGTTTAAGCAACATAAATAAAATTAAAGACCATGGATCAATTTGATTTGACCCTCTGATCATAATGGTGTCCTTCATTAGGGCTAATTATTCCTACATTTGAAAGCCCTAAAACGATGAAGTAAACCCTAGCAATGGAAAATACGCATACAGGCATCAAAACTTCAATTAAAACATCCAAGCATGTTGCAAATGTATCAATAATCACAACTACATTATTGAAATATGCTTATGATGCAAGAATTGTTGTAGTCAATTTTGAAATAAAGAGCAAACCGCGTGTAGTCTAGGGGGCGATTCTGGGCTTGGGAATGTCTGCAATTGATCATGTTAGCTTCTGGGAAGGTCCAGGAATCCATTATGAGCTTTGGAATGGCTTGAATTTATCTCTAGGTTAGAAAATGAATCACCACTTTCTTGCAAGTTTTTTAGTTTTGTTCTTCCTTTCTCACGACTGCAATCCCTCTTCTTTTGGCTTGAGTATCTTCAGTATATGTAGTGGAACGAATTAGGGCAACAAAAACACTTTGTATCTTTGATAATCATGGAGATTTGATTTGATTTTTCTCTTGTATCATATCTTTCCAAAACAAGCATAATCATGTCAATTCTTGCTTCAATCATCCCTTGCACGACTTGATATGCTATGCCAGCCTAATTGGATTTTATTCCTACAAAAAATCAAATCCAAAACCAATCTTTTTATATTTTTTGCAATTTATTTGATTTAATTTAACTTTTAAATAATAAAAAATCAAAATAAATAAATAAATAAATAAAGTAAAAAATGTGTGGATGCTGATTTGGGTCGTGGACCATGTCTCTTACAAGATGCAATCATGAGAAGCTAGGCACATTTGACAAAAAATGTATTTTTGAGCACATTTGACTTTTGGCAATTTTGCAAAAATGGTCAACTTTGACAATACATATCTCCTCCAATTTTAACCCTAGAGAGGTGTTCTTGGACTTTTTAGAAATCTTAGGATGTCCCCTAAACAACCCTTTTGGTTTCATCTCAATTGGGTCTCCCATGTTCATGTAAGAAGCTTTGACCCAAAAGGTGCTTTTGTTGACTTTTCAAAAGGACCTATAATGTAGAAATTCATATATTTTGATGAGTGCATATTTTGAACTTGTGGGCTGAAGATGAGTTGTAGGGAATTGCATCCTCTTCAAAATGAGCCTTGGATGGAAAATTTCTGATAAAGTATTAAGAAGTTATGCTTGGTCAAAGTTTGGTTGACTTTTCCTGAGAAACCCTAATTTAGCAACTTTTGGGTTTTGATGAATTTGGGGGCATTCCTTGAGGAATCATGATCAACCCTTGATAAAATTATGGATATCTCTTCAAAAGGCTGATGTTGACCAAAAATCTTGAAGTTTGACTATATGTGGACCACAGTTGACTTTTGACCTAATATAGTTAATTTTCAAGCATCTGGGCAATTGACTGAGAAAACTTCTTGTGAATGGCATGAAACTTGACATGGATGATAATGAGAACATATTGGGACAAAGGAAGGAATTTGGGAGCTTTGGAGTTCCCACACCCTGATGAAAATGGAAACCCTAGTTTGAGGTACATTGCCTTGGGAGAGAGTTTGTCTGGTCAACTCTTGGGCATCCTTGAGCAAGTTTAGGACCTCAATGGGCATGTGTTGAGTAAAATGAGAGGGAAAATTTTGGGGTACAACAGCTGCCCCTGTTCAATCTTCTTAAACCTGAGGATGTAGATTGGTTGTCTGCCTTTCGTAATCTGAAGGTGGAAGATGATTGAACACTAGAGTGCCCATAAATTTGCACTCATCTGAGATGGTGCTGGACTATGTAGGTAGTATCGGGAATGGGCTTACAGGTGCCATTTGGAGGAGATGACAGAAGTTCACCGGAGATGGGCTTAAAGATGCCATCCGGAAGATATGATGGAGAATCGTCGGAGATGGGCTTAAAGATGCCATCTAGAGGATGTTGATTTCCTGAGATATTCCTTTGATGAGAATTCCTGTTCCTGTCATTAAGGAGGAATCTGCTGAGAAATGTTAGTCTCTGTCTTGGGAGAAATGGAATTTTAGGAACTTAAGTTGCCCGTTACTCTACTGGGGAATCATCTCTTAGTCGAGGAGATGAAAATGAACTGCTATCTGGTCGTGCTCCAGGCCTTATAGTGATTTGATAAGGATAATAAGATTGACTTCTATTTGGTCGTGCTCCAGGTTTTACAGTGACTTATTGGGGATACAAGATTAAACTTTCTATTTGGTCGTGCTCCAGGCTTTATAATTTCTCAATTCTTATCTGGTCGTGTTCCAGGCTTCAGAAGAAATTAAGTGGTTATCCGGTCGCATCCGGGTTTCAACTTGAATTTAAGGCATACTAACATTTAGTCATTTCCAGGCTTCATAGTAATTGGCCGAGTAAACTGCTATTTGGTCGAATTCCAAGCTTCGCAGTACCTTATACTGTTATCTGGTCGTGCTCCAGACTTCACAGCGTCTCATACCATTATCTGGTCGTGCTCCAGGATTCACGGTGTCTTATACCATTATCTGGTCGTGTCCCAGGCTTCAGTAATTTGGAGAAATTAAGATATTATCCGGTCGATTTTCAGGCCTCATAACTTGAATTTGAGATATACCATTATCTGGTCGATTCCAGGCTTCGTAGTATTTTGGAGAAATTAAGATATTATTCGGTCGATTTCTGGGCTTCATAGCTTGAATTTGAGATATACCACTATCTGGTCGTTTCCAAGCTTCGTAGTATTTTGTAGAAATTAAGATATTATCTGGTCGATTTCTGGGCTTCATAACTTGAATTTGAGATATACCAATATCTGGTTGATTCCAGGATTCGTAGTATTTGGAGAAATTAAGATATTATCCAGTCGATTTCCGGGCTTCATAGCTTGAATTTGAGATATACCATTATCTGGTCGATTCCAGGCTTCGTAGTATTTTGGAGAAATTAAGATATTATTCGGTCGATTTTCGGGCTTCATAGCTTGAATTTGAGATATACCACTATCTGGTCGATTCCAGGCTTCATAGTATTTTGTACTGTTATCCGGTCATGCTCCAGGCTTCACGGTATGATGTATTGTTGGTTGACTATTATCCGGTCAGTTTTTGGGCTTCATAGCTTTTGAACTGGAATAGAAATCTTAGTATCGATTTGACTGAACCAGGGAAAGGTCTCGAGTTGTCTTCAACTGGGAGAGAAATCTTAGTATCAATTTGATTGAACCCGGGAGAGGTCTTGGAATAACTTTGACTGGCATAGAAATCAGGGGAATCTTAGCGGCGATTCGGCTGACCCAGATGAAAGTCTTAGAACATCTTCAACTAGACTAGAAACCTTAGTGTCAGTTTGACTGAACCCAGGAGAGGTCTCGGAATAACTTTGACAGGCATAGAAATCAGGGGAATCTTAGCGGTGATTCGGCTGACCTAGACGAAAGTCTTAGAACATCTTCAACTAGAATAGAAACCTTAGTGTCGGTTTGACTGAACCAGAGAAAATCTTGAAAAGTGTTAGAATATCTTCAACTGGAATAGAAACCTTGGTGTCGGTTTGACTGAACCAGAGAGTACTTGTGAGAACTTGATTGCATCTTTCCTTGAAAGGTAAAGAGTTAGTCGTATGTAATGTCATGATGTATGAAATGTATTGAGTAATGATGTTATCAAAATAAATGAGATTGTGTTGTGTAATATGTATGTGTATGCCATGATGTATAGATATGAAATGCTATTGTGATATTCTCTAGCTGGGGAAAATAAATCCTGGACTGCTGTTGGAGAGTATAAGGAGTTGAGTTCTTCGTTTCTGCTGGGGATAGTGACCGAAGATGATTAGCTGGAGATTTACATCCATTCTGCTTGAGAATATTTTGCCGGGAGAGACTATGTCTGAGAACAATCCTGCGGAGGAATGACTCTGTGGGGAAGAGAGATACTCTGTTGGAAGATCTGCTGATTTGGAGAAATAAACTTAGCTGGGGATGAACTTCCATTGCTGGAGAGAAGAGCTTTGTTGGAGATTGAGCTTCCGCTGTCAGAGAAATAAACTCTGCTCGGGAGATGGCTTTATAAACTGCTCATGGTTATAAAACTCGGCTGGGGAATACAGACATTAACTTTCTGAAAGAGCCTGCTGGGGAAGGAATTCCTGCTTGGGGATACGGAGGTCGGACCTTGGTTGTCTTGACTCTATGGGTAATATAGGTATCATTGGCTTGTATGTGATATTGACTTCGCTTCCAACTGTCTCTGCCCCTTGTACCATGCTGGAAAAAGTACATGCGAAGATTTTGTGGATGGATTTATATCGTGATTGTACTTCAACGTGTATTTAATGAGTGTCAGGATGATATCCGTCTCTGGATCGTGTCTGAACTGTACTTGAAACATGTGTTGAATGAGCGTCATAATAACATCTGTCTCTAGATCGTATCTGAATTGTACTTGAAACATGTGTCGAATGAGTGTCAGAATGGAATCCGTCTCTGGATCGTATCTAAACTGTATTTGAAACATGTGTTGGATAAGTATCAGAATGACATCCGTCTTTGGATCGTATCTGAACTGTATTTAGAGGAGAATTCGGAGTAGGTATCAGGATGACATCTGTTGTACCCCAAAATTTGCCCTCCCATATTCTTCAAGAAATTGCCTAGCCAAGCTGCAAAATTCCCCAAGGGTTGCACAGTCAAACTGTCTCCCATACAGTCAAAACTAGGGTTTGGGTTCTAATCAAGAAAAGGAAGTTTTCAAAGGCCCAATCAAGTCTCATATGCTTACAAAGATGGTCAAGTATCCTCATATCAAGTTTCAAGGCATTCAGCTCAAAATTGCACAGTCAAAACCCTAAATTGCACTACAGTCAACTGTAGGGGCAAAATGGTCATTTGACAGTCAAAAGTTCAAATTTTAGGTCAACATATCATTTTGAAGCCACAAACATCATTTGATCAATGCTTGATCATGATTCTCAAAATTTGGCTCAGAAATCATCAAAGATGCAAAAGTTACTATATTTGGACAGCTGAAAAAGTCAACTGAAATTGACCAGGGCATAACTTTCACATGGATTATCAGAAAAATTCCATCCAAAGCTCATTTTGAAGAGAAAGACATTTCCTACAACTCATCTTCATACTTCAAGTCCAAGAAATGCTCTCACAAAAAGTTATCAATTTCAACATTATAGGTCATTTTCAAAAGTCAACAAAAAGGGACTTTAAGTCAAAGGCCATAACTTGAGATTGGTAAATCAAAATGACATGGGACCAAAGGCATTGGTTAAAGGACTCAAAGACCTGTCCAAAATGTCCAAGAACATGTGAAAAGCTTAAAAATAGAGCAAGTTATGCCTTGTGGAAGTTGGGAAATTTTTGGATGTTTTGAAAAGTCAACTTTGATTCAAATGGTCTAAAAATGCAAATGGGCCCATTTTTCTTCCAAGTTTCTTCATGCCAAGCCTATGCACGACCATTAAGCCCAAGGGGAAGTATTTTCTCATTTTTTAATTATTTATTTGAATTTATATTAATATTAATTCATTTAAATTATTTAAATATGTAGAAAATATAAACTTGACCTAAAAAAATCTTTTTATGCACATTCTAGACTCAAGATTTTGTGCACATGCTAATTGGGAAAGAATTGGACTAATTGAGCTTAATTGATACAAAATACATGAGAAAAAGATTGAAAAAAGATCCTTAACAAATCAAATCTCCAATTCATAAAAGCAATGGATTTTGATCCAATTTTCTTAACCTAATTACTCACTACATATGCAGGATGAGAAACCTAAGCCTTGGAGACAAAAAGCTGCGCATAAGAGGCTAGTCCAAAACTTGAAAAATGGTCCAAAAATTCAAATCTGATTTCAAGGTTACAAGGCGATTCAAGACACCAAACCTATTTCAATAGCTTCCTTAGGCATTCCTGAACACATTCCAATCAATATCAACCACAAAAGCGTAAGGAATTGGTACCTAGAACCGCAACTGTATCGAACAAATTGCATAATCATACATTCCATTATATGCGTTATTTGTAAATTTTATTGATTGATTCTTGTTCATGTTGAAGTTTCAAAGCTAACCAGCACCTTTAATTATGTTTTTATTGGCTATATTCGATTCCACCATGCGCGATTTCTAGGGTTTTGCAGGACTGTAATTTGGGGCTTTAGCAATAAGGAAAAATTAGCCCATGAAAGTATGACCATTCAAACCAGCTCATCAAGACGAGGAGACCTGGACCCTCGCGATCAATTTATTGATATCATGGCGCTAGTCGCTATTTTCTTATAGCTAGCCTGAGGCCATGCGTGCAAAACCGTTTCCATAGGCTTGTGTTTCAGAAAGAAAAAAAAAGTGAGGAAGACGATGTGTTGTCCCTCAATGATTCGCTGAGTTTAAATTTCGCGCGTTTAATTACTAATGCGCTTGTTCTTTCTTTTTGTTGTTTGTGTGTTATTAATATATCAAATGATTCAAACGGCTCAGCTGGCAGGTACCTCTCTTGGCAATATCCAAGACCTGGGTTCGAACCCCAGGTCTGTGTAACTTTCAATATTGTTTTTCCATATTCATTCCTATGCAGGCACATCTTTGTGGATCACCATACGCTCTACATCCAGGCCACCCACGTGTGCACTAAGATCAATCCAAGGCCAAGATTCTGAAGAACACATATACCCAGGTCAATGCGCTGATACCCAAGCCAAAAGAGTCAAACAAATTGCAAGCTTAATTGGGCCAGGCTTCTCAAGTCCATACCTCACAAATTGGGGCTACCCCCCCCTGGTTTGCCTTCACTATTTTTATTTATTTATTTTTTATTCTTGTTTTAATTGTTATGTTTATTTTAATTATTGTTTATTTAATTAATTATTTTTTAACAAAATACAAAAACATCATAAAATCAGAAAAGGCAAAAAATTATAATATTTATTTATTTTAATTATTTTTATGAATAAATGCATGTAAATAAATTTAGTTTAATTAGGATTTTGCAATTTTAATTCCTTTCATATTAAATATAAAAATTAGAATTAGGTTTAATTAACAATTTTCATTCCTTTTAGTTTTTCCTTTTATCATAATATTATTATTTATTTATTTTTTTATAATTAAATTTTGCATGTAAATTAACTTAGATTTAAATTAGGTTAAAACTTAATATTTTCTTAATAACTTAAAAATAATTAGAATTAGGTTTAACTTTTTATTTTTAATTGTAATTAATTCTCTTTTTCCATTAAATCTTAAGAAACATAAAAATACTAAAAAAAACATTTCCTTTTTAATTTTAATTCTAATTCCTCATTAAATTTAATTTTTTGCAAAAGGGTTCAACGCCCATTGTTTTATTTATTTAATTTCGCATATTTATTTTATGTCGTTTAATTAATTATGTAATTCTCCCAAAGCATTGTAACATTTAACTTTTCGCACTTTTATTCGCTTTCTTTATTTTCAGTCAACTCGGGTCCCGGTTTAATTTTGGCGATGTGGACCCGCGCCTTTGTAATAGCCTTAGATTTATTTTTCCGCAACTTTTAAATTATTAAAAAGCATGCAAGAATGAATGTCTTAATTAAAATCAAGCGTAGATCACAATGACATGACAAAAGACAAATGCAAATGAATCTGACACACGAATCGCACACACCACCCCTAGGGTACGCCTCACTGTTGCCTTTCGAAAGGTGGTCGTCGAGTAGAGGACGTCTTAGTAAGTCCTCATGATCCGGGAACCTGGCATGAGGGTAGCTTCTAAGGTGTCTTCCTATTGCTCTGGTGATCACCATGTCCCTACAAACTCGAATTGACCCGAACACCTCCAATGGTGGTGCTACCTACCTCTCAATGGTGGGATGGCACTACTTTAAAGGACATTTACACAGACGAATTCCTTAGGGTAGGTAGGTTCTCAAGGATACTTGCTCTAATCTCAAAACAAACTCAAAAAGACTTTTCACACCAACACATTTTCAAAAGCTTTCAAAGCAAATTTTTCAAACACTCTGACGTACGAGTCGAACTGAAATTTTTCAAAGAAACTTTTTAAAACCCACATTGAAAAGCAAACAAAACAATTTTGAAAACACATTGAGCAAGTATCTAAGAGCCCATGGATAACCATGGATAGAAAGGGTGCTAACACCTTCCCTTTCTATAACCTACCTCCCGAACCGAGAGCAATCTCTATAAGGAATTTTTCTGTGCTTTTGTCCTTTCCAATTGGAGAAAATAAAAGACGGTGGCGACTCTTGCTTACCGCGACATTTCGCGAACCAGCGTTAAACAGTCAGTTCCAGATCCACCGATCACAGAACTGGCGACTCTGCTGGGGATACCTTTATAAAGTGAGGTGTACCTTAGGGTTAGTTCATAACTGTGTTTTCAATTGTCTTCTTTGCTTGCTTTACTATTGTGGGTTGTATCGAAGTTACATAGATCCTAACCCGGATCTGGGGATACCCTGTTTAGGTAGCATAAGCTGTGAGGGACCTGTCCGGCGTATACCGACATGGGTGAAGCAGTGGCTACGTTGGTGTGGCGCCTTGGTCTGTACCGATATCCCTCGTGTTGAAACGGGGAGAATATGGGTCTTCCAAGGAGTCATTAAGCACCAACAGACCTTAGAACCTTAAATGACACAACTTGGCCATTAGAACAGTAGCAGTATGCTACGCCCATTGAGGCTAAACTCTCGTGATGGTTCTGGCTGCAAGAAAAGATTGCGATGCTGGAGTTATGACCGATTGAGGTTAGTCAATGATATTGGGATCCTCTAAGAACCCGGTTACTTTTGATTAGGACAGGTATGAACCAACGAACTGAAAGAGGGTAATACCTAGACCTCATGCTGGCCTAAACTCTAAGGGCACTTTTGTGTGACTTGTGTGCCTTTGTACTTGCCTACTTGCATGCTTGTTATCTGACGCTTGAGTTTCTCGCAGGTTTTGTTTGTAGTCCTGAATTAGGACTCATAACAAGGTTTACCAAGTTTCTTGCAGGGTTTGTTCTAGTCCTTAATTAGGACTCATGACAGGTTTTACTTAAGTTTCTTGCAGGTTTTGGTTTACAGTCCTTAATCTGGACTCATAATAGGGTTACTTATATCACCCCACGCATAACATGACATCATACCATCATACCATTGCATACATCCTCCATAAGGACTAATCCATTTCAAGGATCTCAAGGGTCTGTGATGCAGGTCATGATGAATCAAACTGTCCAGCAAGGGGCAAAGAGGATTTATTTTCCTCTAGCCAAGGTTGTCAGGGGCTATGACCCACTGGATATGGTGAGCCTTTGACCCTTGATGAAGGACTCTCAACAAAATGAAGTTCTTACAATCAAGCTACCGGTTCCAAATGCTAACAAATTTTCTGTTTACCCTGCGAGGTCCTTGAAAACATTACATGCATGTCATACATCTCATTGCATTGCAGGTATCCCTTTGACAAGTTGCTTACCCTTCTCCGCTGTTTATTTCAGCCGATCGTCATGAATCCTGAATCATCAGCCGAGCAGACTATCAAAGACCTCCAGGCTCAGAACGCCCAGTTCCAAGAGCTGATCATGAATTTGACTCAGGGGCAACAAGATCTGAAGGCTCTGCTCTTGAAGAAGGACAAGAAGAAGAAGAGGACTGTTTTGTTCAGCCTTAGACGCAGATCTGGGAACACACCGCAAATTGAAACTGAGAGGACAACCCCATCTGTGGGAAAAAGTAGTCATCAAGAGGAAAGGGTGCCCAGTCCAGAGGTCTCTGACAATGAAACAGATTTCGACGACGAACAGTACCCTCCGGCTGAGGACAAGTACAAATAGTTGGAGGATAGGTTGAAGGCTATGGAGGCTCAACAGGTACCTGGGCTGGATTTCGGAGATCTGGGTTTGTCAACTGGTGTGATAATCCCCCACAAGTTCAAAGCACCATCCTTCTCTAAGTATGACGGGGCATCTTGTCCCAAGTTACATCTCAGGTCCTATGTTCGGAAGATTCAGCCATACTCAGCAGATAAAAACTTGTGGATCCACTTCTTCCAGGAAAGTCTTTCAGGGACTCACCTCGAATGGTTCTATCAACTGGATGGGACCAAAGTTCGTAACTGGGAGGAGTTGGCAACTGCTTTCTATAAGCAGTACCAGTACAATGCCGACCTTGCTCCTACGCGTACCCAACTCCAGGGTATGTCGTTAGGACCAAGTGAAGGTTTTAAAGAATATGCGCAGAAATGGAGGGATCTTGCTGGGCGGGTACAACCACCTCTGACTGATCGGGAACTCGTCGACATGTTCTTGGGGACCCTGTCTGGTCCATTCTTCAACCACCTAGTTGGGAATTCTACTGCTGGGTTTACAGATCTTGTCTTGACTGGGGAGAGAATCGAAGCTGGTATCAAGTCGGGGAAGATTCAAGAAACCGCCCCTACTGATGCTCAGAAAAAGCCCCACAGTGGAAAGAAAGAGTCTAATGCTATACATGGAAAAAAGGGTCGTCATGATGTAGGGGCAATCCAGATTTCTGATCCCACGCCCGTTCAACCAAGAAAGAGAAATAGGCGTAGGATAAAGCATCAAGATAGGAAGTATACTGACATCAACATGTCTTTGTCTCAGGCATTACAGCAATTGCTGAAGGCGAAAATGATCACACTTAAGGATCCTCCTCAAAATCCTGACACTTCCTCTCCCAAGTACAACCCGGGTGTGAGATGTGCCTACCATTCTGACAGTCCTGGACATGACACCGACGACTGTTGGACCTTGAAGAACAAGATCCAAGATTTGATTGACGCCAAGGAGGTCGAATTTGAACACTGATCCTACACCGAATCATCGAGAATGTCTTTTGTTCATTCAAATGTTCAAGTTGTATTTTTCTTTGATTGTTCAAACATTTATTCATGTTAAAACATTGTTATTCCATTAATGCATCGCTTATGTCTATTTTGAATCAATATATTCGCATTCACTATATGCAAATTGTTTTCATATTTTTTCTGATGTCAACTCTCGTTAATTCTAAGCCTCTTGAGGGAGGATGACGAAAACGATACCATAATCTACAGTATGCTTTTGAACAGACCCCGCTGATGAGGTACAGGCGTTGTTTCAAATCCTAAACACTGGAGTTATAAGGAAGATAATCCCTCGTCAACCCATCTGAGCCAAAGAAGTAGGAGTTTTATTTTCGAAAATTGAAACCCTTAATCATAACCTGGGGCAGGGTAGTTCCCTCAGTTGATCCAAGTGCATGACGAATGGCACCAAAGAGATCCTTACAAAACGAAAGACAGTGATGGTTCAGAACAATCATAAGGACCAGGCAGTCATGAAAAAATCATAAATAAAAAGCCCAAGAAGTCTAAACCTACCAAGGAGATTTATGAAACTGGGGCATCCCGCTGACTGTAATTCCAAAAAAGGAAACAGTTCGGGCAAAAAATAGGGATAACGAAATCAAAAAGAAAGAGGTCATACAAACCCTCGACAAAAAAATGATGACTGCCTATTCAGAATAAATCATCAATATCCGAACCATCACTGGAAAATCAGAACAAAGACTCAAACTAGGTCTAACGTATGATCAACTGAGTTTAGGTTTGGAGAACATCACGAAGAGCGGGTGGGTACAAATAATTTGAGCCTTTATCCTTTGTTTCTTAAACCGTGAACCAGGCCACGTTATAACCCTCAAAAGTCCTAGCTGAAGCATGGGTTAGTTCGAAAGCATACTGTTACGAAAGGTATCCTGACTCCTTAAGGCTACGATAAATACAAAGTGGACATCATGTTTTACAAACATCCACATGTTTTATGAAAAAAGAATGCATTTTCAAAATATTCAAGACAGACATAAGCTTTGCATTTTTACCATAACTTTGTTTGCATATGACTTTTCGTTTGAACATCAGGGAAATTCGCACGATGAATGCCTAATGAACGAAAGCACTTTCAATCAAGGGGCATGGCATGACTATTGTCCATCACCTGGGGCAGTTAAGGCAATGTCCAGAGAATCTCTCAAAAGGCCAAAAGCCTGGGGCAAATCTCTGCTTGAGTCACTTGGGGCATCCCAGCATCAAATCTGACCTGATCAAATACCTTCTGGTAATATGGCAACACTGCTAACAGGGGCAACTCCCTACATCCTGAGAGCATGGATATAGTCAAAAAGATGCTACGCAAAATCAAAGACCCGCTAGGTTGACATACCTAGGCAAAAATAAGGGCTTCCCGGCAAACCAAAAGGGTTCGGGCAAAATGAGGGATGAAAATGAAAAAATCTGTACACCCGGCAAGTCGAAAACCTGAAAAGGCGGCTTGGGCAAAAATGGGTATCCCGGTGGACTGAAAACCCGAAAGGGCGGTCCAGGCAAAAGTTAGGGATTAAAGCGTGCGACTATGTCCTGTTATCTTGTCACCTGCCTACCAGAAGAGAGTTTGTCCATCAACAGCTATCAGCACCTCACAGGTCTTCCTCTCCCACCTCAGAAACAGGGGCAATGAAGAGTGGTCTAAGCAGTCTGATTGTTCTATCCTCCAAAGCATCAGGGTAAGTTCCGTTGAAGAACTCAACCAATACAGTTCAATACTTCCCCCAGGAGAGTCCAATCCAGTTTCCCCAAGAAAGTTGGAATCCATCTCCCCAAGCAGCAAGCTTATCCCCAGTAGATTATGGAAGCTTATCCCTCGCAGAGCACGAACGCATCGTCCGGCTTGATTTAAAGAGTTATTTCCTTAACAGGATATAACTGGGTTATCCTCAGCCAAAAGCCACGGAAAGAGCGTCGTCGACAAAGCCTTCCTATCCCCAGCGAAGTCTATCAACACTTCCAACAGCAAGGATATCCTCAGCAAATTACTGTCAACATTCAGCAAGGCATCCCTCTTCCCACAGAGTATTGCTTCTCAGCATGGTCGCTAGAATATCTTTTCTCCCCGCGGAATCTTCCATTTGCCAAGTTCATTCCTCCACGGAGTCATCTCCTCCTACCGGTATTCTTGCAGTTATCATCCCCAGCGGAAGCAAAATCTATTCTTCCACATCAGCCCAGGATACGACTTCCCGGCACCCGTCAAGGATCTACTTTCCTAGACGAAAAAAAATACATTCATAAAATGTCATATACATCATTATAGCATGCATAGACGCATCATATCACCCCAATCTCAGTTATTTTTGAGAACATCTTAAAATCAGGCAATTCATGCATTATGACATTGCATACAACTAATTCGTTACTTTTTCAGGAAAGAACGATCAACAGATAAAAGTCTTTTCCCGTTGAGGTAGTAATCGTCCCAGATTCCTTCATCATCATATAGTTGAGGTAGCAATCGTCTCAGATTCCTTCATCACCCGTTGAGGTAGTAATCGTCCTAGATTCCTTCATCTTCCTGCTGAGGTAGTAATCATCCTAGATTCCTTCATCATATACTTGGAGTAGTAATCGTCTCAGATTCCTTCATCATCCCGCTGAGGTAGTAATCGTCTCAGATTCCTTCATCACCCGTTGAGGTAGTAATCGTCCCAGATTCCTTCATCATCCTGCTGAGGTAGTAATCGTCCCAGATTCCTTCATCATTCTGCTGAGGTAGTAATCGTCCCAGATTCCTTCATCATCCCGCTGAGGTAGTAATCGTCCCAGATTCCTTCATCATCCTGCTGAGGTAGTAATCGTCCCAGATTCCTTCATCATATACTTGGAGTAGTAATCGTCTCAGATTCCTTCATCATCCCGCTGAGGTAGTAATCGTCCCAGATTCCTTCATCATTCTGCTGAGGTAGTAATCGTCCCAGATTCCTTCATCATCCCGCTGAGGTAGTAATCGTCTCAGATTCCTTCATCACCCGTTGAGGTAGTAATCGTCCTAGATTCCTTCATCTTCCTGCTGAGGTAGTAATCATCCTAGATTCCTTCATCATATACTTGGAGTAGTAATCGTCTCAGATTCCTTCATCATCCCGCTGAGGTAGTAATCGTCCCAGATTCCTTCATCATTCTGCTGAGGTAGTAATCGTCCCAGATTCCTTCATCATCCCGCTGAGGTAGTAATCGTCCCAGATTCCTTCATCATTCTGCTGAGGTAGTAATCGTCCCAGATTCCTTCATCATCCCGCTGAGGTAGTAATCGTCCCAGATTCCTTCATCATCCTGCTGAGGTAGTAATCGTCCCAGATTCCTTCATCATATACCTGAGGTAGTAATCGTCCCAGATTCCTTCATCATCCTGCTGAGGTAGTAATCGTCCCAGATTCCTTCATCATCCCGCTGAGGTAGTAATCGTCCCAGATTCCTTCATCATTCTGCTGAGGTAGTAATCGTGCCAGATTCCTTCATCATTCTGCTGAGGTAGTAATCGCCCAGATTCCTTCATAATAGATTTGGAGTAGCAATCATCTCAGATTCCTTCATCACATCCTTATCAAACAAAAAAGCCTTCTCTAGTCCAGCTAAATCGACTCCCAACAGATTTTTCTGATAAAGACTCAGCAGAAGTTATGGTCCCCTCTCCAACGGTGTGTGAGGTAGTAATCCCTTTTTTAGATGTTCCCCTCTCCGACGATGAGTGTGAGGTGATATTCTCCCAGATGTTTCCCTCTCCAACAGTGCGTGAGGTGGTAATTCCTTCTTCAGATGTTTCCCTCTCCGACGATGAGTGTGAGGTGATAGTCTCCTGTGGTCCCCTCTCCGGCAAGTGCGTGAGGTGGTAATTCCTGTTTCAGATGTTTCCCTCTCCGACGATGAGTGTGAGGTGATAGTCTCTTATGTTTCTCTCTCCAACGGTGTGTGAGGTGACAATTCCTTTTCCTATGATTCCCTCTCCAACGGCGAGTGAGGTGATTCCCTTTCAGATTATAATTTGTTATGGTTCTCTTCCCGATATTGCAAAGATGGTAGTCCCCGCCAAGATTTTTCTCAACGAGCGTTGTTGAAGTTAAAGTCGCCCAAGGTTCTCTTACCATTCATGCTAAGGCAGTAACCATCCCTGGTTCATTCATCAGCGTTTGAAGCTCCAGACTCAGCTCCTGTAACCAGTCAGGACATATCTATGCCAAGCATCTAAAATCAGCTCCTGTAACGTGTCAGGTACTCATTTTTCTTTTGCAGGTATGCAGGTTCTCGCTAAGGAATCTCCTACGCAATCAACATCCAGATGGCATCTATAAGCCCATCACCCTATCCAGCAACCTCTAAATGGCATCTATAAGCCCATTCCACCATCACTGCTACTATGTGAGCGCAAATTTCTGAGCACTCTAGTGTCCAATCATCTTTTACCCTCGGATTACGAAAGGCGCGTCCGCCAATCTGCATCCTCAGGTCTAAGAAGACTGAACAGGGGCAACTGTTGTACCCCAAAATTTGCCCTCCCATATTCTTCAAGAAATTGCCTAGCCAAGCTGCAAAATTCCCCAAGGGTTGCACAGTCAAACTGTCTCCCATACAGTCAAAACTAGGGTTTGGGTTCTAATCAAGAAAAGGAAGTTTTCAAAGGCCCAATCAAGTCTCATATGCTTACAAAGATGGTCAAGTATCCTCATATCAAGTTTCAAGGCATTCAGCTCAAAATTGCACAGTCAAAACCCTAAATTGCACTACAGTCAACTGTAGGGGCAAAATGGTCATTTGACAGTCAAAAGTTCAAATTTTTGGTCAACATATCATTTTGAAGCCACAAACATCATTTGATCAATGCTTGATCATGATTCTCAAAATTTGGCTCAGAAATCATCAAAGATGCAAAAGTTACTATATTTGGACAGCTGAAAAAGTCAACTAAAATTGACCAGGGCATAACTTTCACATGGATTATCAGAAAAATTCCATCCAAAGCTCATTTTTAATAGAAAGACATTTCCTACAACTCATCTTCATACTTCAAGTCCAAGAAATGCTCTCACAAAAAGTTATCAATTTCAACATTATAGGTCATTTTCAAAAGTCAACAAAAAGGGACTTTAAGTCAAAGGCCATAACTTGAGATTGGTAAATCAAAATGACATGGGACCAAAGGCATTGGTTAAAGGACTCAAAAACCTGTCCAAAATGTCCAAGAACATGTGAAAAGCTTAAAAATAGAGCAAGTTATGCCTTGTGGAAGTTGGGAAATTTTTGGATGTTTTGAAAAGTCAACTTTGATTCAAATGGTCTAAAAATGCAAATGGGCCCATTTTTCTTCCAAGTTTCTTCATGCCAAGCCTAT
Source organism: Vicia faba (assembly GCA_948472305.1). NCBI lineage: Eukaryota > Viridiplantae > Streptophyta > Magnoliopsida > Fabales > Fabaceae > Vicia > Vicia faba. The sequence goes on from OX451739.1 coordinate 1,276,978,340, forward strand.
GCACGACCATTAAGCCCAAGGGGAAGTATTTTCTCATTTTTTAATTATTTATTTGAATTTATATTAATATTAATTCATTTAAATTATTTAAATATGTAGAAAATATAAACTTGACCTAAAAAAATCTTTTTATGCACATTCTAGACTCAAGATTTCGTGCACATGCTAATTGGGAAAGAATTGGACTAATTGAGCTTAATTGATACAAAATACATGAGAAAAAGATTGAAAAAAGATCCTTAACAAATCAAATCTCCAATTCATAAAAGCAATGGATTTTGATCCAATTTTCTTAACCTAATTACTCACTACATATGCAGGATGAGAAACCTAAGCCTTGGAGACAAAAAGCTGCGCATAAGAGGCTAGTCCAAAACTTGAAAAATGGTCCAAAAATTCAAATCTGATTTCAAGGTTACAAGGCGATTCAAGACACCAAACCTATTTCAATAGCTTCCTTAGGCATTCCTGAACACATTCCAATCAATATCAACCACAAAAGCGTAAGGAATTGGTACCTAGAACCGCAACTGTATCGAACAAATTGCATAATCATACATTCCATTATATGCGTTATTTGTAAATTTTATTGATTGATTCTTGTTCATGTTGAAGTTTCAAAGCTAACCAGCACCTTTAATTATGTTTTTATTGGCTATATTCGATTCCACCATGCGCGATTTCTAGGGTTTTGCAGGACTGTAATTTGGGGCTTTAGCAATAAGGAAAAATTAGCCCATGAAAGTATGACCATTCAAACCAGCTCATCAAGACGAGGAGACCTGGACCCTCGCGATCAATTTATTGATATCATGGCGCTAGTCGCTATTTTCTTATAGCTAGCCTGAGGCCATGCGTGCAAAACCGTTTCCATAGGCTTGTGTTTCAGAAGAAAAAAATAAAAAGTGAGGAAGACGATGTGTTGTCCCTCAATGATTCGCTGAGTTTAAATTTCGCGCGTTTAATTACTAATGCGCTTGTTCTTTCTTTTTGTTGTTTGTGTGTTATTAATATATCAAATGATTCAAACGGCTCAGCTGGCAGGTACCTCTCTTGGCAATATCCAAGACCTGGGTTCGAACCCCAGGTCTGTGTAACTTTCAATATTGTTTTTCCATATTCATTCCTATGCAGGCACATCTTTGTGGATCACCATACGCTCTACATCCAGGCCACCCACGTGTGCACTAAGATCAATCCAAGGCCAAGATTCTGAAGAACACATATACCCAGGTCAATGCGCTGATACCCAAGCCAAAAGAGTCAAACAAATTGCAAGCTTAATTGGGCCAGGCTTCTCAAGTCCATACCTCACAAATTGGGGCTACCCCCCCTGGTTTGCCTTCACTATTTTTATTTATTTATTTTTTATTCTTGTTTTAATTGTTATGTTTATTTTAATTATTGTTTATTTAATTAATTATTTTTTAACAAAATACAAAAACATCATAAAATCAGAAAAGGCAAAAAATTATAATATTTATTTATTTTAATTATTTTTATGAATAAATGCATGTAAATAAATTTAGTTTAATTAGGATTTTGCAATTTTAATTCCTTTCATATTAAATATAAAAATTAGAATTAGGTTTAATTAACAATTTTCATTCCTTTTAGTTTTTCCTTTTATCATAATATTATTATTTATTTATTTTTTTATAATTAAATTTTGCATGTAAATTAACTTAGATTTAAATTAGGTTAAAACTTAATATTTTCTTAATAACTTAAAAATAATTAGAATTAGGTTTAACTTTTTATTTTTAATTGTAATTAATTCTCTTTTTCCATTAAATCTTAAGAAACATAAAAATACTAAAAAAAACATTTCCTTTTTAATTTTAATTCTAATTCCTCATTAAATTTAATTTTTTGCAAAAGGGTTCAACGCCCATTGTTTTATTTATTTAATTTCGCATATTTATTTTATGTCGTTTAATTAATTATGTAATTCTCCCAAAGCATTGTAACATTTAACTTTTCGCACTTTTATTCGCTTTCTTTATTTTCAGTCAACTCGGGTCCCGGTTTAATTTTGGCGATGTGGACCCGCGCCTTTGTAATAGCCTTAGATTTATTCCGCAACTTTTAAATTATTAAAAAGCATGCAAGAATGAATGTCTTAATTAAAATCAAGCGTAGATCACAATGACATGACAAAAGACAAATGCAAATGAATCTGACACACGAATCGCACACACCACCCCTAGGGTACGCCTCACTGTTGCCTTTCGAAAGGTGGTCGTCGAGTAGAGGACGTCTTAGTAAGTCCTCATGATCCGGGAACCTGGCATGAGGGTAGCTTCTAAGGTGTCTTCCTATTGCTCTGGTGATCACCATGTCCCTACAAACTCGAATTGACCCGAACACCTCCAATGGTGGTGCTACCTACCTCTCAATGGTGGGATGGCACTACTTTAAAGGACATTTACACAGACGAATTCCTTAGGGTAGGTAGGTTCTCAAGGATACTTGCTCTAATCTCAAAACAAACTCAAAAAGACTTTTCACACCAACACATTTTCAAAAGCTTTCAAAGCAAATTTTTCAAACACTCTGACGTACGAGTCGAACTGAAATTTTTCAAAGAAACTTTTTAAAACCCACATTGAAAAGCAAACAAAACAATTTTGAAAACACATTGAGCAAGTATCTAAGAGCCCATGGATAACCATGGATAGAAAGGGTGCTAACACCTTCCCTTTCTATAACCTACCTCCCGAACCGAGAGCAATCTCTATAAGGAATTTTTCTGTGCTTTTGTCCTTTCCAATTGGAGAAAATAAAAGACGGTGGCGACTCTTGCTTACCGCGACATTTCGCGAACCAGCGTTAAACAGTCAGTTCCAGATCCACCGATCACAACATCCGTCTCTAGATCGTACCTAAACTGTTTCTAGAAGAGAAATCTGGAATAAGTATCAGGATAATATCCGTCTCAGGATCGTACCTAAACTGTTTCTAGAAGAGAAATCTGGAATAAGTACCAGGATAACATCTGTCTCTAGATCGTACCTGAAATGTTTCTAGAAGAGAAATCTGGAATAAGTATCAAGATAACATCCATCTTTGGATCGTACCTGAACTGTTTCTAGAAGAGAAATATGGAATAAGTACCAGGATAACATCCGTCTCTGGATAGTACCTGAATTGTTCCTCAATGTATGAAAATCTTGAATAAGTAGCAGAATGACATTCGTATCTGGATCGTATCTGAACCATTTCTCGATGTATGAAAATCTTGAATAAGTAGCAGAATGACATCCGTGTCTGGATCATATCTGAACCGTTTCTCGATGTATGAAAATCTTGAATAAGTAGCAGAATGACATTCGTATCTGGATCGTATCTGAACCATTTCTCGACTCTGGTGCTCTTGATGAATGTTGATCAAGGTATAAGTCTTCCACTGATAGACAGGTGACGGGACATAGTCGTACATTTTAAATCCCTAACTTTTTCCTGGACCTCCCTTTTGGGTTTTCAGTCCACCGGGATGCCTTTTCAAGTTTTCGACTTGTCGGGTGTACAGATTTTTTTTATGTATATCCCTAACCTTTGCCCGAACCCTTTTGGTTCGTCAGGGTTCCCTTATTTTTCCCTAGGTGTGTCAACCTAGCGGGTCTTTTTTTCATGTGTAGTATTTTCCGACTATGTCCATGCTTTCAGGATGTAGAGAGTTGTCACCGTCCATAGTGTTGTGTTATAGTACTGTCAAAAATGTTTTCTTGATGGCACATGATTTGTTGTTGGAATGCGTGTGTAATGCCCCAAGTGATTCAGATGGAGATCTGCCCCTAGTTATTTGGCACTTTTGGAGAGAATGCCCCAGGTGTGTTTAGACATCATGTCATGCCCCTTGCTTATGGAAGACCTACTATTGGAAGTGTCTTTCCCGCTGAGGTGATTCTGTCCATTGAGAGGATGTATGTTCATTGAATATCCATTGTGTGGATTTATCTATTGTCAAACAATTAGTCATATGCAAACAATGTCATTTAAAGAATGCAAAATTCATGTTTGTCTTGAAAAAATATTTGAAAATTTGTTTTGTGTATTAAAACGAAATTTGCAAGAATGTGATATCAACTCAGGATTCGTAACAAAGCCTATAGGAGTCAGGATACCTTTGTAACAGTATGCTTTAAAACTAACCCATGCTTCAGCTAGGACTTTTAAGGGTTATAACGTGGCTTGGTTCACGGTTCAAGAAACAAAGGATAAAGGCTCAAATTTTATTTGTACCCAACCCGCTCTTCGTGATGTTCTTCAGTCCTATGCTCAGTTAATTGCGTGTTTAGATACCGATTGATTCTGGAATCTTTGCTCTGATGCTTGGTGATGATTCAGAAATTGAACATTTGTTTTGAAAAGGCAGTCATTTTTGTAATCTTCTTTTTGTCGAGGATTTGTAGTAACCTCTTTTTTCTTTTTTTTCGTTATCCCTTCTTTTTCCTGAACTGTTTCTTTTGTGATTACAGTTAGCGGGATGCCCCAATTTTCTCTTAAGTCTCCTTCATAGGTTTTGACTTAATGGGCTTTTATTTCGAGAGATAATGACTTCCTGTCTTGACGATTATACGGAACCATCACCATCTTTTGTTTTGGAAGGACGTCTTCGATGCCATTCATTGTGTACGAAGCGGCAGATTGTGACTGAATGCGCCTCTGAATTAACTGAGAAAACTACCCTGCCTCAGGTTATGATTAAGGATTTTAATTTGTGCGAAAAGAAAAACTCCTACTTCTTTGACTCGAAGGGGTTGACTAGGGATTATCTTCCTTATAACTCCACTATTTAGGATTTAAAACAACGCATGTACATCGTCAGCGGGGTCTGTTCAAAAGCATAATGTAGAGATTGTGGTATCATTTTCGTCATCCTCCCTCTAAGGCTTAGAGTTTTTTAATTGAGAGTTAAATATCACAAAAGGAAATAAGAACACATTTTTGAAATAGTGAATACGAATGAATTGATTCAAGACAAACATGTGCAATGCATTAATGAAATAACGAGGTTTCATATGAATAAATGTTCAAACAAATCAAAATAAAATTACAAATTGAAAATTCTAATGAACGAAAAGTCTTCTTGTGAGAACTTGTCACTTCAGATGGTATGCCTTGGAGGGATGGCAGAAGAACTCAACCTGACCGTCTTGTATGAATTATGACGCTCCTTCATCAATCAGGTCTTGAATTTTATTTCTCAACACCCAACAACTGTTGGTGTCATGTCCATGACTGTTGGAGTGGTACGCACATCTTGCATTTGGATTGTACCTTGGGGAGGCTATGTTGGGATTCTGAGGAGGGTCCCTTAACATAACCATTTTGGCCTTCAACATGCGTTGCAATGCTTGAGCCAATGACATGTTGATTTCGGTGAAGCATCTTTCAGATGTATTCTTCTTATATCGATTGCCCCGTTGTCATTGGAGAGGTTGTGGTTGGGCTTGTGATGTAGTAGCAATCTGGAAAGGTTTGTTCCTGACCAAACTAACCTCTTCTCTCACTGGGGGCTGATTAATGCCTTGATCCACAATTTTAACTGTTTGTTTCATGGATCTGCATCCATCTTGGTGAAGCTTGTTGAGGAAGGCTCTTAGCCCTTCTTGTCCTCGAGCTAAGTTTTGGATAACAGCCATCTTCCCCAGCATATGGATTCTCATTGCTTCTACCTCAGCTTGCAGTTATTCCAATTGTTCATCCTTGTTGTTGTCAGGACTTTCCTTGGCCAGATTCTCGGTGAAGAGTGTTTTCAGGTCTTCTTGCCCCTTAGATAGATTCAGGAGAAATTCCTTGAACTGGGCATCTTGAGCTTGGAGATCTCTGTTGTCTTGTTGGAGAGCCATTGCTGAAATAAATAGCGAGAACATGAGAGACCTTCTTTGAAACCTGCTTATGCAATGATATGTATTATATATGTATGCAATGTTTTCAAGGATCTCGCGGGGTAAACAAGAAAATGTCAGAAGTTGAATTTTGCAGCTTTGATTGAAGAACTTTGTATCATTGAGAGTCCTTCTACAAGAGTCAAGCTCACCATATCAAGTGGGTCATAGCCCCTGACTCAAGTTGTTGAGTTTTGATCTTCTGGCGACATTGGCTAGAGGAAAATAAATCCCCTTGCCCCTTGATAGACGTCTGATTTATCATAACCTGCATCACAGGCCCTCGAGATCCTTGAAATGGTTAAGGAAATGTTAAGGCATGATGTTATGATGTGTATGTTATGCTTTTAAGCAAAGGTGCGAAGTGATGTAAGCAAGTAAACCCTGCAAGAAATCCAAGTTATTGGATAATAACTGTAAATAAAACCTGCAAGGAACTCATGTTGTCAGGTAATAAAACTCTGCAAGTAGTTCAAGTTGAAAGCACACAAGTCACGCAAACAACCTTAGGTTTAGGCTTGCATGGGTTTTAAGGCCATACCCTCTTGAAGCTGGATTAGTTCAACCTGTCCTATAAATAGTAATCGAGTTCTAAGGGATCTCAATTTCACTGACCTTTCCCCCAAGCCTTGTTCAATCGACGATTGGCTCGTAATCAAACAAAACTCATAAGTCAAACCTCAATGAGTGTAGCATCGAGTATCTGTCGACATTGGGCATACACCAAATCCGTCCATCTCGCTGCGTCCTACTGGACAAGTTATGCAATTAAAGGTTCTAAGGTCAGTTGATGCTTTATGACACCACGCGATGGCCCCGTACATCTCCCTGATTGACTCAAGGGTTACGGGTACCAACCAAAGTGCCACATCAATGTAGCTACTGCTTCAACCATGTCAGTATACCCCAACACATCTCCCTCACATTTTATTACTACTTACCTAAAAGGTGTTTCCCAATCTGGGTGTATGATCAAATAATCCAAACAGTTCCCATAAATATAAAGCAAGCAAGACAATCAAGAAAAAGCAATAAAATATGACATAGATCCTAAGGTTTACCCCACTTTATATTTTATTCCCCAGCAGAGTCGCCAGTTCTGTGATACGGTGGCAGAACCGACTGTTAATACTGGTTTACATTTTTTGTTTGCAAAATATCGCAGTAAGCAAGAGTGGCCACCGACTTTTATTTTATCCAATCTGGAAAAGGAAAAAGAACAGAAAAAACCTTTTTGGAGATGTTTCTGAGTACGGGGGGTAGATTATAGAAAGGGAAGGTGTTAGCACCCTTTCTATCCATGGTTTTCCATGGGCTCTTAGGTACTTGCTCATTTTGAAAACTGCTTGTGTGTGCTTGTTTTGAAAAGTTTTGTTTTACCTCGTGCTAACCCTTGTTTCTGTCCTCAAGAGTGTTACGAAGTTGTTTTTGAAAACTTTGTTTGGAAAGTGTTGGTGTGAAAAAGTTTTTGTTTGTTTGAGCAAGTACCTAAGAACTAATTTACCTACTCAAAAAAAGGTTTGTTCGTTTTCCTTTTAGACAATGATATCCCATTATTGAGAAATAGGTAGCATCGTCGTTGGAGTTTTTTAGGGACATTCGAAGGGACAAATACGATCACAAAAGTAATGTTAGGAAATGTTAGTAATCATCCTAAAGCCTTAAAGATCTTTTTCCGAGGCAACATCCGAATGGGTCATTTTAGATCTTTCAGGGATAGAGGACAACCACTAACAAACCCTATACTTCATGACCATTTACCGAAGGCAACCAGAGTGGAGTAAACCCTAGGAGTGAGCATGTGCGAGTGTAATTTTCAGTTAATTTATCTTTGCACATTTAGGTTTTTCTACTGTATTAATTTCCAGTTTGTCTTTCCATACAATCCTATTAACATCTAGGCAGTTTATAGTTTGCGGAAATAAAATACGGGAAAGTTAAAAGTCCTAGCTATTACAAGGCTTTTGGAGATACAGAATTATTTTGACCGAAAATAAAGATGTGGAATTGAAACCTTAATTACTATTACAAACTCGGAGCAGTTACAATAATAATAAAAAAAGAAATTAAAAAATGTGTGCGGCTAATTAAATGCGAGAATAATTAGGAAACCTAAAACTCTAATTGAAAAAATATTTTGTTATTTTTTTTAGAAAAGATTAGGTTACGTACAAATTAAACCCTAATTTCTAATTATTGTTAATTATATAAAAAAGAATTAAACTACCCTAAATTAAATTAAACTAATTAATTATGGAAATAAAATATTTTTATGAAAAAAAAATGATTTTTGATGTTTGTGGTTTTTTGATTAAATAAAAAAACTGATTTTTGTGTTATTTTAATAAAGGAAAATAATTAGTAAAACAATTCAAAAAAAATTAAAATAGAAAAGAAAAGAATGGGCATGTATAAGAAGTTGGGAGAGGTGCATGCTGAATTTGTTTAGGCCCAAAAGTTGCTGAGCCCAGTCCCATGTTTGATTCAATGCTGGTCCTTGCTGATGGTGCACCATGGTTATCCCTTGATGGGCGTTGGATCTGGCTAAGCAATGATCCATTGGTTGGATCAGTGGGGTGCATGGAAGGCGCTTGGCAAGGAGATGCATGGGAACTGCTGAAACAAAGTTAGAAAAATAAAATTGTTGGGACCTGGGATCGAACCCAGGTCCTTCAACTCATACTATGCGCGCCTTGTCATCTGAGTTGTGTGTTTGAATTGTTAATACAATAACAATAATTAATAATATATGAAAAACAAGTGGATAACTGAATAAAATAAAACGCGCGCCAGCCATTCAAATGATCCAATACTATGGTGCCAAGTCATCGTCTCCTTCATTGAGATCGTCGTCTTAGACCAGGACTTTTACCTACATACAAACGCCTGTAGCCATAACCTGTGCACTTCCAAAATCACGTTTAAGAAACATAAATAAAATTAAAGACCATGGATCAATTGGATTTGACCCTCTGATCATAATGGTGTCCTTCATTAGGGCCAATTATTCCTGCATTTGAAAGCCCTAAAACGATGGAGTAAACCCTAGCAATGGCAAATATGCATACAGGCGTCAAAACTTCAATTAAATCATCCAAGCATGTTGCAAATGTGTCAATAATCACAAATACATTATTAAAATATGCTTATGATGCAAGAATTGATGTAATCAATTTTGAAATAATGAGCAAACCGCGTGTAGTCTAGGGGGCGATTATGGGCTTGGGAATGCCTGCAATTAATCGTGTTAGCTTCTAGGAAGGTCCAAGAATCGATTATGAGCTTTGGAATGGCTTGAATTGATATCTAGGTTAGAAAACGAATCACCACTTTCTTGCCAATTTTTGATTTTTGTTATTCCTTTCTCACGACTGCAATCCCTCTTCTTTTGGCTTGAGTATGTTCAGTATATGTAGTGGAACGAATTAGGGCAACAAAAACACTTTGTATCTTTGATAATCATGGAGATTTGATTTGATTTTTCTCTTGTATCATATCTTTCCAAAACAAGCATAATCATGCCAATTCTTGCTTCAATCATCCCTTGCACGATTTGATATGCTATGCCAGCCTAATTGGATTTGATTCCTACAAAAAATCAGATCCAAACCCGATCTTTTTATATTTTTTGCAATTTATTTGATTTAATTTAACTTTTAAATAATAAAAAATCAAAATAAATAAATAAATAAATAAATAAAGTAAAAAATGTGTGGATGCTAATTTGGGTCTTGGACCATGTCTCTAACAAGATGAAATCATGAGAAGCTAGGCCCATTTGACAAAAAATGTATTTTTGAGCACATTTGACTTTTGGCAATTTTACAAAAATGGTCAACTTTGACAATGCATATCTCCTCCAATTTTAACCCTAGAGAGGTGTTCTTGGACTTTTTAGAAAGCTTAGGATGTCCCCTAAACAACCATTTTGGTTTCATATCAATTGGGTCTTCCATGCTCATGTAAGAAGCTTTGACCCAAAAGATGTTTTTGTTGACTTTTCAAAAGGACCTATAATGTAGAAATTCATATCTTTTGATGAATGTATATTTTGAACTTGTGGGCTGAAGATGAGTTGTAGGGAATTGCATCCTCTTCAAAATTAGCCTTGGATGAAAAATTTCTGATAAAGTATGAAGAAGTTATGCTTGGTCAAAGTTTGGTTGACTTTTCCTGAGAAACCCTAATTTAGCAACTTTTGGGTTTTGATGAATTTGGGGGAATTCCTTGAGGAATCATGATCAACCATTGATCAAATGATGGATATCTCTTCAAAAGGTTGATGTTGACCAAAAATCTTGAAGTTTGACTGTATGTGGGCCACAGTTGACTTTTGACCTAGTATAGTTGTTTTTCAGGCATTTAGGAAATTGACTGAGCAAACTTCTTGTGCAAGGCATGAAACTTGACATGGATAATATTGAGAACATATTGGGGTACATTGCCTTGGGAGAGAGTTTGTTTGGTTAACTCATTGGCATCCTTGAGCAAGTTGAGGACCTCAATGGCATGTGTTGAGTAAAATGAGAGGGGAAATTTTTGGGTACAACACAATGGTTGATCACAATTCCTCAAGAAAAGCATTCAAATGATCAAAGGGGCAAAATGGTCAAAATTAGGGTTTTGACTGAGAATGACTGATCATTGACTTTTGACCTAGTACATGACCTAATGGCTTGAAGCATGATCTCAAGAACTCAAACACAATATCTTAACCTAATTTCATGGCTCAAATCATTTCTCAAGATTAATGGATTGATAGTTGAAATTTGATCAACTGGTGAAAAGTCAACTAATACACAAAAAGTCAAACTTTGACTTTTTAATCAACATTGAATTTCAAAGATCAAGAATCATCAAGACATTAAAAAATACCAAAATTGATCATCAATAATCAAGAGAATCAATAAAGTCAACAAAAGGTCAAGATTTTCAAGACTTAGAAAAATTCTAAGTGTTTTTTCACCTTGATAATTTCACTACTTCATGACAATTTTTCACCAAGATGCAAGATGATTCAAGAAAAACTTTCAACATGAAAGTTGTAGATATTGATGAATTATATAACTTTGTCCTTGAGGGTTGATGTTTAAAAAATGCTTAGATTTGAAGATATAAGCTCATGAAGTCATGACATTTTTACAAAACACTTAGTGAAATTTTCATCAAGTTAGGCAAATTTTTTGTCCCAACTTCTTGGCAATTTTTCACCAAGTTCTAAGTTGATTTAGACAAATTGGTCAACATGAAGGTTGTATACAATGTCTAATATTTACAAAATGTCCAAGAACTTGAAGAGATCACGCTTGAGCTAGGAGATTCGAAGAGAAGAAGTTGAGCATTCATTCTTGAATTACAAGGCATTTTCATGAAGAACACTTGATCAAATCTCAAACCATGCTGCATAAATCTTGCTTTGCATACTTCTAACTTGCAAATCACTCCATAATTAATTGTTTACACAACTGATTAAGCCATTTTCCAAGTATTTGAGCCATTGTCCAAGTGATTAATCCATTTTTGGCACAAAGGTAACATTGCCATTTTGGAAAATTGGCTTTAATCACAAAGTCCACACTCCTTGAGCTTTACATTTGTTCCTTTTGAACACACACAATCTCAAAGTGAATAAGCAACCATCTATAACTTGTTAACCACCCTACAAGCCCTTGTAATTCACATTGAAATCATGAATTTCAAGTTTACTTCAAAATCAAGTCACATAGCCATAACATGTGATTCTTGATTTCTGATTGCTACATCCTCCAAAACCTTCCCTCTATAAATATAGGAGTCATTTACAAGCTAAGACACAAGTTAACAAGCCTTGAAACACTCTCAGACTCCATCAAACCATAATTTCCACAAAAACCTCCATAACTTGTCATTTCTGATTTTGAACACCAATCTCACAATCCACTCGTGTGTTTTCACTTTTAATCAATCACAAAGCTTCCATACCTCATATATAACTGATCCCCATCCCTGTTTCAACACTGTAACTTTATCTTCATCACCCTTCATTTCCAAATATTAAAACCTTCAACTTGAGTTCTCCAGCATGACTCAAGCACTTTCAGCATAAAGTAAGAGTTGTGTTAGCTTCCTAGGAGTCCAGTGAAGCTATCTAGATCATCACCACACTTCTAGGGGTGATCAAACTCCATTCACGATTTCCAGTTTTGAGGTAAGTTTTCTTAACTTGGAACTCTCTCTACAAGCATCATTAATGGTTACTTTGTGAATGAAAAATGTAGACATCACAGCCCTGAAGCTAACCATACCTTTAGTTTTCATTTATGTTGCCTGAGTGATGCGAATTTTGAAGTTGAACTTTTTGAAAAAAAAATAGGTTTTATTTGGTACCAACAGAAATTCATGTTTATCTTTGAGAATTATCTTTAGTTATTTATATGGTTGGATTCGTGGTGAAATTTCAAGCATGTTTCATGTTTACATTTTCTGATTTGGTTGAGAAATAAGGAAGTTCCAAAAATAAAAAATGGTGTCTTTGTTCAGGCGCGCGCAAGGTTGAAGTTGAAGGCATTTTCAAATTCAGGAACAAGTTTATTTTAAGTTTATTGCAAGTTGTTTTATACACAGATGAAACAACCACCCCAGTGACAGAGGAAGCGCGCGTAAGGTATTAGTGTATAGGGACCTGAGTTCGATCCCTAGTGGTACCCTTTTGTTTTTCACTTATTTTCTTATTTCAAATTCAATGCATCCAAGCCACGCGCGTCTACCATGAGCTTTCCATTGACATCATCAGATATGTCGGGCCAATAAATCAAGCGCACCAAGATGCGTGCCCCATGGTACACCCAAAGAAGCCATCCACACTGAATCACAAAACAGGCGTTGGACTTATGTTTTGGGCCTTTTTATTTTTGATCTCACACCCCCAATTTTACTTTTCAAAGCACAGACCCATTCATACTCTATTTATTTTATTTTATTTAATTTTCTCTAATTACAAAAAAAAACATATTGGGCCTTTTTGCTTATTTTTAACACCTTTTTTTACTTTTACACCTCAGACCCAATTATTTTTATTTCTTTTATATTTTCTATATTTTATTTATTCGTTTATTTTTATTTAACCCAAAAATATAAAAACATATTTTCTTAAAAATAATTAAATTAAAAAACATTTTAATTTAAATATTTGTTTTATTTTTGTTAATATTTAGAACTAGATTTTGTTTGTTTTCTATACTTTAAAATACTTTTCTAAATTAATATTAATACTCAAATTATTTTCTAAACAAATTACTTAGGCTTAGGTTTATTTTCTTCTTAATTTTAATTAACTTAGATTTTAGGTTTTGTTAAATAACTAATTAACTTTTCTTATAATTTAAATTAATTAGTTTAATTAGGTTAAATTACTAAAACCTTTTCCATCAAAAAAACCCTAAAAAACAATTTCTTTTCTCTTTACTTTCTTGCGGATTTTATTATTTCGCATTACTAATTATTCAATGGTTTGTAATAGATAATTAGGCTTTATTGTTTTCTTCCCCCTATTCACAAATTGTACCCCCATTTCTAAAGCATTGTAATAGCGTAGGACATTTAAATTCCATAATTTATCGCTTTCCTTATTATTGCTAGTAATTAGGGTTTGCATGACAAGACTTAAAATCAAACATTAGACAACCCTAATTCAAGACAAAATACATGAAAATAAAACACCTTGCACACATACACCTCTAGGGTCAACCTCACTTATTTCCTCGGATGTAAACAGTCATGTCCCTCAAACGTGAGATGTTTTAGCAAAGACCCTCGATTAAAAGATCATAGTCCTTCGATGACCCTTCAATGTTGCCTTCAATAAATGATCTTAGTCCTTTACGAAAATTGCTAAAACATCTTACAAGTTGCCTTCTATGATTGTACGGCGACCCACACTTGTCCCTCACATCTAATGATAGGGCTTCCTACTAACTAATGGTAGGATAGCACTATCTAAAGGAGGAGGAAAAGAACAAATACTTTTTGAGTAGGTAGATTGCTCGTAATTTCTTGCTCACAAAAAAAATCATTTACACCTCACACTTTCAAAACACCTTTCAAAACATACATTTTGTATACATTCTCAACGATACGAGAATCATTATAAAATTTCCTTACATTGGCATCTTCAAAACATCTTTCCAAACACTCATTTTCAACAAGTATTTTCAAAACCAACACTTTGTATACATTCTCAACGATACGAGAGTCATTGCAAAGTTTTTCGTACAAAGTCGTTTTCAAAATATTTTCAAACTTACACAAACACAAAGCATTTCAAAGTGATCAAGCAATTAAGAGCCCGTAGATAACTACGGATGAAAAGGGTGCTAACACCTTTCCTTTTCATAACCTACCCCCCGAACTCAAGAAAATTCTCAAAAGGTCTTTCCTGTTCTTTTTACCCTTTCCTTTATTGGATAAAAGAAAAGTCGATGGCGACTCTTGCTATCCACAACATTTGCGATAAAACGTAAAACACCAAGTCAGTTCTCCCACCGTATTACAACATGGATATCTTAGAGGGGGTCTGCCCCAGCTATTCAACAATTTTATAGTCACTTTTCAGGATGATCTTTAATACTTCCTCCATCTCCTTCTTTGAGGCATCTTCAATGGTAATTTCTTTGGGTGCCCCAGTCTGGGCAGACTCTGTAGTCTGTTATTTTCCTCGAGTCTCAATAGTTGACTCGGCAGCAGTAACACGAATTGGTGTAGCAATATTCCTCAGAGAGATTTCTGGAGAGAAAACCCTTCCACTTCTGGTAACTTTACTGGTCCTAGCGATGTTGTCAATATTGGGATCAATAATTTCAGTATTCTCACTTTCAATAATCAATGGTTCTTGTTTGACGCCATGGTAGTGGACGTTAGCTCCATAATTCCAAGGGATAACCTTGTCAGAGGAATATGGAATTGGTTCGGGCGCGATTATGATCAGAGGAGCAACTCTGGGTTCATCCGTAATCTTCACATGGCCTTTGGAAGTGATCCTTACAGGAGTGCTGGAAATTACAGATACTTATTCAAACTCTAAGTCTTGAATCAAAATCTCCATAGGAGGATTCTTCTCAACTAGAATTATATGGTTATCTATCAGATGTTGAATACCTTCTTTCATAAATTTGCAGCCATTGGGTTGGGTTGCGCATCAGTAGTATCTTTCAATGCAACCCAGAAATAAACCGTCTTGCAACATATTCTTCTTAATAATCATGAGGGAAGTAACCAAGTCACTTACAGCAGAAACATAAGAAATATCATTAATAGCATTAACACCTTTACCATGGTTAGGCATAGGTGCAGTAATCACATTGGGGGGTCTCGGGAGGGTCGAATTCAATCTCCTTAGTGTTGATCATGTCTTGAACCTTATTTTTCAGAGCCCAACAACTGTTTGTGTCATTTCCTGGACTATTGGAGTGATAGGCGCATCTTACATTGGGATTGTACCGAGGGGAGGAGGTGTTGGGATTTTGAGGAGGCTCTCTCAATGTAATCTGCTCTGCTTTCAAAAGATGTTGTAATGCCCGAGACAACGACATGTTGATCTTGGTAAATTGTCTCCTGGGTGCATCAGGCCTATGCTGATTGCCTTGTTGATGTTGTTGCACTGGCGCAAGATTATAAATTAGTACAGCTCCTACAGATTGGTTACAATCACTTCTAGCACGACCCTTCTAGCCATACACATCATTAGCTTCTTTTGTTCCGTTGAAAGTCTTCTTCACAGTACTTGAAGAGGCAGCCACCTAAATTTTTCCACTCCTAATTCCACACTCAACATGTTCCCATGTTAATATCAACTCGGTGAAACCAGATGGAGAGCTCCCGATTAGATAATTAAGGAAAGGACCCTTCAAAGTTCCCATAAACATGTCAACCAACTCCCTATCAGACAAAGGAGGTTGCACTCTTCCTGCTAGATCTCTCCACTTCTGGGCGTACTATTCAAAGCCTTCGTTTGAGCCCATGGTCATACTCTGTAATTGCACACGGGTTTGTGCAAGATCAACATTATACTGATATTGTTTATAAAAATCAACAGCCAAGTCTTCCCAAGTATGGATAATAGTACCCTCAAGTTGATAGAACCATTCAACTGTGTTCCCGACAAGTTCTCTTGAAAGAAGTGCACCCATAATTTTCTGTCGGCAGTGTGGGGTTGGATCTTCTGGATATAAGACCTCAAATGAAGCTTAGGACAAGAAACACTACCATACTTCGTAAAAGTAGGGACCTTGAATTTGTGAGGAATAACAACCCCCGATACTAATCCCAGCTCTTCAAATTTTAGCCCAGACACTTTCTAGATCTCTATGGAATTCACATGATCTTCCAGCTATTTGTATTTTTCATCAGCAGGGGGATATTGTTCATTTAGATGATTCTCCTCCTCTTCATCAGAGTACTTGGCAGAACCATGGTTGCTTTTTCAGTTTCACCACTCTTATCATCCTTATCTTGTTCATCGTCTTCTTCTAATGGAGTATCGGGATCTTGAACTCGCTTGAATAGTCCCCTAAACCTTCTTCCCATGTTAAGGATGTTTGCTGGTTTCTTTGTCTTTCTCTTATTCTCTTTGGTGATGAGTGCTTTCAGTTCCTCCTTCCCCTTGGCTAAGCTTAGGAACATCTCTTGGAACTGAGTATTCTGAGCCTGAAGATCTTTTACTGTTTGTTCAAGAGCCATTTCTACTGAAATAAACAGCAAGAAGATGAGAAAATATGTCTTGGGAATACCTGTTATGCAATGATATGGTATGTAAATTCATATGCAATGTTTTCAAGGACCTCGTGGGATTTAAATTTGTTAAACAAAAAGGAAACAAATAAACTTAGTAGTAAGTTCAAATTATAATTGCCTTCTAGGCTTACAATGAAAACAAGATAGTTAAATTATAAAATTCTTGAGGCCTAAGGTATTAAGTCTCCCATGGACGCTTCATCTTTGTGTTGACATATGCACTAAGGCTCTACTCTTCGTGGAGTCGCTTCATCAGCTCCAATACTTTCTTTTCACTAGCATAGAACTGAGCCTCAAAGGTATCCTTTCTTACTTGAGTTGAATCCAAGACTTTTGTAGTTCCTCGAAGTAAGTAGGTATGTCAGGATGAAGAATGGTATGAGGAACATCTCCTTCAACAACATGCTCTACGATCACTGGTAGGATAGCAGGATATTGCATTTTAAGATTTTGAGCACAAGATTGTAACCATCTGAGGTAGGGCTCCAAAGGGACGGAGTTCTTATGCCCCAAAGTCTTGCTATCAATCTTATTGATCATGCCCCAAGCATGTATAAACCTTTGACGGTAACTTTGAGGATCATTTCATAGTCGAATACAAAACCCTGGATGAGCATATCATGAGGACCGTCTCTTTGAGCGTAACCAAATTGACGTATATCTAGAGAAGGGTTATAAGTAATTCCTCCCCTTATTCCGAGGAGTGGTACATTAGGGAATTCCCCATAGAGGTCAATAACAGTGATATCTTCCTGAGATCGGGAACACCAATGGATATCTAAATGAGCGAGTGATATCAACCTTTGAGATGACCTTAAACCTTGTTCATTCTTTATCACTAATCAGGGAAAGTGCGAAATAAACCACCTGGAAAGTAAAGGTATGCAACACATGAGAGTCACTCGTTTCCTTATAGTATGAGTATAAAGAGAATGTAGAAAATCTCCAAGCAAAGTAGGCACATGATTATGAGTAAGAAATATTTTGATGGAATTCACATCTATGAGTTGGTCCGGATTAGGGAATAGTACCAAACCATAGATCAACAAAGCCAAAATATCTTCAGAAGCACGAAAACTAATGACATCTAGGAACAACTAAGCCTTCTCTATCAGAAATGTAGTAAAAAGACCTTTAACTCCACTTCTTGTTTCCCAATTAGATATAATGTCTGATCGTTTCAGATATAAGGTTGCTGCAATATCTTCAGGTTTTGGAACTTGCTCTAGACCGGTGAAAGGTATCTGATCAAGAATAGGCACTCCGAGTAACTTAGAGAATTCTTCCATTGTGGGCACCAACTGATAATCCAGGAAGTTAAAAAAATGATGCTTAGGATCAAAGAACTGGAACAGAATACTCATCATGTCTTCTTTGAAATTGGGAGTAACCAAACTGAGTAGATGGCCATGTCTTTTGGTAAATTGAGAATTTTCATGAACCTTTGAGACTAACTCCTCAAGATTGAAAGGTACCCTTACGAAGTTGATTCAGATAGTATTTCTGCGATCGGAAGCCATGACCTGCAACAAAGGACAAATATAAATCCCTAGATCCTTGAAACGGTTAGTGAAATTGTTATGATGTTATGATGTTATGATGTTATGATGTTATGTTCATGTTTAGACAAGAACTAAACATAAACAAATCACACAAGATCCTTAGGTTTAAAGGCGTGCATGAGGTCCATAGGTAAGTACCCTTTTCTATTAGAGTTAAGTTGGCTCAACCTGTCCTAAAATAGTAACCGGGTTCTAGGGATCTCAATATCACTGATCTTTCTCACAGGCTTTATTTAGTACGGCAACTGACTTGCCACTAAGAAAACCCGAGAGTCGAATCTCAATGAGCATAGCATCGAGTATCAACCAACTTCGGACTGCACCAAAGCCGACTATCTCACTACCTTATAATGGACAAGATGGGTCAATTAAGGTTCTAAAAGTCAATTAGTGCTTATGACACCACGCGCAAGCCCAATGTTATCCTCGACTGACTCAAGGAACATTGGTACAAACCAAAGTGTTTCACTAGAATATCTATGACTTCAACCATATCGGTCTACGCCATACAGTTTTCATGATCTATTGTTACTTATCTAAGGCATCCCTAGATCCGAGTGTAGGATCTTTGCATGAAATTAAACTCAAGCAACCCTTTAAAGTAAAGCAGACAATGCAAAAAAATTTAAAGCAAGTAAAAGTGATCTAAGACTCTAAAGGTAACCCCTCTTTTAATATTCCCCAGCAGAGTCGTCAGTCCTGTAATACGGTGGGAGAACTAACTTGCTTAACGTTTTATCGCAAATGTTGCGGTTAGCAAGAGTCACCATCGACGTTTCTTTTATCCAATAAGGAAAGGGTGAAAAGAACAGGAAATACCTTTAAAGATTTTGAGTTCGGGGGGTAGGTTATGAAAAGGGAAGGTGTCATCACCTTTTTCATCTGTAGTTATCTACGGGCTCTTAATCGCTTAGCTCACTTTGAATATTTGTTTTTGTGTGTGTTTGAAAATATTTTGAAAATGCCAATGTAAGGCAAACTTTGTAATGATTCTTGTATCGATCCTCAATAATGCGTACAAAGTGTTTTTAAAATATCTTTGAAAATATTTGTGTGAGATGCTTTTGTTTTGAAAAGTGTGAGCAAGTGATTAATAGTATTCTACCCACTCAAGGTATTTCTTGTACTTTTCCTTCTCCTTCAGATAGTGATATCCGTACCATTAGTTAGTAGGAAACCTTATCGTTGGATGTGAAGGGTCATCGTACATTCATTGAAGGAAACTTGTAAGGATGCTTTAGCAGTTTCGTAAGGGACTAGATCATTTTTCAAAAGGCAACATTGAAGGGTCATCGAGGGACTATGATCTTTTATTCAAGGGTCTTTGCTAAAGCATCCCTACGTTCGAGGGACATGACCGTTATTTTTCCGAAGGCAACAGAGGGAGGTTACCCTAGAGGTGAAAATATGCAAGTGTGTTGATTCAGTTATTTTATCTCGCATTAGGGTTTTCTAGTGTTTGATTATTATCTTTCCATACAATCATATTAACTAACGGTTATATATACATACAAGGCA
Source organism: Vicia faba (assembly GCA_948472305.1). NCBI lineage: Eukaryota > Viridiplantae > Streptophyta > Magnoliopsida > Fabales > Fabaceae > Vicia > Vicia faba. Next base: position 1,276,998,081 of record OX451739.1, read on the forward strand.
TGCAAAGTATAAGTGCGAAAAATAAAATGCGAGAAAGTAAAGACCTACAGCTATTACATGGCTTCGGGAGAATTACAATATTTAAAACTTTGCGGGAATTTAAATACTAAGCTATTAAAAAAAACTTATGCGACCTATACAATCGTTTCTAAGAAAATAAATGACAAAAGTAAAAAAATATTTGCGAAATTACTTTTTAAAATCTTAACATCTAAAAGATTATAAATTAATTTTTTTGCATTTTTTTGGTTTGATTTGAATAATAAAATAAATAGATTTTAAACCTAGATTAAATACTTAATTAATTATTTAAAAAACCTTATGTCTAATTAATGAATTAAGAAAAAATATTGTCTAAAATTAAATTGATCTATTAAAAGTCTAAATCTGATTTTATTATATTTTTATGATTTTTTTATTAAAAAATTGATTAAAAGAAAAAGAATAAATTAAACAAAAGAAAAAATAAAAATAGAAAAAAAGTTGAAAATGCTAAAGGAGAGAAAAAAAATAGGGTGCAGGCATTAGGGCTCGAACCCACGCCCTTTGCATCACCAATTCCCTTCCTTGTCAGCTGAGTTGTGCACCTTTTGTGTTACTGGAATACAAACAAATGATTATATAATAAAAAGAGAACTGAAATCAGAGAGACGTCGGAGCCCTAGCTTCGGTCATCTTCTCCGATTGCACAAAATCCTCCAACCTGCGAAAATAATGATTCAAAGTAAAAGGGGGACCCTACCTCCTGAATCCAAATCAAATGTTAGTTTTAGCTAAAAATGCTTAGATCATGAGTTTCGAAGAAAACAAGTTATCACGGTTCCTCAATGGCAAACCATAGATCTAACATTACAAGCTCCATGTAATGACTGCAACATGCTTTAAACATTCACATATGAAGATCTAAATGATTAATAGCTATGAAACACGCATGAAATAAAAGATTTAAGAATAATTTTTTTACCAATCGGAGCAAGTGATTAGACTCATTTTAGGTGGTGAATTGATTGGGTATGAGTCTGAAAATGTTTCTCATACCTTCAGGAAGTGACTGGAGACCTTAGATTGCTTTGAAGTTGCTTAGAATTTAAGAAGCGAATGTGAAGTAAAGTTGAATATTTTTTCTCTTTGAAACCCTACTCTCTTGCTAATTTTTTGTGTCCTTTGCATCTGAATGTTGTGTGTATTTATAGAGGAAGGAATAGACCAACAAAACATGGAAATAATCTTGCATACTTATGGCATAATTCATTACAAAAGACAAATTGAAAGCTTTCCAAAATAATGAGGATATGCTTCCATAAGAGTGTCACACGGTTTTGGCATGTTTGTCATGTGTTCCTTGGGCCTCAAGTTGATCCAACACCAAGCCCACATGTCTTAGCTCATTAGTTTATTATTTTATTTGATTTATTTTAATAATATTTGGATAAAATTAAAATAAATTAAATAAAAAAATATGGCCATGTACCAAATTGTTTATAGGTCCTCTAACATGTCATAAACATGTTTGAACTTCAAAAGTTAAGTCCATTAGCCCAAAATTTCAAAATAGCTCAACTGAGGTTTCATGCATTTCTCAAAAATTGCTCAATTTGAACCAAACACAACTCCCTAAATTTCTATCACATGAAGGTGATATTTGACTTTTTGGAAAGCTCAAAATGTCCCCTACAATCTCTATTTTGATCGTTTTTTCATTTGAAGAATTTATCTTGATGTAAGTTGCCTTGACAAAAAAGTGTCTTTTTGTTGACTTTTGAAATGACCTATAATGTTTTGGCCCATATCTCTCAAATGAAACATTTTTTGGACTTGAGATTAGAGATACAAAGTTATATAGAATTGAATTTACATCAAAATTGTCTTTGGTTGAGAAAAACTGATGAAGCATGTGAAAGTTATGCTTGGTCAAAGTTCAGTTGACTTCTCCTTAAGAAAACCCTAATTTGATAACTTTTGACTTTTGATGAATTGAGAGTCTTCTTGATGAATCATGATCAAACCTTGATCAAATGATGAATATAACTTCAAAATGTTTATGTTGACCAAAACTCTTGAAGTTTGACTATATGTTGACCACGGTTGAGTTTTTGTCCAATACAATTGACTTTGAATCATCTGAGCAATTGACTGAGCAAACTTGTGATGTAGGGCTTGAAACTTGACATGGGGATTCTTTGAAGCATATGGGGACCCATGAAACTCACTTGAGGTATTAGAAGCTAAATTTTATTTGAAGAAAGCCAAACCCTAGTTGTAGGCCAACTACTTATGAGGATGGTTTGTCTGACCAATTCCTTGAGTAGTCTTGAGTAATTGAGAATCCTATGAACATGAGGAGGTGTCTTGAATCAATTATCTTTAAAAATGAGAGGGGAAATTTTGGGGTACAACAATTGTGTATCAAGTTATTATTCTTAGTTAAAAGCTTTTAAGCAAAACTAAGTATTATTCTCATTCATGAGCTTTTAAGCAAAAAAGTTGAGTATTGTTTATTAGAAGTGTAATCTTCTGGTTTGATTTTGTCACGAGTTTGTGATTATTTTTATCACTGAGGTGATTGGTAGGAAGTGAGAGGAGAATCTGATATCTAGAGGGTTCTAGGTATAAGTTGCGCAAGGTAGTGATTAGGCCATAAGTTGTAAATTGGGATTGTTTAGGCTTTAAACTAATATTATCATAGTGAATTTTCTTTCTGGCTTGGTAGCCCACATAGTAGGTGACGTTGCACCGAACTGAGTTAACAATTGATTGTGTTCTTATCATTCTGCAATTTAATTCTACATTAGTTACAATTTGATATATCTTTTTTGTCTGTCAACAGATGTTGTAATATCTGTCTTGACATTATGTTAAGATGTTGGTGCATCAGTATTAACACATGTTAAAGTTCTAGAATTTCACTTATATTTTATCTTTCTGTTGCTTTACCTTTGTTTATTAGTTGAACTAACATAAATTAATTTTAAAAAGAGTACTAGGGGTACTCAAAACCCAAATATATCAACAAAGATAGAGAACAACTCAAAGAAAATCTAGAGGATATTTACACCACTCATAAAAGTTACAAGGCAACTGATTCGCTCCAATTTAAAGCCACCACCCAGAGAACATCTTAATTTTGAAGACCATGTCTTTCACATCTCCTTCCTCATTATTGAAAATTATGTCATTTCTTGCCTTCCATATGCACCAAGTTATCGCCAATCATATGGCTCCCTCTCTACGGCGTGTCACTTTCCCCAAAAGACGAACGCAACAAAGAAAACAAACCCAGAAACTATAAGTCAATAGCTACTAAACACTGCATAAGATTTAACCTCCAACTATAATAATCAACAATAAATGATTAGAAGTGAGATTTCAACCACCAGAAAGCTCGTAGTTTAACTTTTTCACAAATAAAAATCAACGAATGTCTAATATTCTGAAAAATCCGTTGATTCTGCACTTTCTAAATTATCCACACAACTGACACCCAAATGATATGAAAGACGTTACGATTATAAAATGTTAACTAAGTGAAATATATAAAATATCAATTATAAAATATTAACCATTAAAATTATAATTTTAAATCAATTTATATATATATATATATATATATATATATATATATATATATATATATATATATATATATATATATATATATATATATATATATATATATATATATATATATATATATATATATATTTTATTTTTTTTTATTTTTTTATTTGAAGATGCGAAAGGTATAACATAAATATGTGTTTTGTAATAATATATTTAAAATAATAGTTTTATAAAAAACTGTTAATTAATGTAAAAATTTAAAAAAATAAATATATTTTTATACAAAATAATTATTATTATTAAAAATTCACATACACATTTTTAAAATCTGAAATTTTATCTCTAATAGTAATGTTCAATATAACTATATTAGTTTTTATCAATTGAGATAGAGTTTGCATAAAAATAATTTTATACTAAAATATTAGAAACAAAACCTTATTATTATTATTATAATTATTATTACGGTGATATATCTATTAATAAGTAAAAAACTAAACAATGTTTAAACATAAAACATACATATTAATTACCGTACATATGCTTTTCTTTTAAAAAAGTGTATAAAAAGGAAAATCATGAGAAGTATTGCGACTTCTCTGGCACATTCCATATATGTCCACAGAAGAAATATATCCAAATTTCGATCCATTTTTCAGTTTTGTTTTCCTTCTTTCCAACGTGTCTCCATTTACAATAATTTTGGCAACTAACCCATTATGTCAAAATATTTAGGGTGTGTTTGTTTCTATGATTAAAATTATAATTTTAGGAATATTATTTTAAAGAATATTATTATTAGGAATTTTATTTCAATCTTTGTATTAGATAAATAATTTAAGTTTTAAAAAATATTTGTAAAATATATTTTATTTAAAAATTTAAAATAAAAAATATAAGATATAAATAAGTAAAGGTAAAAAGTTATTGGTGATTATCTTCTTATATGAAAATAAAAAATTCTTATTCTATTATATGAAAATAAAAATTGAAAATTTTAAATATAAATGAAACTCTCACGAATAAAAAAATTTAATACATAATTTATAAATACTTAAAACAAATATGAGAATGCATAGTTTAAATTATATTCTTGAAAATAAAGTTAGAATCCATCAAACAAACACCTTCTTATTCAAAAGAAATTTAAAATTAAAAAAAAAAATTAATACACTTTTGTACAAAATGAAAACTGTTAAAAACATATATTTTTGAAATAATTATATAATATAATTTTATATGTGTGGTTAAATATATTTTTTGTTGGGTTGTAATTAACCAATTAAATGTTTCTTCTTGTTCATGATACATGAACTCTGACAAGACTGATTTGATATTTTTTACAAAGGAATCAATTAATCATTTAATAAGACAAGGTTAAGAGCAGTACTGTAGTATGGCGTATTGGGGGGACTAGATTTGGTGAAATCAGTTGAAGGTAGCTAGAAACTTCATATCATATTTGTCTTTTAACAAACTCCACTATATTCCCATTGGTACTATTTAGGTTAAAAATAAGTCAAATCTAGTTTGCCCCACTCATTTTAATAAAAAAAGTGCTGGCTTATACTTGTCTCAAATTTATTAAGAATCTGTTTTACGTTTAAACTCAATTTGATTTAAACTTATAAAAGAGGAAACTCTTAGATACTCTATTCACTATCATAAATAAATATTTTAATTTTAGATTGATTATATATATATATATATATATATATATATATATATATATATATATATATATATATATATATATATATATATATATATATATATATATATATATATATATATATATATATATATATATATATATATATATATATATATATATATATATAAAATCAATCTAGAAAAAAAATATATAATAATAACGGGACAAAGTATATACTCACTCAAAACATGTAAACGGATAAATTTTTAATTTAACAATAAGCTATCAACACCAAATGGAATATAGAGAGATTACTTCCAAATAAGTTTTGTTTAAGTTATTTTGCTTCATAAATGTTTGTAGAAATTAAATTTAACCAATTTAATTGTCTTACTATTACATCTGTCCTAAAATAAGTGTTATATTTAAAAAATATATATATCTTAAAATATTTATTATTTTAGATTATCAATACAATTTTATATTTAATTTTTTAATTATATTCTCTAATAAATATTATTAATTTATTATTTTATTACTTAACATTAATGTTAATTTGAATACACTAATAATTATTCAAGATAATTTAGTAAAATCAATATTTTCTTTTTCATTTACTATTATTTATTAATCTGTGTGAAATGATCAATTATAACAAATAATATGAAAATGAATAATACTTATTGAATAGATCAAAACTATAAATTTTCATATATAAATAATTTATGGTGTGTTTGATTTAGCGGTGGCCTTTTCCATAGTCACGGTAAATTGTTGCGTTTGCCGAAAAACTATCTTTTATAGTGGTTACAAATCACGTTGGAATGACACCCAGACATATATCTATTATCAATCTATTAAAAGTAAAGTACCTGGAAATTCCAAGTCTAACCTTTTGATTAGATGTTATAACTTTTCTTATTCCAAGGGTATAATAGACTAATCAACACTATGTTGTTACCATATTCATTTGGCATTTAATTTTGCTGACATGTCAATCTATCATAATTTTACACTATTTTTTATTTGTTGCATCTTGGGAAAAACGATTTCTTTGGTTGTATAGATTTACCGTTTCAAGAACTCAACATTTATGATGGTTGTTCAAATATAAATAAAATAAATTAATAAATCGAATAAATAAAAAATAGTGTAAAATTATGATAGATTGACATGTCAGCAAAATTAAATGTCAAATGAATATGGTAACAACATAGTGAAGAATTTCCTTCAAATGCAATTTTTAACGTTAATTTGATTCATACATATGTAAGTGACGAAGGTGAGTGATTGAAACATGTGATTGAAAGTTGAAACTGAAATGTAGTTTGGAATATCATATTTTATGTTGTATTCTTTTCGTTTTTAGGGTTGTCTTACTATTTCTCCTTTTCCAAAAAAAAAAACTTAACTTGACACCTAAAATGGGATATCTTTATCTTTAGGTTTGAGAGTTGCAGAAGGGGATTTTTGAGCTTGCATGTGACGAACAACACAACCATGATATTGTTTATTTTTTGCTGTTAGGTATGTTTTTTTTATTCAGATTTTATTTCTCAATTTTTTTAATTTTTTTAATTAAAATATGAGATTGAGTTTTGGCTTTTTTTATTTGTTTAGTCTTTGGTGAATACAAAGCTCACACATATATATTTACGATTGATTCTCCAAATAGATAGAAGCTTATTTCTTTTGCTTCCTCTTTCAATTTATTATTAATCTATTTCAATTTCAATTTCTCCCATCACATGTTTGATAAAAGAAGGCAGTATATTCTCATCAATTTTGTTGTTTATTTTGCTTACTATTATATTTATTTGTATCTAATTGAGATTTTTGTATTTATTTTCTTGATTTAATCGGTTCTTCTTTTGGAATATGTATGGATATGGAGGCTGATAATTGATTTCACACTTGAATTAGTAGGGGACCAATCAACAAATTGAATAACGGATTGATACGTTAAATGAAATTATGCTGATTGCGATTTGATTTTGTCATGTGAAAACAAGTTTAATATAGTCACAATCTGTCTTAACAAGGAATTATCAAACTTTACCTCATGGTCGATTCAAGCATTTGTTTTCGAGGTTGAAGATAGAGAGAGGATTAGTGGTTCGGCTTATGGGGGTCAACAGGACATCTGTTGCACCAATGATCTTCCTAAACTCACTGTGTGCAATGATGGACAGGGCTGTCACCGGCCTTCTCCCATAAATTCAAATTGGCCTGAAGTTTATGGCGTGACTTTTTATCATGCCCAAGAAATAAACAGTTTGTTTTTAGTTTTAATGCTTTATAATATTATTGTTTGCAGAGTTGTCTTAGCATTTTAAGTGCCAATATTCATCATGGTCATGGCTGAGTGACCATTTGCTTCTCTAATTTCACAAACAAAAATATTGCTAAAGAAGAATTGGAGACTGCCACAACAGAACCAGAGACCACTATTTTAAATCTACTTAATCGAGTCGATTTTCACATGTGATTCATCATCAAAGCCAAGTGTTAACTTATATTTTCATTCAAGTTATTTGATAGTTAACCTTATAATAGTAAATATATGTTCAATATGGTGCAGATGATTTGATTTCCCGAGCATTTGATTTCCATCTACAGCCGTAATTGAAGATTAGGAAATTGAAACCATTGAATTTTATGCTTCCACAAGGAATATCAATGGCTTTCATTGGCAGGTACTGATTATATACTAATTGTATTTTCTGATAGATAGCAAATGCAAATGTCTCATTGCAATGTTTGGAGGAACTGTTTTTGGAAGAGGAACGAGATTTTAATGAACATGAGGATAGTCAAAGGGATGAGACTCTTATTCACCCGAAGTTCTAAAGTAATATGTTTTTAAGGGTTCAAGAGTAGCGGGTGTTGCTGAAGTTCACTACCAATTTCAGAAGAACCATAAGCAAGGTAATAATTATCTAAGATGTATAAGATGATAAAACCAACGTTGATATGCGATCATTTTCTGGTTCTATAGAAGAATGTTTTTAACAATATTTGATTCAAATTATGTATATGTATATTATTATTGCTTTCATATTTTGTATGTCATATCAACATTGGTTTTGGCATAACATATTTTTCTACTGCAAATTATATTGGCCTATATTTTAATGGAATTTATTTTACACCAAATTCTAAGTTGTTTTGAATGTAGCATTGCCTCTAGCAAACACACTACTCTAAGTTTCGTTCAATTAACATATTTACAATCTTTTTTAAATAGAATTTCTTTTCTCCTAAAGAGAAGATAATAACCTACAAGTTGGTGTTGATGTGCCTTCAAAATTCTAATTTATTTTGAATCGAAATTATAATTCTCATTTGTCGTGAAATTTGAATAAAATTTTTATTTTGTATTGATATTTTTTTATTTTTAATTGCTATAATTTTAGAAACAAATATTACAATTTTTAATAAAATATTTACGATTTATTTTTTTAAAGTACGACTAATTAATATATTTTTATACAATATTAAAAACAAATATTACAATTTTTTAATCAAATATTGGAGTACCATTTAATTCGATACTTTACCAATATATCTTTTGAATGGAGACATTATTATAATTTATTTTTATTATACTTATATGGAAATTATTTTGAATGGTGACATAAATATATTTAATTTTTATATATGATTTGATTCCATAAAATATTATGATCAATAAAATTTGAATTCTCTTTTAATATTATAGGTTTGATACTGTTTCATATTGTAGGAATATTATATACATTAGAATATATAAAGATATGAAAAAAATTAAATCAAAACTTTACAAATATATCTTTTGAATGGAGGTATTAATATTATTTATTTTTATTATATATAGAAAATATTTTGAATGGTCACATTAATACATTTTATTTTTATGCATGATTTGATTTCAAAAATTTATGATCAATAAATTTTGAATGGAATTATAATTTAACCAATAAAATTTTCTACCGACTTCTAAATATATTTGTGTATATTTTTTGAAAGGTTACATTTATATTCTTGAAAAAAATAACGTAGTTTAAAGGATGTACTGTTAACTATAAATATATTGTTAATAAAATTAACAAAAAAAGTATATTATAAATATATAAAAGATAAAGTAAATAAGAACTCTAATGTTTATCTTAAATATTTAATTTATCATTCTATAAATGTAAGAATAAATATTATTTTGTAATTATTTAGATCCTTATTTGACCTAAAATAAATTATTTCTATTTCTATAAAAAGGTTAATAAAACAAAACAAAATCAATTGAGATTTGATAATTTTTTTAAGTTTATGAAATAACTAAAATATATCATAATCAATAAATTTTGAATGGAATTATAATTTAACCAATAAAATGTTCTACCGACTTCTAAATATATTTGTGTATATTTTTTGAAAGGTTACATTTATATTCTTGAAAAAAATAACGTAGTTTAAAGGATGTACTGTTAACTATAAATATATTGTTAATAAAATTAACAAAAAAATTATATTATAAATATATAAAAGATAAAGTAAATAAGAACTCTAATGTTTATCTTAAATATTTAATTTATCATTCTATAAATGTAAGAATAAATATTATTTTGTAATTATTTAGATCCTTATTTGACCTAAAATAAATTATTTCTATTTCTATAAAAAGGTTAATAAAACAAAACAAAATCAATGGAGATTTGATAATTTTTTTAAGTTTATGAAATAACTAAAATATATCATAATCTTTTCAAATTAACTTTATAATTGTAATCATGATAAAAAAATATTAAATGGTAATCATGAAAATTTAATGATAAATGATAATCATAAAAATTTATGATAAAATAAAAAATTATTGATACAATCATTTTAATAAATTAAATAATTTATAATTAATTTTATAAAGGTGAATAAATTACAAATAATTTTATAAATGTAATAAATTAAACTATTTATAAAATTATTTATATCAATAATAGTAAATTACATATATTTTAATAATGGACACACGAATTCAACATGCTTATAAACCGGAAAAAAAGTTACAATAATTTTATAAACAGGAATAAGTTAATGTCATTTTATATAAATATAATGATATAATATAATGTATTAAATATTTATATAACACTTTATTAAATAAATTTATTTCATGAAATTAATTTTATATAATATCATTAATATTTAATTATTGAAAATTCGCAATAAACTAAAAAATATTTATTACAAATCGAATATAATAAAACATAAGAAATAAATACATAATTTTGAAATGTTATATATGATTCATTGTAATAATAAATGTTAAATTATTATTTAATATTATAATAAATTTTCCGATATTCTTAGATTTAATTTATTCTTTTTCCCGTATATAATAATAATATTATATTATTATTTAATATTATAATTTTTGATTGACAATAATAAATTCATTTTAATTAGTTAGACATTAAGATAATAAATTTAATATATATCACTAATACACGATATTTATTTATAAATGTAATTAACTAAGAGACACATATTTATCACTGTTGAATAAATAAATTTAAGATGATATGGTAAATATTTATTTTTACAATTATTTTTTACAATTATTCTGCCAATTACGTGAAACTATTCTTTACATACAATTATTTTTTACACGATATTTTTTACATAATTATTCTGCCTATATTTCATTTTTGGTTTCTAAAGTGAAACTGTAATGATTTTTTCTGACCATTGCTTTTCTTTTCAATTCAAGATTAATTGGCAGAATGGTTAGAATCTGGAAAGTTACCTTTTCTTATTGGTACTTGATTGTCCATAATTATAACATTTTTAATTAAATTTTGAAATAACACTTAACACTATTTAACGCTATTATTATTATTAATTATTATTATTATTAATAATTAAAATGGTTCACAAAAATAATCACTTGGTATTCCGTTGACTTCAGTATTTTACTTCAAAATCTTGGAACCGTGAATGTTGTATTAACAATTATATTTATTATCATATAACCAAAAACTTTATTCATTTTATGTCTACAATCATTTTATGTGGTTAACAAAAAAAAATTGAATGACAACCATACAATCAAAGTGATTTTCTACCCATTCATTTTTGCATCACCTAACCAACACTATGGAACCACAAGTTGCAGCAATGGCAAGACGTAAAAGGAAGCAGATTCTTAAAGATAAAAGATTGAAAAAGGAAGAACTGATGAAAACACAATCAATCCCATTGAAAACTCTCAAAGGTATTATGTTCCAACCATGGTTAATATCAGAACACCACTATCTGATTTAACTTCATCAATCTTTAATGAAAGAAATATGAGTTCACCTTCACCAGCATCTGCATCAAGCAACTCAAGTACAATGAAGAGTTTCAATATTGTTTCTACAAATCAACTGGCTGCTTCAGCACGACAGCGGAGGAAAAGTATTATGGAAGGTAAGATGCCCCAATCTTACAAACTTCATAACAACCTTAGCAATAACAGTGGGGGTCCTTTCAGGATAAATTCTCCATCCTTTTCGCATTTCAAAACACCATTTTCTGATATAGCTTCCTCATGTTCTAACCAAAGAAACATAAAACCTCATGCACCGCCAAGTTGTTCTATTCAAAAATCAAAAAAACAGTTGACTGTTACACCTCTTTCTGATATAACTTCCTCATTTTCTAATCAAAGAAATATGGAACCTCATGAACATCCAAGTAGTTATGTTCATAAATCAAAAAAACAGTTGAATGTAGGTGTTATTCAATCCATGACGGTCAAACTCTTCAATTATTTTGGAAATGAGAATCATAATCTGGCTTTTTCATCCACAAGCAATATTCCTATACAAGAACCCACAACATTCACTTCAACTCCAGATGTTAACATTGAGAGTGATTACTCTGGTGATGAGACGGTAACAGATGATTCTCTCAGTGATAGCTCATGTGAAATATTTTTCATTACAACATATTAAATATTTTTCATTGCTGCATCATAGTATTTCCTTTTATATGCAGGAACAACCCCAATATTATTCCAGAAACAGTTAGTAGATTGAAGGACATGTTAGATGAGTTCAACACACATGCCAAATCTTTTAGGATGGCAGCAGATAGATTAAATGATTGTCCTTTGCCTGATCTCAAGCTTAAGCTAATATCTGATAGATCAACAGATGGAAGGATTTATAACCAACCTACTGTTTCGGAGGTAGCCGCCCTAATAGTTGGTGATGTTGATACGGGTTCTAAGAGGGATATTCTTCTTGAAAGAAAGAGCGGAAGGCTAAAAAGAATAAGTGAGTTTCATTCAAGTTATCTGGAATATCAATATCCACTTTTATTTCCTTACGGGGAAGATGGTTTTAGACTTGGAGTTCTTCTTAGAGAAACTAATACCAAAAAAAATGAAGAGGAATAAGCTTACCATTAGAGAATGGCTTGCTTTTAGGATTCAATGCAGACATAACGAGGCACAAACTATATTGCGGTCAAGAAGGTTGTTTCAACAATTTTTGGTTGATGGATTTACTATGATGAAGTCCCAAAGATTGAATTATATTCAAAAACATCAGAAAAAGCTGCGTGTTTCTAAATATTGCAATTTGAGCTCATCTGAACAGAATGCAAACACTCAAGGATCAAACAAAGGTAAAAGAGTGGTTTTACCTTCAACTTATGTTGGAAGTCGGAGGTTTATGGAACAACTCTATTTTGATGGAATGGCAATTTGTAGTCAAGTTGGATTTCCAGATCTTTTTATCACATTTACTTGCAATCCCAACTGGCCTGAAATCCAAAGGTTGCTTAGCAAAATTAACTTGAATTCTCAAGACCGTCCAGATATCATCTCAAGAGTCTTCAAAATTAAGTTCGATGAGTTGTTGTGTGATCTAACAAAAAAGCACGTGTTAGGGAGAGTGATTGCATGTAAGTCAATTTAATACCCTTTCAGTCGAGTTATATTTTTTGACATTAATCTTATTAAATATGTAATATGCATCGTTTTACTAAGTTTAAACTTACTTAATTTCAGATATATACACCATTGAATTCCAAAAACGGGGTTTACCACACGCCCATATACTATTATTCTTGCATCCTTCAAGCAAGTATCCGACTCCAGATGATATAATATCAAGATGTTGAATTCTTACAAGGAAAGGCTATTCTTGCTTCAACCATTGAAGTTGTGGACAAAATCAATCATTATGTATTAGACTTGATACCAGGTACATGTGTTTTATATTTACTGTATTATTACATTCATAATATATATATATATATATATATATATATATATATATATATATATATATATATATATATATATATATATATATATATATATATATATTTAAGAACATAGTTTTACTAATTTATTTATGTTTTGCTTTTAAACTTTTTTTTAGGAGAAGAGAAAGAGTATTTGAGTTTTGATTCCATTGATAGAACATATTCAAGTTATACTGAAGCATATGAAGTTCTAACTCCTGAATTTCTCAGTAAATTAAGAACGTCAGGGCTTCCTAATCATATGATCAAATTGAAGGTTGGTACACCTATTATGCTAATGAGAAATTTGGACCAAGCCGATGGGTTGTGCAACGGAACAAGATTAATTGTTACAAGATTTGCAAATCATGTCATTGAGGCAAAAATCATGTCTGGAAAGAACATAGGTAACATTTTTTACATTCCACGAATGTCTATGTCACCTTCTGATTCACCTTGGCCATTCAAGTTGATTAGGAGACAATTTCCGATTATTGTCTCCTATGCAATGACAATTAATAAGTCACAAGGTCAATCTCTTAATAGTGTTGGATTGTATTTGCCTACTCCTGTGTTTAGTCATGGTCAATTATATGTTGCAATTTCAAGAGTTAAGAGCAAAAGTGGGCTAAAAATCCTAATTCATGACAAGGAGAATGTACCGTGTTCTACTACTACTAATGTTGTGTACAAGGAAGTCTTTCAAGCACTTTGATAGTTGGTAAACTTTATATCTTATACTTTACGATTCAAATTAAAAATATATTTTGAATTAAAATATATAGTATGTACATTTTCCATGTATTTCAAGAAGTATATAATTTTTCCTATTTGTTCATGCAGACGTGATTTGTTGATAGGACCGACGCTTGCTACAAATATGGAGTTAAATGCCAACATGGTTTACATGAGACATATACTCAACTGAAAACATGGTAACATACTTAATAATTTAATAATCTATAAATGTAATGTGAATCCAGACGAGACCTGTGCGATAGCACGGGTTTGTTACTAGTTTAATGGCTGAAAAATCAAATCAAACACACCATTAATAATTTGGTTCAGATCTAAACTCAAATTTAGAAAAATGTATTCCAATTTTTAACTTATCAAATAAAATATGACTAAGTTAGATTAACTAAGGGATAAAGTATGATTAAGTTAGACTACCTAACAGATCAAGTTGATTAGGCTTCCATAGAATCATCATGAATATATTTTTTAAAATTAGGGAATGAAGAATAACTTATTTATGAGCAAATTAGGGACATTATGCCTACATTTTTTGGATTAAGAATCAGCATTAATATTCATAAGAAGGAGACAATCCTCTTGAATACTAGTGATCTTACCGGATCAGAAATGGACCGTCACAGTTGACTTCGGGCTGAACTTGAATGAGATGGGGGGAGGTATCTGTAAGACACTTCGATTGTAAAATGAGAAGCGGAATGAGAAAGCAAGTATGAGTTTGAGATGTAAGAATGAATACCTTACCCTCTCGTGAGAGAGGGTATTTATAGCCCCCAACACTGACCCAAGGTTCCCACTTTTGGGCCACGCGGAGGCCCAATAACAGGAACTGCCAGGGTTTACATGTGTATGGAGTCCAACAAATGGACTCCCCCTTGGTCAACTGCTCTACGAGAATAGGATTGGACCCGAGATTCCCGGAGGGCAGTTTGGGATGTATGTCAGGAGGTCGTGGGCCACGTCCTCCAACGGTTGGATGGGGAGTTGCCCCACGGTTCCTAACTTGGGCCGTCTTTGGGCTTCCCGTTTATAGGGAAAGTGTAGGCCCAATCCAGATCAAGAGCCCCCCAAGTTATTGTCCTTGAGCTAAAGGGCGGTGACTTGAGTTCAGCTCTCGCTACCGAAGACTTGGTCGAGGTAGAGAGCCAAAGTCCCCAAAGGGAGTGAGTCGTTGTCCGCGGGGGGCCAGTGCTTGCTCGAGAGGACGTATTGGTGGCGATGGGCCAACGGGGATCTGGACCGAAGGGGTCAATCGCTTGCTCGAGAGGACGTATTGGTGGCGAGGAGCCTCTGCGAAATCCCCTTTGTAATGCCCGTCTCCTGGGAGTTGTTAGATTGTCGAGCACTTCCTCGTCCCCGAGATGGTTAAATGGATGTACCCCCTTCGTGCACTCAAGTGGCGAGCCCTTCCTCGTGCAAGTGTTTGCCTCACACGTTTGATAGTTGAGCCACGTGGCTAGTGCTTTGGGATGCCACCCCCTCAAGGAAAAAGCAAAAGGGGCCAATGAGGTGATGACCTTTCATGAGGTATCCCTTAGGGTGTGGGTCGCCTATAAAAGGGGGGCCCTTGGGTCTCATTTGTCACCTTCTCAAGTTTCTTCTCACTCTTTTCTTTGCTCTGGCGTAAAGCGGTCCTCTCAACTTCTCAGTTTCTCCCTCCAAGTTCTTCATCCAAGTAAGTTATAACCTCTCAACACCATGTTTCTTGAGCATTTCTGGATTAAATGTCAAAAATTTGTCTTGATTGGATGAACATTCATGAGTTTCATGATGAATACTCGTGAATGTTTGTTTGAGTTCACGGGTTCCGTGTCGAGCGCTTATGAACATTTATGTTATAGCGTCGGGGAGGACTCCTTAGGCTAGTGTGCATCCCGGATTTTTGATCGGCAGGTGATCCCCCGACTATATGTCCTTTGAATTTAATGGTCCACTTTAGCATGTCGAGGGCTTTGGTCGAGTTCGTCGCCCTTTCGCTTGATCTGCGGTGGAAGGGTGGATTTGATAATGTCGAATTCACTAACTTCCCCTGCTTTTGAGGTACAATAGCACGTTCAATCGGGGACGATATTTCGGCCGCCCATCACGAAGACGAACCCCGTAGCGACGAGGACCCTTTGGCTTGGGTTGCTCCGGAGCCTCGGGATAAACGGTTGTGCTTTTCACAGGACGCAACGAACGCGTTCAACTGTCCGAAGGAACACGCAGAAGGGGCCCCGACCAACTGGATGCTTCAAATTCCCCATCGGGACCGAAAGATATGCTCGACGTATCCGGGAAAATGGTTCCCCATGTACGAATTTGCTTTCATAGAGGCGGGGATGCGTCTGCCCTTCAACGATTTCCAGGTCAGGGTTTTCCAATGGCTTCAGTTGGCACCTTCCCAACTTCATCCAAACGCGCTGGCGTTTATGCGGGCGTTTGAGCTCGTCTGCCAATACCTGGGGATAGGCGCCACACTGCCCCTTTTCTTCCGTATCTTTCACCTACAAAGATAATTTGTCCGAGGGAGGCAGGCGTGGGTGTCATTTAAGAAGTTCGGGAAACTCTTTCGGCCTTATTTAGAGTCTGTCCGATATTTTAAAGAGAGGTACTTCGTCGTGAAGCCCCTGACGGACACGACCATATATTATCTCTATACCCGTGTGGAAGAGATGGAGGAGGGCGGCCAGTTACCTGACTTATGGCCAGATTCCCGTTCGAATGGAAGTGGAGGCATTATGAGCAAAGGCTCGAATACTATGCCGTGAAACCCGAGGATTTAGATGCCCAAGACCAGCTTTCGTACGAGAAGCTGTCGGCTTATGTTAAAGGTTTCTCCCCCTCAAAGTGCGTGGACGTGAACGGTAACATGTTGTTTGACGAGGAGGGGGAGTATCTCTTAGTCAATAGGTTGATCAATACTAAGGCCTTTCTTGAGTGCTCCTCGAATGGGGAAGCCATGAGGCTCTTGGGTAAGGCGTAGCCGTTACTTTGCTCCTTTTTACGCGGGACATGTCTGCTCTGTTTTTGATTTTTCCAACTCGACTAACGATTCTCTTTAATTGTAGGTCGAATGGCATTTCTTTCCGAGCGTTTGTTGAAATTGAGGCCCAAAAATGCATCCACTTTTAGACCACGAAGCATAATCGTCCAGCTTCAGGAACATGCCAAGTCTTCTGGTCGGGCCAGTGGTTCCCCTTCCTCCTTAAAAAACCCAGCTTCTACTAATCCGGCCCAGATTCCGGTCAATGAGCCCGTGGCTAAGAAGAAATGTGCAGATAACACTGCAGGCATGACATCCGAGGGTGACAAAACGTCCGCGGGGGTTTTCGTATTGCCTCCTTGATATCTAAACCACAACCTCTTCAGCGAGGAGGACTCCCTCGGCATGCGCGAGGAGGAGAGGGAGGCCATTTTGACTGAAGACAAGGAGATTCGCCGGAAGCACTTGGCCGAGGATGTGGCTGCTGTGATGAGGGTGCTCGAGACGGCCCTTTCGCTCAACAATGAGTCCTCGAGTGCTCAAGCCTCCCTCGATACGGCCTACGCTAAAATCCACAAGTTGAAGGTCAAGAATGAGAAGTTGAAGGGTGATATCCTCAACCATGAGTCAAGGTTCGAGGCCCAAGTTCAGCTTCTCAAGGATTTAAACGAGCTGGGGCCTCAGTTGGAGGCGGTCACTAGATAAGAACAAGCGTCTGGTCGCTCGGAATTTGGAGCTAGAAGGGATGACCGTGTCGGCCGAGGATGATACCGATAAGGAGAAGAACGTGGCAACCATGGCGAATTTGATTGCTCGCATCCGCTTGCTCGAAGAGGACGTGGTTGATACCCTTGGTTACAACTTCAACATCACCGTCGAGCAATTGAAGATCTTGAATCCTGGGGTCGACTTAGTGGTTGAGGGGGTGGGCCATTCAACCAAGTTGTTGACGGTAAGATCCTTTATCCCCCGGACGGCAACGATGGGGAGGATGAAGTTTGAATGTATTCAGTTCAGGGCTTGCATGTCCGTTGTTGTTTTGGGGCCTGCGCGCCAGCTATCATTCTTTTAATTTTGAGGTCGTCGTGCCTAAATTATAAATTTGAACACCGTCGGCCTTTGTAGTCGGCATATTATAATTGCATTTTCTATTAACTATTTGAATAATTGGTAACTTTCGGGTGTTCGTGCCCGACCATTATTGTGGTCGTTATGAATTTTTCACGAAGTTCATGTTTTCTTGTAGATATATATGTTGGACCCTTACATCGGTTCGATACACTTTGAAATGTGTCGAGTGCGCGGAGTGGTGTTCCACGGGACGAGCGTATGATCGCGATCGGGATCCTACGCTCGTGGCGTGAACTACCCATCACGAGTTGGGTGTTCTGCCATGTTGGGGTACTTCGATAGCGGAGCTCGGTCGAGGTGTCCCTGTCGCGAAAGGATATCGCTCGTCAGTGTGAGCAACATTATGCTTTCATTGATTGGTAGGCTGCGTCCGTACCTCGACACGCCTATGTGGTCGAGATTTTCCCTTTGTCGTCTAAAGGTGAATATTCGGCGGCGAAAGTCCTCAGCAGTTGAGGGACTTTAGTTGTAACATTGTTTCAGCTTTGCAGCATTCCAGGGTCGAGGTAGTGGTTCTCCATTTAATTGCTCGAGGTAATATGCTCTGGTGCCCGTAGATCCCTGGATGCGATAAGGTCCCTCCCAGTTTGCGGCCAGATTTCCTTCGCGGGAATCCTTCTGGTTTCTTTGCAAGACTAGACTGTCGACCTGAAATTCGCGTCTTATGACCTTGCTGTCGTGGCGTAGGGCTATTTGCTGTTTCAGAGTGGCCTCGCGCAGGGATGCTCCTGACTGGATTTCTTCAACAAGGTCGAGCTCGTCTCTCAGGGCCTCGTTATTCATCTCCTCGTCGAGGGGCGTTTCAGTTCGCCTAGATGGCTCCATGATTTCTATTGGGATGACTACTTCGGTGTCGTAGGTCAGTCAAAATGGGGACTCACCAGTCGTCGAATGGGGCGTCATGCAGTAAGCCCGTAGAACGCTATGTAGTTCTTTGACCCATCCCCTTTTCGCCTCGCCTAATCTGCACTTGAGTCCTCGCAAGATGACCTTGTTCGCGGCCTCGGCTTGCCCGTTGGTCTGGGGGTGCTCGACTGAAGTAAAATGTTGTTTGGTGCCGAGTTTGGTGACGAAGCTTTGAAAGCCTTGGTCGGTAAAATGGGTACCATTGTCCGTGACGAGCGCCTGAGGGATCACAAACCGAGCGAGTACGTTTCTTTTGTAAAAACACAGAATGTTGTGCGAGGTAATTTTCGCGAGGGCTTTGGCCTCTATCCACTTTATGAAATAATCTACGACCATGATAAGGAATTTTTTTTGGTATGTCCCTTGTATGAATGGTCCGAGGATATCCATTCCCCATCAGGCGAGTGGCCATGGCGATGATAGTGTGTTCAGCTCGTGTGACAGGGCGAGGTGCATGTCGGTGTGCCTTTGGCACTTGTCGCGTTTCTTAACGTGGTCTTTGGCGTCTTGCTGCATTGTCGGCCAGTAGTACCCCGCTCGTAATTCTTTCCTCGCTAGGGACTTATCGCCCATGTGTTGGGCATTAATCCCTTCGTGTATTTCTCGTAGTATCTCGGGGACCGCGAATTCTTCGATGCACTTCAAGAGTGGGATGGAAAATCCCCTACGATATAGTTTATGCTCGAGCACCACGTAGGAGCATGCTCATCGTTTGGTCGCGACTGCTTCTCTTCTGTCCAGGGGGAGTTCCCCCTTCGTTAAGAAGTTGAATACCGGGGTCATCCAGCACGAGTTGTCCCCGATGGCATTTACCTCGGGTAAAGTCATGGATTTTTCGATGCTCGGGCGAGATAGAGATTCTTGTATGACAGATTTGTTTCTGCCTTTCTTTTTCGTACTTGCGAGCTTCGAAAGTATGTCGGCCCGTGTGTTTTGCTCGCATGGCACGTGCGAAATTTCTGCCCAACCGAACTTTTTCATATGTTCCCTGACCAAGTTCAGATATACGATGAGGCTGTTGTTCTTATCCTGGTATTCCCCTTGAACTTGGGACGCAACGAGTTAAGAGTCAGTGAAAATTTGTATCTCACGGGCTCCTAAATCCTCGGCCTGTCTTAAACCTGCGAGTAGGGCCTCGTATTCCTCCTGGTTGTTTGAGGTTCGAAAGGAGAGGGTGAGCGAATGCTCGACCACCACGCCTTCCTCGTTCTCGAGGAGGATCCCCGCACCGCTCCCGGTCGAGCTGGAGGCTCCATCGACAAAGATGATCCACTTGTGATCCTTCCCTGCGGGGGAGGGGGGTTGTGAGCAGTCATCTCTACGAAGAAATCGGACAGATCCTATACCTTTATGGCCTTCCTGCCCTCGTACTGGACGTCGAATTATGAAAGTTCTAAGGACCACTTCAACATTCGACATTCCATATTTGGTCGACCTATGAGCTGTTTCACGGGCTGGTCTGTTCGCACCACGATCGTGTGCGCGAGGAAATAGTGTCTGAGCCTTCTAGATGTGTTGACGAGGGCCAGAGCCACATTTTCTATCTGTTGGTACCGAACCTCGGGTCCTTGAAGCGCCTTGCTCATGAAATAGACAGGTTTTTGTCCGTCATGCGTCTCACGAATGAGGGTTGTGCTGACGGCTTCGACCGAGACGGCTAGGTATAGAAACAGGGTCTCCCCGTCGAATGGTCGCGATAACACGGGCGGCTGTGAGAGGCTCTATTTGAGATGGAGCAGGGCCTGCTCGCATTCCTCGGTCCATTCGAAAGTCGCTTCCTTGCGAAGGAGTTTGAAGAAAGGGAGGGCGTGTTGAGCGGATTTTGCAACGAAACGGGATAGTGAGGTGAGCATGCCATTCAAGACTTGTATGGATTTTTTCAATGTAGGTGTAGGGAGGTCAGATAAAGCTCGACACTTGTTGGGGTTGGCTTCGATTCCTCGTTATGTTAAGTAGAAGCCGAGGAACTTGCCTGCCTTGACCCCGAACATGCACTTCTCTGGGTTAAACCTCATTTTGCATTGCCTCGCTTGGGAAAAGACTTCCCTGAGATGAGCAGCATGGTCGGTGTCTTCTCGGGACTTGACGATCATGTCTTCCATGTATACCTCGAGCATATTCCCTATTTGGTTGCAGAAGACTTTGTTCATCATCCGCTGATACGTTTCTCCTGCGTTTTTCAGACCGAATGGCATTACGTTGTAGTAATAGTTGCCCGAGCTAGTCATGAAAGCAGTACAGTGTTTGTCGCCTATTGCCATTGGGATTTGGTTGTAGCCTGAATAAGCATCCATAAACGATAGAATTTTATAGCCGACCGAGTTGTCGACCAGCATATCAATATTAGGTAAAGGAAATGCATATTTGGAGCATGCCCGGTTAAGATCGGTGTAGTCAACGCACATTCGCCATTTTCCATTATTTTTCTTAACAAGTATAACATTTGACAGCCAGGTTGAATATCGGGCTTCAGAAATAAAATTTTCCTCTAGGAGGTCTTTTACAGCTTTTTCAGCAGCCTCCACTTTCTCCGGAGACTGCCTATGTCTACGTTGTACTACTTCCCTAGCGGCTGAATCAATGGTGAGTTGATGACAGGCGACCTCAGGGTCGAGACCGGGCATCTCCGCAGCACTCCATGCAAACAGATCTGCATTTTCCCTCAAGCAGGCCTTGATGTGCTTTCTCTCCAAGTCGGGGAGACCGGTGCCAATCTTCACTCCTCTGCTTGGGTCTTCACCGAGTGAGACGAGCTCGAAGTCCCCATACGGAGTTGGTCGGAGGGGAACTTGCTCACTGCTAGAGGGCTCGTCCTGGTTGAAACGAGTGTCTAAAGAGATCGAGTCGACCTTTGGAGGGGCCCGCTATTCTTCTGCTCTGACGGGCTTTGGCCGTTGAGGCTCTGATCGTGTAGTTGTAGCTTTCTTGACGGGCCGTGTGCTAGTGTCGACCATGTTGTGTCCCTTGGACGCCGCGTTGAAGCACCTTCGGGCAGCTGCTAGATCGCCTTGAATGGTGGCGACCCGTGCCCTCTTGGTGTAGAACTTCATCTTTAAGTGGACAGTGGATGGCACCGTGGTCAGCTCTGCCAATATCGGCCTCCCGAGAATGCAGTTGTAGAGGGATGGGCAGTCGATAACGAGGAAGCACACCTTGACCTGCCTGGTAGCGGTTCCTTCGCCGAACGTGACCATAAGCTCGACGTACCCCCATGGCTTGGATGTCGAGCCATTAAATCCCTGCAGGTCTGACCCCACGTATGGTGAAAGGTGAGAGTCATCGAGCTGCATGGTTCTGAACAGCTGGATGTACATTACGTCGACGGAAATTCCCTCGTCGACCAGGACGTGGTGTACGTCAAAGTTGGCCATTCTCTCCCTTATCAGAAGAGGGATGGCCGAATTGGGGGCCCCTCCTGGAAGCTCCTCGAGGTAAAAGGTGATCGGCTCTGATCTGCCTTTCACTCTTTCGAAGGTCGGTTTGCGGGGGAGCCGCGTTGACCAGTTCGTCCAGCTTTCTCTTTGCCGAATTTATTGTCAGATCATTAAACCCTCCGTCGTTGATACCATGGAGGAGGGGAAGTTTTCCCACCTGCTGTGCGTAGATAGAGGCTCTTGCAGATGTTCAGGGACGTAGAAATCCTCGGGTCTTGTGACGGAGAATGCGGTTTGGATGGGAACCGAATCGTCAGATGGTCGGGCATCCTCTTCTACTTCCCTCGTCTCACGGGCATCCCGACGAGGAGTGTCATTTTGCCGATATTGTGCAAGTCTTCCCCCTTTTATGAGGGTCTCGATGGTGTTCTTGAGGTGGACATAGTCTTCGGTCAAGTGCCTGTGGCTCCGGTGATACTGGAAGTATTTGCTTCGGTCTACCCCGAGCTTGGTAGGAGCGGGGTGGGGACACTTGACGCCGCCGTCCTTGAAGTCTGTACTTGCGCACTCCGCTAAGATGAGCTCGTGGGAAGCCGTTAGAGGAGTGTATTCAGTGAACCTCCCTGGGGGTCCCCTTTGTTCCCGGGCGTCTCAGGGTTTATCGTCCCCTCTCTTCTCTCTAGTTCGTGAGGAGGGGCGATTTCTTATCGAGGATTACTGCTGAATCCGCGGTTCCTGGGATCTCGGGCTCTGTTGGCCGCTTCTCTCTCCTCGTAGTCCATATAGGCCCCGGCCTTCTCGAGGAGGGCATCGAACATCCGGGTAGTTCGATTCCTACGGCTTTTCTGAATTCGGTGCCAGGGAGGAGCCCCCTCTCGAGCAGGTACCTCTTCATATGGTTCATGCAGGGGACTTGGATGACTTCCCGGTTGAAACGGTCAATGAATACTCTCAAGGTCTCATCGTGTCCCTGGACGATTTCCTCGAGCGCTGCTTCGGTCTTCGGGTGTCATCGCGAAGTAGTGAACAAGCTGATGAACAAGTTCTTCAGGTTTCGCCAACAGGTAATCGACCCTGGGGAGAGACCTTTGTACCAGTCCATAGCCTCTTTCCTCATATTTGTAGGGAACAACCGGCACTTGATTGGTCCCCCGACTTTATGGTAGTGCAGCATGGCTTTGAACCCGTCTATACGATCGATTGGGTCGGCGATGCCATCATACTCCTTTAAGTGGGGAGGCTTCTCCATACCCGGGGGAATGGGCACCTCCATGATAGCTTGTGATAAGGGACAACGGGGGTGGTCCTCGTCACTCCGTTCGGGAGAGCGAGACAGAGATCCAATGAAGTGGCGGTCACGGTAGCCCTGGTCGCGTGGAGCGTTCCTTGGGCGGTATGACCGTTGATGGTTTCCCACGTGCCTGTCTCTGGGGGTCTTCGTTTTTTCTGCGAGGGGCCATGGTCACGCCTTCCTGCATCGACGAGTTGTTCCCTCTCCAAAGGGGGTCGTCGCCCGAGTGGTCGGCGCGACGGGCTTCGAGAGATGTCCTGATTCTGTCTCCGCGGGGGAGATTGGGGATATTCATCCGCTTGTCAAGGGGGAGGAGATTGAGGTCTCCTGTGTCTTCTCGGGGGCCTCTGGTCATCCTCGAGCGCCCTCAGTCTTTCCCCTGGGCGAAGATTAGATAGTTGGTTTGATTGATTGTCACGAACAGTGCCCTGGTCGTTGTGTCTGCCCCGGCGGGGACGGGGACCTCGTGAAATTGGACGGGTGGATAGTTCAGGGGAGGTGGTTGATCTTCTTCAAGTCGAGGCGGCATGGATGAAGATGAAGCGGTGGCTCCGTCCCAATAGTTACAAGGTACGGGCATGTTAACGCCAGGGACTGTGTTATGGCCGGCGGTACCGGTGTTGTCGAGGCCGACATTGTTGTCGGTGATGTTGTTGTTAACGTTGATGACAGAGACATTCAAGTTGTCTGGAGTCTGGTCAGCCATGACAGTCGAGGATTGTTTAGCTTTGGTCTCAAGTGAATAGAAGACGGGGAAGCTTAGATTCCCACAGACAGCGCCACTAATCTTACCGGATCAGAAATGGACCGTCACAGCTGGCTTCGGGCTGAACTTAAATGAGATGAGGGTACCTACAAGACACTCCGATGGTAAATTGAGAAGCGGAATGAGCAAGCAAGTATGAGTTTGAGATGTATGAATACCTGACCCTCTCGTGAGAGAGGGTATTTATAGCCCCCAGCGTTGGGCCAAGGTTCCCACTTTTGGGCCACACGGAGGCCCAATAACAGGAACTGTCAGGGTTTACATGTGTATGGAGTCCAACAAATGGACTCCCCCTGGTCAATTGCTCCGCGAGAATAGAGCTGGACCCGAGATTCCCGGAGGACAGTTTAGGATGTCTGTCAGGAGGTCGTGGGCCACGTCCTCCAACAGTTGAATGAGGAGTTGCCCCACAGTCCCTAACTTAAGTTATCTTTGGGTTTCCCGCTCGTAGGGTAATTGTAAGTCCAATCCATATCAACTAGCTTTTATTTGTGTTAAATATGAAGAAATTAAGCCCGCTATATAAACAATGCAATCATAGAGGGAAAAAAACACATTTTTAATACCATTCAAATCCATATGCTCTTAGTAGCTCTGCGCTAGTGAAGTTATCGATTAATGTATTCTACATGTATATTATAAAAATTTAAAATTATTTAATACTTTATGAAGAAAGTTCAATTCAACCTATCATATATAAAAAAAAACAAGTGAAATATAAATATAAGATCATATTACTACATACACCCAATGTTTATGAAGTTTTGTACATAATCATTAAGGTAATGTAAAAATGACATTTGAATTGAAGAAATATAATTTCTAAAAAGAATTATTAAATATAATAATTCAAGTTTTTATTTAATAAACTTTCATATATTAGCAAAAAAAAACAGGAACAAGAGAAATCACACTACTTTCATGATATTAAATCATCATCGGGAGATTCATTCATAAGAAAACAATGAAATTTAGCAGAGAAATCACAATAATCAAGATCCAAAATAATAAATCAGTTACAAATCAAAAACAATGAAATTAATAACAAGTAAATTTTTAGTATGAAACACATCGAATTATAAATGACTTAAATGATGTTGTTTGAAGAGATAAAAAATTAATCCTTTTAAAAATTAGAAAATCAAAGTAAATTTGAAGTAAAGATAGGAGATTAAAAATAATATTTTACCCTAAACAAAATTATATTTATTTTATATCTTATGAGAAATTTTAACTATAAAATCTTTTTGAATTTAAATTAAAAGATATTATTAAAAGAATAAATCAAATTTAAAAATATTTGATTTTAAGCCTTTCGAATTTCATGAACAAATCTCTTAAAAAAACAAAAATGATCCATATTAAATTCAACCAAATAATTAATGCACAAAAAAGAAAATAAAAATTCTTTAAAATTGATTTTGTATAGAGCACTTAAATTGAACAAGATCCATCGACCCTAGATATAAGTTTTTGAGACTATATAATAAATTATATTTTGCTATCTTTCCGGAATATTTGATAAGTTTTTCATTAACTATATAATAAGTCATTATTTTTCTATCTTTCATGAATGTTTGATAAGTTCTTCATTAACTATATAACAAAATTTTATTTTACTATCTTTTATGAATGCTTTAACATTATTCATGCAATAAATTATAATGTTACTATCCATCTGAGATGCTTATAAATTCTCTGAGAACTATATAACAAATCAGAGTCGGTCCAACATATACGGAGACCTAATACAAAAATATTAAAATGTGACCTTTTAAAAACTAATAATATAATAATATAAATATCTTTCGGATGGACTCGAATTGACTACTCTTTAAGCACTAAAACTCATAATAATCACTAAACTACATGCTAACAATTATTTATTTTCAAAAACAAAGTTAAATATCATTTATGTTATTAAATTCCTATAAAGTTTAAAATAAATTGGGGCTCCAAATTATTTGAGGTCCTGTGTTGTGGCTCTTCTTGTACATGCACTAGGTCGACCTTGTAACAAATTTATTATTTTGTAATCTTTTAAGAATTATTGGTAATTTAATAAGATATAATATCAAAATTCAACACGGATAATGAAAAAAAAAAATAATGAATCACTACTAAATGTGATAGTTAGGGCTTCAATATTTGTCCTTTTAAGGGTTGTTAGAGTTTTATCACTACAAGAAATATACTCCCCAACGACGTGATTTATTGACGTGATTATCACGTCACTAAAGTTTAGTGGTTGCAACGTGATAATCACGTCACTGAATTATTTTATAAACTAAATAATAAAAGTAATGCATAGTCTGGTCAGTCTGTATTTTTTTTATATAAAAAAGTTGCGACGTGGGAAACACGTCACAACATAAAAAGTTGAATAAAAAAATATTAAAGTTGCAGGCGTTTTGAAGAGGAAAGTTTAAATATTTCAAAAAAAAATGTTGTGACGTGTTAAACACGTCACAACTAATTTAGAGGGAAAAAACTTTGTCTTTGACAAGATGTCATTATGAAACGTGCAGGTTGAGTGTAAAAATATAATTGTTGGAGGGGTTGCGACGTGAATATCACGTGGCAAGGTTGCGACGTGATATTCACGTTGCTGATTGGTTAATTTTAAAATTATAACGTTGGGGTTGCGACGTGAATATCACGTGGCAAGGTTGCGACGTGATATTCACGTTGCTGATTGGCTAAAAAACTTGCACAATCCTCTTTCCAGAAACTATTGTGTTTCTTCATCCTCTTTCTTTTCTTCTTTCTCTCTTCTGTTTTCTTCTTTCCCTCTTTTCTATTCTTTCATTCTTCCATAATCAAATCCGAATTCCATCATCAATTCAAATTTTATTTTGTAACAAAGGTATAATATTTATTCAATTTATTTTTTATATTTTTGTTTTAGATTATTAATTTTTTTTTGTCGAGAATTTGAAGAGATTAAAAGGAAGATTCAACAAAAGGGTTATACAAGAAGTTGAAGGAGTTTGAAGAATATGTATTTATGTTATTTAATTATATTTTGAATTTGTTATATATATATATATATATATATATATATATATATATATATATATATATATATATATATATATATATATATATATATATATATATATATATATATATATATATATATATATATATATATATATATATATATATATATATATATATATATATATATATATATATATATATATATATATATATATATATATATATATATATATATATATATATATATATATATATATATTGGATTGTAAGTTGTTATTTGAATTTTTTTTAATTTGATATATGATTCTGTATTAGTATATATAATGTAACAAGAAAAAAAATTGAATATATTTTTAAAACAGAAATATACTATTTTTTTTATTAAAATATAATGTAATATATATATATATATATATATATATATATATATATATAGTTAAACAGAATATAATAATGAAATATAGTAATATTTTTAGCAATATATTTTAAAAATGAAAACATTTTTATATATTTAATAAAAATGGTTATATAATATAATAAAAAATATATTAAAATAGTTATATATATTAAAACACTTTTTACTACAACCAAATTTTTATCATATATATAGTTTTTAATAAAAATAGTTTTTATTTATAGTCAAAATAGAATATATATATTTATCTTAATAAAAAATTTATATTTTAATAAAAAACATTAACATAAATATAATAGTTAGGTATAAAAAACATTATTAATTTTTAAAATATAATTATAAATAAAATATAATAAAAAATGAAATATATTATATATGTTATTTTAAAATTGAGTAATTCATTTTTTAAACAAATTATATATTAAAATTAGAATATCTTATATATGTGTATTTAAAATAAAATAAAATAAAATATAATTATATTTTATATTTCTTAAAAGAATAATATCTTTGTTAAAAAAATTATGGTTAATATATATTCAATATGTTTATTAAATATATATATATATATATATATATATATATATATATATATATATATATATATATATATATATATATATATATATATATATATATATATATATATATATATATATATATATATATATATATATATATATATATATATATATATATATATATATATATATATATATATATATATATATATATATATATATATATATATATATATATATATATATATATATATATATATATATATATATATATATATATATATATATATATATATATATTCAAAATAGTTATAAAATTTAATTATAGTTACTATAGTTAAATGTTTATTTATAGTTAATAATAAGATAATGACGGTATACACTACGCCAAAAATAAGATAAGACAGCACACCTAAGGCAACGCTTCTTATCAAAAGCGCTGTTAAAAGTGCATTTTAAAAACACGGAAATTTTTGTCCTATGCCTTAGACAGTGCTTTCTAGAAAAGCGCTGCCTAAGGGGGGTGAATATTGTTTCATAAAATGCTGCTAAAGGGGGTATGTCCTGAAGCACTGTCTAAAGGGTGTGCTTACAAAGCGCTTTTCAGAAGCGCTGCCTAAAGGGTGGGCTTAAGCAGCGCTTTGTGAAAGCGCTACCTAAAGGGGTTAATGTGAATTTATAAAGTGCTGCTAAAGGGGGTAGACACTGTAGCGCTTTGCTAAAGCGCTTCCTAAAGGGGGGGATTAAGCAGCGCTTTCTTAAAGCGTTGCCTAAAGGGGGGGGGGGGATTAAGCAGCGCTTTCTACTACAAGTGTTGCCTAAAGTCATGTTATAAAAAAATAATAAAACACGCGCCCAACATAAATCACAGTAAGACGTTATTATTTGCAAAACACATTTTACATAATACCGTACTTACGAACAAAAGCCACTTTGACGTCATTTTTCGTTTGATTCTTGATAAAATCTTTGCATCCTTTCTTCAAGATTCTCATCCTTCTTCCATTCAAGACCGTTGCATCCTTTCTTCCATTCACAACCAAGATTCTCTTCTCCTCTAGGTATGTTTTTGATATATTTGATAATATTGATATATAATGTTGCATTTGGTTTAGTTGATAGTGTTGTTTTAGTATTTATTTAGTGTTGATAATGTTGCATTATAGTGTGTTTTGTGTTACATGTGGTTTTTGCATGTAAGGTGTTTGGGAAAATGTCACAATGAGATTGCATGTAAGGTGTTTGTGTAAATGTCACAACGAATATTGCATTGAATGAGAGAAAAAAGCATTGTAATTGAAGTGTATATACATTACCATTGCGATCATTAAGATGGTTAAACAAATTATGATTGTTGGATTAAAATTTGAAGATTTAGATTTGAAGTTAGAATATAATTTGAAGGGAAAAAAATGAAAGTTACACTTTATGAGCCATTTGATTAATATAGAGTCACATGAATTGTTTGATTGATTTATATTCTCAATGTAGAATATTAAAATAGATCTTTATTAAACAAAAAAATTTATTAATATTTTACCTTCATATTTTAAAATCAAATATATTTAATGATTATTAGTGATTATTTAATGGTGTATACATATATGTTTAATGTTGTATAAATATTCTAATGTAATTATTATTCTATAGATTTGTTTTATTATAATGAAATTAATTGATCATTTATATAAGTTACTTGTGAAGAATGGAGTTTCTGAGCGTTTCCAAGATTATTATACTGTGTGGTTTCATAAGTTATTGACTTCTCTACAGGTATTTAGTTGTTCTTTTAATTTGCTGTATTTGCTTGAATAATTATAGTATTTTTATTTTCGATGAATATGCCTAATTGGTATTAAGTTTTTAGTCTTTGTCCTTTTTTTAAGTATTGTTTTTGTTTAGCTTACTTAATAGTAAGACCATGGATAAAAAATGGATGTCTGCCAATCGATTGTCTAAAGAGTACGAGAATGGGGTATTGGAATTCGTTAAGTTTGTTGTTGAACATGCTGAAGACGCCAATCGAATGAAATGTCCTTGCTTAAGTTGTTGTTTGTGGGTCGGGTTGACGCAGTTGGGTTGTAATCGCATTTATTGAGGCGTGGAATTTATCGAAGTTACACATGTTGGATATTCCATGGTGAGAAAAGTAACGGGAATATTGAACCGGGGGATAGTACGACATATGCTTCAGACGATAATGGCAGAGATACATACGATTGTGATCGTGTCGAAGATATTGCAGAAGTACTTGAAGAAGATCTTCAGGATTGTCCCAAATGTTTGAGAGGTTGGTAAGCGATGCAGAGAAACCATTGTATAAAGATTGCACTAAATTCACAAGACTCTCCGCAGTATTAAAGTTGTACAACTTAAAGGCGGGCAATAGATGGTCGGATAAAAGTTTCAGAGTTATTAGTCCTTATGAAAGATATGCTTCCGGAGGATAATGTTCTTCCTGATCGAACATATGCGGCCAAAAAAATGTTGTGCTCTATTGGCATGAGCTATGATAAGATACATGCTTTTCCAAATGATTTCATTTTGTTTCGAAACAAATATGCATCGTTAAATGAGTGTCTTAAATGCGGTTTATCTCGATATAAGAAAAAATTGTCTCCAGCAAAAGTCTTATGGTATTTTCCTATAATTCCGAGATTTAAACGCATGTTTCGTAGTGAAACCGATGCAAGACACTTGACTTGGCATGTAGATGAAAGAATTATTGATGGAAAGTTTCGATATCTGGCAGATTCACCACAGTGGTCGAAAATTGATAATGATTATCCTGATTTTGGAGGAGAAGCAAGAAACCTTCGATTGGCATTATCTACAGATGGAATGAACCCACATGGTCTTCAAAGTATCTCACATTCCACATGTCCTGTGATTATGATGATTTATAACCTACCTACATGGCTATGTATGAAGCGCGAGTACATGATGTTATCTATGTTAATTTCTGAACCTAAACAACTAGGGAATGACATAGACGTATACTTGACACCGTTAATCAAAGATTTAAAGATTTTGTGGGAGAACGGTGTGGAGGTTTATGATGGATATAGGAAAGAAAGTTTCAATTTGAGAGCGATGTTGTTTGGCACAATTAATGATTTTCTGGTATACGAAAATCTATCAGGGTATAGTATTAAAGGTAAAAAAGTGTGTCCTATTTGTGAAGAACACACAAATTGGAAGCGATTGGAATTTTGTAAAAAGAATGTATTTCTCGATCATCGTAGATTCTTAAATTCTAATCATCACTACTGTGGGTGGAGAAAGGCATTCAATGGAAATCCAGAACATGATAGAGCTCCACCTTTGTTGACAGGTGTCCAAGTTTTTGAGAAGGTTAAAGATATGAGTACTCAGTTTGGCAAGCCTATTGCAAATACGCTTGTCAAAAGTGGGTGGAAGAAGAGGTCAATTTTTTTGAGTTGCCGTATTAGAAGTTGTTCTATGTAAGACATTTTCTTGATGTTATGCATATTGAAAAAAATGTATTTGAAAGTGTTATTGGTATGTGTGATACGGTGGGAGAACTGACTTGAGGATTTTGCGTTTGATCGCAAATGTTGCGGTTAGCAAGAGTCGCCATCGAATTTTATTTTATCCAAAAGGAATGGTGAAAAAGCACAGGAAAGACCTTTGAGATTGTTTCTTGAGTTCGGGGGGGGGGGGGGTAGATTATGAAAAGGGAAGGTATTAGCACCCTTTTCATCCATGGTTTTCCATGGGCTCTTAGTTACTTTATAGATCACTTGCTTTTTGTTTGAAATTGTGTTTGATATGGTTTTTGAAAGTATTTTGTAAAGAGGCCATTGTTTAGGCAATCTTTGTAATGATTCTTATTTGTAAGAATGTATACAAAGATGTTTGATCTTTTGAAAATGTTTTCAATTTTGTAAGATGTTTAAAAGGGTATGTGTTTGTTTTGAAAATAGCAAGGATGTTTGTTTTGAAATGGAGCAAGTAATTAGGAGCAATCTACCTACTCAAATGTCTTTCTTGTTCATTTTCTTTTTCTTTGACATTGTTGTCTTACCATTGACTTGGTAAACAACCCTATCTTTGGATGCAAATGGGATGGGCGTGGGTCATTGTATAATCATGATTAGCAATGTTGCAAGGTATCTTAGCATTCTTTTTGAGGGACTAAGATCATTTGTAAGGCAACTTAGATAGCGTCATCGAGGGACCATGATCTTGTATTTTTGCCTGTTTTTGCTAAGATACCTCACATGTGTAATATGGCCATTTTGTATAAGGAAACCAAGTGGAATAACCCTAGAGGTGCTTGTGTGCAAGTGTATCATTTTCATGCTTATTTTTGTCTTGAATTGGGGTTTTCTAATCATTGGTTTTAGTCTTTCCATACAAACCCTAATTACTAGCATGTTATATAAAAGCGATAAATTGCGAAATTTAAAGTTACTACGCTATTACAACATTTGTGGGGAGGGGATGTACAAGTTGAATAAGGATTGCAAGAATTTAAACCCTAATTAATCTATTACAACCATATTGAATTGGTATAAATATACAAGGAAATAAATAAATACAAAGTATAAAAATGAATAAATATACAAGGATATAAAATTTAAAGAAACAAAATTTTGTTTGGTTTTTATGAAAAAAGATTTTTGTCTTAACTTAATTAAATAAAGAAAATAGTTAATTAAGTTTGAATTTATTAAGAAAAGATTTTAAATGAAAACCTAGTTCTATTAATTAATCAAAAGAAAATAAGTTTAAGAAAAGTATTTTTTGATTTTTTTTATCTTGAAAATATTTTTAGTCTTTTTCATATTAAAATAATGTATTTTAAATGGTGTGAAGAAAAATAAATAAATAAAGTAATATTAATTAAGTTTATAAGATTTACTTAATAAAATAAATAAAGTATAATAAATAAAAATATTTTTATTTATGGAAAAATAAAATAAAATAAGTCAAAATATAAACATATATCATTTTCTTATATTTTTTATGATTTTTAGTATTTAGGAAATATTTTTAAGAAGAAAAAAAATAAATAAAAAATAAATGAATAAATAAAATAATTTGGGCCAGGGGGTGCCAAAAGTCAGTATGAGAGTCAGCTAGCAAAAACAAAAATGAACCAGGCCCAAAGAGCCCAGCGCCTGCCAAATAAAAAAGGGTCAGAATTGCAAAAAAACATGAAAAAAATGCAAAAGGGTACCACTGGTGCTCGAACCCAGGTCTCATAGGTTACAGGCGCGCGCTTCTACCACTGGGGTGGCTATACATCTGTTAATACAAATGAAACAATAAATATATAAGGCAAAACGCCCCCTGAAGACTTCATCTTCAACCTCCAGCCAGACCTATTGTAACTTGCTCATTTCTTATTAAAAATGAAAACTGTAAACATGAAACTCGTAGCAAATTTTCTCACGATTCTAGAAATGTAAAGTATTAAAACTATAGATCAAAGATAAGCAAGAATTTTAATGGCCCTAATCTGAACCCTAAAAATTTCAGAAATTTCAGTTTCAAAATTCTCTAAGCTCAAGCAAAATCAATGGAAACTATGGACATGGCTAGCTTCAGGGCAATGATATCTACATGTTTTATTCACAAATAAACTATTAATGATGCCTGTATGAAGAGTTCCAAGTTGAGAAAACTTACCTCAAAACTGGAAATCGCGTTTTGAGTTTGAGCTTGTTTCAAGTGATGGTAATGATCAGGTTAGCTTCCTTGAGGTCCTATGAAGCTAATGCAATGGTTAGCTTGAACAATGGATGGTTGAAATGGCCTGGAGAAGTCAAGTTGCAGACTCTATTTTTTGGTTATGGAAGTTATGGTAAATGGTGTTACAGTTCTGGAATAAGGATGGGGATGAGTTGTATTTGATGTAAGGAAGTTTTAGAAACTAAAAGGCCAAGAAACACACGAGGGAAATGGGAGTTTGATGTTCAAGGTTAGAAATTGTGCAACAATGGAGTTTTTGTGCAATTTCTGATTTGAGAGAGTTTTGGTGTATTTCAGGGTGTTCAAGCTCGTGTTCTAGCTCACAAATAGTGACTCTATTTATAAGCAACACGTTTGGAGTGCTCTAGTTGATCAGAATTCAAATTTACACGTTTAAGTTAAACATGTGATTTTTTGACAAAACAAGTTTCCATGCCTTGTGTACTTGCTAAGATAGAGTGGTTATGCTTTAAACAAGCTTGCTTCTGACTTTGTGGATGGAGTGTGATCCTAGGGAACAAGTTAGAGGCTCATGTGAACTTTATGTAAAAAGCTTGCTTTACAAGAATGACATTGTTAACTTTGTGCCATAAATGGAAATGCAACTTGGACAATAGCTCAATTGCTTGGATCAAAGCCCTAACAGCTCTGTAAACATTTAATTATGGAGTGAAAAATAAGTTTGAGGTCTCCAAAGCAAATATTATGCATCCTAGCATGGATTTGGTTCATGTGTTCATAAAAAATGACTTGTAATTCAAGTGACAAAACCCTAATTTCATCTCTTCGATTCTCCCTCCTCAAGAATAATCTCAAGGAGTTCTTGGACATTTTGGAAATCTTGAAACATGCTCTACAACCCATATTTGAATTGCTTTTGAATATTCCCCTTGGAACTATGTGAAAAAGTGTCATGAAGTTAGGTCAAAATCCTGACCAAATTAGGGCAAAATTTCACTAAGTGTTTAGTTTCATGAACCTATGTTCATAAAATCATAACTTGAGATCCAAGTATTTTTGGAAGGAGTTGTGTAAATCAAAGTTGTAGATTTAATGGAGATCTACAACTTTCATGTTGGAAGTTTTTCTTGAATAATCTTGCTTCATGGTGAAAATTTGGCTCAAAGTTATGAAAAAACATGAAATTTCCAACACTTAGAAAAATTTCTAAGTTTAGAAATTTTGACTTTTCAAAATGAAATCTTGACTTTTTGATTTCTTTATGAATAAGTTTCATATTTTGACATGTTTTGATGAATTATGATCCTTGGCACTTGAATTTGACCAAAAAGTCAAAGTTTGACTTTTTAGTATACAATTGACTTTTGATCAGTTGACTGAAAAATTTATCTGTCAATCCAAAGGACTTGCAATGTTTTAAACCATGCCATTAGGTAAAAATGATGAAATTGGACTCTTGAGATCATTCCTTAAACCAATTGACCATTTGCTAGGTCAAAAATCAGAAATTACCCTTTCTCAGTCAAAATCCTAATTTTGACCATTTTGCCCTTTTAGAGATTTGACCAAATTTCTTGAGGAGTTGTGGTCCAAACTTGATAAAATGACTCATATGATTTTAAAATGTTGATGTGGACCAAAAATTATGAAGTTTGACTGTGAATTGACCATAGTTGACTTTTTCCCCAATACAACTGATTTTTAGGTCAAATGCTCAATTGACTGATCAAAAGTGTGATCCAAGGCTTGAAACTTGACATAAGTAAACTTTGGGGTTCATAATGATCCATGAAAATCATATGGGGAATTGTAAGTCCAAAAATACTTGTGCAATCTCAAACCCTAATTTTGGTCATCAGGGCATAAGGGGGTGTCTTGAGCTGATCAAACCCTAATGCAGTCTTGAGCCCAAGGAGATCATGTGGGAAAACTCTTGATAAATGAGAGGGCAAATTTTGGGGTACAACAGCTTCCCCTGTTCAATGTTATTAAGCCTGAAGAGTTAGATTGGCATGTTTTTCCATTCGTGACTCGAAGGTGGAAGACGATTAGACACTAGAGTGCCCAGAAATTTGCACTTGGCGATGTGATGGTAGAAGGAATGGGATTAAAGATGCCATTTGGAGAGGTGATAGAAAGTTGTTAGAGATGGGCTTGTAGATTCCATCCAAGAGTGATTGTTGAATTGTAATTTGTAAGCTGAAAGAATTACTATCAGAATGGCATCTGTGTCTGGAGCGTATCTGTACTGTATCTGAAAGTTGAATTTTGAATGAGTTATCAGAATGGAATCTGCGTTTGGAGCATATCTGAACTGTATCTGAAAGTTGACTCTGAATGAGTATCAGAATGACGTCTGTGTCTGGAGCGTATCTGGACTGTATCTGAAAGTTGACTCTGAATGAGTATCAGAATGGCGTCCATGTCTGGAGCGTATCTGAATTGTATCTGAAAGTTGACTCTGAATGAGTATCAGAATGGCGTCCGTGTCTGGAGTGTATCTGAACTGTATCTGAAAGTTGACTCTGAATGAGTATCAGAATGGCGTCCGTGTCTGGAGCGTATCTGAACTGTATCTGAAAACTTTGAACATTGTCAATGGTAGTTATTAACCTTATCCTGAAAATGGTAAAATGTTAGCTAAAATGCAAAGTCATGTTGTATGAAATGCATGGTATGATGCATTTGTTTTATCAATATTTATAATATACGGATGCGATGTATGCGCATGTGAGTTAATTCTGCTGTACTACTATTGGACTGGGGAAAATAAATACCTGTCCGCTGCTGAGGATATGGGGTATAAGTCTTCATGTTGTGAAGTTGAAGTGATGATCAATTTCCCCTTAGAGAAATAAACTTTGTTGTAAATGGAAAGTCGTGCCTTGTTTGAAAAATCCTGGTTGGGGAATTCTGAGCAATTTGGATGACTTTTACTGGGGATTGATAAGCTGGAAGCTTTGTTCTGCTGGAGATTAAACTGCACACTGCGGGGGATTATGGAAATAGCTTAGAGAGATTTCCCTACCTATTAAAGCCATCAGTGATTGTATTTCTATTTTGCTTATTTATAAACAGTAATTATATTCAAATGCATATGTTCAAAAATGAATCATTGGACGTTTTTGCAAACAAAACACAAGAGTAAAGAAAAAAAAAACAGATAGTTTTTCACTTTCAAAGGGATATCTTTGTATTGACTTTGAGTAAGTATTTTTGTACAATGAGACAAACACTCTAGTAAGAGAATGTCGTCGCAAAAAAATGTAAATTTTGATACAAAGAAAATATAGTTATGTGCAATAATCCCATGGGGTTCCCATTCTACTATAGCCTTCGTATCTCTGAGCATCTTGTCTATTTGTTGCCTTTTATGAAGTTGATTGAATTGATCAGAACCTCTGAGTTTGCAGGTTGTCCGTA
The DNA here is from genome assembly GCA_948472305.1 of Vicia faba. Lineage (NCBI taxonomy): Eukaryota > Viridiplantae > Streptophyta > Magnoliopsida > Fabales > Fabaceae > Vicia > Vicia faba. Next base: position 1,277,035,800 of record OX451739.1, read on the forward strand.
AGGTGATCCAACGGGACATAGTCATACGCTTTAATTCCCTAACTTTTGCCTGGACCGCCCTTTCGAGTTTTCAGTCCACCGGGATACCCTTTTTTGCCCAAGCCGCCCTTTCGAGTTTTCAACTTGCCGGGTGTACAGTTTTTTTTTTTGTTTTATCCCTAATATTTGCCCGAACCTTTTTGGTTCCCCGGGATGTCTTTGTTTTGCCTAGGTGTGTCAACCTAGCGGGTTTCTTATGCATAGTATCTTTTGACTATGTTTGCGTTCGTAGGGTGCGGCAGGTCGTCACCATCCATGGTGGTTAAGATCATTGCCCCTCCAGAGAATATGTTTTTTATTACAAATGGTCCTTCGCATGTAGGAGTCCATTTGCCCCTGGGATCACCTTGCGGTAGTATGATGCGCTTGATCACCAGATCTCCAACTTGATATACTTATCGTATGACCTTTTTGTTGAAAGCCTTGATCATCCGTTTTTGATACATTTGACCATGACAGAGAGCAGTAAGCCTTTTCTCATCAATCAATTTTAGTTGATCAAGTCGAGTCTGGATCCAATCGTCTTCATTTAACCTTGTATCCTTCATGATTCTTAGAGAGGGGATCTGGACCTCAATAGGCAAAACAACTTCCATGCCGTAAACCAGAGAAAAGGGTGTTGCCCCGTTTGATGTGCGAGGCGTGGTACGATATCCGTGGAGGGCGAATGGTAGCATTTCATTCCAGTCTTTGTATGTGACTGTCATTTTCTGTATGATCTTTTTAATGTTCTTATTTGCGGCTTCGACAACACCATTCATCTTCCGCCGGTAAGGGGAAGAATTGTGATGCTGGATCTTGAATTTCTCGCACAGGGAGGTGATCATAGTATTGTTCAGGTTTGTACCATTGTTTGTAATGATACTCTCTGGGATACCGTAACGACAGATGAGATTCTGCTTGATGAACCAGGTTACAACGTTCTTGGTAACAGAAGCGAAGGAAGCTGCCTCCACCCACTATGTAAAATAATCAATGTCCACTAAGATGAAGCGGTGTTCATTAGAGGTTGTTGGCTTGATTTCCCCAATCATATCAATCCCCCACAATACAAAGGGCCAATGAGTTGTCAAGACATTTAGAGGAACCAGAGGTACATGCACCTTGTCAGCATAGATCTGACACTTATGGCAAGTTCGAGAGTGTTAATAGCAATCTGCTTCCATGGTATACCAGTAATAGCCTGCCCGTAGGATTTTCTTTGCCATCGTATGCCCACTGGAATGGGTGCCAAAAGTGCCTTCATGTAATTCATCCATGATCCTTTCAGCTTCAACCTTGTCTACACACCGAAGTAATACGGAGTCATGGTTGCGTTTGTAAAGAATGCCATTACTAATGAAGAATTTAGCAGAGAATCTCCTTAAGAACTTCTTATCATTGACTGAAGCTCCTTTTAGATATTCTTGGGTTTCGAGATACCTCTTGACTTTGTGAAACCAAGGCCGATCCACTATTCCTTCAGTATTAATCTCGTGACAGCGTGCTGGTTCATCCCTTCGTTCAATGGTGATCTGGGGAGCCTCATTATCCCATTTAAGTTTAAACATAGATGACATTGTGGCTAGTGCGCCAGCTAGCTGATTTTCTTCTCGCGGGAAATGCTCAAAGGTAATATTCTCAAAATGTGGGAGCAATGTCAAAACATGTTCTTTGTAAGGGATAAGGTTAGGGTACTTAGTGTCCCATTCCCCTTTGAACTGGCTGATAACCAAAGCTAAATCTCTGAATACATTCAAAGATTTGATCCCCAAGTATATGGCAGCTTTGAGACCAAAGATGCATGCTTCGTATTCTGCCATGTTATTTGTACAATTGAAGCAAAGTCTTACCTTAAAAGGAGTATGACATCCTTCAGGAGATATGAGTACAACATCAATACCATTTCCAAGTGCGTTAAATGCCCCATCAAAAACCAGGGTCCATCGGGATCCTTGTTCAGGTCCGTCATATGGCCCGAATTCTTCACAGTTGTTTACCATCATGATGTCTTCATCTGGAAATTTGAACTTCATGGTCTAGTAGTCTTTTACAGCTTGGTGAGCAAGGTGATCAGCTAATATACTACCCTTTATTGTTTTTTGGATAGTATACTGTATGTCATATTCTGTTAGGATCATCTCGCTATCCTTCCAGAGAGAGCAGATTTCTCAAAGATGTATTTTATTGGATCCATTTTAGATATCAACAAGGTAGTATGGGTCAGCATATACTGTCTTAGCCGGCGAGCGGCCCATGCTAGAGCGGAGCAAGTTTTATCGAGCAATGAATATCTTGTTTCACAGTCGGTAAACTTTTTACTTAAGTAATAAATAGCGTGCTCTTTTCGGCCAGACTCGTCATGCTGCCCCAGCACACACCCCATTGAATTCTCTAAAACAGTCAGATACATAATCAATGGTCTTTCCTCGACTGGTGGCATCAAAATAGGAGGCTCTCCAGGTATTCTTTGATCTAGTTGAAAGAAGTTTGGCATTCATCATTCCATTTGACTACTTGATCTTTCTTCAATAGTTTGAAGATTGGCTCACAAGTAGCTGTCAGGTGAGAAATTAATCTGGAAATGTAGTTTAAACGTCCCAAGAACCCTCTGACTTCCTTCTCAGTACAAGGAACAGGAATCTCTTGTATCGCTTTCACTTTGGCAGGATCTACTTTGATACCTTTATTTCTGACGACAAAGCCTAGGAGTTTACTAGACCTTACTCCAAATGTGCATTTATTTGGGTTCAACCTCAGCTTGTACTTCTTTAATCTCTCAAATAGTTTCTGTAAATGATCAAGATGCTCTTCTTCTATTTGAGATCTAGCTATCATGTCGTCCATATAGACCTCTATTTCGTGATGTATCATGTCATGAAATAGAGCTACCATGGCACGTTGATAGGTTGCCCCAACATTCTTCAGTCCGAACGGCATAACCTTGTAACAGAATGTTCTCTATTGTGTGACAAAGGTTGTCTTCTCCATGTTTCCAGGCGCCATTTTGATTTGGTTGTAACCTGAGAAACCGTCCATGAAAGAAAACACTTTGTGTTGTTCCTTATTATCAACTAGGATGTCAATGTGGGGAAGTGGGAAGTCATCCTTAAGGATTGCCCTATTCAGATCTCTGTAGTCCACGCACATTCGTACCTTACCGTCCTTTTTGGGCACGGGAACAACATTGGAAACCCATTGAGAATAGGAGGTGAGGCCAAGAATCCAGCATTGAATTGCTTCATTAATTCAGCTTTAATCTTCTCTGACATATCTGGTCGCATGCGATGGAGCTTTTATTTTACTGGTGGGCAATCCTCTTTTGTAGGTAGACGATGCACCATAATATCTGCATCAAGTCCTGGCATGTCTTCCTACGACCAGGCAAAGACCTCAACATACTCGTGTTGTAACTGAATCAGACACTCCTTGACACCGGGTTCCAGATTGGCACCCATCTTGACTTCTCTTTTATCTTCCTCGGTACCTAGGTTAATCGTATCCACGGGTTCCTCGTGAGGCTAAATGGTTTTATCTTCTTGTAGTAGTAATCTGGAAAGTTCCCCTGGTACTTCATAATCTTCCTCACCTTCGTCTTTGGCTTGGTAGATTATATTTTCAGAGTCACAGAAGGCCATAGCAGAACCGTTACCCATGGGATCTCGAATGGATGTAGACCTGCAGTGTGAGAGTGTGTAAGGTTATAGCTATCTTAGAAAGAAATGAAAATGTAAAAAAGAAAAATAATGAGCACAAAGTTTGTATGCAAAACGTCCATGATTCATTTATGTCATATGGAAATGAGATAATAACCCTTACAAATGGACCATTGCGCCTCGGGTAAGACACAAGGTTTTAAGAGTTTGAATTATTTTAATATTACAGATCCAACAAAATGTAAAGACAAATTACTGTGGGATAAAAGTGATCGGGACAAAATCTCTAGCCTCCCAATTGTTGAGCCCTCCAATGACAGTTGGGAAGATCCAATCCTCTAGGTTATAGCCATCTTCATCATCCTCTACCATGTTGACCTCACGATTGCTGATCTTTAAGGGTGGTCCTCCAGCACGAGCGCGGTGTACAACCTTCTGAACACCTAAAGTGAAACCCTGGCCAAACTTGTCAAACTTGTATGGGATATCCGGGATTTTCCCCCAGATAGTGCACCCACCTTCTTCTATCACTGCCTTTGCATTCTTCAAAGATGACATCCTAAATGGAGGCCTTGTGATCTTGGGAACATCCTTGGTCACTGCCACATCTTGCGGGACTTCTTCAAAGTGCTGGAATGGAGTTTCAATAAATTCACCATCTAATTCTACATATCTGAAGGAATTGATATGGCTGATCATATACTCTTCTTCTCCATGAACGGTGATAATCTTCCCTTGAATCAGATACTTCAGCATTTGGTACAGCGTAGAAGTAATAGCGCTAGCATTGTGAATCCATGGTCGGCCTAGAAAACAGGAATATGAAGGACGGATATCCATTACATAAAAAGTTGAACGAAATGTTTGGGTTCCAACCTTTATGGGGATATCCACTTCCATATGCACCATCCTTTTTGAGCCGTCAAAGGCCCTCACTATTATGTTACTTGGTTTCAATGTCAATCCCTCACAATCAAGCCTATCAAGAGCCTTTTTAGGCAATACATTCAGAGATGAGCCGGTGTCCACCAAAACATGAGCCAAGGTTGTGCCCCTACATTCAACTGAGACGTGCAATGCCTCATTATGCTTCCTTCCTCTTGGCGTAAATCAACATCCAAAAAACCTAAACCATTATCTGCAGTTAAGCTGGCTGCGCAGTCTTGGAACTGATCGACAGATGTTTCTTGGGGTACATGGGCAGTTTTCAGTAATTTTACCAAGGCTTTTGCATGCGCCTCAGAACATAGTAGTAAAGCTAGCATGGAAATTTTAGATGGAGTTTTCCCCATTTGCTCAACTACATTGTATTCGCTTCTTTTTATGATCTTTATAATTTTCTCCATCTCTTTCCGGGAGGTCTCAGGGATAGCCAATAATTGTGCCTTCATCCGGACGGGCTCAATCAAAATACTTTTACCTCGAGTCTCGGTTAACTCGGCAGCAGGAATGTCAGTAGGAGTGATATTAGGATTGTAATAGCTTTGTAAGTTAGAGTATTGGTGGAGATGATTGTAGGACTGGGAATAGCCTTCGGATGAGCAACAACAACATGAATGATTACGGGTCCAGAAACTGCTTTTCGGGGAGCAATTTCTGGAGAGAATATTCCTCCGCTTCGGGTAATCTTGCTAGTCCCTGCAATATTACTGATATCAGAGTTATATTTCTCAGAACTTGAATCTTCGGCAGTTGGAAAATGTTTCTTTATATCGTGGTAGTAGACATCCCCTCAATAATTCCATGGTACGGTTTTGTCTGACGAATACGGGACTGGTCCAGGCATTGTAATTATCAAAGGAGTTGCTTTTGGAACTGGTGTAATTCTAACGGGTCTTTTGGTGGATACCCTGAAAGTATCGGTGGAAATGGTAATGATAGAAACATCATTATAAGGAACAGGTGAAACAAAAGTCTTTTCAAACAAAATTTCCTTATTATCTATTAGGCATTGAACGCCTGCTTTCAATAAAGGACAACTAGTTGGTGAGGACAAACAGAAATGGAAGCTTTCATCACAGCCTGGGAATACACTGGAATTTAATAAGTTCTCTTTGATAGTCAGGAGTGGAGTCATACGGTCATCAACTGAAGTAACAAACATATCTTCCTCAATGGCGTTGGTATTATGGCCATGTTTGGGCATAGGGGCAGAAATGACATTTGGCTTTTTAGGCGCATCGAATTTAATCTCCTTGGCTTCAATGAGGTCTTGTACTTTTTTCTTCAGCGCCCAACAGTTGTTAGTGTCATGGCCGAGACTCTCAGAGTGGTAAGCACAGCGGGCATTAGGATGATAGTGAGGAGATGTTGTGTTAGGATTCTTAGGAGCTTCTTTCAAGGTCACTAGGTTGGATCTCAACAGATGTGGCAATACCTGAGATAGGGTCATATTAATTCTGTTGAATTGTCTGACTGGTCTTTCCATCCTTGGTTGGTTGTTTCTTTGTTGATCAGGCACAGGTTTAGGAATCATAACAATCCCCACCATTGGACGACGTTCGACCCTATCTTGATTTCTCTGAGGATAAACAGCAATCACTTCTTTCTTTCCGATAAATGGCTTCCTTATAGTAGTAGAGGATGTATCTTTATGAATCTTTCCACTTTTTATCCCGACTTCTACCCTCTCTCTGGTCAATATCAGTTCAGTAAAAAACCTGCCGATGAACTCCCAATTAGGTGATTGAAGAAGGGACTAGACAAGGTGCCCAAAAATATGTCTACTAATTCTCTTTCAGATAGGGGAGGTTGAACTCTTCCAGCCAAGTCTCTCCATTTTTGCGCATAGTCTTTGAAGCCCTCACTTGAAACCATGGCCATACTCTGGAGTTGAGTACGGGTTGGCGCAAGATCAGCGTTGTATTGGTATTGTTTGTAAAAGGTTGTAGCAAGATCTTCCCAGTTATAAACATTGGCTCTTTCTAACTGATAAAACCAATCAAGTTGAGTTCCAGACAAACTGTCTTGGAAGAAGTGTACCCATAAATCTTTGTCAACGGTATGGGGCTGGATTTTCCTTACATAAGACCAGAGATGAATTTTAGGACATGAAACTCCGTCATATTTGGCGAACATAGGTGCTTTGAATTTTGGAGGAATGACAATTCCTGATACTAACCCCAACTCCTCAAAGTCCAAGCCAGGCACTTTTTGGATTTCCATTGCACTCAACCGCTCTTCGAGATGTTTATACTTGTCATCGGCTTGAGGGTATTGTTCTTCAGAATAGTCTTCTTCTTCCTCTTCCTCTTTTGATTCCGACTGGACAATTGTTTCCTTGCCCTTCCTATCTTGGTTGTCTTTCTCACTGGATGTTGTTGCAAAGTCTAGGGCCCTTCTTGTTTGCCCTTGGAACCTTCTTCCCATGTTTATAACTCTGGCTATCTTCTCTGTCTTCTTTTTCTTCTCCTCAGCCAGCAAAGTCTTCAACTCTTCTTGTCCTTTGGCCAGGGTCAAGAACAACTGTTGAAACAGTGAATTCAGAGCTTGAAGGTCCTTCACCATTTTCTCGAGATCCATCTTACTGAAATAAACAGTAGAGAGATGAGGAGACTTGTTGCAAGAAACCTGCTTATGTTATGATGAATGATAAATGCATATGCAATGTTTTCAAGGATTTTAAGATTCAAATTTGTTTTAGACAAAAAGGAAACACACGTCATATTAATAGATTAAAGCTTAAGTACATCAATGTCTTCTTGGGCAAAATAATACAAAAACTCTAATATAAAAAGGTAGTATGCATCCTCTTTGGTGCAATGTAGGCATTCAAAGTCTGTTCCTCATGAAGTAGCCTAGTGAGTTCCAAAACCTTCTTATCGCTTGTGTAGAATTGGTATTTGAAGGCATCTCTCTCCCCCTTGAGTTGTATCCAATCCCTTTGTAGGTCTTCAAGAGAGGTAGGCATCTCAGGATGTAGGATAGTATATTGAACATCTCCCTCCATGACAGGCTCAATGATTACTGGGAGAATGGGGGGATAAGGCATCATAAGACTCTGAGCACGAGTTCGTACCCATTTGAGGTAAGGCTCAAGAGGGATAGAATTCTTGTGCCCCAAAGTCTTGCTATCTACCTTGTTTAACATCCTACAAGCTCGGATAAATCTCTGGCGAAAACCTTGATCGTTGTTGTTGTAGTCAAATACTAAACCTTGAATCAGCATCTCATGCGGGCCATCCCTTCGGGCATAACCAAACTATCTTAAAGCTAAGCAGGGGTTGTGGGTGATACCTCCCCTAATTCAAATTAAAGGGACATTAGGAAATTCTCCAAAGCGATCGACAACGGTAACATTCTCTATGTATCAGGAACACCAATGAATGTCTGAATGTTTGAGCGTCATCAACCTTTGTGACCACCTTGAACCTTACTCGTTCTTTAATACAGATTTGGGAAGATGCAAAATAAACCATATTGCCAATAGAGGAGTGCAACACATAAGGACACCTCTTTTCCTCATTGTGCGAGTGTGACAAGAGTGTAGGATATCCCCGAGCAATGTAGGCACCGGGTTGCGAGATATGAAGATTTTGACGGTGTTCACATCTATGAGTTGGTCAGGATTTGGAAACAAAACCATCTCATACATTAGGAGAGCCACAATTTCCTCAAAGGCTTACAAATCCAAGGAATTCCAACAGTTTTGGGCTTTCTCGAACAAGAACTTTGCTAAGAAACCTTTGACACCACTCCTTGTTTCCCAATGAATTGTGACATCAGAGGAGTGCAAGTGTAGAGCTTGAGCAATATCTTCTGGATTTGGGTCTCTTTCTGTACCGTTGAAAGGTAGTTGATTGAGAATGGGAATTCTCAAGAGTCGGGAGAATTCTTCCAAAGTAGGCACATGTTGATAGTCGGGAAATGTGAAGCAATGGTGTAAGGGGTCAAAGAACTGAAAGAGCACCTTCATCATGTCCGCATCTGTGTTGGAGGTGACCAAGTTGAGTAGGCGACCATGTCTCTCGGTGAATGGAGATTTTTCAGGAATCCTTGAAGCTAGCTCCTTAAGTTGTGGAGGGATCCTCACAAGGTTGACTTGAATAGTTTTTCTGTGAAGTGAATCCATATCCTACAAAACAAAGACAAAGATGAATCCAAAAAATCCTTGAAATGGTTAGTGAATGTGAATGATGTTATGATTTTCATGATGTTATGTACAAGTATGTATATACAAACAAAGCAAACAATTCCTTAGGTTTAGGCTTGCATGGAGTTTTATAGGTAAGTACCCTCTTGAAGTTTAGTTGGCTTAAACCTGTCCTAATAATAGTAACTGGGTTCTAAGGAGCTCAATATCACTAGATTGTTTCCTTGGTCATTGTTTCAGCACAAGCCTCTTTAATGGCGACCGAAATATCCCAAGAAACCAAACCTCAATGAGTGTAGTATCGAGTATCTACCAACTTCGGACTGCACCAAAGTCGGTCATCTCACTACGTCCTAAAGGCTAAGTTGGTCAAGTAAAGGTTCTAAAAGTTCATTAGTGCTTCATGACATCACTCAGCGACCCTGTATTCTCCTTGATTAACTCAAAGGCTACCGGTCCCCACAAATATGTCACACTAACGTAGCTATTGCTTAGACTATGTCGGTATATCCCACACAGTTTCCACAACGTATTGCTACTTACTATAAGGTAACCCAAATCCGGGTAGAGGATTCAAACCCAAACAAAGAACCATAATGTAAAGCATGCAAGTCAAACAAAGAAAGCAAATAAATGTGATCTAGCCCCTAGGTAACCCCACTTTTAAAATTTTCCCCGACAGAGTCGCCAGTTCTGTGATACTGTGGGAGAACTGACTTGATAGTTTTGCGTTTGATCGCAAATGTTACGGTTAGCAAGAGTCGCCACCGAATTTTCTTTTTATCCAAAAGGAAAGGTGAGAAAGCTCAGGAAAGACCTTTGAGATTGTTTCTTGAGTTCGGGGGGTAGATTATAAAAGGGAAGGTATTAGCACCCTTTTCATCCATGGTTTTCCATGGGCTCTTAGTTACTTGCTAGATCACTTGATTTTTGTTTGAAATTATGCTTGATGTGGTTTTTGAAAGTATTTTGTAAAGAGGCCATTGTTTAGGCAATCTTTATAATGATTCTTGTTTGTAAGAATGTATGCAAAGATGTTTGATCTTTTGAAAATGTTTTCAATTTTGTAAGATGTTTGAAAGTGTATGTGTTTGTTTTGAAAATAGCAAGGATGTTTATTTTGAAATGGTGCAAGTAATTAGGAGCAATCTACCTACTCAAATGTCTTTCTTTTTCATTTTCTTTTCCCTTGACATTGTTGTCTTACCATTGACTTGGTAAACAACCCTATCTTTGGATGCAAACGGGACGGGCGTGGGTCATCGTATAACCATGATTAGCAATGTTGCAAGGTATCTTAGCATTCTTTTTTAGGGACTAAGATCATTTGTAAGGCAACTTAGATAGCGTCATCGAGGGACCATGATCTTGTACTTTTGCTTGTTTTTGCTAAGATACCTCACATGCGTAATATGGCCATTTTGTATAAGGCAACCAAGTGGAATAACCCTAGAGGTGCTTGTGTGCAAGTGTATCATTTTCATGCTTGTTTTTGTCTTGAATTAGAGTTTTCTAATCATTGGTTTTAGTCTTTCCATACAAACCCTAATTACTAGCATGTTATATAAAAGCGATAAATTGCAAAATTTAAAGTTACTACGCTATTACAACATTTGTGGGGAGGGGTGTACAAGTTGAATGGGGATTGCAAGAATTTAAACCCTAATTAATCTATTACAACCATGTGGAATTGGTATAAATATACAAGGAAATAAATAAATTTCAAGTATAAAAATGAATAAATGTACAAGGATATAAAATGTAAAGAAAACGAATTTTGTTTGGTTTTCATGAAAAAAGATTTTTGTTTTAACTTAATTAAATAAAGAAAATAGTTAATTACGTTTGAATTTATTAAGAAAAGATTTTAAATAAAAACCTAGTTCTATTAATTAATCAAAAGAAAATAAATTTAAGAAAAGTATTTTTTGGTTTTTTTTTATCTTGAAAATATTTGTAGTATTATAAAATATTTTTAGTCTTTTTTATATTAAAATAATGTATTTTAAATGGTGTGAAGAAAAATAAATAAATAAAGTAATATTAATTAAGTTTATAAGATTTACTTAATAAAATAAATAAAAATATTTTTATTTATGGAAATTAAAATAAAATAAGTCAAAATATAAACATATATCATTTTTTTTAATGATTTTTGGTATTTAGGAAATATTTTTAAGAAAAGAAAAATAAAAAAATAAAAAAATTTGGGTCAGGGGGTGCCAAAAGTCAGTATGGGAGTCAGCTAGCAAAAACAAAAATGAACCAGACCCAAAGTACCCAGCGCGTGCCAAACAAAAAAGGGTCAGAATTGCAAAAAAAAACATGAAAAAATGCAAAAGGGTACCACTGGGGCTCGAACCCAGGTCCCATAATACAAATGAAACAATAAATATGTAAGGCAAAACACCCCCTGAAGACTTCATCTTCAATCTCCAGCCAGACCTACTGTAACTTGCTCATTTCTTATTAAAAATGAAAACTGTAAACATGAAACTTGTAGTAAATTTTCTCACGATTCCAGAAATGTAAAGTATTAAAACTATAGATCAAAGATAAGCAAGAATTTTAATGGCCCTAATATGAACCCTAAAAATTTCAGAAATTTCAGTTTCAAAATTCTCTAAGCTCAAGCAAAATTAATGGAAACTATGGACATGGTTAGCTTTAGGGCAATGATATCTACATGTTTTATTCATAAATAAACTATTGATGATGCCTGTATGAAGAGTTCCAAGTTGAGAAAACTTACCTCAAAACTGGAAATCGTGTTTTGAGTTTGAGCTTGTTTCAAGTGATGGTGATGATCAGGTTAGCTTCCTTGAGGTCCTAGAAAGCTAATGCAATGGTTAGCTTGAACAATGGATGGTTGAAATGGCCTGGAGAAGTCAAGTTGCAGACTCTGTTTTTTGGTTATGAAGTTATGGTAAATGGTGTTACATTTCTGGAATAAGGATGGGGATGAGTTGTATTTGATGTAAGGAAGCTTTAGAAACTAAAAGGCCAAGAAACGCACGAGGGAAATGGGAGTTTGATGTTCAAGGTCAGAAACTGTGCAACAATGGAGTTTTTGTACAATTTCTGATTTGAGAAAGTTTTGGTGTATTTCAGGGTTTTCAAGCTCGTGTTCTAGCTCAAAAATAGTGACTCTATTTATAAGCAACAAGTTTGGAGTGCTCTAGTTGATCAAAATTCAAATTTACATGTTTAAGTTAAACATGTGATTTTTTGACAAAACAAGTTTCCATGCCTTGTGTACTTGCTAAGATAGAGTGGTTATGCTTTAAACAAGCTTGCTTCTGACTTTGTGGATGGAGTGTGATTAGAGGGAACAAGTTAGAGGCTCAATGTGAACTTTATGTAAAAAGCTTGCTTTACAAGAATGGCATTGTTAACATTGTGCCATAAATGGAAATACAACTTGGACAATAGCTCAATTGCTTGGATCAAAGCCCTAACAGCTATGTAAACATTTAATTATGGAGTTACAAACAAGTTTGAGTCCTACAAAGCAAAGATTATGCAACCTAGCATGGATTTGGTTCATGTGTTCATCAAAAATGACTTGTAATTCAAGTGACAAAACCCTAATTTCATCTCTTTGATTCTACCTCCTCAAGAATGATCTCAAGGAGTTCTTGGACATTTTGGAAATCTTGAAATATGCTCTACAAACCATCTTTGAATTTCTTTTGAATATTATGCTTAGAACTATATGAAAAAGTGTCATGAAGTTAGGTCAAAATCCTGACCAAATTAGGGCAAAATTTCACTAAGTGTTTAGTTTCATGACCCTATGTTCATAAAATCATAACTTGAGATCCAAGCATTTTCGGAAGGAGTTTTGTAAAGCAAAGTTGTATATTTCATGGAGATATACAACTTTCATGTTGGAATTTTTTCTTGAATCATCTTGTATCATGGTGAAAATTAGGCTCAAAGTTATGAAAAAACATGAAATTTCCAACACTTAGAAAAATTTCTAAGTTTAGAAATTTTGACTTTTCAAAATGAAATCTTGACTTTTTGATTTCTTGATGAATAAGTTTCATATTTTGACATATTTTGATGAATTGTGATCCTTGGCACTTGAATTTGACCAAAAAGTCAAAGTTTGACTTTTTAGTATACAATTGACTTTTGATCAGTTGACTGAAAAATTCATCTGTCAATCCAATGGACTTGCAATGTTTTGAACCATGAAATTAGGTCAAAATTATGCAATTTGACTCTTGAGATCATTCCTTAAACCAATTTACCATTTTCTAGGTCAAAAATCATAAATTGCCCTTTCTCAGTCAAAACCCTAATTTTGACCATTTTGCCCTTTTGGAGATTTGACCAAATTTCTTGAGGAGCTGTGGTCCAAACTTGATCAAATGACTCATATGAGTTTAAAATGTTGATGTGGACCAAAAATTATGAAGTTTGACTGTGAATTGGCCATAGTTGACTTTTTCCCTAATACAACTGATTTTTAGGTCAACTGCTCAATTGACTGATCAAAAGTGTGATACAAAGCTTGAAACTTGACATAAGTAAACTTGGAGGTTCATAATGATCCATGAAAATCATATGGGGAATTGGAAGTCAAAAAATCCTTGTGCAATCTCAAACCCTAATTTTGGTCATCAGGGCATAAGGGGGTGTCTTGAGCTGATCAAACCCTAATGCAGTCTTGAGCCCAAGGAGATCTTGTGGGAAAATTCTTGATAAATGAGAGGGAAAATTTTGGGATACAATAATATGTTACTCAATATACAAGGAAAGTCTAAGGATGGCCTTAAAGCAAGAAAGGACTTGATAGAAATGGGAATAAGAACTGAATTAGGACCCATGAAGAAAGGAACACGAACATATTTGTCGCCTGCTGCTTATACTTTATCTAGAAAGAAGAAAAAAATATTGTGTAAGTTTCTAAGTGAAGTTAAAGTTCCAGAAGGCTACTCTTCAGATATTTGAAGACTTGTGTCTATGAAAGACCTCAATTTAAAGAGTTTAAAGACACATGATTGCCATGTTATAATGGATCATTTTCTACCAATAGGTATACGTTCTATTTTGCCAGAAAAAGTAAGAAGCGCCATAACTAAATTGTGTTTGTTCTTCCGGTCAATTTGTAGTAAGGTGATCGATCCTGAGATCTTACCAATATTGTAAAAAGAAATAGTTATTACTTTGTGTGAGCTTGAAATATATTTTCCTCCCTCATTTTTTGACATTATGGTACATATTGTTGTTCATCTTGTGAAAGAGACATAATTGTGTGGACCAGCTTATATGAGATGGATGTACCCTATTGAGCATTATATGAAAATATTAAAAGGGTACGTGAAAAATTGAAGTCGTCCAGAAGGTTGTATGGTTGAACGATACATTGTTGAAGAATGGTTGAGTTTTGTACTGAATATTTGACTAATATTCAATCTATTGGACTACCCAAATCTAAAATTTTAGAGAGGAAGGAAGGAATAAATTTAATCGGAAATAAAATTGTGACAGTATCAAGGGTTGAATGGGATCAAGTGCATTTATATGTTCTACACAATGAAAATGAGGTTGAGCTGTATGTTGAAATGCACAAGGATGTACTCCGGGGTTCAAATCCGAATAGAAATGAAAATTGGATTGTACGAGAGCATAATCAAAGTTTTATACAATGGTTCAAATATCATATTTATTCAAAATTTGATTTAGATCCCGCTTCAATAATAAAAAGGTTGAGATGTTTAGCATATGGTCCTAGTTTGATCTTGTTTTCTTATAGCGCATACGCAATTAATGGATACACATTTTATACCAAAGAACAAGATGATAAAAGCACTATGCAGAATAGTGGTGTCACTGTTGTAGTTGAAGCAATGCACATTTCAAGTATGAATGACTTAAACCCCAAATATGCAAATCTGTCATATTTTGGGGTTATCGAGCATATTTGGGCGTTTGAATATGAGAAGTTTCAGATTCCTATCTTTCGTTGCAAGTGGATACATAATAGTGGCATATGAATGGATAAGTAGGGATTTTTACAAGTGGATCTTAATAGGGTGGGGTACAAAGATGAGCCTTTTATTCTAGCCTCTCAAGCTAGACAAGTGTTCTATGTAACTGATCCGACAAGTACGAAATGGTCTATAGTGCTTTTATCTAACAACGTGATTGATGATAACAGTGTAAATCAAAGTGATGTTGATGTTGAGGATGAGTCATATGTTAGAGGGAATGAGTCGTATGTACGAAATGATCAAGATGAGAATATTATAGTGGATGAAACATATATTAGAAATGATCATAATGAGGAAATTTGGATCAATCCATCTGTCCGAGTTGTTAAGAGCCAAGTAATTCATATTCCAACCAAGAAACAAAAGAGATGTTAGTGAAAAAGGTACTAGTAATTCATATGGTGTTTATGTTTTTATATTGTGTTTATTAATTCAATGCTACTTGAATTTTATATGGTGTTTATATTTTTATATTGTGTTTATTAATTCAATGTTACTTGAATTTTATATGGTGTTTATGTTTTTCTTTAATATTACAGGTCATGTGGCTACCAATGAGGAAAAATCACATCCCGCTTCTAATAATGATGGAAACAAAAGAGATGTTAATGAAATAGGTACTAGTAATTCATATTGTGTTTATGTTTTTATATTGTGTTTATGTTACTTGAATTTTATATGTTCTTTAATATTACAGGTCAAATGGCTTCTAATAATGATGGAAAAGAATTAACTCGTGATGTGGAGAATGGTATTAGACAAGGTATAACAATTATGAAGTCAATCATTCGTGCAAGAGATAAAGGTATCAAATTTGACGTACATTAGAATGAAGATAAACAACTAATTGAGCCTAACGGTTCAATGTTAACAAGTTACATTGGTTCCATTGTGAGGAGAGAAGTTCCAATCACTTGTAATGATTGGAGAAGGCGTGAGTTGAAACCCGTTAAAGAAAAATTATAGACTGAAATACAGGTGCCATATGTGATGTATTTCGTTTTTTTGCCGCTTATGTCTTTAAATTACTAACTCTTTTTATATTGTGTTTTTTGTAGAGGTCTTTTAATATTGATGATGATCGAAAATCATATTGTCTTAAATTGGCTAGAAAAAGACTAAGAGGGTTTCGATCTTTTTTGACAAATAAGTTTCTTAGGGATGCCAATGACAATTTTATCGATGCGGAGCGTCCACAAGCGTATGCAGTCTTGATTTTGCTTGAAGAATGGGCAACCTTAAAAGAAAAAGAAGAACCTTCAATTTTTAGGATGTGAGTGGCGTGAATCACCAACGAGCATCAAGTCCCATGTATCCATATAGAAAAGGGCATATGGGATATGCACGCTTACAACAAAGATTGGTAAGTATATATAAATGCTATGATATAATTGTTCATCATGTGTTATTATTGATTTTATTATTTTCTTAATGTGTAGTTAGAAGAGGAGAAAAGTCAAGAAACATATCTTCTGGAACATGTTCTGTGGAAGGCTGCCCGGGTGGGTAAGGATGGAATTGTTAAGGAAGATGTGCAGCAAATATATGAGCAATGTGTAAGTATATTAATATCCCTTTAATTAAATATCAAGCTTATTAAAATAAAAAAATTATGAGTTTAATCATCACTAATTTATTTCACTATGCATATGAATTTCAGGAGAGTCTATCTCAATCTTTAACTCAAGCTGAAGACCATGATTGCAGGAGCATACTTAGTCGGGTATTAAATGTTCTTGGGTATACCGGTCGTGTAAGGGGTAAGGGATTCGGAGTGACTCAAACATATTTGGGTAACCTTCCAAAGCGGAAAGATCATAGCAATAAAGAAGTGATGGAAGAGTTATAAAAATTAAAAGCTAAAGTTCGTGAGCTGGAAAAGACAAAGAAAAATACATGTCAGAAAGGCAAGGTCCAAGGTTCAAGGATACTAGTGACAAAGATAGTATCAATTGTGATTTCCAACAGAAAATTCCCGAGGTAATATATACTATTATCAATTAGCACAATAATTTTAATTGACATATATACACATTAATAATTTCATATTTATTATTGTGTTTAGGGCATTTCTCCTTGTCAGCTATATTTATTGTTACCGACTTATCGCATGGTTGGCAAGGGAAAAATGCATAACACCTTGGGAGAAGTACTTCACCATAAACCGCTCCCTTCTGGATTTATGAAAGTATCAATTGATATTGCTTTAGAGAGGGATGCACCATTACCTTTGCCTGACGATATTTCAGATGCGACATTGTTGGGGAGAGGCAATAGGATCGTATGTTGCATGGCCATCAAACCTTATTTGCATAGATGAGGAGGTATGTTTTAAACCATTACGAACCTTTGAGTATTCAAATTTTTTACGACCATTTAACGTACATTTTTTTCATGGTAATGTTAGACTCTCACAAAAGCCAAATCAAAATATAAGGGGATTAAGAAGCAAACTGAGTCAGTTGCATCAAAAAAAGAGGTATAACATAATTATATGATATTTATGCATAGAATGATCTTATACTACACCTAAATAATTAAATAATATTTAGATGCATGCTAAAGAGACTGAGCAAGCCAGTAGGGGTAAGAAGAGTGCGGCTAGAAAAAAAACCTACTTCTCAGTATAGGTCGTGCCTTCGGACATATATAGGTATAATAGATATTCCAATTGGTGGTACTCGTCTTATACCTATGAAGGTAGAAATTTTTGGCTTTGAATACATGGAAGCAATTGGTGGAGAAGGTATTGATCAAGTTTTACAACATTCTACTTTAGGTCTCGGTGTTATCGATACATACATCAGGTATACTCTGATCAACTTTGTTTAATTAAATGAACAATTTATTTACTCATTTCAATGAATATAGTCAAATTTTTATGATGTTTTTATTTAAGGTTTTTGTATGACAAATTGATGTGCCCACGTGGATTGGAAGAAAGATTCACTTTCTTAGCTCCCAACACCGTCATCGCCGGGTTAATTGTAACAAAACTAGATGATGTCATATCGTATGTACTCGGTTTATTTATGATCAACAAAGATCAGAAAAGTTGTTCTTTTTATCATATAATACTGGCAACGGGTTAGATTTTCATCATAACTTCATATATTATAATTTTTCAAATTTTTACGCCGTGTAGAAACTTTCCATCAAACATTTGTTTAATTTTACAATGGACATTGGTTGTTGCTTGCAATTAATCCTGTTAGAGAGATTGTATACTATCTGGATTTGTTATACAATGATTGGAAAACATACCCATATTTGAAGAAGACGATTGATACGTAAGTGAGATTGTTCTAAATATTCGTATGTATATTTATTTATCTATGTGAGATTGCTCTAAATAGTCGTTTATATTTTATTATAGCGTTTTACAAGCTTTTCGATCCCAAAGAGGTATTCAAGTACCAAAGAATAGAGCCAACAACATTACGTGGATCAGAGTGCTGGTATATTTTCACAATTTTGATTATATTAGTGATGATACTTGATAAAACAAGTTAAGGGGTATATCCTGATATATATATATATATATATATATATATATATATATATATATATATATATATATATATATATATATATATATATATATATATTTTATTTCCATGTGTAGTGTCCTCGTCAACGTAATGGTATAGATTGCGGTTATTTCATGTTGAGGTTTATGAAATAAACGCTTCTTTTGGACCGAATAGAGATTCCATCCACGGTATGAATT
The DNA here is from genome assembly GCA_948472305.1 of Vicia faba. NCBI lineage: Eukaryota > Viridiplantae > Streptophyta > Magnoliopsida > Fabales > Fabaceae > Vicia > Vicia faba. The sequence goes on from OX451739.1 coordinate 1,277,054,301, forward strand.
TATAACTTATGAATTATTTTAATATTTCTCATAAAATGGCATAGTGTTTTAACTAAATCACATACTATGTAATTTTACTATGTACTACTTTGACGAATTCAATTGTGCTCATTACTCAAAAGATCAATTGAATGAACTTATGGAAGAATGGTGTCAATTTATTATGGAGTTGAGAATTTTATAAGGTATATTGTCTTTCTTTCATTGATGAGAATTTTGAGTACAACTTTTGAGTTTTAAGTATAAATTGGAAGAAAGTTTTGTTTTATCATGGTATGAATTTCGATCTTTTGGTTTTGTTTCAAGTTATAGGTGCATATGTAGAAGATAGAGCTAACAAGTTCTTTGTTGTTGTTTTTTAGAAATTCTCGAAGATAGTAATATGTAGATTAAACATCAATTTAGAATTTTTAGAATTTTTAAGTTGTATCATCAATTTTCAAGTTGTTGTATATATCATCATTTATATATATGTAGATTTTTTGTATATGCAAATTTGATGCATATTTATTGGATTGAAGCTACCAAATCTGGTGAAAATATGGTGAAAACGTGGTGCAAAATATGGTGAAAACCTGGTGCAAAAAATGGAGAAAATATTTGACAGCGCTTAAGGAGAAAATATGTCTAAAATTTTAAAAAAATTATTAACATTAGACAACGCTTAAGGAGAAAAGCGTTGTCTAAAGTAGGGAGAAAGCGGTGCCTAAGGTGGGGAACAGACAACGCTTTTCAGAAGCGCTATCTAAAGTAGGGAGAAAGCGCTACCTAAAATGGGAATGTGTTGCCTAAGGTGGGGAACAGATAGCGCTTTTAAAGAAAAGTGTTGTCTAAAGAGATACAAAAAACGTTGTCTAAAGTGCTTTCTAAAATGAGAAAGCGCTGCTAAAAGTGTACTTATCAAAGCACTCTCTAAAGTAAAAGTGCTGCTAAAGGCGTTCATAAGAAAGCGCTTTTAAAGTAAAAGCGCTGCTAAAGAAGACATATAGCAGCGCTTTTACATTAATCCAAAGCGCCGTCTTTTCTTATAGCAACGCTAGTTTAGGCAGCACTTTAAAGCGTTGTCTATGGAAAAAAAGTGTTGTCTATGCGCTTGTTTGGCATAGTGATAAATGTGCAGTTTGAAATATTATTGGTATAGTCGTAGTTGGATGTACGATAGATTGTATTCAGGAAGAAGTGCACTTAAACCCCATTTTATAGAAGAAGTTAATGAGTTTATCACATGGACGTTTGCTCAGGAATGTTGTCGAAGCAAAGGAGGAGTTAGGTGTCCCTGTCTTAAATGTGAATGTAGACCAATAATTAGTGACCCGGAAGAAGTAGCACGTCATTTGTATAGAAGGGGTTTCATTGAAAATTATTGGATTTGGACGTATAATGGTGAAGAACTGTCGAGTAACATACCAGAGACTAGCAACACGTATGCTTCAAGTAGCCGACCGCCTATGGAATATGAGGAAAACTTTAATCTGATCGGTGATATGGTTGAGGATGCTTTTGGTGTGAACGTGACATATGATCAACCTGAAGATTTTGACGGGGAAGAGTTGCTGAATGAGGAAGCGCAGATATTTTATCAGTTGTTGAATGAGATAAATACACCATTGTTCGAGGGGTCATCAGACTCAAAGTTATCAATGTGTGTGAGATTATTGTCCGCCAAGTCAAATTAGAATGTTCCTGATTAGTGTTTGAAACATTTCGTAAAAATAATGTTGGATTCCACCGCAACAAAAGACAACTTGCCTACAAGTTTTTATGATGCAAAGAAGTGGGTGTCGAAGTTAGGTTTAAAAGTAAGAAAGATTGATTGTTGCATTAGTAGTTGCATGTTGTTTTATGACAAGGAGTTTGGTACTCAATATGGATTGTTGGAGGAATGCAAGTTTTGTATGAGAAGATGATAAAAAAAAGTATTATGGCAGAACCTCAAGACGACTTTCTGACATAATGCGTCATGTTAGAGAGCATTGGGAAATTCAGGATATCCGTCCCAATTGGATATGGAAAGAGGTTTTTGAGGAACTTCTTAAATATTGGGAGTCACACGAATTTCGGGCTAAATCTGAAAATTTTAAGAAGATGAGGGCATCTAAAAAAGGGGGTTGTGTTAATGCAGTTGGAAGTATAAGTACCGTAGAGCATGTTCGACGCATGGTAAATATTACCACTTTTAAGTTATATTTTGATTCATAGTTTATTAATTAATGTTAATTTTATTATTTAGACCAAGAATTTGGGGAGACCTCCATTGATGATTGAGTTGGTTAAAAAGACTCGGACAAAGAAAATCGGGGATTTTATTGACGAACGCACTCTAAAAGCTTTCGTAAGTTATTTAATTTACGTTGTTGTTTATATATTTTTTATCTAATGACAATTTCGTGTCGTGATTTTCACGTGACAACTGAGAAATCGTGACGTGAAAATCACGTGGCAATTGAGAAGTCGTGGCGTGAAAATCACGTGACAACTTTTAAATATAATATAATATAATTTAATTTAATTTAATTTAATTTAATTTATTAAATATTTAACTTAATTTTTTTATTGAATGTATAGGAGGATTATCAGACATTGCTCGCAAATTTTTTGAGTCATGATCCTCAATATATTCCAGAAGAGGGAGAGCCGCTTCATTCAGATGTGGACTTTTATATTTAGGATTAAGTCATTGGCGGAAAAGGCCCTAACGGTTGTTTTTTTGGTGGTGGAAATTTGGCTGACACCTTGAGAATTGGGGATAGAACTCTATTTCAAAGAGTTCGAGATGGGAAAGGGGGGTCACGTCAACCAAATTTGACACCAGAACAACCTGAAACGGTAAGACAATTGACGTTAAATGAGGCGAGACGCGAGTCAGCGCAACGTGAGGCGGCAATGAAAGCCCAAATAAAGGCCTAAATTGAGGCAATGAGGCAAGAGCAACACGACAAATAGAGATCATGGCGAAGAGGAAAGCTGATATGGAGCAACAAATGAGACAATTTATGCAAGAGCTTGGTGGAAATCCAAACTTTCACGGTCAAGAGCCGGAGGATGACGGAAACGAAGATTTTAACATTGATAATTATGACCCATAAACTTAAATTTTTTTTATTTTACTTTCAAATTTGAATTTGTATACCATACTAATCAATTCTTAAATTTATAATTTTAGTTTATTAATTTTATTATATTAAATTTAATATATTGAATTTATTTTATATTAAACTTATTATTTTAATTTATTATATTGAATTTATTATATTAAATATATAAAAGAAAAACAAATTCAATTATTAAATTAAAAAAAAATATTAGTGACGTGATTTTCACGTCACAAGCTTTTATATAAAAAACACAAAAGCTGAATATCCTATTTAGTGACGTGTTTTTCACGTCACTAATTTGTGACGTGAAAAACACGTCGCAATTAAAGTAATTGTAAGCCGGTCACACCTGCTTTCCTGCAGAGTTGGATTTTCTATAAAAGTTTGTTGCGGCGTGATTTTTTTGTGACATGAAAATCACGTCGCAAACTATTTATCAACCCCTCTCCAGTCACGTGAACGCACACGTCGCAAATAATATGTAGTGACGCGATTTCTCATGTTACGTCGCAGATGAGTGTTTTTTTGTGTGTAGTGTATGGTGATAACATGTAATGAAATTAATAAAGAAGTAATATAATAAAATAATATAGACGAATGAGAGAAAGAAAAAAGAGAAATAATATTGTATTATTCACTTTATTATTGTTCATTTCAAGTATAATATAAGTCTATTTATACAATATATGTAATAAATGAAAAATTAATATGAAATCTCTTAATCGATGGAAATCATAATCATGTCATTTATAACACATATAATTTAGTGCAGTTTTACTATACTTATTATTTCTTGTGTTTTCACACTTTTTAAAATAGTGATTAATTATATTGATTTCAATGATAAAATGAATCTCATTTATTAAAATAACCTTATAATAATAAATAGTAGAATAATTATATAAATTAAAATATAATAAATAAGAGTAAATTAGTCCAAAAAAATAATAAATATCGTATTGATATTGTAAAAGGACAAATGATTTGAGACTGTTATAATTATTAAAAAATATATATTTTAGATTTATTTACTTTTAACCTAATTCATTTACAAATAATAATTAAAATATTTTAATTAATCAATATTTTTTCTTATGAATGTGTTAATAATAAATATGAATGATATTGATTACTATTATGTGATTAACATTTTAAGTTGATAATAATGATAAATATAAGGTTATAATATTTTCAAAATCAATCATGTGGTTTCATAACTGTAGTCCATAATTAAATTATTTTAGAATGTTTTTATTGAATAAATTTAATGGGAATCAAGCTAGTGTATTGATTGATTTGCATTTTAATATTAATTTAATTCAATTAATCTTTTGTTTTACGGTATTATAAAAATTGAATACTTATTTTTTAATGTTTAAATTTTAAATTCAATTATATAAATAACACTTATCAATGTTAATATAATATAATATAATATAATATAATATAATATAATATAATATAATATAATATAAGAAACGTTTATTTTGTTGAATCAAACTTAAATGTTGGTAATAGTTTTCATACGGAGACTTGCCAATTAAAAGGAGAAATAAGAGGTCTTAAAGAAATAAATTTTTGGGATGAAAAATTAGAAAGAGATACGAAAAAATTAACAGAGTCTTCTTTTCAAAAACTAATTTATTTTGGGTTATAATATCTCCTTGGAGAGAATTTTTCTTGTTAGTTTCTGTGTCTTCAATTTTTCGAGAAGAGTCTCTTAAATTTTAGAGGATTAGTATAATAAATTAAAAATTTTTGAGGACTGTGCATCTCAAACTATCTTATCAGTTTTTATTTTGTAGGTCTTTGTAGCAATATTAACAATAGAGAAAAATAAAAATTGAAAATATGACATCTCACAGATGGGAGTATATTATATATTAGTTAAGATATTATATTTAAGAAAAATACTTTTAAGAAAAAGTGAAAATAAGAAAGACAAGAATAAATCTCAATAATTCATTATCATTACTACTTCATGATTTCTATTAAAAAAATTAAATTTATAATAAATTTAAAATTATCTTATAAAATATTGTCACATGTTTATTCTTGCATTTCTTCTTTAAATTATTTTGTAATAAATAACACTAATTTATATTTAATTACTTGACACGTTTAACTCTAATAAAGGGGAATATTGTTGGAGTTCACACCTCCATTGATGTACAAGAAACTTTGATGAAGATGAAGATGAAAGAATAGAGAGAGAGAAAGAGAGAAATTGTAACTAACTTTCTATCTCAAAATGTGAAAACTAAATTTTGTTATAAATGCAACTATCAATGAGTTTATATACTAACACCCAAATGTAAATGCTAATCAAATGAAACTCAAATGCTAATTAAATGCAAATGTTGAATTTGAATAACATCTAACACCATCTATTAATTCATATTTAGCCAATTAAACTCAACAACACCAATTTCATCCCTCAAATTAATGAAGTGTTCAGTTTTGATAGCCTTGGTTAGCACATCAGCGAGTTGCTTCTGAGTACTATAGTGAACAACTTCAAGCACTCAATTTTAAACTTGATTCCGCAGAAAATGATACTTAATATTTATATGCTTGCTTATCCCATACAACACTAGATTCTTGGCAAGATTTATTGCTGACTTATTGTCAATCATTATCTTGACTGGTTTGCTCATATTGAACTCCAATTCCTACAACAAATTCATCAGCTAAATAGCTTGACATGCAGACAATGCTCCAGTAATGTATTCAGCTTTACAGGTTGGCAATGCAACCACTGGTTACTTCTTGGAACACCAAGAAATGGGAGAAATTAGATACATAAAAATGTATCATGCAGTGCTTCTCTTGTTAACTTTGTCTCCACACCAGTCAGAGTCTGAATAGAAAATCAGCTCAGCAACATCTGAGACTCCACATGGAAACAAAATTCAATGCTTTAAAGTTCCCTTTACATATCGGAGGATTCTTACTACAACTTAATAATGTGACCACTTTGGTTTACTCATAAGCCTATTCACCATTCCAACTACATAACATATATCAGGTCTAGTATTGCATAAATATCTCAAAGAGCCAACCAACTATTTGAGATTGTAACATCTACATCCTCTCCATCTGGATCATAGTTTAGTTTGTAGTTTGTTTTTGCATGTGTGGTTGTAGACTTATTGTTCATCATATTAAACCTCTTCAGCAACCCAAATTCACATTTCATCTAATTCATAATGATTCCTTTTTCAGAAAAATATATCATATTTTCATCCCTAAAAAATATATCATATTTCCAATGTCAGGCATATCGAATGCATTCATCAGCACTTTCTTGAACTTGTTTATCTCAATAGTACAACTTCCTGTTAGAAATATATCATCAACATAAAAACACTCCATAATCACATTGCCATCATAGATATGTTGCACATATAAACCATACTCAATTTCGTATTTTCTGAATCTCTGATGCTTAAAAAATGAATCAATGTTCATATTCTAAGCTCTTGGAGCTTACTTAAGTCCATACAAAGCTTTATGCAACTTGTACACCATCTCTTGTTTGTTCTCTATCACAAATCCAAGAGATTTTAACACATACATTTCTTCTTACAATGGACCATTCAGAAATACAGATTTTACATCTAAATGTATCAGAGGCCAATTCCTACTTGCAGCTATAGCAATCACCATTTTGATTGTTTCATGTCTATCTACAGATGCAAACAATTCAAATTAGCCTAAACTAGATTCATGTAGAAATCCTCTAACTACTAACCTTGCTTTGTGTTTGGAAATTGACCCATGTGTCTTCAGCTTTATCTTGAAAACCCATCTCACACTGATGACTTTCTTGTTCTTTGGCAAAGAAGTCAATTCTCATGTCTTGCTTCTTTCAATAGCCTCAAGTTCTTCCTTCATGACTTTCACCCACACTTTCTTCTTGAGAGCCTCGTTGATACTGATAGGTTCATAGTCTAACATCATGGCACATTGTATGACTTCTCCTTCAAGGTCACCCTCAGTACCACCAACTCAAAATTTTTTTAAGTCTCTTTGGTACCTGTCTAACTCTTTGTGGCCTTTGGAACTGTGCAAGTTCACCTTCAGAGCCAAATACACCTTCAAAAGATGGATTACCACCAGAGTCTGGACTAGCATCAGAGGCTGGACTACCATCAGAAGCTGGATCACCTTCAGAGGTTGAGTCACCTTTAGAGTCAGATTCACCTTCAAAGTTTGAGTCACCTTTAGAGTTAGAGTCTCCTTCAGACTCACCTTTAGACTCAGCTTCAAACTCAGCTTCATGGTCAGAATCACCTTCAAATTTAGAATTTCCTTCAGAGGCAGATTCTCCTTCATAAACACCTTCAACTCCAGAAGCATGATTAAACTTGTTTCAATCCTATGTTTCTGATTCTTTCACTATGACATCTCTGCTGACAGTAACTCTATTTGTGATTGAGAAATAGAGTTTACATGCATCTATAGAGTGGTAACCTATAAGCAATATGACATTGCTTCTGTCATCCAATTTCCTTCTAGTAGCTGTTTACCGTGGTTATTGGTAAACAACCGCTGATCCTCCAAATGGTTACTTATTTGGTTACTCGCAGGATCGATCAGATTGATCCTAAGACATAGGTTGATTTTGAGGTTTTGATTAAATTGGATAATGGTTAAATGACAATAAAATAAAGAGGCTTTAAGTAAATTGCATGAAGAAATAGGCTTGGTAAAATAAATGAAGGCTTGAAGTAAAGGGCTTCGACAGGAAAAGTAAAGCAGAAAGCAAGTAAAATTTCTGGAAAAGTAAATGACTTTGATTAATAAAAGTGGTGTTTCACACATACATTCTCAACAATTCTTTCTCACACGCTGGGTACTCGAATCTATATGAGTGACTTAGTATATAATTGTGAACACACGCGAGAAACTGCGTGAACTACTACTATTTATACTAAAACATCCCAAGTAACCGTCGGGCAGTTACACTGCTTCGAGATGATTCCACTTGGCACGTTCTCAACGTTCGACGCTCCAGATCTTTGCACGTTGCACTTGGTAACCGCTGGAAACCGTTTTCCCTCCAAACGCTTGAACTTCAAACCGTTCCACTCTGAACCATCGAATATCTTCGTCGAGAAGCATCTTCGACGAGAGACACCTTCGACGTCGAAGGCAACCAACTTCTCCCTTGGAAGAAATCTTCTAAGTACAGTGTCATCTTTCGATGGGCATTTCGACAGACCCAGCTGATCGAAAACATCCTTCAGCTTTAATGGCTGATATTAATGAAACAAGGGTGTCGAATTTAAGAGCCAACAAATTGCCCCCCAAGAATGCCTTATTTCGACTCTGAAAGAAAAAGGCATTCTTTGAAATGCCATTCGACACCTGACTTTTCATTCTTAGTCACAAATTAAATTGTGCACTTTTTGTTGTCTTCTACCAACCACTGACAATCCCAAGGAAAAACCATCATTTATCCGTACCTAAGACGTCACTTCAGTACGGCGTGCAGTGTGCCAAACGTCATTTCACAAATTGTCATCATGACAATTCCCAAAAACGAGGGTGCACGCTGCACCCTTCCATTTCTGCAGAACGGCTACAACAACAGGGAGACGCCACGTGTCCCACTACCTTCTGCAACATTAAATGGCATTTAATGTCCTCGAATTTGGAGATTTCCCCCACTACTATAAATAGCGGTAAGTACCCATTGTGGGACTTTTTACGCTAACTTGCTTTCAGAATTCCCCATTTGCATACAAACTCTTGTCAACTTTGCAAACCTCTTGGTCTTCACTTCGTCTTCAACCTCGTTACCAACAATGGCATCTGGTTCTTCCAACGCTCCTAGCGCCAACACTCCCTCTGGAAATGTCAAACCTAGGGTTTTCTCCACCGCTCCAGTAGTGACTCCCACGGGCCAACGAAGGGTCCCTGAGCCTTTGGACATTGCTGTACGTGATGCTTATTCACGCCACCTCATGATTCCGGTTGGATATTCCAACCAAATCTTTGATATGTCTGGCCCATTGTACCCAAGCATTGTTGAGGCCATGAAGATCAAAAGTTACTTTCCGGTACTTGAGAGACTCAAACCGGTTGGATGCTCCAAGAAAGATGCAGAGGATAATGAAGATCCTGCTAAAGAGAAAATCGACCTCCGTTTCTTCAACAAAGGTGTTAGGGCTTTCAGGTCTGGCCCTAGCCTTACTCCTGATTATAGTGCTTGGCTGGAAAAAATGGAGAAACGCCAGGCTTCGATCTGGAAAGACATGGGGATATTCGACCTGGTTATGCTGTCGAAGACAGGTCTTAACTATTCCCCAGAGATGTTGATAGATTCTTTACTCTTCTGGGATTACACCCATTTTACCTTCCATCTTCCCTGCGGAATGCTGACTCCCACGCTCTTCGACATGGCCGCCATCACTGGCCTTCGACCCACTGGGGACTACTTCGACCCGGAGGAAATGTCGGAGGATCAGATTGGATTCTCTGCCACAAAACCAACCTACACCACCTTCATCAATCACTACCACGATAGGTCGACAGATGCTGTGTCGGATGTCGAACATATTGCGTTTCTAGCCTTATGGCTGACACGCTTTGTGTTTTGCTCCAAGTCTCTACAGGTGACTAAGAAGATGGTCACTCTCGCCACTCAACTCCACCATGGCCAAAATATCTGTTTGGCAGAATTGATTTTGGCGAGTCTGTACGAGTCGATTAGCAACGGAGCGACTCTTCTGAAGATCATCGAGAACAGAGCCAGCCTGCTGCTTGCTGGACCTTTTTGGCTGCTTCAGCTGTGGCTCAATGCCACCTTCGAGTCTTTCTTGCCTAAGAAGATTCAAATAAATGAGAAGGCTCCATAAATAGCAAACAGACGCGTCGAAGGAACCAGATTGGCTCTGTTGACTCCAATGGAAGATGGGCTGGAGCTTCAACAAACTTTCACAAACTTCGTTTTGATGTTTGCTAAAAGGAAAGAGTTTGCTTCGACCATGGCTCCGTTTGCTCGACGGAAGGTTGGCCCAGAATGGTTCACAAGGCCACATCCTAGGACGTCGAGTGGTCCTCAGGTTGACGAACATACAACAGTGTGGGAGGCATTTCTCACACCAAGAATAATGCCCCTTCGATTCAAGATCTCTAAGACTCACCTGAGTCTGATCGCGTATCAACCAAACCTGGTGTCTCGCCAGTTTGGTATTATCCAAACACTACCTTCTCCAATTTTTCCAGGGAGAAGTCTATGTTATACTTCTGCAACGACTACACCGAAGAAGCTGCCACTAAGCATATCGGCAGATACGCTGGTCGAACAGTTCTTTCGTTGTTTGACTACCAGCTTAACTTTCTCTGCTCACCATCCTTCGAGGAGTGGTGGAAAAGTTACTACGCTGAGGAGTTTTTCGACGAGAAGGACTTCGTGGATGAGCTTCAGAAATCTTTTGTCCTTGTCTTGGACAAAATAAAGAAATGTAAGTTCATCCTTCCAAATCACTTTGTCTTTCTCTTTCGACTGCTAGCCTGTTAATTATTTTATCTACTTTCAGTTGTTCGAAAGCCTGTAGCCAAGAAGGCTGCAGAAGGCCAACAGGGAGGAGGCCCCTTAACAAAACCTCCACCGCCGGTGAAGACTATAGCGCCGGCGAAGACCACAACAAACCAACAGGGGGAAGGCCCTTCGAAAAAGCCTTCTGCATCGGTAACCAGACTTTCATTATTTTCTTCTGGCTTAGACTTTTTGACTTTCGATGCAACTGCTAAATCGAACTCCAATTGGTTTTTTAGGCACCTTCGCCCAAGAAACGGCCAGCACTGACGGTCGAATCCGGGAGCGATGAAGAAGATGATTCTCCCCCTGCTCCTCTAAAAAGGCGAAAGCTGAAGAAGGACGTTCCTCTTCCTGAGGGTCGAACAATTAGAATAAAGGTTGCTGGGAGAAAGCCCAGGCCACCTCCAGTAATCATTGAGGAGCCAACGGAGGAGGAATTAAACGTTCTTCTCAATAAACCTGTCGAAAGCGACAATTCCAGCCCTGGGGCTGAAGCTACTCTACAGGTAATCTATTTGATCCCTTTGTAACTCAGGTGTCGATACCTACATTCGACTATGTCTCTTTCGAATTTAAAAGACTCTTCTTCTTCTCTTTTCAGGACACCACTGAAAGCTCAGCGCCAAGGACTTCTGAAACATTGGAGTCTGCTGAACTCAGCAGGCCACAAGAAAAAGATTTGGCGAACGATGAAGCCAATACTGAAATAAATGAGGCCAATGCTGAGACAGCAGAAAAACCAGCAGAAGATCCACAAACAGAAGAGCAACAGCCAAAAGAGATTCAGGTGGTGGATCTGTCGGAAGAGAATCGTGACGAAGGGGACCGCGGCAACGCTGGCGAAGAAGATCAAGGTGCCGGTGGCAAAGGGAACCAAGGTGACGCTGGCGAAGGGAACCATGATGACGCTGGTACTGCCGCAGTCCGAGTCGAAGAGAGTCAAGTCGAGGCAAATGCTACTCAACAGCCTCAAACCCAAGACAATGCTGTTGCAAAGGCTGTTACCTCAACAAAGCATAGGTCGAAAGAGGACTTAGAACTCTTGAAGCAAACTGATCCTGTTAGCTATCTGAACGCCATCATCGAGAGAAAAAGTTCGTCTGATGCTAGTCAAGAGGTTCCTACTCTGTCGGGGAAGTCCACTGAAACTTCTCCTCTCGATGAGGCTTTGACGAAGGTTAAGGCTCAGTTTTTCAAGAAGGACTTGATGAAAGCTTTGGAGGGGGACCCTACTGCTCCATCATACTTGAGGGATGTTTTGAATGCCGTAGACTTGTTAGCTGTGCCTCCAGAAGTTTCAGGCTTTATCATGGAGTTACACTCCATTATTGATCAAGTCTCAGAAGATTATCGGCGACAAAGGGGCTTTAATAGCCAGCTTGAAGTGTTATATGGCAAAAGCTCTTCTGCATGGACTGCTGTAGCAAAGACAACTTCTCGAATTGCGGAGTTGTCGAAGCAAAAAGCATCTAAACAAGAAGAAGTTGATGCCATCGATCGAGAGAATGCTTCCCTCAAGGCGCAGATCGAAGAAATAGAGGCTAAGATAAATGCCAATACTAAGCGCAGGGAGGAACTTCTCTCGACTGTTCCAGACACCGAAAGTCAAGCTGAAATCACACAAGGCCTAGAATTTGCTGAGAAAGCTCAATCCTTCGACGATCAAATTGCCAAGCTTGCGCAGGCGAATGCTTTGTGCAACAAAAGATTGGAGCTGCAGCAAACAAAATACCTTCGACTCAAGGACTCCATCCCCTTCTGATTGATTCAGCCTTTTAACCATATTTTGTAATATGTATTCGACAACATTGCCATTTTGGCTAAATTATAAAAATTTTCCATTTTGGCTTCTTTATGGTTAATTTAGTCGTTACTTGTTATTTTATTTTTATCTCTTGGAGTGTAGGTTTGTACTTTTTCAAATATTTACCATTTACTCTCAAGAGCCTTTTATCTTCACCTAGCTCTTCGACTTCATAGGCCCCACCAGAAAAAGTCTGGATAACTCTGAATAGTCCTTCCCATTTGGGTGACCATTTTCCCATGCTTCGATCCCTTCGATCCATGGGAAGAATCACCTTCCAAACTAGTTCTTCAGGCGAAAATACCTTAGGTTTCACCTTTTTATTATAAGAGTCTTCTACTCTTTTCTTCTGAAGCCTGAGTAGGTCAAGAGCGCGCAATCTCTCTTCGTCTAAATCCACTAGTTCGTCTAACATCATATTCCAATAAATTTCAGAGGGAATATCATAATGTCTCTGAACCCTTGCAGATTGAAGACAAATTTCTGCTGGCAACACTGCGTCATGGCCAAAAGTTAGCCTATATGGTGTTGTACCTATGGCTTCTTTTGGGGACGTTCGACAAGCCCACAAAATCTGGTCTAACGTCTTATGCCAATTTTTTGGCTTCTTCCCAACATGCTTTTTTATCAAGCCAATCACTACTTTGTTCGCTGCTTCGACTTGACCATTTGCCTGTGCATAATAAGGCGTTGATGTTAGGAGTTTGAAACCTGTTTCCTGAGCGAATTCCTGCATCTTTCGACCAGTGAAAACTGATCCTTGATCCGTTGTTATAGTCTCAGGGATTCCATATCTAAAGATAATGTTCTTTTGAATAAATTCAATGACATTTTTTTGGTCTACATTGACTAAAGGAATAGCTTCAATCCACTTAGTAAAATAATCAATGCCTACCAATATATACTTCTGACTCTTTGATGATGCTGGTCGAATCTCTCCAATGAGGTCCAACGCCCATCCTCTAAAGGGCCAAGGTTTCACTATCGAGTGAAGTTCGCTTGCTGGTACATGTTGGATGCCTGTATGGACTTGACATTCTTGGCAACCTTTAGCGAACTCGACACAATCTTTCAGCATAGTGGGCCAGTATAGTCCTTGTCGAAACAACAACCATTTCATCTTATGGCCTACTTGGTGAGCCCCACATGCTCCAGCGTGCGTAGTCGAAAGGGCTATGTATGCCTCAGTTTCACTTAAGCATTTTAGCAATACCCCTTCAGGCGTCTTTTTAAATAACTCATTACCCATGAGTACATAACTCAACGCCCTGTACTTTGTTTTTCGTTCTGTCGAAGCTCCTGGATTTTGAAGATAATCCACAATGGGCTTCCTCCAATCTTGCTCTGACAAATTATCTATGAACGAAATTTCGAAGTTACTTTGATCAGCATACCCTAGTTTCGTCGATTCCAAGTCTGTTGGTGATAGACAAGTTGCTTTTATCTTTTCTCGAACTTCGATTGCTCTTTGTAATCTCGTTTTTGAAATCTTGTACCCAGATGCAATTTGTGCCAAGTCGTTGGCTATTTGATTTTCCAATCTGGGTATGTGTCGAATATTGACCGTTTCAAATTTTTTCAATAAACGATTTGCTATCACAAAGTACATAATGAGATTTTCTCTTATGCATTTATATTCTTTTGTGACTTGCTTAATGACCAACTCTGAGTCTCCCATTATTTCGACTCGAGTTGCCCCCAATTCCAACAATATTTCAAGGCCAGTAATTAGAGCTTCATATTCAGCCTCATTGTTCGAACAAGAACCTGATATCTTGTACTTGAATGTTGTTGGAATTTTTTCTGGAGAAATGATCAAGACTCCTACTCTCGTTCCATCTTTATGGCTGGAACCATCGAAGTAGAATTTCCAAGGTTCTATCTCCACATAATTAATATCCTCAACTTGAATTGAGTGGTCGACTATAAAGTCTGCAACCACTTGTCCTTTCACTGCCTTAAGAGGCATAAAGGTCAAGGAGTATTCAGTTAATGCTAGTGCCCACTTGCCAATTCGACTGTGCAAGATAGGTTTCGACAACATGTACTTGAAAACATCAAAATGAGACGAAACATACACATCAACTGGTTTTATATATTGCTTGAGTTTTGTACAAGAGAAATACAGACATAGACACAATTTTTCAACTTCGCTATATCTAGTTTCTGCATCGTTCAAAACTCTACTAAGATAGTAAATGGGTCTTTCGACTCCATTCTCATCTTCTTGGGCTAACATGCTTCCCAAAGTTTTGTCGGATGCAGCTATGTACAATCTCATACTCCTATTGCTACAAGGAGGCACCAAATAGGTGGCTTAGTGAGGTACCCTTTGATTTTGTCGAAGGCTTCTTGTTGCTCTTGCCCCCATTCGAACCCCTCTTTATTCAGTCGAAGTAAGGGTGAAAAGGCCTGAGCTTTCCCACTTAGGTTAGATATGAATCTCCTTAAGAAATTTATCTTGCCTAACAGAGATTGCAATTCCTTCTTATTCGATGGCGCTTTCGCTTCCAGAATAGCCTTCGTCTTGTTCTGGTTGATTTTGATTCCTTTCTTGTGGACAACGAAGCCCAAGAAATCTCCAGCTTTCACACAGAATGCACACTTCAAAGGGTTCATCTTCAGACCATGTTCTCTCATTCTTTCGAACGATTGTCGAATGTGGTCTATATGATTCTTCCTGGAAACTGATTTTATAACAATGTCATCAATATATACTTGCATAAAAGTGTTAATAAAATCATGGAAGATAGAATTCATTGCTCGCTGGTATGTTGCCCCAGCGTTCTTTAGGCCAAAAGGCATCACTACCCATTCGTAAGTGCCTAGGGCCCCAGGGCATCGAAAAGCAGTTTTCGACACATCCTCTTCAGCAATGAATATTTGATTATATCCTGAATAACCATCGAGCATACTCAGGTATTCATAGCCAGCGGCAGAATCGACTAGCATTTCCGCCACAGGCATATGATATTCATCTTTGGGCGTAGCAGCATTCAAATCTCTGAAATCTATGCACACCCTTAATGTACCATTTTTCTTAATTACTGGCACAATGTTTGCAATCCATTCGACATACCTTGTAACGCGTATGAATTTGCACTTCAGCAGTCTTTCGACTTCCGTTTTGATCTTCGACAGTATTTCTGGAGCGAAGCGTCTTGGATTTTACTTGATTGGCAACTGAAGTTCTACCAACCCTCTGTCGAGACCAGGCATTTCGTCGTAATCCCATGCAAAACAGTCCTTGAACTCTTTCAACAATTGGATTACTTCCAACCTAAGTTCTGGGTCAATTTTGGTGCTGATGTAAGTTGGCTTTTTCTCTGACCCTTCGCCTAAGTTGATTTCTTCTAAAGGATCTTGCGCTAACATTTTAATGTTGTTCGACAAGGGGTCCTTTTCGAAGCCTAAAGGCTCATCGTCATAGATGGCGTCGAGCCTCTGTTCCTGCGTTTCTTCTGGCATGATATCAGGAGGTTCTGGATCGAAATCCTTTCCTGGACCTACAGCAGATAACTGTTGATTATTGGCCTGTATGGCCATATACTTTACTTCGGCTTCGAGAGCCGTTATCATCTTTGTTTCGGCTACATAAGCCGAAATTCGCTTCAATGATTGTGACTCAGTCATTATCACTGAATTCACTTCCCCAACCAGTTGGTTAGATATCAGTTAACCCACTGAAGTCTATGTGGGACAAGTCTTCTCTGTCCCATTGGAAACCATGCTCAGGATGCAGGTATAGGGAACAAAAAGTATTTGGCGCTGGCGCCAAGTCGAAGTCAGGTGTTGGACATGGCCCTATGTGAGCCAAGTTCTTGTCGAAATCTGCCAGCTCTAGGTGATTCACTTCGCCCAGGTAATAGCTTTGATCTGCCTCTATGTTTTCGACCATCCCATCTGGACGCCATAGCAGCAGCCTCTGGTGCATTGAGGATGGCACAGCTCCAACACCATGAATCCATTCACGGCCCAATAAAAGATTGTAGTTAGGTTTGGCCGATATGACCATAAACATTGTTGGTCGAAGGATAGATCCTACCTTGGTATCTAGTTGGATCACTCCCATAGTGGTCCCTATGCCGCCCTCATAGTTCGACAAGACCATGTTGTGAGGCTTGATGTCCTCATCCCTTTTGCCAACTTTCCTTAGCATAAAGTGAGGAATAATGTTGATGGTTGCCCCACAATCCACCAAGATTTTATTCACTGTAGTTTCTTCGAGTTTAGCCCTTATAAATAAAGGCTTGAGGTGATTTTTCATCGCCTCTGTAGGTGGTTCGAAGAAGCCATTTTGTTCCTCAGTAGTGCCATTGTCCATGACGAAATAGCACACTGGCCTATGTTTGGCCATTTCTTGCTCCACTTCCCAGTCACTTGTTTCGACCTCCACCTGTCAGTTGAATTCTCTGGGCAGCACCGAGACTATATTCACCATTATGTCCAAAGTATCATCAGACTCAGAACCATCTTCGTCCTCGATTTCACCTTGGTTAGGCCAAACTAGCCTGTTGGTTACTGGCTCTCTTTCCAGAGGTTTCCTTTGCTTCCTTAGAGGAACATTTGAACTGGTTTCTGCCTTTGGTTCATTGGCAGCCTCCCTCTCAGCTTTTCGTCTCCTTTGGTATCTCCTCCATTGAGATCGAGACATGGGATTTTTCCCTTTGTAGTTGCTTGACACTTGTGCAACTTTAGGTGCAGCAACTTGAGGCTCTTTCTTTTGTGTTAAAGATGAACCCCTTGGCACGTCGAAAGAGTGCCATCTCTCCTCACTTGGCCTCTTTCGACCAGATGTTTTGTACCAGGTATCTACCGGCACATTAGTTGGAGGCCTGAAAGTCAATGGCCTCTTTTCTTGGTTTGAACCTCTTTGGGAGGCTCTTCTGGGATCATGTCGAAGATCAACATTTTCCCTTCTCTTATTTGCTGCTCTTACGCCTTGAATGTGCTCAGCAGCTTTTTTGTCAAAGATCGAACTGCATCTTGGACACAACATCACCTCTGACTTCTTTTTCTAGCATCTTTTCAGAAAATCTGCCAGATTTTCATTTTCCCGAGGGAAAGCAGTCTTGTTAGCTTGTTCTTGCCTCATGGCCTCCTCTGATGCTTTTGGGTCAGAGACTTCGACCATGTTGACATTCATTGCATCTTTGTTGGCAAGAGTCAACTGCTTCATTTGAATCTCCAAATTCTCCATCTGGCCTTGAACTGTGGCCAAGTGAGAACTGGGTTTTGGTCCAGTTTTTTGGGCTTCAACGGTCTCCAGCTTTGGGCTTTCGACCGCTTTCTGAACCGCTTCAATTGTCTTTCTGGATAAATTCCCAGAAAAACTGCCAAAGATTGGCATGTTGATATGGTCCTTTGAGACTTCGAACATCGTGATTCCTGGCCTCTTCGACTGGCTCCTGGATGCCTCGATCACGTTCACCTCAGAAGGCTCAGCATAGTGGGCTTCAGCCTGCAACGGATTTGAGTCGACAGCCATGGGGGTCTTGTCAGCAAACTTCAACCTCCCTTCTTCGATAGCGTCTTGCACAAGATTCCTGAAAAGAAAACATTGAGAAGTTTTATGGCCCAAAAAATTATGATATTTGCAAAAGCCTCTCTTCTTTCTTTGATCAAGAGGAGGCACTTTTACCCCTGGGGGTACTATCATTTGGCCATCTTTTACAAGCAAGTCAAAGATCTCATCATATTTTGTAATGTCAAAACTATAAGTCTTTTTGGGGAACCTATCGTTGGTCCTTTCTGGACCAATGGGATTTTTCCCACTTGAGGGGACTAACAGTTTGCAAGAGTATGGTGGCCCTTGTTTTAGTTCCGCTAAATCGACTTCTCCTTCTTCGACAGTTATAGTATCGTCGAAGGGTTCTGGATCTTCGTCATCCATCTCAACATACGCTATCCTCTCTCTCTTATGAGTTTTCGTTGCCTTTGCTTTTTCAGCTTTGAGGCGTTCTACCTGTCGAACTCTATCGGCCAGTTGGGCCATGTCTCTCAGGTATTTAGTGTCTAACTTCTTCCTAATGGAATAATCTAAACCGCCTGCGGCTATTTCGACTAACTCATGTTCCGGCACTTGTGTAAAACATCTTGCCTTGAGCAACCTAAACCTATTTAGATATTCGTCTATAGGTTCAGTGAAACGTCTCTTTACACTGGCCAATTCTTTCAGGCTTATCTTGGTTTGCCCCATGTAAAATTGCTCGTGGAACAATCTTTCCAACTGGGTCCAATGATGGATCGAATTGGGGGGGAGAGTTGTAAACCAAGTAAAAGCGTTCTTTGTTAAAGAACTTGGGAAGTACTTAATCCTCAGGTTTTCGTTATTCGAAATATCTCCTGCTTCGATCAAGTATCTCGCCACATGTTCGACAGTAGATTCTGTCGTGTCCCCAGAGAACTTAGTGAATTTGGGGACTTTACATCTAGGAGGTAAGTCTGTTTGTAACACGTATTCTGACAACGGGGATGTGAAGTTGGGCCTTCGAAAGCCCATGTTCATCCCATTTTGAGTCATGATCCTTTCGATCATGGTTGCCAGATTATTTTCCAAACCCATGTTTTGGTATTGGATATGCTGAACTACTTCGTCAGCATTTTGGTTTCTGTTAACTAACCTTACCTCTGGGGTTATTACCCTAGGTTCCTCGACAGGTTGCTCCAATCGTGCCCTAAGGTTTTCTTCGACAGGTTGTTGGACCTGGTTGATAGTGGTCTCTTCCTCTAAGAACACACCCTGGTTTCCCCTTATTTGCGCCCTTTGGGGCTGTCGAATAGGTTGGGGTACTCCAAAGAAATCAGCCAAACGCGTCATTTGCGCCGTCATCTGCTGATTCAATTGAGTAGTGTTTTGTATTAGAGGGTTCAGCACTGTACTTAGAGTTTGTGCCAACATTTGAACCATATCATGGTTGCTTTCGTCCATTTATTGCCTCAAGACTGCTGTCGAGGCATTTATAAGGCCATGTGCTACTTGGGACATTCCTCCTAAGAAATGGGTCCTATTTCTATTCACCATACCTACTCCAGAACCTTGGAGTGGCGAAGAGGCACTCACTAAAGGGTCTAAAAAAGTGGACGCAGCATTCGTCAGGCTAGCCAAGTCAGAAGTTGGCATGCCATAGAGTGGTTCTCGATTATGACCGCCTGTCATAAATCCTGGGGGAACAAAAGGCCTTGTGCCTAAATTTCCCCTTGGTGGGGGAGTTCCCAAAGGCACTCTGGGGCCTGTGAACGGAGGTAATGGCCCCGTTGCTGTGACCGTTACTGCTGGCGTCGAACCAGCGGTTATCGCTTCACTTACGGTCGGGATAACCGTTGCTCCCACATTCGTTTGTGGGATTTCGTTATT
This sequence comes from Vicia faba, assembly GCA_948472305.1. NCBI lineage: Eukaryota > Viridiplantae > Streptophyta > Magnoliopsida > Fabales > Fabaceae > Vicia > Vicia faba. Next base: position 1,277,074,109 of record OX451739.1, read on the forward strand.
GTTTGGCGGATTCGCCATCTCTTCCCTTCTTCTGGCAGTATTGTTATCGTTAGTGTATATCCTACCACTTCTCAATAACATGCAACACTCCTCGAAAAAGATGAAATTATTTTCAAAAATCAACACACAGTCCCACCAGGTGTGCCAATTTGTTTACCGTGGTTATTGGTAAACAACCGCTGATCCTCCAAATGGTTACTTATTTGGTTACTCGCAGGATCGATCAGATTGATCCTAAGACATAGGTTGATTTTGAGGTTTTGATTAAATTGGATAATGGTTAAATGACAATAAAATAAAGAGGCTTTAAGTAAATTGCATGAAGAAATAGGCTTGGTAAAATAAATGAAGGCTTGAAGTAAAGGGCTTCGACAGGAAAAGTAAAGCAGAAAGCAAGTAAAATTTCTGGAAAAGTAAATGACTTTGATTAATAAAAGTGGTGTTTCACACATACATTCTCAACAATTCTTTCTCACACGCTGGGTACTCGAATCTATATGAGTGACTTAGTATATAATTGTGAACACACGCGAGAAACTGCGTGAACTACTACTATTTATACTAAAACATCCCAAGTAACCGTCGGGCAGTTACACTGCTTCGAGATGATTCCACTTGGCACGTTCTCAACGTTCGACGCTCCAGATCTTTGCACGTTGCACTTGGTAACCACTGGAAACCGTTTTCCCTCCAAACGCTTGAACTTCAAACCGTTCCACTCTGAACCATCGAACATCTTCATCGAGAAGCATCTTCGACGAGAGACACCTTTGACGTCGAAGGCAACCAACTTCTCCCTTGGAAGAAATCTTCTAAGTACAGTGTCATCTTTCGATGGGCATTTCGACAGACCCAGCTGATCGAAAACATCCTTCAGCTTTAATGGCTGATATTAATGAAACAAGGGTGTCGAATTTAAGAGCCAACAGTAGCATATGGTACATGTTTGTAACAAATAGAACTAAACACCTTCAAATGGCTCACACTTTGCTTTCTTCCAGTCCACTTCTCCAAAGGAAATATTTACTTTAAATTCTTAGTTGGACATCTGTTGAGCACATATGTTGTCGTAGTAACAACTTCACCCCAAAATCTTGTCGGAGGATGGGCTTATAGATGCCATCTGGAGATGTGACAGAATCTTGCCGGGGGATGGGCTTATAGATGCCATCTGGAGATTGTTGATAGGTAGTTTGAGAGAGCGACAGAATGATATCTAAATCTGGATCGTATTTGAACTGTATTTGAAATTGAGATCTGTATGAGTAGCAGAATGACTTCCGGGTATGGAACGTATCTGTGCCGTAACTGGGATCTGGATAAGTGACAGAATGACTTCCATGTCTTGGAATGTATCTGCACTTGAAGTTGATAGTTGAATCTGAATGAGACATAGGATGGCTTCCGTGTCTGGAGCATATCTAGTATGTGCCTAATTGTTGACGTCTGAACGAGTAGTAGAATGACCGCCGTGTCTGGGGTATATCCATACTGTATCTGAATGAGTGACAGAATGTCATCCGAATCTGGATCGTATCTGGACCGTCTCTTGAATGAATCTGGAATAAGCAATAGAATAGCGTCCGGATCTGGAGCATATCTAAGCTATCTCCGAAAGGAATTCTGAATAAGCGATAAAATAGCCTCCAGATTTGGAGCATCTCTAAGCTATTTCTCAAAGGAAATCTGAATAAGTAAAAGAATAGCATCCGGATCTGGAGCATCTCTAAGCTATCTCTGAAGAGAAATCTGAATAAGCAATAGAATAACATCCGGATCTGGAGCATCTCTAAGCTATATCTGAAAGGAAATCTGGAATAAGTATCGGAATGTCGCCAAATCTGGGCCGCATCTGAACTATCTCTAGAAGGAAATCTGAATAAGCAATAGAATAGCATCCGGATCTGGAGCATCTCTCAGCTATCTCTGAAGGGAAACTCTGAATAAGCAAAAGAATAGCATCCGGATCTGGAGCATCTCTAAGCTATCTCTGAAGGGAAACTCTGAATAAGCAAAAGAATAGCATCCGGATCTGGAGCATCTCTAAACTATCTCTGAAAAGAAACTCTGAATAAGCAAAAGAATAGCATCCGAATCTGGAGCATCTCTAAGCTATCTCTGAAAAGAAACTCTGAATAAGCAAAAGAATAGCATCCGAATCTGGAGCATCTCTAAGCTATCTCTTAGGGGAAACTCTGAATAAGCAAAAGAATAGCATCCGGATCTGGAGCGTCTCTAAACTATCTCTGAAAAGAAACTCTGAATAAGCAAAAGAATAGCATCCGAATCTGGAGCATCTCTAAGCTATCTCTGAAAAGAAACTCTGAATAAGCAAAATAATAGCATCCGAATCTAGAGCATCTCTAAGCTATCTCTTCAATCTCTTCAATGTATATAATTTTCCTGTCTGGTTTCAGGTATAGATCTACAATCAATCGCTCACAGATATGCCCTGGCTAGATACAGGTATCGAATCTGGAACTTTAAAAAAGGTTGGTCGAGATAGCTTTCATGGCTGGATACAGGTGTATACCTCTGACCTGAGAATGAAAGATGACTTCCTGGCTAGATACAAGTATTAATCTTCAATCTCTTCATGCAGATACTTTCCTGGCTAGATACAGGTATAGATCTACAATCAATCGCTCACAGATATGCCCTGGCTAGATACAGGAATCTAATCTGGAACTTCAAAAGTTGATGGTAATATCTTTTGACCTTTTCCTGAAAAGGTAAAACATTAGTTATATGCAATGTCATGATGTATGAAATGCATGATGTCATGATGTTTTCAGGAATAAATGAGATTGTGTCATATGCACTTTATCATGTATGTAAACAGGAAGTATGAAATGTGAAATGTTTATGAATGTATTTCCGTCTGGGAAAATAAATCCTTGACAGATGCCGGGAAGTTAAATCCTGGGCTGATGTTGAAGAGTAGAGTTCTTCGTTTCCGCTGGGGATGATGAACGAAGATGGTTGCAAGAATAAACCGGCAGGAGAAGATGACTCCGTTGAGGAATAAACTTGATGAAAAGATTACTTTGCGGGGAATTACTCTGTGGGAAGAGATGCTTCGCTGAGATTTTAACGATAACTCCATTGGGGATTCCGTTGGTCAGCTTTGTTGAGGGATTTTGATGAACTCCGCTGGGGATAGGAAGAACTTCGCCGAGGACGATCTTTCCGTTGCAATTTGCTGAGGATAACCCAGTTAGACTCTGGTGGGGAATAACCTTTGGATATGGCTGGGGAGAGATAGTTGTACTCTGCAGGGGACAAGCTTCCAGAATCTACTGGGGAGGATGATTCAACTTTCCTGGGGAAACTTTTTGGACTGCACTTGGGAATGGCTCCACTGGGATGTCTGTATTCCGCCGGGGAACAATCTTATATTTTTGTCGAGGAATATTAAGACTGCCGGGGATGCTTGCTGAGGAATATCTGTACTCCGTTGGGGAATATTGAGATCTTCTGGGGATACCCAATTTCTTCAGGGCTGACGGTAGCCTAACTCTGCTTGGGGAGAGTGTCGCTGACTTGCTGGAGATACTGTGCCTTTTAGGGCTGACGGGAGACCAACTCTGCTTGGGGAGAGTATTGCTGAATCTTGCCTTACTCTGCGGGGAATGAAGGTATCTTGGTCAAATTCTTCAGCTGAATCTACCTTTATACCTGGAGGACAGAGCATCTGTACAGTTTGGACAACTCTTATTGCCCCAACTTTTATGGGAGAAGGTACCTGTGGAGGTCTTGATAAATGCCGATTTGACAAATCTTCTTCTCGTAGGCAAGTGACGAGATGCCGGGACATAGTCGTACGCTGTGATCCCTAACTTTTGCCTGGACCGCCCTTTCGGGTTTTCAGTCCACCGGGATACCCATTTTTGCCCAAGCCGCCTTTTCAGGTTTTCGACTTGCCGAGTGTACAGATTTTTCATTTTCATCCCTTATTTTTGCCCGAACCCTTTTGGTTCGCCGGGAAGCCCTTATTTTTGCCTAGGTGTGTCAACCTAGCGGGTCTTTGATTATGCGTAGTGTTTTTTTTACTATGTCCATGCTCTCAGAGTGTAGGGAGTTGTCACTGTCAGTAGTGTTGCATTGCCAAACTACCAGAAGATGTTTGATCGTACCGGATTTGTTGCTGGAATTCATGCCCAATGCCCCAAGTGACTCAGGCGGAGATTTGCCCCTGGCTATTTGGCATTTTGCGAGATTCCTTGAATCTTGACTTAACTACCCCAGATGATGGATAATGATCATGCCGTGCCCCTTGATTGGAAGTGCTTTTGTTCACTAGATATTCTTCGTGCGAACTTCTATGCTGTTTGAACAAATAGTCATATGCAAACAATATTATTTCAAGAATGCAAAGCTTATGTCTGTCTTGAAGTTTTTGAAAATGCAGTTTTCAATAAAACAAGTGATTTTTTTGTAAAATGTGATGTCAACTCAATATTTTACAACGAGCCCTACAGGAGTCAGGATACCTTTCGTAACAGTATGCTTTCGAACTAACCCATGCTTCAGCTAGGACTTTTTAGGGTTATAACGTGGCCTGGTTCACGGTTTAAGAAACAAAGGATAAAGGCTCAAATTTTATTTGTACCCACCTGCTCTTCGTGATGTTCTTCGGTCCTAAACTCAGCTAATCGTGCATCAGATCTTGTTTGAATCCTTGCTCTGATATTTCGGTGATGGTTCGGATACTGATAGTTTATTTTGAGTAGGCAGTCATTTCTTTTTGTTGAGGGTTTGTAGGACCTCTTTCTTTTTGGTTTTATTATCCCTGTCTTTTTGCCTGAACTGTTTCTTTTGTGATTACAGTTAGCGGGATGCCCCAGTTTTTGTAAGTCTCCTTCATAGGTTTTGACTTATTGGGCTTTTCTCTTTTAAGAGATTGACTGCCTACGAAATAAGGAACCACCACTGTATTTTGTTTCAGAAGGACCTCTTTGATGTCATTCATTGTGCACCTGGATCAACTGAGAGAACTACCCTACCCCAGGTTATGATTAAGGGTTTTAATTTTTGAAAAGAAAAACTCCGACTTCTTTGGCTCAAAGGGGTTGACGAGGGATTATCTTCCTTATAACTCCACTATTTAGGATTTGAAACAATGCATGTACCTCATCATCGGGGTCTGTTCAAAAGCATACTGTAAAGATCGTGGTATCGTTTTCGTCATCCTCCCTCAAAAGGCTTAGAATTTTTTAATCGAGAGTTTGAACATCACAAAAAGGAAATATGCAATTTGAATATAGTGGATACGAATGGATTGATCCAAAACAGACATAAGCAATGCATTGATAAAGTAATAAAGTTTAACATGAATAAATGTTTGAATAAGCAAAGAAAAATACAACTTCAGAATTCAAATGAACAAAAGTTTTTTAGTTTAAACTAGTCATCTCAGATGGAGAATTCTCAGCGGAAGATTTTCATCTCGCCATCCGGCATGAACTTCAGCACCCTTTCGTCGATCAAGTCTTGGATCTTGTTCTTCAGAGTCCAACAGTTGTCGGTGTCATGTCCTGGACCGTCAGAGTGGTATGCACACCTTTCATAGGGATGATAGGTAGGAGCGGAAGTATTTGGGTTCCAGGGAGGAGCCTTTAATGTAATCAGCCATGTCTTCAACATGTGTTGTAGCGCTTGAGTTGGTGACATGTTGATCTTGGTAAATTGCCTCCTGGGCTTGTTTGTCTTGCTCTGATCAACCTGTTGTTTTTGGTGAGGTTGTTGTTGGACCTGTGAGGTTGTAGCAACTTGGAGAGGTCCATTCTTCATCAAACCAAACCTTTGACTTCTCGGAAGTTAATTAATGACTTGATCCTCAGCCTTGACTATTTGCTTCATACTGTTGTATCTGTCTTGATGAAGCTGGTTGATCACGGTTCTCAACTCTTCTTGCTCCCGAGCTAAGCCTTGGATAAGAGCTATCTGCCCTAGCATTTGGGTTTTCATTGCATCTACCTCAGCCTGCAGATGTTTCAGCCGTTCGTCCTTACTGTCTTCAGGACTCTTCTTGGCCAAATTCCCCATGAGGAGTGTTCTCAACTCTTCCTGCCCCTTGGATAGGCTTAGGAAGATTTCCCTGAACTGAGTCTCTTGAGTATGAAGATCTTGTTGGAGAGCCATTGCTGAAATAAACAGCGAGAATATGAGAGACCTGTATCAGATGACCAGTTATGCAATGATATGTATGATATATGTATGCAATGTTTTCAAGGATCTCGCGGGATAGACAAGAAAATTGTTAGAATTTGAATCCGGTAGCTTGATGGAAGGAACTTCATGTTGTTGAGAGTCCTTCTTCAAGAGTCAAAGCTCACCATATCGAGTGGGTCATAGCCCCTGACTCAAGTTATCATGTTTTGATTCTGAACAACCTTGGCTAGAGGAAAATAAATCCCCTTTGCCCCTTGCTAGACATTTGGTTCATTATGACCTGCACCACAAACCCTTGAGATCCTTGAAACGGTTAAGGAAATTCTATGGTATGATGTTATGATGCGTATGATGTTATGCATGTGGATGCAAAAGTGTGAGGTGTAAGTAAGCCCTGTAATAAGTCCAGATTAAGGACCGTAAACAAAACCTGCAAGGAACTCATGTTGTCAGATAACAAGAATGTGCAAGTAGTTCAAGTTTGAAGGCACACAAGTCACACAAAAGAGCCCTTAGATTTCAGGCCGGCATGAAGTTTAGGTACTACCCTCTTTCAGTAGGTGGGCTCATAACCTGTCCTATAAAAAGTAATCGGGTTCTAAGGAGTTTAATATCATTGGATTGTTTTCTATGTTCATAGTTTTGATTTAGCCACTGAACTGGCGATCAAAATATTCCAAGAAAACAACCCTCAATGAGTGTAGTATCGAGTATCTACCAACTTCGGACTGCACCAAAGTCGGTCATCTCACTACCCCTAAAGAGGCCAGGATGGTCAAGTAAGGTTCCTAAGGTCAGTTGATGCTTCACGACACCACGCGGCGGCCCCATACTCTCCTTGACTTGACTCAAGGGTTACCAGTACTCACCAAAGTGCCACATCAACGTAGCAACTGCTTCAACCGTGTCGGTATACCCCACACAGTTCCCTCATAGTTTGTTGCTACTTCTAAAAGGTATGCCCCAGATCCGGGTTAGGATCTATGAAACTCCGATACAAGCCCACAATATTAAAGCAATCAAAGCAAGCAATTGAAAACAAGAGTGGTCTAATCCTAAGGTACACCTCACTTATGATGTCCCCAGCAGAGTCGCCAGTTCTGTGATCGGTGGAAATAGAACTGATTGTTTTGAAATGCTGGTTCGCGAAATGTCGCGGTAAGCAAGAGTCGCCACCGTCTTTTATTTTCTCCAATAAGGAAAGGACAAAAGCACAGCAAAATTCCTTTTCGAGATGTTTCTCGGTTCGAGAGGTAGATTATAGAAAGGGAAGGTGTTAGAACCCTTTCTATCTGTGGTTATCCACGGGCTCTTAGGTACTTGCTCACTATGTTTTCAAAAATGTTTGCTTTTCTTTGTGTTTGTGGGTTTGAAAAAGTTTAGTTTGAAAACTTCTAGGTAACTCTTGTATCAGTCCTCAAGAGTGTATGAAGTGTTTGTTTGAAAACTTTTTGAAAGTGTAGGTGCGAAAAGTTGTTTTTTGTTTTGAAAGAGCAAGTACCCAGGAGAAATCTACCTACCCTAAGGAATTAAGCTGTGTAAATGTCCTTTAGACAGTACTATCCCACTATTGAGAAGTAGGTAGCACCGTCGTTGGAGTTATTCGGGTCAATTCGATTATAGGGACATGTGTGGTCACCAAAGCAATAGTAGGACGCCTTAGCGGTAACCCTAATGTCCTAGATCCTTTTTTCATCTGAGGCAACTGTTTCGAGGCAACTGGATCTTTAGACAGGAGGGCGACCTCTAAAACACCCTATACTCAATGACCACGTCGAGGCAACCAAGTGAGGCGTACCCTAGGAGTGGCATGTGCGAGTGTGTCAGGTTTCATGTTTAAGTTATCTTTGCACATTTATCATGGTGAGCTATGAGTTGATTTTATTTTTCAGGCAAGTCTTGTCATGCATAGTTAACAGTTAATAATTGTGCGGAAAGTAAATCTACGATATTACAAGGCGTCGGGTATTTACATCGCCAAAAACATAACCCTTGAAAAGTAAATTGCGAGAAAAAATAAATAAAGCGATAAAAGGTCTAATTACGCTATTACATCCTCGGAACAGTTACATAAATATAATCAAAAAATAATATGCGCGCGATAAAAATTAAATCGGGAACGTCCTTAGGGTTTTGACCCTTTTTGAGAAAAGAATGGAATTTTGATCCTTTTTGCAATTAATTAATATTAAACCTAATTCTAATTAATTAAATAATTAAAAGAAAAAAAGTATTTTTTTAGTTTTTTATGTTTTTTATGAAAATAAAATAGGATTAAAATTGTCAAAAGAAAAAAAAACTAATTCTAGATTGATTTTATTTATTGTGAAAAAAAAGAGTCAAAGTTAACCTAATTAATTAAATTAATTATATTTAGAATTTATTTACAAAATAATAATTACAGGTGAAATTGATAAATAATAATAATAATAAAAATATTAGTTTTCAGAATTTATTATGAAAATAGTTAATTAAGTTAATTAAAGAATAATAATGATAATTAAATAATAATAATAAAAATTAAAATGTAAAAGAAAAAGGAATAGAGAAACCAGGGGGTGCTGGGCCAGCTTTGGGGGTGAAGAAGCAATTTCTCAGGCCCATTAACAATCAAGCCCTTCTGACTTTCTGGATTGCCCAGCGCATGGTTGACTAGAGAACACCATGGTCATCCACTCATGCCCTTCAGATTTATGCTTGTGGCCACTTGGCGCCTGGGATTGGAAAGTGCATGGTGGAACACCTTTAAATGTCTGCATGTGAATATGTAAGAAAAAATAGAAACAAGCGTTTTGGGGGACCTGGGAATCGAACCCAGGTCCAAATGATCACCAGCCAGCGCACCATCCACTGAACCACTTGCATGCGTTTGTTATTAAGATAATACTCAAATAATATATTGGGAAAATAATAACTATGTTGTAAAGCAAAACAAACACGCGCGCTTTTTGAATCACCCAACCACGTATCACCACCTCATCATCGTCTTCACTGAACCTGCAAAATACATGTTAGATAGCGGAGGTTTTTAACCCCCACAAAACATCATGAGGAAAAATAGCGATTAAGCCTATGATGAATATAAATATTTCGCGATGGTCTCAGTGTGTTCGTCTCGTCCTGACGGTCTCAACCATATGCCTTAGAGATCCCAATTTTGCCTGGTTACTGAATCCCCAAATTCAAGGTTTATGAACCCTAAAATTTGTCAATGGTAATTCGTGATTTCGCGTGTTATAATTCAATCAACCTGTACCATTAGCTTCATAGGAGTTCTAGCAATGCAAAACACACAAAAAATCACGTTAATGATGCATGAATAATGAGTTACGATTATGGAAAAAATCATCAAACCGTGTGACTGTTCTTGGTGGTTTCTTGGGCTTTAGCGTGTGGTTTTGATTGCAAAACGTTCCTCACACCTCCAGCAACGTATTTGAATCCACAAATTGCTTTGAATTGTCCTGGAACCTGGAAAAGAGTTTTCAAGTTTCTTGAGTTTTTTTAAAAAATTGCTATGGCTTTGTCTGCAGTGTTTTCACGTCCATGGCATTAGGTTTAGCTTGTGTATATATAGTAGCAGAGAATTAGGTTAAATCTTGGCCAAGAAATCCATGGAATTGATGTTTGTATATTTGATTGAAAATCAAATATTTTTTAATCTTTTTGATTGGAAAAACTTGCCAAACTTGGAGATTCTTGTCCCTTTGATTTACACACGAATTGCCAGCATATCTTGAGCTTGTTTGCTTCACAAAAAGATTGAAAAAAATCAAATCTTTGAATTTCCTACAATTTAAATTAATTAAATGAATTAAAATCAATTAAAAATCCAATTAATTAATAAAAATAAGAAAATAAATTCAAATAGGCTTGATGGGTCGTGCATAGGCCTTGGATAAAGTTTCAAGAAGAAATTTGAGGCCCATTAGCAAAAACAAAGTGTTTTGAGCAAAGTTGACTTTTGCAAATTCACAAAAATTTCCCAACTTCTCCAATGCATATCTTGCTCAATTTTGATCCTATGAACATGTTCTTGGACATTTTGGAAAGGTCTTGAAGTCCTCTAACCAATGCCTTTGGTCCCATGTCATTTGGATTTACCAATCTCAAGTTATGGTCTTTTACTTAAAGTGCATTTTTGTTGACTTTTGAAATTGACCTATAATGTAGAAATTGATAACTTTTTGTGAGAACATTTATTGGACTTGGAATGTGAAGATGAGTTGTAGGAAATGTAATTCCCTTCAAAATTAGCATTGGATGGGATTTTTCTGATGAACCATGAAAAAGTTATGCCTTGGTCAAGATACAGTTGACTTTTCTACTGTCCAAAAATAGTAACTTTTTGCATTTTGATGATTTTTGAGCCATGCTTGTGGAATCATGATCAAGACTTGATCAAATGATGATTGTGGACTCAAAATGAGATGTTGGCCAAAAATTCTGACTTTTGACTGCAAAATGACCATTTTACCCCTACAGTTGATTGTGAAGCAAATGGAGCTTTTGACTGTGTAATTTGGCATTGTGAGTCTTGCAACTTGGCATGTAGGTGCTTGAGGATGTATATGGGCATATGAGACTTGATTGAGCCATTGAAAACCTCCAATTCCTTGAAAGAACCAAAACCCTAATTTCAGTTGGCTTAGGAGGTGTTTGGATTGTGCAATCCTTGAGCAATCTTGAACCATTTGAAGATGATTCTTGATAAACCTTGAGGAATATGAGAGGGAAAATTTTGGGGTACAACACATACCATACATCCTTAATCAAAGTAGTTTTGTTATTCTGCAACTTCACTCTCACATTTCCCATTCCTTCAGTATTTAGATACTTATCATCAACACATGTGATCATGGTCTCTTAACTAGAGTCAAAATCAAAAAGTCATTGCTTGTTTCCAGTTAAGTGATTTGAGAAACCAATGTCCACATACCATAAATCTACCATGTTTTCTCCTTAATTCTCAGATGCCATCAATAGCACAGGTTTATCCTTTAAATCTCCTTTGGATACATTGTCTTCTTCATACTTGTTTTCTTTACTTGACCATCAATCATAGGCAAAATGGTCAATTCTGTTATAGTTGTAGCATTAGACCTTTCTCTTATCAAACTTCTCTTTTTTCTTCTAAACATTCTTCTATTTTTTCTATTCAAAAGAAGAAGGTTCTTACTTCTAAACATTCTTTTTCTTGTTCTCTAGCCATGCTTGCTTCTTGTTCTTCTTAACAAAAGAAGTCTTCAGAGGCTGTTCAGACTCTCTTGCAGAGTTTCTTTCAGTCATACGCAACTCTTATGCTTTTGAGCTACTCTGACGTTCTTCAATTATCATAATGCTAATGCCTTTAGAATATCCTATGGCTACAACTATGTAATCAAACTAAGGAGTAAGTAATCTGAGTACCTTCTCGTTGATAACTTGTTCAGTGAAAGTTTCCCCACAAACCTTTATCTCATTCATGATCGAAGTCACTTTGAAGATGTAATATGGTACCTTCTCATTGTTCTTCATGCTGAGATTATTGCTTACATAGGGACTACAACTTCACTTTCTTCACTGATGCATCACCACCATAGCATTGCACCAGTGATCCCATGCAACTTTTGTCGTCGTCGCATTGGCAATCTTCTCAAACACCTTTGTATCCACACACTTATGGATATATAACAACACCTTATGATCCTTCTTCCTTGTTTTACGTTGCGTATTTCTTTGAGCATTTGTTGCATCTTCTGAAACCGACGCGTGTAACTGTTATTGACGAGATCAAGAACATCTTGAGCTCCAAATAATACATGCATTTGAGTCGACCCTCGATTCTAGTTCTTTATGTTGAATACTAGAAGCTTTGTGTTCAAGCTATCATTTATACCGTTCATCTTCGTTCTTGTGCAAATCACTTAAATCTCAAAAAACACTCGTGTTTCCCAACTCTAAGAATCAAGAAATGTGATTCTTCTCCGATTTCGAACTTCGATTCAGGGTAAATTTGAGGAACAAAATCAATCACACACCTCACATACACTTGTGTTTGCCTAAATCAGAACCGAAGCTCTACATACCAATTTGTTGGAGTTCACACTTCTATTGATGCACAAGAAGCTTTGATGAAGATGAAGATGAATATATATATATATATATATATATATATATATATATATATATATATATATATATATATATATATATATATATATATATATATATATATATATATATATATATATATATATATATATATATATATATATATATATATATATATATATATATATATATATATAGAGAGAGAGAGAGAGAGAGTAACTAACTTTCTATCTAAAAATGTAAAAAATGAATTATGTTACTGTTGTACCCCAAAATTTGTCCTCCCATATTTCTCAAGACATTACAAGAAGAATCCCCAAGTTGCTCAAGAGATGGACAGTCAAATCATCTCCTAAGGCAGTCAATTCAAAATTAGGGTTTTGTGTTGCATCAAGGTCCTTACATCCAAATGACCCCAAGTTCTCCCCAATGTCCTAATATGCTCTCAAGTTCATCCAGGTCAAATTTCAAGCCTTGCAGAGGAAGTTTGGTCAGTCAATTGCTCAAGAGGCCCAAAAATCGATTGTGCTAGGGCAAAAGTCAATTGTGATCTATGGACAGTCAAACCTCAATATTTTTTGTCAACATTCTCATTTTTAAGGATAATTCATCATTTTATCAAGGGTTGATCATGATTCATCAAGGATTGCTCAAGATTCATCAAGATTCAAAAGTTGCTAAATTAAGGTTTTGTAGGAAAAGTCAACTCAACTTTGACCAAGCATAACTTTCTCATACTTTATGAGAAATGACCCATAAAAATCTCATTTTTAATAGGATGCAATTTCCTACAATCCATCTTCACACTCCAAGATCAAGAAATGCACTCACAAGAAGTTACAAATTTGGACATTATAGGTCATTTTTGAAAGTCAACAAAAACACCTTTTTTTTCCAAAGCTTATAACTTGAGCATGGAACATCAAAATGAGATGAGACCAAACGGGTTGGCTATATGAAATCTCAAGGTTTCTAAAAAGTCCAAGAACACCTCCAAAAGTTCAAAATTGAAGAAGTTATGCATGGTTGAAGTTGGGCATTTTTCCAAAATTGCCAAAAGTCAACTATCCCAAAAACTCCAATTTTTGACAAAAGGGCCCACTTTTTTCCACTTGATTTGATCTTGTCATACCACACATGTGTCATATCTTCAGTTTTGTGCCAATTTATTAATTTTTCTATTTTATTTGATTTTTATTGATTTAATTCATTTTTAATCAATTTAAATCCAAATAAAATCTAAATATTAATAACTTGTGATCTTTTTGATTGATATAGGTTTCAATTATCATCATGGACCAAATCAAATCCGAATCATGCCATGTTATGAACAAAATATTGGTTTTTGACACTTTTGGAAGCTTTGTTAATGGAGAATAAAATCAAATCTTCAATCATCAATTCACATGGATTCAAAGCCCAAAATTAAACCTAATTGCTTCTATTATACTCCCACAATGCAAAGGCACAAGGGACACGACCGAGAAGCTGCACAGACTGCAATACAAAAACTTGAAAAAAGCTTGAAAAGTTGGAAATCGAAATCAGCCTTAGAGTCCAATTCAAGGCAAAAACTCCACGCTACTCTCTTGCTGGACGTCCACTGGATCTATTGGAATCAAAACCAAGCCCTGAAACCTCCTAAATCGCGCTGTAAGTTTTCTTGAACGTGGCCCTGTACATGAAATCATAATCTCTTATTCTTGCATCCTTTTGCCAAAATCGTTGCATAATCATGTTAATTGGTCTATTTAGAATGTTTCTGTGTTATTTGATTTTTTTTCATAGACTGTAACCCTGTGCCCGAAACTAGGGTTTTGGTTCTTGTTTTATAGGCGTTTGCTTTACAGGAAAAATTAGGGCAAACCATGGACATAGTTGTGTTCAGGGAGGAGAGACGAGTATGGTGATGGTCTCCGTTTGCATTTATATGGCCTATAGTTTGTTTTAGGATCGAGCCATGGATTTTGCTGCGGATAAAATCTGCAGGTAAATATCCAGGCTTTTCAACTAAGAAGACGACTATGTGTCTTCTCCCTATTGGTTGATTTAAATCTCGCGCCTTTTTTTTTTATTTCCAGCATATTGTTTGATTTCTCCATATAATAATCATTGCTTATTCCAATAACAAATTGAGTGCATTGGTTGAGTGGCAAGCGAGTTGTACAGAATCCATTGGGACCTGGGTTCGAATCCCAGGTCCCCCAAAATGCTTGTTATTATTTTATTTCAGGTATTCGGGCGCATTTCATCAACTATGGTCCACCATGTACCATCATTCAATCAGGCGCCAGATGGCCTCCAGGCCAAATCCAAAGGTCAATGCTAGTGTCCATCATGGTCTCAAGTCAAAGGCGTGCATGGAATTGGAAAAGTCAAACGCAGGATGGCTTGTATTGGGCCTGGAGATTGCTGATCTCACCTCCTCTTGGGCTCAACACCCCCTTGGTTTATTTTCTTTTCTTTATATTTATTTATTTGTTTTATTGTTTTAATTAATTATTTTTATTATTACTAACCAATTTAATTTTTCCTCATAAAATCAGAAAACATAAAAAATATTATTTTTATTTATTAAAATTAATTTCATCATTTTATTTTTGTAAATAAATATTAACCTAATTAATTTAGTTTTAAATAGATATAAATTTTAATGATTTTTTGCAAAAGAATTAAAATCAATGTATAATATTAGGTTTTTACTAACTTTGATCAAAATTATTTTATTTCCTTTAATATTCAAAAATCCAAAAATATTTTCATTAATTAATTAATTTAATTATTAGCTTAGATTTGATTTCTTTTAATTCAAAAAAAAAACAAAAAATGCTTTCTTTTCAAAAAGGGTCAAAACCCTAAAAAATGCACCGATTTAATTTCTCGCACGCGTATCATTTAATTCCAATATTGTAATTGCTTCCGGTATGTAATAGCTTTTAATTAGGACTTTAATTATTTATCGCTTTATTTTACTTTCCGCAATTTAAATTAAAGGGTTGCTTTTGGCGATGTAAATACCCGACGTCTTGTAATAGTTTAGATTTAATTTTCGCAATTTAAATTCCGCAAATATTAACTGTTAGATGTTTGATAATAGGGAATGCATGACAAGATCAAATGTATGAACTTAAAATCAACATAGCTCACCCATGACATGTACAAAGATAAATAACTGAAAAACAACACACTCGCACATGCGCACTCTTAGGGTACACCTCACTTGGTTGCCTTCAAACGTGGTCATTGAGTATAGGAAGTTTTAGAGGTCGCCCTCTTGTCCAAAGATTATAGTTTCCTCGAAACGGTTGCTTCGGAAAAATGATCTAAGACATTAGGGTTACCGCTAAAGCGTCCTAACATTGCTTTAGTGACCACACGTCCCTTTATGGAATTGACCCTTAAACTCCAACGACGATGCTACCTACTCATCAATAGTGGGATAACATTGTCTAAAGGACATTTGTACAGATTAATTCCTTTTTCGAGTAGGTAGATGGTTCTTAAGTACTTGCTCATTCTAAAACAAAACAAAACTTTTCGCACTTACACTCTCTTCAAAACAAAAACTCTTTCAAACCCACAAACACAAAGAAAAGCAAATTTTGAAAACACATTGAGCAAGTACCTAAGAGCCCGTGGATAACCACGGATAGAAAGGGTGCTAACACCTTCCCTTTCTATAATCTACCTCCCGAACCCGAGAAACATCCCGAAAAAGGAATTTTTTCTGTGCTTTTTTCCTTTCCTGTTGGATAAAATAAAAGATGGTGGCGACTCTTGCTTACCGCAACATTTTGCAAAAACGGACGCAAAATGAAAACCAGCATTCCAAAAACAGTCAGTTCTCTTCCCACCATATCACAGAACTGGCGACTCTGCTGGGGATTCACTAATAAGTGAGGTGTACCTTAGGATTAGATCATTGTGTTTTCAATTGTTTGCTCTGTATGATTTATATTTGTGGGCTTGTATCGGAGTTACTATAGATCCTAACCCGGATCTGGGGGATACCCTTTAGGTAAGTAGCAATAAACTGTGAGGGAACTGTCCGGCGTAGACCGACACGGTTGAAGCAGTAGCTACGTTGGTGTGGCACTTTAGTCTGTACTGATATCCCTTGTGTTGGAACGAGGAGAATATGGGTCTTCTAAGGGGTCATTAAGCACCAACTGACCTTAGAGCCTTTAAATTGACCAACTTGGCCATAGAACAGTAGCAGTATGCTACACTCATTGAGACTAAACTCTCGCGATGATTCTGGCCGCAAGAAAAGGTTGCTAAACTGGAATTATGATCGATTGAGGGTAGTCAGTGATATTGAGATCCTCTAGAACCCGGTTACTATTTTTAGGACCGGTTTAAACCAACTAAACTGAAAGAGGGTAGTACCTAAGCTCCTTGCCAGCCTGAAATCTAAGGGCTCTCTGTGTGACTTGTGTGCCTTTACCATGTTTGTTGTTTGTGGATACTTGTGGTGTGCCTTTATCATGACATCATGACATCATAACATTGCATACATCTTGCATAAGACTAACCTATTTCAAAGACAGGAGAGATTCATCTTTGCTCTGTTTTGTAGGTAATCATGATGCCTATGCGTAGGAATACCATCCGGATTAACTTTGTCCAGGTTCCCACTATGCTTAAAGATTTGGTTGTAAGGATGCTAGATACTACTTCCTTCATCAGAAGACATGGGCATCTTCTTAGTTTGGTCACCTCCCAGTTGGATGAACAGATGATGAAAGTCTTGGTCCAATTCTATGATCCGTTGTACCATTGTTTTACTTTCCAAGACTACCAGCTGGTTCCCACCCTAGAAGAGTTCTCTGAGCTGCTCGGTATCTCTGTTCTGGAGCAGACCCCGTTTACTGGTTGGGAAAAGAATCTGAGACCCGAAGAGATAACTGCAGCCCTTCATTTGACCAAAGAGGAAGTAATGGCTAATCGGGAGACTAGAAGTGGAGCAAAGGGCTTTCTGACTAAGTTTTTGGTTGGTAAAGCTAATTACTTCTGGGATAGTTTAGACTTCAAGGCGTTCGAGGATATTCTGGCCCTTCTGATATATGGCTTGGTATTGTTTCTAAACTCTGACTCCTTTGTTGATGTTAATGCGATAAAGATCTTCATCTCTCAGAATCCTGTACCCACTCTCTTGGGTGACATTCTTCATCAGCTTTATGCTCGTACTGCCCGAAAGCGGGGAACCTTGATGTGTTGTGCTCCATTATTGTCGAGGTGGTTTATTTCGCACCTCCCAAAGTCAGTGCTAAAGAACAAATAAGGCATTGGCTGGGCCTATAGAGTGATGTCTCTCTCGCATAATGACATTATTTGGACTCTCAAGGGTATGGACGAGGTAACTATCATTGACCGCTTGGGGAGTACCCTAATGTTCCATTGATAGGAACCCATGGAGGAATTTCTTACAATCTGTGCTTAGCCCTACGTCAGTTTAGAAGATCCCAAAGAGAAGGACCTCATGAACCGTTAATGCCTAGTATCATCTTTGATTTTCAAGGGTATAGCGACGAGTAACGTCGCAGATTCATAAGGGCTTAGGATAGAGTTCACCAATTTGATCCACATGAGCTGGGCCCAAAGACTTCACTTCCGATGGAGCCATATCTCATATGGGTTCGCATCCGTGCCCAAAAGCTGGGTATGCCATATGAAGCCGTCCGGCCTGTCATTCTTGAAGTTGCTAATGAAGAAGGGGTTCTTCCAACCATCATCCATCCTTATATGCCCACTGACATTGGGGCACTGAAGAGATCTTGGATGCAATTGAGGGAAGAACGGGATTCTTACCGAGAGAGGTTCAACGAGCAAGAGCAGAAGATCCAGAAGCTGACTAGGCAGTTGGAGAACGAGCGGATTCTCAACGACTATGTCCGCACTGATAAGAAGAGACCATGGGAGCATTGATTGGGCCTTGTTTATTTTCGTTTCAGTTTTATTTTACTTTTCAGTATTTCCTTTCATGTAACGCCTTAAGGGCATCAGTTGAAAAATTTGAATTTTGAAGTTTATCTAATAAAGTGTGTTTCCTTTCTGGTTTACAAATTTGAATCTCTTGTCTGTCTTTGAAATCATAATCATACGCATTTCATCCCATGCACTCCATAACAAGTACCCATTACAGGTCTCTTATCTTCTTCGTTGTTTATTTCATCACTCACTCATCATGTCTGCTGAACCTACAACTGAGCAAGCCATCAAGGCCCTCCAGGCCCAGAATGCCCAATTTCAAGAGTTGTTCATGAATCTTGCTAAGGGTTAGCAAGATCTGAAGACCCTGATTCTGGAAGAGAAGAAGAAGAAGAATAAGAAGAGGACAATCATGTTCAACACTGGGCACAGGTTTGGAAATAGGCTTCAGAATGAAGTTGATCTGACCACCTCATCTGGAGGGAAAGATAGTCAAGAGGAAAGGAGGGCTCCTAGCCCTGTGGTCTCCGACAACGAGACAGACTACGACGAAGAACAGTATCCTCCAACTGAGGACAGATACAAGCAACTGGAAGACCGGTTGAGTGCTATGGAAGTTCAGAAGGTGCCTGGTCTGGACTTTGGTGATCTAGGTCTGTCATCTGGGGTGGTGATTCTCCACAAATTCAAGGCACCAGCCTTTGCTAAGTATGACGGAGTTTCTTGTCCGAAGTTGCACCTCCGGTCATATGTGAGGAAGATTCAGCCGTACACCGCTGATAAGAACCTATGGATCCATTTCTTTCAAGACAGTCTCTCAGGGACTCAGCTTGAGTGGTTCTACCAGTTGGACGGAGCCAGTATCCGCAGTTGGGAAGATTTGGCTACTGCTTTCTACAGGCAGTATCAGTACAACTCCGACCTCGCTCCTACGCGTATCCAACTCCATGGTATGTCAATAGGAACGGGTGAAGGATTCAAAGATTATGCTCAGAAGTGGAGGGACCTTGCCGGAAGAGTGCAACCACCCTTGGCTGATTGGGAACTTGTGGACATGTTTCTGGGGACCCTGTCTGGTCTATTTTTCAACCACTTGATTGGGAGCTCTTCATCTGGGTTTATAGAGCTAATTTTGACTGGTGAGAGGATTGAGGCTGGTACTAAGGCTGGTAAGATACAGAAGGGTGCTTCATCGAGCACCGAGAAAAAGTCGTTTAAGAAAGAGTCCAGTGCTGTCTATAGTGCAAGAAGACAAAATAGACCTGAACACCGCCAAGCTGTTAACGCAATTGTTATTTCAAAACCTGCTGGTGCTCCTCAGCACAATAATCAACAGAAAGACGAGAGACCTCGAAGGCAATTCACCCGTCTCAACATGACCTTATCTCAGATTCTGCCACAGTTGCTGAAGACTAATCTGTTGATCCTAAAGGAAGCTCCGAAGAATCCAAATACTACCTCACTGAAGTACAACCCTAATGCCCGCTATGCTTTTCACTCTGATAGCCCGGGGCATAATACGGATGATTGTTGGGTTTTGAAGAACAGGGTACAAGACTTGATTGATGCAAAGGAGATCGAGTTCGGAGCACCAGAGAAGCCTAAACAAGATGCAGGGGTAAATGCTATCGGAGATGACGATGATGAAGAGTTTGATATCGACAGTTGGATCTACCTGACTACCAACGGTGGATTAAGCAACTGGACAACAAAGGATTCTATGCCCGTTTCAGTTATCACCCAGTAATGAAACTTTTTTTTTGAATATGTAACAGACAATGTTTTAAACTTTATGGCCCGATGTCTTACCCGGGGCACTGTGGCTTCATTTGTGAGGGCTTTATGTGTGTCATTTTCATATATCATTAATAAAAGCATTGGACGTTCTTGCATTTCAAATTTTGTGCTCCTTGTTTTTCTTTATTATATATTGCCAAACAGCTATTTTACACACACTCACATATACAGGTCCACATCCACTCTGGATCTCACTGGTAACGACTCTACTACTGCCAGTTATGACTTCGAAAATTCGATCAACTTAGCCGAAGACGGAGGTGAAGATGATTGCGAAGTGCTTGGTGAACTTGCAAGACTGTTACTCCAGGAAGAGAGGGTTATTCAGCCACATGAAGAGCCGGTGGAATCAGTGAATCTGGGTACTGAGACAGACAAGAAGGAAGTCAAGGTTGGTGCCAATCTGGATCTTAGTGTGAAGCAACGGTTGATTCAGATGCTGCGTGACTACGTCGAGATCTTTGCCCGGTCTTACGAAGATATGCCCGGTTTGGATATTGATATTGTGGTTCATCGCCTGCCTACCAAGGAAGATTGTCCTCCAAGGAAACAGAAGGTCCGTCGAATGCGCCCAGAGATGTCTGAGAAAATCAAGGCTGAGGTTATGAAACAATTTGACGCTGGCCAATGTAGTTCCTGTGCCAAAGAAGGATGGTAAGGTCCGGATGTGTGTTGACTATAGGGATTTGAACAGGGAGAGCCCCAAGGATGATTTCCCTCCACCTCATATCGACGTTCTGGTTGACAATAATGCTCAGCATAAGGTATTCTCCTTTATGGATGGTTTCTCCAGTTATAATCAGATCAAGATGTCTCCCGAAGACATGGAGAAGACAACCTTTGTTACTCAGTGGGGTACCTTTTTCTACAAGGTCATGCCTTTTGGGTTGAAGAATGTTGGGGCAACGTATCAGCGTGCCATGGTTGCTTTGTTTCATGACATGATCCATCATGAGATTGAAGTATACGTCGACGATATGATTGCAAGGTCCCAGACTGAGGAAGAACACCTTGACCATCTGCAGAAGCTGTTTGACAGGCTGAAGTTGTACAAGCTGAGGTTGAACCCAAACAAGTGCACCTTCGGAGTGATGTCTGGTAAACTGCTGGGTTTCGTCGTGAGCGACAAAGGTATTCAAGTAGATCCAACAAAAGTGAAAGCCATACAAGAGATGCCATCTCCCAGAACCGAGAAAGAAGTCAGAGGCTTTATGGGACGACTAAACTACATTGCCCGATTCATCTCGCACCTGACTGCTACTTGTGATCCAATCTTCAAGCTGCTGAAGAAAGATCAATTAGTACGTTGGAACGATGAATGTCAGGCCGCTTTCAAAAGGATCAAAGAGTATCTCCAAGAGCCACCTATTCTAATGCCACCAGTTGAAGGGAGACCTTTGATCTTATACTTGACAGTACTCTACAACTCAATGGGGTGTGTGCTGGGTCAGCATGACGAGTCTGGCCGAAAAGAGCATGCTATTTATTACCTTAGCAAAAAGTTTACCGACTGTGAGACCCGATACTCACTGCTTGAGAAAACTTGCTGCACTTTGGTATGGGTTGCTCGCTGGCTGAGACAATATATGTTGACTCACACTACTCGATATCAAAGATCGATCCAATCAAGTATATCTTCGAGAAGCCTGCCTTGTCCGGAAGAATAGCAAGATGACAGATGATCTTGACTGAGTATGACATCCAATACACAACTCAGAAGGCAATCAAGGGAAGTGTGTTGGCATACCATTTGGCACATCAGGCAGTGGATGATTACCAGTCTATGAACTTTGAATTTCCTGACGAGAATATCATGTTGATAACAGATTGTGAGATACCTGGACCGGATGAAGGACCTGAAGAGGGATCTCGATGGTCTATGTTCTTTGATGGAGCTTCAAACGCTTTGGGTAATGGCATTGGCGCTGTGATCATATCTCCTAAAGGCTCTCATACTCCGTTCATCGCCCGACTATGTTTCAACTGCACCAACAATATGGCGGAGTATAAAGCGTGCATTATGGGTCTTCGAGCAGCAATTGACCTAAGGATTAAGTTTCTAAGTGTCTTCGGAGATTCCGCTCTCGTGATCAGTCAGATCAAAGGCGGGTGGGATACGAAACACCCAAATCTTATTCCTTACAAGGAGTATGTATTGACATTGCTTCCCCATTTTGAGGAGATAACCTTTGAACACTTCCCTAGAGAAGAGAATCAGTTGGCGGACGCGTTAGCTATGATGTCTTCTATGTTCAAAGTCAATTGGGACAACGAAGCTCCCCGGATCATCATTGAAAGATTGGACGAACCTGCATATTATTGTGATCTTGAGACTGAAGAGGTAACAGAAAAGCCCTGGTATCATGAGGTGAAGAGGTATCTTGAGGCTCAGGAGTACCCCGAGGGTGCATCTGTTAATGACAAGAAGTTTCTGAGGAGGTTCGTGGCGAAGTTCTTCATCAGCAATGACATCATTTACAAGCGTAACCATGATTCAACCTTACTGCATTGTATAGATAAGAATGAAGCAGAAAGGATTATGACAGAGTTACATGAAGGTACTTTCGGAACTCATTCCAGTGGACACACCATGGCAAAGAAGATCCTACGGGAAGGATATTATTGGTCCATAATGGAAGCTGACTGTTATCAGCATTCTCGGACATGTCACAAGTGCCAAGTCTATGCTGATAAGGTGCACATACCTCCAGTTCCTCTAAACATCTTGATAGCACCTTGGCCTTTTGCAATGTGGGGCATTGATATGATCAGCGAGATCAGACCTACAGCATCTAACGGGCACCGTTTCATCTTGGTAGCGATTGATTACTTTACGAAGTGGGTTGAAGCAGCTTCCTTTGCTACTGTGACCAAGAACGTCGTGGCACGATTCATTCGGCACAATCTGATTTGTCGATACGGTGTACCAGAGAGGATCATTACGGACAATGGTACCAATCTCAACAACAAGATGATCACTGAACTCTGCGAGCAATTCAAGATACAGCATCATAACTCTTCTCCCTACCGGTCGAAGATGAACGGGTCTGTAGAAGCGGCTAATAAGAACATTAAGAAGATCGTGTAGAAGATGATGGTGACATACAAAGACTGGCACGAGATGTTACCATTTGCTCTTCACGGGTACCGTACCTTAGCACGGACGTCAATAGGGGCAACACCTTATTCCTTGGTATATGGTATGGAGGCCGTCTTGCCCATTGAAGTTCAGATACCCTATCTTCGGATCATGAAAGATGCAGGTTTGAGTGAAGATGACTGGATTCAGACCCGGCTTGATCAGCTGAACCTAATCGACAAAAAGAGACTTACTGCTATTTATCATGATCAGACGTACCAAAAACGGATGATCAAGGCATTTAACAAGAAAGTTAGACGACAAGAGTATCAAGTTGGGGACCTGGTAATCAAGCGCATTATCCTACTTCAAGGTGATCCCAGGGGCAAATGGACCCTACTTACGAAGGGCCATTTGTGGTTAAGAACATTTTCTCAGGAGGAGCTATGATTCTAACCACCATGGATGGTGACGACCTTCCTCGCCCCGTCAATGCAGACATAGTAAAAAGATACTATGCATAATCAAAGACCCGCTAGGTTGACTGGCCTAGGCAAAAATAAGGGCTTCCCGGCGAACCAAAAGGGTTCGGGCAAAAATAAGGGATGAAATGAAAAAAATATGTACATCCGGCAAGTCAAAAACCTGAAAAGGCGGCTTGGGAAAAAAAGGGTATCCCGATGGACTGAAAACCCGAAAGGACGGTCCAGGCAAAAATTAGGGATCAAAGCGTAACATTATGCCTCATTGGATCACCTTGCATCCAGACTTCGGTATCGACTATCAAGCTCGGACGACACTAATCAATCTGATTCACCTTCAACCAATAGCAAAGTGATGAGATGCTCGAGGATATAAAGGCAATAGCAGAGTTGGAACCCAGTGGGGTTATTCACATAGCTGTTTTGTTTTCTTTTCACCATTTGTGTAAATTCTATTATTCAGCGGCGTTCTCTTAACTAGGACGTCAGCCTCTTGTACAAAAATGCTTATTTACAGGCCAAACTTCAAAATCAATACAAATCCATTTTCAGACAAATTTCAAATTGTTTTCCCTTTATCTGTTTTGTTTTGCAAAGAACGTCCAATGTTCAGTTTTGATATATGCATTTGACATTAATTGCTGCTCATGAATATTTACATGCGAAACAAAAGACGAATTACTGGTAATAGTAGAAGCAGGGGCAAATGAGAATTGTCTGAACTGTACAATTGTTCTATCCACCAGGTACAAAGTAAATTCAGCTGAAGAATATGGCTAAGATACTTTCACTCCCCGCAGAGCAAGGCAGTAATGGTAGCTCTCCCAGCTGAGACTTGCAACCGTGAACGGATCAGCAATACTCTCCCCAAGCATAGTTAATCTACCATCTGCCCTAAAAAGGCTTAGTATCCCCAGGAGGTCTTAATATTCCCCAGCGGAGTATAAGAATATTCCCCAGCAAGTATGAGAGTATCCCCGGCAGTCTTAATATTCCTCAACGGAGTATAAGAATATTCCCCGGTAGAATACAAGATATCCCCAGTGGAGCCAATATTTTCCCAGCACGGTCTGAAAAAGCTTCCCCAACGGAGTTTGAAGAATCATCCCCAGTAGACTCCAGAAGTCTATCCCCAGCGGAGTACAAAAATAAATCTCCCCAACCAAATTCAAAAAGATTATCCCCGCAAGAGTCTAACAGGGATATCCCCATCAAGTTACAACTGAAAGATCGTCCCCAGCGAAGTTCTTTCCTTTCACAAGCAGGAATTCAATCCTCAACAGATTTAATATCACCAACAATGGTAATCCATCCCCAACGGATTTTATCGTTGAAATCCCCAGCGGAGTTTATCATTGAAGTCCCCAGCGGAGCTTATCAGCGAATTCCCTAGTGGAGTTTACCGTTAAAATCCTCAGCAGAGCATCTCTTCCCCACAGAGTAATTCCCCTCGGAGTAATCTCCTCATCAGTTTATTCCCCAACGGATTTATCCTGTCCTGCGAGTTTATCATCTTCGTTCATCATCCCCAGCGGAAAAGAAGAATCCAATTCTACTCTCCAGCAGCTCCAGGATTTATTTTCCCCAGCTAAAACATCACATTTTCATACATCATGATACATGCATATACGCATCCTATCATACAATCTCATTTATATTGAGAACATCATTGCTTGATCCATATCATGCATTGCATATGACTGACCTTTACCTTTCAGGAAAGATGCAGTTAAATTCTCAATTATGTCAATGGAGACAAAATCAGTTAAATTGATTCCTAAAGATTTTTCTGAGGCAAAGCTAGTCAATGGAGACAAAATCAGTTAAATCGATTCCTAAAGATTTTTCTGAGGCAAAGCCAGTCAATGGAGACAAAACCAGTTAAATCGATTCCTAAAGATTTTTCTGAGGCCAACCCATCAATGGAGACAAAACCAGTTAAATCGATTCCTAAAGATTTTTCTGAGGCCACCCGTCAATGGAGACAAGACCAGTTAAATCGATTCCTAAAGATTTTTCTGAGGCCAACCCGTCAATGGAGACAAAACCAGTTAAATCTATTCCTAAAGATTTTTCTGATGCGAACACAGTCAATGGAGACAAAAACCAGTTAAATCGATTCCTAAAGATTTTTCTGATGCGAACGTAGTCAAAGGAGACAACCCGTCAAAAGAGACAACCCGTCAAAAGAGACAACCCGCCAAAAGAGACAACCAGTCAAAAGAGACAACCCGTCAAAAGAGACAACCCATCAAAAGAGACAACCCGTCAAAGGAGACAACCCGTCAAAAGAGACAACCCGTCAAAAGAGACAACCCTTCAAAAGAGACAACCTGTCAAAGAAGACAATCCAGTCAAAAGAGACAAAACTTCCCCTGGTCTAGTTAAATCAATTCCTAAAGATTTTTATGATGCCAATCCAGTCAAAGAAGAAAAAACCACCTACCAACAATCTCTAAATGGCATCTGTAAGCCCATTCCCGACATCACAATGCTGATACCAGTTCATGCGAGTGCAAATTTCTGGGCACTCTAGTGTTCAATCATCTTCCACCTTCGGATCACGAAAGGCTCGAAAGCCAATCTATATCCTCAGGTTTAAGAAGATTGAACAGGGGCAACTTTTGTACCCTAAAATTTTCCCTCCCATATTTCTCAAGACATTACAAGAAGAATCCCCAAGTTGCTCAAGATTGCTCAAGAGATGGACAGTCAAATCATCTCCTAAGGCAGTCAATTCAAAATTAGGGTTTTGTGTTGCATCAAGGTACTTACATACAAATGACCCCAAGTTCTCCCCAATGTCCTAATATGCTCTCAAGTTCATCCAGGTCAAATTTCAAGCCTTGCAGAGGAAGTTTGGTCAGTCAATTGCTCAAGAGGCCCAAAAATCGACTGTGCTAGGGCAAAAGTCAACTGTGACCTATGGACAGTCAAACCTCAAGAATTTTTGTCAACATTCTAATTTTGAAGGATAATTCATAATTTGATCAAGGGTTGATCATGATTCATCAAGGATTGCTCAAGATTCATCAAGATTCAAAAGTTGCTAAATTAGGGTTTTGTAGGAAAAGTCAACTCAACTTTGACCAAGCATAACTTTCTCATACTTTATGATAAATGACCCATCCAAAGCTCATTTTAAAGAGGATGCAATTTCCTGCAATCCATATTCACACCCCAAGATCAAGAAATGCACTCACAAGAAGTTACAAATTTGGACATTATAGGTCATTTTTGAAAGTCAACAAAAACACCTTTTTTTCAAAAGCTTATAACTTGAGAATGGAACATCGAAATGCTATGAGACCAAAATGGTTGGCTAGAGGACATCTCATGGTTTCTAAAAAGTCCAAAAACACCTCCAAAAGTTCAAAATTGAAGAAGTTATGCATGGTTGAAGTTGGGCATTTTTCCAAAATTGCCAAAAGTTAACTATCCCCAAAACTCTAATTTTTGACAAAGGGCCCACTTTTTTCCCCTTGATTTGATCTTGTCACACCACACACGTGTCATATCTTCAGTCTTATGCCAATTTATTAATTTTTCTATTTTATTTGATTTTTATTGATTTAATTCATTTTTAATCAATTTAAATCCAAATAAAATCTAAATATTAATAACTTGTGATCTTTTTGATTGATATAGGTTTCAATTATCATCATGGACCAAATCAAATCCGAATCATGCCATTTTATGAACAAAATATTGGTTTTTGACACTTTTGGAAGCTTTGTTAATGGAGAATAAAATCAAATCTTCAATCATCAATTCACATGGATTCAAAGCCCAAAATTAAACCTAATTGCTTCTATTATACCCACACAATGCAAAGGCACAAGGGACGCGACCGAGAAGCTACACAGACTGCAATACAAAAACTTGAAAAAAGCTTGAAAAGTTGGAAATCAAAATCAGCCTTAGAGTCCAATTCAAGGCAAAAACTCCACGCTACTCTCTTTTTGGACGTCCACTGGATCTATTGGAATCAAAACCAAGCCTCGAAACCTCCTAAATCGTGCTGTAAGTTTTCTTGAATGTGGCCCTGTACATGAAATCACAATCTCTTATTCTTGCATCATTTTGCCAAAATCGTTGCATAATCATGTTAATTGGTCTATTTAGAACGTTTCTGCGTTATTTGATTTTGTTTTCATAGACTGTAACCCTGTGCCCGAAACTAGGGTTTTGGTTCTTGTTTTTTAGGCGTTTGCTTTACAGGAAAAATTAGGGCAAACCATGGACATGGTTGTGTTCAGGGAGGAGAGACGAGCATGGTGATGGTCTCCGTTTGCATTTATATGGCCTACAGTTCGTTTTAGGATCGAGCCATGGATTTTGCTGCGGATAAAATCCGCAGGTAAATATCCAGGCTTTTCAACGAAGAAGACGACTGTGTGTCTTCTCCCTATTGGTTGATTTAAATCTCGCGCCTTATTTTTTTTATTTCCATCATATTGTTTGATTTCTCCATATAATAATCATTGCTTATTCCAATAACAAATTGAGTGCGTTGGTTGAGTGGCAAGCGAGTTGTACAGAATCCATTGGGACCTGGGTTCGAATCCCAGGTCCCCCAAAATGATTGTTATTATTTTGTTTCAGGTATTCAGGCGCATTTCATCAACTATGGTCCACCATGTACCATCATTCAATCAGGCGCCAGATGGCCTCCAGGCCAAATCCAAAGGTCAAGGCTG
Organism: Vicia faba; assembly: GCA_948472305.1. Taxonomy (NCBI): domain Eukaryota; kingdom Viridiplantae; phylum Streptophyta; class Magnoliopsida; order Fabales; family Fabaceae; genus Vicia; species Vicia faba. Next base: position 1,277,102,365 of record OX451739.1, read on the forward strand.
AGTGTCCATCATGGTCTCAAGTCAAAGGCGTGCATGGAATTGGAAAAGTCAAACGCAGGCTGGCTTGTATTGGGCCTGGAGATTGCTGATCTCACCTCCTCTTGGGCCAAACACCCCCTTGGTTTATTTTCTTTTCTTTATATTTATTTATTTGTTTTATTGTTTTAATTAATTATTTTTATTATTACTAACCAATTTAATTTTTTCTCATAAAATCAGAAAACATAAAAAATATTATTTTTATTTATTAAAATTAATTTCATCATTTTATTTTTGTAAATAAATATTAACCTAATTAATTTAGTTTTAAATAGATATAACTTTCAATGATTTTTTGCAAAAAAAATTAAAATCAATGTAGAATATTAGGTTTTTACTAACTTTGATCAAAATTATTTTATTTCCTTTAATATTCAAAAATCCAAAAATATTTTCATTAATTAATTAATTTAATTATTAGCTTAGATTTAATTTCTTTTAATTCAAAAAAAATAACAAAAAATGCTTTCTTTTAAAAAAGGGTCAAAACCCTAAAAAATGCACCGATTTAATTTCTCGCACACGTATCATTTGATTCCAATATTGTAATTGCTTCCGGTATGTAATAGCTTTTAATTAGGACTTTAATTATTTATCGCTTTATTTTACTTTCCGCAATTTAAATTAAAGGGTTACTTTTGGCAATGTAAATACCCGATGCCTTGTAATAGTTTAGATTTAATTTTCGCAATTTAAATTCCGCAACTATTAACTGTTAGATGTTTGATAATAGGGAATGCATGACAAGATCAAATGTATGAACTTAAAATCAACATAGCTCACCCATGACATGTACAAAGATAAATAACTGAAAAATAACACACTCGCACATGCGCACTCTTAGGGTACACCTCACTTGGTTGCCTTCGAACGTGGTCATTGAGTATAGGAAGTTTTAGAGGTCGCCCTCTTGTCCAAAGATCATAGTTGCCTCGAAACGGTTGCCTCGGAAAAATGATCTAAGACATTAGGGTTACCGCTAAAGCGTCCTAACATTGCTTTAGTGACCACACGTCCCTTAATCGAATTGACCCTTAAACTCCAACGACGATGCTACCTACTCATCAATAGTGGGATAACATTGTCTAAAGGACATTTGTACAGATTAATTCCTTTTTCGAGTAGGTAGATAGTTCTTAAGTACTTGCTCATTCTAAAACAAAACAAAACTTTTCGCACTTACACTCTCTTCAAAACAAAAACTCTTTCAAACCCACAAACACAAAGAAAAACAAATTTTGAAAACACATTGAGCAAGTACCTAAGAGCCCGTGGATAACCACGGATAGAAAGGGTGCTAACACCTTCCCTTTCTATAATCTACCTCCTGAACCCGAGAAACATCTCGAAAAAGAAATTTTTTCTGTGCTTTTTTCCTTTCCTGTTGGATAAAATAAAAGATGGTGACGACTCTTGCTTACCGCGACATTTTGCGAAAACGAACGCAAAACGCAAACCAGCATTCCAAAAACAGTCAGTTCTCTTCCCACTGTATCACAGTTACAAATGCAACTATTAATACGTTTATATACTACTTCCTCTGTCTCACAATATGTATCATCTTTCATATTTTTATTTATTTGTCTCAAATTATTTGTCTCTTTAGAATAACAATGTGATATTTATTATTTCTTTCCACTAACTTACTCTTATTTATTGTATTTTAATTCGTGTAAACACTCCATTAACTATTATTAATAATATTATTTTAGTAAATGACATTCGTTTTATCATTAAAATCAACACAATTAATCATTATTTTAAAAAATATGAAAATCTAAAAAAGAACACCTATTATAAGACGGGGGGAGTAACATCCAAATGTAAATGCTAATCAAATAAAATTCAAATACTAATTAAATATAAATGTTGAATTTGAATTACGTCTAACAATAGAAATATAAATGTTGCACTTAATAGATTGAAATGATTAATACAATTATAAACTCTTAATGAATATTCTATTCGAACTAAATTATAAGACATTTAAGCTATTTCACACATATTTTTAAAAAAAACAATTATTACTTTATGAAAAATGCTCTTCAATAATTATATTGAAAAGCGAAATTATAAGAATTGAAAGAAGAAAAAGAAATAAATATAAAAGGTCTATTGGATAAAAGTCATTAATCATATATTAGTATTATAAAATAGATTATAAAATAGAGAGTATATTTTAAACTTATTTTTTTTCTTTTATCATATTATTTTTAATCTATACTAGCTGATATAGTAAATGTTTTGTAAGAAAAATAAGTTTTCTAATTCTCTTTGTAAGTGCTAACCACTATTGATTAGTTTAATAAATTATTCACTTCCATTCTACTCCACAATTTCTTACGTACTATTTGGTAATGACATATACTTGAAATGTAGTCACATTCGGTACTAGAATAATCATACGATGAAGTTAAAACAAATTAAAGGGTCTAATCAAGTTGCTTCCGTCCACAATATTATTAAGAGCTGATTAACACACACAAATAAAAACAATAATTCAACTCTGCGAATTTCATTCTGTGGGCCGTTTGCGAAAACTGTGGGCGAGATGAAGTCTGTTCATCCAAAAAGAATCACATCCACTTCAGATTCATAACTTTTTTTTAGATTTATTTTCTTGACACGACTTACGAGTAGTAACTTTTTCATATTTTATCTGTTTTAAAATGACTGATAAGAATTTTACACATAAATTAAGAAATGCAATGATATATTGTCATAAGATATTATACTTTTACAAAATTAATTTTATTAATATATTGGAAGTAGTTTAGAGAATAAAAAGTAAAAGACACAATTCGAAAAAATAGTAATTATTATTATATTGAAAAGTGAAAATGACTATCATTTTAAAATAAAATGTATTTGTTAAAACGAAATTCATTTTAAAACAGAGAGAGTATTTTACTTAGTCACACAAATGACAATGCCTGTTCATCATTCACCGCTTAAATTGTAGATCCTGCATCCTCATCATTGTTAATTTGTAATTCTTTTGTGTCGAAACTATGAGTGTGTCAAAATGTTTTTAATTGTCTAAGTGTGAAAGTAGTTTGTTACACACAAATTTGATTTAGATCTAAAATAGATAGATTTGATTTAGATCTAAATTAGATAAATTTGATTTAGTTCCAAAATATGTATTTTGAGTTTTTATAGTTTTGAGTTTTTAGCTTAGAGAGCAAGCTAATCTAAATCTATAAGTAGAGGGAATAACCTATACTTTTGTAATCAAGTCAATTAAGTTGTATTCACAGAATTTTCAGTTGCAAATGAATAAAGTTTTTTCACAGATTGTGGGCTGAGAAAAACTCTGCATAAAAATAATTGTCTCCTTTCTTTTCTTTCATATAATTCATTATTATTGTGTGGTGATAACAATCTTGTTCATCAAGATTGATAGAAATTCATAATAGATTTTGGTGGATTTCCAACATATGGTATCAAGAACTCCGGTTGACTGATTCAAGGGAAGAACGATCAAGAACGATTGAGGAAGAAGAAGAAGATCACGATGGCGATGAATTACGCTAACGAAAATTTTCCAGCAAGTCTCCAAATTCTTAAAGGTGATAACTATGAGAATTGATGCAAATAGATTAAGGTTATGTTTTGTTTACAAGGTCTTTGGGATCTTGTGAAACATGAATTATAACCACTTGATGAATATGCTGCAATGGAAGAAGAAGCTGCATATAGAAAATCGAAGAAGAAGAATTATAAAGCTCTATATAATTCACCAATGTGTCAGTCCAGACAATTTTGAAAAGGTTAGTAATGTTGAATCTGTAAAAGAAGCATGGGAGATTCTGAAGAAATCATTTGGAGACGCTGAGATGGTGAAAGAGGTGAAGTTACAAACTCACAAAAGAACGTATGAATTGCTTCAGATGGAAGCTTGCGAAAGCATATATGATTTCTTCACTAGGGTTACGAAACTAGTGAATTAAATCAAGACTTATAGAGAGACGTTAACAACAGGAGTTGTTGTTTCGAAGATCTTGAGATCTTTGGCTCCGAAGTTCGACCATGTGGTAGTTTCCATAGAAGAGACGAAGGACATGTCATCTTTGTCGAAGGAAGAGCTTCAAGGAACGCTTGAATCTCACGAACAAGGAACCTGACAAGAGTCACTTTTAGTGTTTTAATTGTCAGAAGTACGGTCATTATTCGAGTGATTGTCCAGAAAAGAGAAAGAATCAAGAAAGTGATGCAAAGTTCACAAAGTGTGAAGAAAAAGAGATGTTACTGATGGTTAGAACAAGAGATGAAGAAAAGTTCAAGGATCAATGGTATTTGGATTCAGGATGCTCATTACACGTGTCTGGAAGGAAAGATTGGTTTGTCAACTTAAAACCCTCAACAAAGAACACAATGAAATTTGCAAACGACAATACTCTAGCAGTTGAAGGTATTGGAGATGTTTTGATTATGAGGAAAGATGGAAAAAGGTCAGTAATTTCCAATGTGTTGTACATACCAGGCATGGAGAGAAACTTGCTCAGCATAGGGCAGTTGGTCGAATATGATTATAAAGTGTCAGTCAAAAGACAAGATGATAAGAGTCGTTGACACAAATGGAAGGTTGATCTTGAAAGCTCCTATGTCTCAGAATAGAACTTTCAAGATCGAACTTAATGTGATGGAGCACCAGTGTCTTTCAACTGCAACTAGCAGAGATGAGAGGATATGGCATCATCGACTTGGCCATCTCAACTTCAGAGACATCAGAGATTTGAAGAGAATAAATATGGTTTCAGGATTGCCAGAAATCAACATTCCAAACGAGGTTTGTGAGGAATGTGTGCAGGCGAAGCAACACAAGAATAGCTTCAACAAGGATGCAGGAAGCAAGTCAGAGGCTATTCTTGAAGTCATATACTCTGATGTATGTGGACCAATCTAGGTAGATTCGTTTGGAGGTAACAAATACTTTCTCACATTCATAGATGATTACATTTGAAAACTGTGGACTTACCTGATCAAGAAGAAAAGTGAAGTGATCGAGGTATTTGCCAAGTTTAAGTCTATGGTCGAAAGACAAAGTTGTCGAAAGCTTAAAGTTTTGAGAACTGATGGTGGTGGAGAATATGTGTCAAAATACTCCGATAAGTTATGTGAGAAAGATGGAATTGTGTATGAGGTGGTGCCACCCTATACTCTACAGTAGAATGGAACTGCAGTAAGAAAGAATCGAACCATCATGAATATGGTGAGAAGTATGTTGAAAGACAAGCATTCTAAAGAGTTTTGGGGTGAAGTTGTGTCGACGACAACATATATTTTGAATAGATGTCCGACGAAGAAGCTAGAAGGAATTACACCAGAAGAATGTTGGTCTGGTCTGAAGCCTAGCTTGAGTCATCTGAATATATTTGGATTTATTGCATTTAGACACGTGCCATATCAGTTGAGAAGAAAACTTGATGACAAGTCAAGTCAGATAATCCTAGTAGGATATCATTTGACAGGAGGTTACACGTTGTTCGACCCAGTAAACAAGAAGATTGTGATCAACAGAGACGTGATCATAGATGAGCTTAAAGAATGAGATTGGATTGAAAATGTCAAAAAAGATTTAGTGAGAATCTTACTTGAAGAACCAGAAACTCAAGTTGAAATAGAAGTTCGACAAGAGGAAGTTAGACAATAGGAGGTAAAAGATCAACCAAGTACAAGCATACCTCAAAGAAAAAAACATATGCCTGGAAGGTTGCAAGATTGTCTGATTACATCATATGATATGGTTGATAAAAAAGGTGAGTTGGTTCATTATTCTTTTATGGAGATGTCAAACCTGTCAATGCAGATGAAGTATTGAAAGATTCGAAGTGGGTGAAAGCAATGAACGAAGAGGTGAAATCCATCAAAGACAACAATTGTCACTTATCGAATTTCCTCAAGGCAAGAAGGAAATCGATGTCAAGTGGGTATGCAAAGTGAAGTTGAATCCGAAAGGGGAATTAAATCGATACGAAGCAAGACTCGCGGCGAAAGGGTTTCTTCTGAAGGAAGGAATCGACTTCGATGAAGTTTTTGTACTTGTGGCTAGAATCGAAACAACCAGGTTGGTTGTTGGTCTAGCAGAAATGAACAGTTGGCATATATGTCAGATGGACGTGAAGTGTGCATTTCTGAATAGACCCTTAGACGAAGAAGTTTATATTAAAAAACCAGTTGGATTTGTGAAACATGAAGAACATAGAAAGGTGTACAAACTGCATAAAGACTTATATGGTTTTAAACAAGTTCCAAGAGCTTAGAATAAGAAGATTGATAGTTTTCTAGGGGGGAAGGAATTTGTGAAGTGTACAACATGAACATGGAGTATATGTAAGAAGAATCAATAGTGAATTACTTATACTATGTCTCTATGTCGATGAATTGTTAATAACAAGTAGTTTCAAGAAGGAGATCGAAGACTTCAAAGTTGATCTCAACAAGCAATTCGAAATGTTTGATTTGGGTAACATTTCATATTTCTTTGGAATTGAATTCTACAAAAGCAGTAGAGGTTTGATGATGCATCAAAGAAGATACACAGGAGAAATTCTCAAGATATTTGAGATGAAAGAATTCAACTCGACTTCGACACCTGCAAAACCAAGGTTGCAACTTTCGAACGATGCAGAAGAAGATGATGTCAACCCAACCCAATATATAAAACTTATTAGGTCATTAAGATACATTTTTCACACAAGGCCTGACTTAGCATACAATGTAGGTATGATAATTAGATTCATGTATAAGCCAAATGTATCACATCTAGCAGTGGCGAAGAGGATACTAAGGTATATCAAAGGAACTCTCGACTATGGCATTTTATTTCCTGCAGTTGATAAGGGAAAAGAATGTAAGTTAGTGGGATACATTGATTCGAGTTGGTGTAGTGATGCTGAGGATAAAAAATCCACAGCAGAATATGTGTTTATGCTAGGTGGTGCACCAGTTACTAGGAGTTCGAGAAAGGAACCAGTAGTGGCATTATCATCGTGCGAAACAAAGTACATAGTTGATTCTCTTTGTGCATGTCAAGCAACTTGAATGGTGAACTTGGTCGAAGAGATAACAAGGAAACATCATGGAGCGATTACCATGAAGATCGAAAGCATGTCAACTATCAATCTGGCAAAGAACTCGACATCACATGGTCGAATCAAGCACATCGAAATATGGTTCCACTATCTTCGAGAGCAGGTAGCAGATGGAAAGATAAACTTGCAACACTGCAGAATTGAGAATCAGATTGCAGACATGACAAAGGGAGTACAAGTCAAAATATTCAAAAGACTAAGAGTCATGATGAATATAAATAGTTCAGACACAATGAATTAGGTGGTGTGTTAATTTGTAATTCTTTTGTGTCAAAATTTTGTGTGTGTCGAAGTGTTTGTAGTTGTCGAATTGTGGAAGTAGTTTGTTACACATAAATTTGATTTAGATCTAAAATAGATAGATTTGATTTAGGTCTAAATTAGATAGATTTGATTTATTTTTAAAATAGGTATTTTGGGCTTTTATAGTTTTGGGTTTTTGACTTAGGGAGCAAGCTAACCTAAATTTATAAATAGAGAGAGTAATCCTTATTTTTGTAATCAAGTCAATTAAGTTGTATTCACAGAATTTGCATTTGCAAGTGAATAAAGTTTTCCACAGATTGTGGACAGAGAGAAACTCTACAAAAAAATAATTGCCTTCTTTCTTTTCTTTCATATAATTCATTGTTATTGTGTGGTGATAACAACCCTGTTCATCAAGATTGATAGAAATTCATCATAGGTTTTGGAGAATTTCCAACATCTAGTATCAAGAGCTCCGGTTGAATGATTCAAGGGAAGAACGATCAAGAACGATTGAGGAAGAAGAAGAAGATCACAATGGTGATGAATTACGTTAACATAAATTTTCCAACAAATCTCTAAATTCTTAATGGTGATAACTACGAGAATTTATGCAAATAAATGGAAATTATATATATTTTTATTTTCAAAGTCTTCGAAATCTTGCAAATAAATACAAATGTTGAATTTGAATTACATCTAACAATAAAAATATGAATGTTACATTTCATAGATTGAAATGATTAATACAATTAAGAACTCTTAATGAATATTCTATTCATCCCGAATTATAAGATATTTAAGCTATTTCATACAATTTTAAAAAAAAAACGCAATTATTATTTTATGAAAAGTGAAATAATGTATCACTTTATTAAACGGTTCTTTAATAATTATATTAAAAAGCGAAATTATATGAATTGAAAGAAGAAGAAAAAATAAATATAAAAGATATATTTGATAAAAAGTCATTGATCATATATTGATATTTAAAATGCATTATAATTTAGAATAAATATTTTTGATAAAATGATTTATAATTTGAGATAGAGAGAGTATATTTTAAACTTATTTTTCTTTCTTTTAACATATTATTTTTAATCTATACTAGCTGATTTAGTAAATATTTTGTAAGAAAAATAAGTTTTCTAATTCTCTCTGTAAGTGCTAACCACTGTTGATTAGTTTAATAAATTATTCACTTCCATTCTATTCCACAATTTCTTACATACTATTTGGTAATGACAAATACTTGAAATGTAATCACATTCGGTACTAGAATAATCATACACCGATGAAGTAAAAACAAATTAAAGGGTCTAATCAAGTTGCTTCTGTCCACAATATCATTAAGAGCTGATTAACACACAAAAAAACAATAATTCAACTCTGCGAGTTTCAATCTGTGGGCCGTTTGCGAAAACTGTGAGCGAGATGAAGTGTGTTCATCAAAAAAGAATCACATCCACTTCAGATTCATAACTTTTTTTAGATTTATTTTCTTGACATGATAGTAGTAGCTTTTCCATATTCTATTTGTTTTAATATGACTGTCGTTTAAGGTTTTTGTATACAAATTAAAAAATACAATAATTTTGTCATAAAATATTATATTTTTATAAAATTAATCCTATTAATGTATTGGAAATAGTGTAGAGAGTAAAAAGTAAATGATACAATTCGAAAAATAATAATCATTACTATATTAAAAAATAAAAATAAAAATCATTTTAAAACAATATTTATTTGTTAAAACAACAATCATTTTGAAACGACGAGAGTATTTTACTTAGCCACGCAATTGACAATGTGTGTTTATCATTCACCGCTTAAATTGTAGACCCCGCACCCTCATCATTGTTAATTTGTAATTTGTCTATGTCGAAACTATGTGTGTCGAAGTGTTTGTAGTTGTAGAAGTGTGGAAGCAGTTTGTTACACACAAATTTGATTTATATATAAATTAGATAAATTTGATTTAGGTCTAAATTAGATAGATTTGATTTAGTTTCAAAATAAGTATTTTGAATTTTTATAATTTTAGACTTTTAGCGTACTGAGCAAGCTAATCTAAATCTATAAATAGAGGGGGTAATTCTTATTTTTGTAATCAAGTCAATTAAGTTGTATTTTCAGAACTTACAGTTGCAAGTGAATAAAGTTTTCCACCGATCGTAGACAGAGAGAAACTCTACAGAAAAATAATTATCTTCTTTCTTTTCTTTCATATAATTTATTGTTATTGTGTGGTGATAATAATCTTGTTCATCAAGATTGATAGAAAATTATCATAGATTTTGATAAATTTCCAACAATTATGTGACCTCACTGTAAATCACCTTAAATAGAAAAATGATATTCCTACACTATTTTTTATACCTACACCGCATTTCACTGTTCACTTATACGCTGAACAATGAAATATTATAATAAAAAAATGTAAATAAAAAAAAAATTTGTTACTTTTTTTTTTAGATTGAGAGAATACAAAAATAAAATTACGTGTTTAACCAATTTCATAACTTTATTAACTGATTTTTTACCTTTCATTAATCAATTTTATAATTACTAAAAATCTCGACAGTCTATTAGTCAACTTGCAACTTCATTAACCAACTTTTTACATTTTGTTAACCAATTTTATTTTACTACTAAAAATTATTTTTAATATCTAGATGTTTATTAACTAACTTCATCAATTTATTAATCAATTTTTTACATTTCATTAACCAACTTTATTTTATCATTAAAAATCACTATTTATATACTATTCACAAATACTGTTCACCGACATTGTTCATAGTTACTGTTCACGTACTGTTTATACTACTATTTATAAAATATATTTTTATTAAAAAAAATATTATTCACCGTATAAATTCGGTGAATAATGTTTGGTGTAAATATTTAGGTGTAGGATTTGGTGTAGAAATAACAAACCTGCCTTAAATATTGTACTCTATAGTGGGTATTAAATTTACTTGATAAATGAGTATGTCCGTCTGCTCCACAAAAGCATGCAAGAAAATGGTACGCGATGGAACAATCATTGTTGAGAGTATGGATATAAAATTTTAACTCGTCTCGCAAAAAAAATGAAGACACGCAAAACAAATTCGTGGATAATGTACCTTTTAAATTAATTTATTTATAAATTTATGTTAATGTCTGCTCTGCAAAAGCGCACATAAATGAGACGGGACATAAAGGACATATAAAAGAATGCATATCTAAAATTATGACTCGGCTAAAAAAAGGGGGCAAAATGGATATACCCAACATTTTGGACCCGTTTTGTCATCCCTAATATTAAATTGATAAAATTAATTTTTAGATCTTTAAATTTAATTTGAAGATGAAGAGTCCTATTTGATCTTATAAACCACTCCGCTCTTTTCGATATCTTGTATTTGAGGGGCTCTGAATTGTTATGTTGTAATTTAAATCAATTTTAGGCTATGAATTGTTATGCTATAATTTAAATCCATTTTAATATTACATCGTGATGAACATAATATACCTTATTGAAGAGACGAAATCTTAGCTTCTTGATAATAGGTGTAAGGGTGACACTAGTATAAATCGTATGAGCTTATCATTTGGATGAGGATGTCATGTTATTCGATATAAAAAGTAATTCAAATGTATTGTATAAGTTTTTGGGAGCAAATTGGATAAAACAGCTTAAAAAAAGTACTTCTAGAGATGCAGGACTTGTTGTTTCATGGGCGAATCGATTATGCAAATAGGCGTAATCGATTACGAATGCATTTTTCTATTTTTTGTTTTCTGTTATCAGTAGGCGTAATCAATTACGCTTTTTTGCACAATCGATTACGAGCCCGTATTTTAGGCTGTTTGGCTTATTTTTGAGTTGTTTTGTTTCCCAACATGTTTTTAATGTTTTAAATGTATTATTCCCCTCATGTGTAATATGCTCAGTTAATGTCATTTGTTATATTTTCTCCTCAAACCTCAATTACTCTCATTCTCACTTTTCTCATTTCATCTTCTCCAATAATCATTTTTTCTTCATTGATTCACCAACTTAGTTTGTGTATGTTCCAACATTTGGCATAAAGAGCTTTGGTTCTGATCCATTAATTCACTGCAAATATGACTACCGTCTCCAACGGTCGAGTCTCCAATAATCTTCCAAACCTTGATTCGAAGAACTACGATAAATGGTGAAAATAAATGAAAGTTTTGTTTGAGTATCAAGACGTTCTTGAAGTGGTCAACGATGGAGTTACACCACTTGGGGCAGAAGCTACAAATGCTCAGAAGGCTACATTCAAAGAAGAGAAGAAGAAAGACTACAAGACACTATTCTTGATTCATTCTTATGTCGATAATGACAACTTCAAAAAATTTAGTGATTGCAATTCGGCGAAGCAAGCATGAGAGATCTTGAAGAAAGCTTATGAAGGGGCTAATAAATCAAAGGTGGTGAGGTTACAAACTAACAAGCGTCAATTTGAATTGGTTCAAATGGAAGAGAAGGAGACAATCAACGACTACGTAACGCACATTATGCGTTTGGTGCATAAAATGAAATCTTGCGGAGAAACTATTTCGGAGTAGAATTTTGTATCAAAGATCTTACGTTCTTTAACATCAAGATTTGACAACATTATAGTGGCAATCGAAGAATTGGAGGACCTTATGACATTGAGTAAAGAGGAGCTTCAAATCTCTATTGAGGCTCATGAAAAAAGGTTGTATGAAAGGGGAATGACAAGGCTAAAGTGGAGATTGCTTTACAAGCACGGTTCAATGAGAAGAGTAGAAGATCCAAAGAAAAATGCCCTTTGAAAGGAAAGGCAAATTTCCAAAATTTTGGTGGAAAAGATTAAAAAATTTGAAGGTTTCTATGGGGCAAAGAGGTGAGAGCAGCTCCAAAGATAGTGGTCAAAGAAACTACACCAAGAAGATTGACAAGAGTAATATGAAGTGTTACAATTGCCACAAACTTGGTCATTTCGCAAGAGATTGCAACGTGAAAAAAGGGAAAATCAAAGTGATGAGGCTAAGGTTGATCAATAGGAGGTGGATGATGATAACAGGCTTCTGGTCATGATCACAGAGGAGAATTATAGCAGTAATAAGTTGCTGGACAACAGTAGTAGCAGCTGCAAGTTGTTGGACATCAGCTACAGCAGTTCAAAAAATGTTGTAGAAACGCGTTCAGAGCAAAACGTAATGGTAACGATTCAAGATGGAGTCTAAGGCAATGGTGAGTGGTACTTGGATTCTGGTTGTTCAACATATATGATGGTTTGAACGGATTGGTTTATCAAAATCAATCAAGCCACAAAGAATAAGGTGAAATTCGCGGACGACGCCATTTTAGCGGTCGACGGGGTCAACGATGTTTTGATCATGAGAAGGGATGAGGGTCATTACTTGATCAAATATGTGCTATACATTTCAGGAATCAAATGTATTATCTTAAGCATTGGCCAATTTCTTGAGAAGAATTACATGATTCACATGGAAAATAAGATTTTGTTCGATTTGGACCGAAACGAGGTTTTATTCCTCAAAGCACCCATGCTGTCAATAGGATTTTCAAAATAGAGTTGAAAGTGATGGAGTATAGGTGTATTGATATAGAGGCAGGTCGTGATAAGTGGTTATGGCACTACCGTCTTGTACATCTCAATTTTTGAGACCTTGACGCGTTACAAAGGAATGGTATGGTAATCAGATTGCCAAAAATCAATGTTCCAGTTGAGATATGTGAAGAGTGTGTTCAAGGGAAGCAACACAATAGAGGTTTCAACAAGGATGCGGGTCATAGGACCAAATATCACCTTTAGGTGATGTATTCTGATGTGTGTGGTTCAATGCAAGTCGACTCTTATGGTGAAAATAAGTACTTTGTCACATTTATCAATGATTTAAGTAGGAAACTATGGATATACCTAATCAATAGAAAGGATGAGTTATTTTATGTATTTAAAAGATTTAAGTCCATGTTGAGTGGCAAAGTGGTCACAAACTCAAAATTCTCAAAACATGTGGTGGAGATGAATATACCTCGAATGAGCTTGGGAATTGTTGTGATGAGGAGGGTATAATGCGTGAGGTTGTGCCACCCTATACGCCTCAGTATAATGGTGTTTCCGAGAGGAAAAATCTTTCAATAATGAACATAGTTTGTAGCATGTTAAAGGGAAAAGACTTGTAGAATGAACTATGAGGTGAAGTCGTTTCTACAACTGCCTATTTGTTGAATAGGTGCCCTACAAAGAAGTTTGATAATGTGACTCCAGAAGAGGTATGGTATGGATTTAAACCAAGCTTAAATCATTTGAGAGTTTTTAGTTCGGTAGCATTTTGACACATTTTGGGTCAGCTTCGAAAGAAGTTGGATGACAAAAGTGAGATAATGTTGCTTGTTGGTTATCATCCTACTGGAGGTTATAAATTGTTTGATGTTGTAAACATTAAGATTTTGATTAGTAGGGATGTGATGGTCGATGAACTGAAGCGCTTCGACAATAAATTTTTTGGTTTGACAGGTCCCGTAATTACCATAATCACGTAATCAATTACGGGCGTGATTTTTTGACACTATAAGCTACTGGGACTTGTTTTGCAGATGGCATAATCGATTACCATAATCCTGTAATCGATTACAATAATGAAAATGGGAATTTTCATAATGCAGAAGGCACAATCCAGCAGCCTCTCGAAGCCAAAAACGAAGAAAACTGTAGACAGCCAACTACGCAAATGGAATTTTCTCTGAGGCTCCAAGATTTTGAAGTATTCTGGGATGATGAGTGTCATACCCCAAATTTGTACTACCCCTTTATAAGGATCATATGTCTTATGCATATTTCATCCTTCATGTACATACTTCTCATTAGGTCATCTAACATTGCATGCATCATTAATCAGTAAATGGTCATGGGATCAAGGCATTTCTTTCTGGAAGCTACACAAAAAAGATTGTTTCACCGGGCAGTATAACAGGGAAAAACTCTAGTTTTTCAAGGTTTAAATGTGTTCCGCATGTTTCACAAGCTATCAAATTAATAATCAATCAAGTCATCATGCTCTGAATTGCAGAGACATCAGGTGCTTCAGTGAATTTGAGACGGTGCAAATCAGAAACAACATTTTTGTTGGTTTGAGTTTAGTAATTTTCAAATTTCAATCAGGAAACTATTTTGAAATGAATCCTCAGGCATTGGAACCGTCTCGATATTTTCTTCATTTCATATGTTCGAACCGGAAGCCAATTCTATGAAGAAAGTCTCAAAAGAATTTGATTTCCCTGAAACGGTATTTGAATTTAATGACTAGTTATTTGTTTCTTTGGTGTTTGGAAATTCATAACTTTCATCCGATTCAGTGTTTTCAGTTGATTCTTTAAGCATTGAGATCGTCTTGATTTTCTTATCATTTCTCGTGTTCGGATTGAAGGCTAATTTTGTAAAAAAGATCTCCGAGAATTTTAATTCTTTGAAGACAGTGTACTGAATTTAATTGTTGGTTCGTCATTTCACGGGTACTTTAAAATTCATAACTTCTGATAGGAATACTGTTTTGGAGCGGTTCTTAAGGCGTTAAAACCGTCTTAATATCATCTTCAGTTTGTATGTTCATCTCGGGAGCTGATTCAGTAAGGAAGATCTTGGAATGTGCTGATACTTTGAGAATATACAATGAAAATAAGGTGAAAACGGTGTGCTGAACATTTATTTTTCAGTCGTTCAAAAATTCATAAATTTTATTTGGTTCGATGTTTTTGAGGGATTCTTCAGGAACAAAATCCGTCTTGATGTCATCTTCATTTCGTATGTTTGGGTCGAGGACTAATTCTTTGAGGAAGACCCCCAGAAACGTGAATTACCAGAGAATTTTATTATTTTGAATCAGATTTTTATTCCACCGTTTTTCGATATTGTAAAAATCATAACTTCTTCTATTTTTATTGTATCGAGATGATTCTTTTGGTATAATTTAACAAATGATGTTGGCTATAATTTTGGCTTCAGAGCTCGATTTCAGATTCAGCTCCGAAGACTTCGATTCGTGGCTCACATCTCAAACTGATCAGTAAAAAATTGGCATTATTGAAAAAACAACGTTAGTGTCAAATGTTCTCGCCACTCGAAAATTCATAACTTGCTCGATTATTATCATACCGTGTCCGTTCTTTCGACACGACGTCATAAATTTCGTCATCTACGATTTTGTTGTTGGTCTCGCGTCGAGATTACACACCGGTTATCATTGATTTTGTGGATTTTCCGTTTGACCGAGTTTGCTGACACTAAAAATTCAGCTTTGTGAAGAAATTGATTAGAATTTCTCTTGATCCAAATCAAGGCCCAATTCTCAAGACTATATATTGATTTTTCCTCTCTATTTTCATAAGACTTCACTCATTTGCTAAATTTCACATTCAAAGCTCTCAAATACTCTCTTTACTCTCTCTCAAACTCGAGAACAAGAAGAGGATTAAAAAATCAATTTTCCCTCCAAGAACCTCTCTCATCCCTCTCTTCTGCAAGAAAAGCCGCGAGCCACCACCGCCCACCCTAAAGCCGACGAATCTTCGGCCACCCCTATGATGAAGCTCCATCAACTTCGTTGCGCAACCTTGACCGTGCTCTCTCCGTCACAGCCATTTTCGGTGCTCCTCCCTTCGTCTTCCGCGGGCATTTCCAGTGAAGGCTTCCTCTTCCGCTTCCGATCGTGATTCCGGTCAACTCCTCATCCTTATCCTATTCAATTTCAATTAGGTAATTCTTGATACTTTTTGAATTGAAATGAAAATTTATATTTGAGTTCATGAGTTGAATTAATTGTTGAATTTTGAATTAATGAGTTCATGAATTGAAATTGTTATGTGATGTTGTTGAACAATTTGTTCATGAGTTGCTTGATTCTTGAATCTTGACTTTAATGGAGTAATTGAGTAGATGATGATGAATATGTGTGGTGTTGGTTAATTGTTGGTGTTTGATTCAGTATAATTCTTGAACATTGAACGGATTTTTTACATGAATTTTGATTGTGAATTTTGATGTCGAATATGTCAAATTGTGTTGATTTGTGGATTGATGATGAGAATAGAGCTTGATTTCACGAGTTAATGCAAGTGTATATTGCTGTCCAGAATTGTAAATAAGTTGCAAATCACGTTTTAAATATCGTTTGAGGTTCGCTTGAGTTACTTACACATCGCATGGATGGATTATGTTGAATTTTACTGTTTCCTACATATTTTTCGGGTTGATCTCATGATATGTTGCAAGGCTGTCCGGTGTTTGTAAGTGGTGAGAAATGTACAATTTAATTGTTGATAAATACTCGTGGAAGCTTGTCTTGGTAATTGATGAGTATCGGTATCATTTTGGTTGAATTCAGAAGTAATTTTTTATGCGTTTTGTAAATAGAAACATGCTGTCCAGAATTACTTTTACCACGTACATACCATTTTAATTTTCATTTAGCACTGGCTTGCATATGATTGATCATTTCATGAGCATTTATAATGAGTTTTCTTGTTTCTGATGTGAATTTCCTCTTAAATTCATATATGTATATAGTGATGTCTCGTTTTTAATTTTACATATACATGCCATTCTAATTGTCATTTGATGTTCATTTGCATATAATTGATCATTTCATGAGCATTAATGATGAGTTTTCTCTCTTCCGATGCGTTTTACTGGTTAGTTCCAAGTTTGCATGTGTTGCTTGATTATCCAATATCATGTTTAGGTTCCCATTCTCCCTTGTCCTATCTCGATGACATGATGTCATGGTTAGACGTGACCCACTCCCTTTCCTTCCTTGGTGACATGGTACCTCAGTTAGGTGTGTGCTACATGAGTGAGTGGATACTCCTCAATCTTTGTGTGTTTACTTTCCAATGCACGTTTACATGCTCCCGTAGGATTTATCGATTCAATCTTAGGAAGCAAATTGAGATAGACCGTAGGTTATAAACCATGCATGCTAACTGTAATACGGTGGGAGAACTGACTTGGGTGTTTTGCGTTTTATCACAATTGTTGCGGATAGCAAGAGTCGCCACCGACTTTTCTTTTATCCAATAAAGGAAAGGGTGAAAAGAACAGGAAAGACCTTTTGAGAATTTTTCTTGAGTTCGGGGGGTAGGTTATGAAAAGGGAAGGTGTTAGCACCCTTTTCATCCGTAGTTATCTACGGGCTCTTAGTTGCTTGCTAGATCACTTGAAAATGATTTATTTGAAAATGTATTTTGTGATGGGTGCAAGTTTGAAAATATTTTGAAAACGCCTTTGTTTCGAAAAACTTTGTAATTATTCTCGTCTCTATAAGAATGTATACAAAGTGTTGGTTTTGAAAAATAGTTCAAAGAGATGTTTGTTTTTTAAGATGTTTTGAAAGTGTAAGTGTGGAAATGGTTTAGTTTGTGAGCAAGCAACTACGAGCGCCCTACCTACTCAAAAGGTCTTTGTTATTTTCCTCCTCCATTAGATGTTGCTATCTTACCATTGATTTGGTAAGAAGCCCCATCATTGGATGTGAAGGGACAAACGCGGGTCAATCGTATAGTCACATAAGGCAACTTGTAAGATGCTTTGACAATTTTCATAAGGGACTAGATCGTTTACTGAAGGCAACATCGAGGGACATCGAGGGAATACGATCTTTTTTATCAAAGGGTCTTTGCTAAAACGTCCTACGTTCAAGGGACATGACTGTTTTTCCGAGGCAACAAGCGAGGTTACCCTAGAGGTGTGCGTGTGAAAAGTGTGTTTGATTTAAGTTAATTTTATCTTTGATTAGGGTTGTCTAGCAGTTAATTTTAAGTCTTTCCATACACGCCTAATTACTATACAGTATAAAGAAAAACAGTAAATTGCGGAAATTAAAATTCTACGCTATTACAAAGCTTTCGGGGATGGGGGTTACAAATTTACAAATGGGGATGGATCAATGCGATTAAAAGTCCGAATAGGCAATTAATACAACCCGATCGAATTGAATAATAAATTAAAACTACAATAATCTATGAAGTAAAAATTAATTAACAAAGTATGAGAATAAAGTTCTTGGTATTTTGTTTGTGAGGAGAGATTGAAAAATAAAATTCTATTCTATTATTCTTATTTGAATTTTATTATGTATAAACTAAAATTTTTAAAAGAAAGTTGATTAAACTATATAAAAACAATGACAAAATTATCTATAAAATTCTAACTTGGTTAACTAATTACATATATTTTTAATTGAATTTTAAAGTTAAAACTAAAGACTAATTAAATCTAAACTAATATAAAAAAATTCAAAGTTACTAAATTAATTCTAAAATTAAATTAAAAATTAAAAATTAATTCTAAAACTAAGTTAAAATTCTAAAATTACTAAATTAATTCTAAAGTTAAATTATTTAAGAAAATTGTCTAATTAGAAAACAAACACGACTATTCAACGAAAAGATTAATTAAAAAATAATAAGGCTAGTAGAAAATATTTAAAGGAAAAGAAACTAATCTAATTATAAGAAGGGTGTGGAACAAAATTATGGAGTGAAGTTGGTGAATTTCGCTGGGCTTAAAAAGCAGGCCCAACAACCTTATTGTTTTTTTTTATAAAATTTTTCTGTCCAAAAATGAAGAAAAAGATAGAAAACAGTTAAAAAAAGAACAAAACGTCCCAGGAGGTCTCGAGCTCGGGACTTCTACTTCCAAACATCAACACCTTAACCACTGCATCACTCGACCCTTCATTTATTTCTATACATCTATTAATATAAAAAGCAAAATTTAAGAAATGGGCTGGGCCAAACCAAACAGGCCCAAACCCGGTTTTTGGAAAGAACAAGGAGAGTTGGGAAACCCTAACCATACGGATGCGCTGTTGGGAGTGTTGTTGGGAAGACAAAAAAGATTTAATATATTATTGTTAATGGGGAAGGCAAAAAGAAGAAATATTATTATTATATGCTTATGCTATACCGTGAAAACAAACAGAAGGAAAAAAATCTCTCTCCCTCTATTCACAAACCTCTTTCCCTCTTTCATACCAACACCATCACCTTCTAACATTTTTCCTCCCATCCGCATCAGCACCAACAACAATCATCAACCATTAGCAGCAAATCTACTAAGGAACTTGCAGTTGTAGGTTGTAATATGTCCATCAACCAAAGCTATCTCTAAAAGATGTATTATGTTGGCCTGAATTCCTAGATCATCATCATCAAATCCCGATTTCTCCAAATAGAACATAGTAAATTCTATAGACTGCTGCAAAATCGCAACAAGTACTCCTTCCACTTGCTTCATTGACAAAGATCGAGAAGAGGAAGCGATAGCGTTAGCGAGAAATCGCGTGAATCTGAGAATCAATCCACGATTGGAGACACAAACTTCCATCGTTGGAGGACTCGATGTCGCAACGGAGAAGACAACAGAATGCATCGAGACCTAACCTAACAGCGTCATCAGAGAAGAGCTTGTGAAGAAATTTTTCATATGGTTGAGAAAGAGCCTCGGCGAGAACATTGAGGTTTTGAAAAGTTAAGTTAAAATTTTTTTATTTACAAATTTTTGTGTAATTATTTTTTGATTATTTGATTATAACAAAATAATAATGCATGTAGACAGATTTAACATTTTTATGGTTTCTATGAATGCAGAGAGATGTGAAGATTTACCAGCCGGATCTGCTTCTGAGAAAATCGTGCGTTTCTGTGGCTAATGGCTTCACGGTCTTTTTCTTGACCGAGAAGTTGATTCTTGCTTTTTTTCCTGTATTTTCTGGTTTTTCTGGTTTTTTAAAGGGTATGGCGTTTTTGGGAAGATGATGAGAATAAGTTCAATATTGTTATGATTTTTTTATGTGTGATATGTTCTCTATTTGGTTTTTGGCAGTTGTTGAAATTAGAAGTTAAACATTCTTAATCAAGAAAATGACATATGACAAATGGATAACTTTCAAGGTCTTCTAAACACAACTTTCCTTCGATTCTTGAAGAGAACTCGTTGACAACATCGCTTATGACAATGTGCAAAAATAATCGTCTCAAGATCTTGAAAATTGGGGGAAATAATGATTCTTGGAAGTCAGGCGATAGTTACTCGAGATTAGGTCAAAAATCCAAAAAGCGGCCTCTGAAGCATTAGACTTTTTGATGATCTTTTGCACGTAATCAGCTCTTAACTTGTAAAGAGAAATTGAAGATGACGTTAAGGAGAGTCATACGCAAAAAGAACCGCTCAAAAATATCGATTAATGAAGAAGTTATAATCGTTTGAACTTGGTCTTGAAAAGGTCGACTTTTGGGTCAATGTAGTTGACTTTCAGTCATCTAAACCATCGACTGAGCAAACTTACAATGCGAGGTTTGAAACTTGGCACGAGCATCCTTGAGAACACATGAAGAACCATGAAGACCATTTGAAACTTTGGAAACTCAACTTTTCTTGAAAAATACCTGTGATCGGTGGGAATGAGAACTGACTGTTTTGGAATGCTGGTTCGCGTTTGCGTTTGTTTTTGCAAAATGTCGTGGTAAGCAAGAGTCGCCACCGTCTTTTATTTTATCCAACAAGGAAAGGACAAAAGCACAGAAAAATTCCTTTTTGAGATGTTTCTCGGGTTCGGGAGGTAGATTATAGAAAGGGAAGATGTTAGCACCCTTTCTATCCGTGGTTATCCACGGGCTCTTAGGTACTTGCTCATTATGTTTTCAAAATTTGCTTTTCTTTGTGTTTGTGGGTTTGAAAGAGTTTTGTTTTTGAAGAGAGTGTAAGTGCAAAAAGTTTTGTTTTGTTTTTAAAAGGAGCAAGTAATTAAGAACATCTAACCACTCAAAAAGGAATTAGACTGTGCAAATGTCCTCTAGACAATGCTATCTCACTATTGAGGAGTAGGTAGCATCATCGTTGGAGTTTCGGGTCAATTCGATTAAGGGACGTGTGGTCACTAAAGCAATGTTAGGATGCCTTAGCGGTAACCCTAATGTCTTAGATCACTTTTATCTGAGGCAACCGTTTCAAGGCAACTTATGATCTTTGGACAAGAGGGCGACCTCTAAAACTTCCTATACTCAATGATCACGTTCGAGGCAACCAAGTGAGGTGTACCCTAAGAGTGGCATGTGCGAGTGTATTATTTTTTCAGTTATATTATCTTTGTACATGTTAATGGTGATCTATTGTTGATTTTAAATTAAAAGATTAATCTTGTCATGCATTGCCTACCAAACATCTAACAGTTAATAGTTGCGGAAGGCAAATTGCGGAAAATAAATCTAAGCTATTACAAGGCGTCGGGTATTTACATCGCCAAAGACAAACCCTTTAAAATTAAATTGCGGAAAGTAACTAAAAACGGTAAATAAAATCCTAAGTTAAAACTATTACATTCCCGAAACAGTTACAATATTGAAATACGGATAAAAAATAATACGCGCGCGATAAAAATTAAATCGGAGTGTTTTTTAGGGTTTTGACCCTTTTATTGAATAAAGCATATTTTTTTTTGTTATTTTTTGAATTAAAAATTAGTCTAAATTAATAATTGAATTAATTAATTAAATGAAAATATTTTTGAGTTTTTATTTTAATTAAGGAAATAAAATAAGAATGGTTAAAAATAATAAAAACCTAATTCTAAATTAATTTTAATTTAATGCAAAAGATATTAAAATTGTACCTAATTTAAACTAAATTAATTGATTAAAATTTATTTACAAAAATAACGAAATAGAAAATATTATTTTATTTTTGGTTTTCTGATTTTTTTATAAAAAGGGTTAATTTGTTAATTAATTAATTAAGATAATAATAATAATAAAATAAAAATAGAAAAATAATGAAAAGAAAATATAAAAAAGAAAAGAACAAACTCAGGGGGGTGTGGGCCTGAATAAAGTGTTTGGATTGCAAATTCCAGGCCCAATTGTGCCAGCCTGTTGGACTTTTTTGTGATTCCATGCATGCTTTGTTAGAACATAGTTTGATTCTACAACTCTTGATTAAAGTTTTGATGATAACAAAATACAAAGAATAAAATAAATTCAAATATATATATATATATATAGAACAAATATGCTGCTTAAAATTGTGTTTTGTTTTTACAGAAGTTCTGATGGAATCAGCATCAGAAGATAAGTAATACGTCAGCATCAGAAGATCAATAACATGTGCTACACGCTGAAGCTACCAGATCATACGCTGAAGCATGATGACCAGAATCTGCGCATCAACATACACACTCTGACTCTGATCAAAGATCTTTACCTAGCCATCAGCATTCAGAAGCGTCAGCATCAGTTAAAGCAAAAGAACACTCTGATTACCATAAGCAGAGAACACTCTGAAGCGTTACTAAGCATTCAATACAAATTAATTACCAACAGCTTTATCCAAGACAAGATCTTCTCAAAAAGGAAAGAACGTTATTATCATTGAAGGTGCTTTATGGACAACAACGTATCTCTGCCTTGGCTATATAAACAAGTCTGTGTGAGAAAAGAAAAAGCTAATCTTCACACACGCACTCATACATTTTGCTAAGCTTTCCAACCACGCTCATTCAAACGCATTAGCAATCCAGTTTCATTCTAAGCTTAAATTTGTGTATTATCACAATTGTGATATATAGTTTTATTAGAAAACATTAGCACACATTATTGTTCATCTATTTGTAAAGAGATTTCCTTGAGATAAACTGGTTTGTGGTTATACTCAAGAAGGCTTTAACAGTTGTTAAAGTAGTTGTGTAATCCTATTGAATATAGTGGATTAAGACCTCGTTGGAGAGAGGCGAAATCACCTTGACGGGTGGACTGGAGTAGTTTGATATCAAACGAACCAGGATAAAAATACAGCATTGTCTTAGCCTTTGATTTAATTTTTACAATTCAACCCCCCTTCTTGTGTTTTTCACTTCTTCAATTGGCATCAGAGCGCCTGGTTCTGAGCTTATAACACTTAACCGTGTCAGTACAAGATCCAGCGTCAGAAAAACACAACAGAAAGACCACATCAAAACATCAGCAATGACAACAATAAAGAAAGAGACAGATTCAGTGGCAAACCTCCGGTCTTTGATGGAGAGAACTTTGACCACTGGAAAGACAGAATTGAAAGTTTCTTTCTGGCCCATGATGCTGATATGTGGGACATGGTGACTGATGTATACACACACCAAGTGGATGGAAGTGGTCAGAAGATTGACAGGAAAGCAATGTCTGATCAGCAAAAGCGTGATTTCAGAAATTATCACAAGGCCAAAACAATTCTTCTCAGCGCCATCTCTTATTCAGAATATGAGAAGATATCAAACAGAGACACTGCAAAGAATATGTTTGACTCTATGAGAATGACGCATGAAAGCAACATTCAAGTCAAAGAAACCAAAGCCCTTGCACTCATTCAGAAGTATGAGGCATTCAAGATGGAAGAGAGTGAATCAATAGAGACTATGTTTTCAAGATTTCAAATTCTTGTTGCTGGTCTGAAAGTTCTTGACAAAGGGTATTCCACTGCTGATCATGTTAAGAAGATCATCAGAAGCGTGCCAAAACAGTGGAGGCCAATGGTCACAGCGCTTAAGCTAGCCAAGGATCTCAATAAAATCTCTCTGGAGGAACTTGTCAGCTCCCTCAGAAGTCACGAGATAGAGCTAGAAGCAGATGAACCTCAAAAGCAAGGTAAGCCATTAGCTTTAAAATCTAACAGAAAATCTGACTCCAAAGTTTTGCAGGCTGTAGAAGAAACCTCTGATGGGTCCTCATCAGAAGAAGATGAACTGTCTCTCCTCTCCAGAAGGGTGAACCAATTATGGAAGCAGAGGCAAAGGAAGTTCAAGAATCCCAGAAGATCAGAAAATCAGAATGAATGCCTCTCCAGATACAGAAGGTCAGAATCCTCCTCTGGACATAGAAGATCTGAAGGTTCTTCAGGAAACAGAAAGCCAAACAACAAAGACATCATCTGCTATGAATGTAACGAGCAAGGGCACTACAAAAGTGACTGCCCAGAGCTTCAGAAGGAAAAGCCTAAAAGGAAGTTTGGCAAGGAAAAGAAGAAAAGTCTCATGGCTACATGGGATGATTCTGACACATCTGAAACTGACTCAGAATCAGATGATGAAAGAGCAAACATAGCTCTCATGGCAAACATAACAGAAGACATTGAAGCTTCTGAGTCAGAATCTGAATCAGATACAGAAGAGGTATTCCCTGACTTTACTATAAACTTTACTAAGGCTGAACTAGCTGAAAGCCTTAATGAAATTCTGGAAAGATATCAGCAGATCAAAGTCAAATTCAGAAACCTGAAAAGGGATCTTGCTTTTGACTCTGATAAGACTGAGAGTCTCAAATTGGAGAATTCTGAGTTAAAAAATAAAATTTCAAAATTAGAAAATCTATTGCAAAACTCTCAGAAGGAAACAATCCCTGAAACTCCCAGCAGTGCTGATGAGATCATCAAGGAGTATGATCACAGCTTTCAGAAGTTTCTAGCTAAAAACATAGATAGAAGCAAAATGACTTCAATGATCTATGGAGTTAGCAGAAATGGCAGAAAGGGAATAGGATACCAAGGTAAGGTACCTACACCAAAAAATGCCATGGATTTAGTTATAAAACGTACTCCACTTGATTCACACTTCATATATGGGCACACACATGACATCAAATATACAAGTAGTAATTATTCTGTCAAACCAAAATTCAACCAGAGTTTTGGTAAAACTAACAAATCAGGACCCAAGAAAATATGGGTACCTAAGGATAAAATAATACATGTGGCAGATATCTTTAGCAGCAAAGCAGAAACACCAATCATGGTACCTGGACTCTAGCTGCTCACGACACATGACGGGAAGAAGGCATATGTTCCAAAGCCTGGAACTTAAGCCTGGAGGCCACGTAGGTTTTGGAGGCAATCAAAGAGGAAAAATCATTGGCTCTGGAACAATAGTCTTCAGGAGAATGGGTTTGATCTCTATGAAGATGTTAAAGCTCAAGGCTGGGAAAAGTATTTTGATCGTCTGGTGGGTCCAACATTTCTTATTCTGGTAAAGGAATTTTGGATTCACGCTTCTTCCTCAAACCATCAAGTTACGTCTTACATCATGGGGAAGAAGATTGTTATTACTGAAGACCTGATTGCAAGACTGATAGGGTACAATGGTGGTGATGTTCGCTGCATTGATATGGCAGAAAGGTGTGCTGATGCTGCCCTAATTGCAAGGGAAATCTTCACGCCGGGGCTTCCCTCCAGCAAGATAAGGGATTTAAAGGACAAACACAGAATTTGGGCCAAGATCATTCTGGGCTGCTTTAACCACAGGAAGCCTACCAGCTCTCCTGATTACATTAATATTGATCAGCAGTTTCTGATCTATTTCATCTCTCAGAAGGTCAAGATTAATCTGGCTCATCTTCTGTTCAACCATCTCAGAACAAGTGTCAAGGAAACAAGGGAAGATGAACGTACAAAAAGGGATTGGATACCCTTAGGAAGACTGATATCAGATATTCTTACAGAGAATAAGCTGATTGATCACTTGACAGAGGCTCAAGAAATCAGCACTCTGGAAGCTTCTGTTGGCAAGCAGTTGAATGCCAAAAATCTGAAGAAGATGAAGTTGATTGAGAACATTAAGAAGGAACCCAGCGTCACTCCTTTTGATGCAATCTCCAGCAGAAGAGTCCCTCTGGATGACTTCCCTTGTTCTCAGAAATTGACTCTAAACCAGATATAATTCTGAGATATCTGGATGCTTGTAAAGCTGATGGTACAACACCTAATCTGAACATCCAGGATCTGCAGAAGAAGGCTCCAGAGGTTTTTCTGAAGAAGACAAAGAAAAGGAAAGCTGATGCAGAAGGATCATCTCAGCGGACGCCTAAGAAGAAAGGTAATCCTTCATCTGTAACTGTTTTAGATTCAATTGCTGTATCAACATCTATCCCATTTTCCACTCCATCTGAAAACCAAACACCACAAACTTTTGATGACTTTGACTTTGACTTTGACCCTTCTGAATCCTTAACCCTCAGAAGATCTCGCTCCCAACCATAAAATCCAAATACTGAAGCCATACCAGAACAAGAACTTGCACAAGTTCTTTCTGATATAGACCGACACACTTCTGCAACCCACACAGAACCACAACCAAAAATTCCCCTCTCACCAATACCAGAAATTCCCCTCTCTCCAGAACCAGAAATCCCAGAACCTTCATCTCCTCAACCAGAAATTAATCCACCCTCTCCTCAACCAGAACAATCTCCACAACCTGAGACTCAAACCTCTGAGGCTCAACCCTCTGAATCCCCTGAATCAGTACCTCTGGCCATTCGTTTGCCACTTGGTACCATTGTGAATATTCCCCAACTTCCCTCTTCACCAGAAATAACTCCACAAAATTCCCCATCAAGTCCAATAATAATTCCTGACTCTCCCACTCCCTCACCAAAAGCCAATTCAGAAGACCACAACAAGACTGTCATTGATTTAACAGTCTTTGAATGTCTTGCTGCCATCAACTACAAAACAACCATCCCTAAACCGAAACATCCAGATCTTGGTTCCAGCATATTGAACTTTGAAACAGAAATACAAAAGTGGATCACTTCTCTGAAACAAGCAAGTCTGGAACTGGTTGGCCCTGCTGTATCAGACTGCCTCTGGACAAAATTCAGAAGATGGGTATGCGCTGAAACCTTTAAGTTGCAAGACCAGAGCTACGAACAAGCTCAACAGAACTTTAGCAATCTGCTGAAAGAAATTGAAGGTCCAGTTCTGAGCAAGCTGCTTAAGGAAGAAGTTCTCCTTCTGGACAATGCTCCTTGGTCTGAATATCGTCCAGCATCCAAAGTTCAACCTGCAGAAGAATAGATAATTCTGGCTGAAGAACAGGGTCAAGAAGAAGATATTGCAGAAAGCTCTGAGAAGCATCCTGTTTCTGAAGATCCTCAAGCTTCCTCTCTTGACAGGCAGACTCTGGAAGATCTGAAAAGATCTGATATGCTGATGCAGGAAAGAATGGATAAGCAGGACACCAAAATTGATGCAATAGCAAACATGTTAACTCAGCAACAGGAAACCAACACTCAAATCAAGAGCATGTTGGAAGCTCTGTTCACACATCTTCCACCTCCCTCTTAGAATTTTCTTGTGTTTTCCTTGTTTTTTTTTTCATATTTGTCTGTAATATTTTTTATTGGTATGAACTTATCATTGCTTCTGTTTTTAATATAAACTCATTTTAGCTCTGATCTTTTTAGCTCTGATTATTTGTGCTTTTTGATAACTGACAAAAAGGGGGAGAAAGAATGATATTTTTCAATAACGGATTACTGAGACATAAGTCTCAAACATTCTAATCTATTTGAATTTCTTTCTTCTGAAAAGCTTACAGGTACAAAACTCTGATACAATAAAGTTCGAATGCTCAAAGTCTCATGGAATTAAAGGGAAGCAATCAACTCAGGGGGAGTTTTCTCTTTGTAGCTCTGATACCTTTTATTCTTTATCTTTAATCTCTGATACCTTTATTCTTTATTTTTAATTGAAAAAATCTGGGTTTTGTCGTCATCAAAAAGGGGGAGATTGTTAGAACATAGTTTGATTCTACAACCCTTGATTAAAGTTTTGATGATAACAAAATACAAAGAATAAAATAAATTCAAATATATATATAGAACAAATATGCTGCTTAAAATTGTGTTTTGTTTTTACAGAAGTTCTGATGGAATCAGCATCAGAAGATCAATAACATGTGCTACACGCTGAAGCTACCAGATCATACGCTGAAGCATGATGACCAGAATCTGCGTATCAACATACACACTCTGACTCTGATCAAAGATCTTTACCTAGTCATCAGCACTCAGAAGCGTCAGCATCAGTTAAAGCAAAAGAACACTCTGATTACCATAAGCAGAGAACACTCTGAAGAGTTACTAAGCATTCAAAACAGATTAATTACCAACGGCTTTATCCAAGACAATATCTTCTCAAAAAGGAAAGAACGTTATTATCATTGAAGGTGCTTTATGGACAACAACGTATCTTTGCCTTGGCTATATAAACAAGTCTGTGTGAGAAAAGAAAAAGCTAATCTTCATGCACGCACTCATATATTTTGCTAAGCTTTCCAACCACGCTCATTAAAACGCATTAGCAATCCAGTTTCATTCTAAGCTTAAATTTGTGTGTTATCACAGTTGTGATATATAGTTTTATTAGAAAACATTAGCACACATTATTGTTCATCTATTTGTAAAGAGATTTCCTTGAGATAAACCGGTTTATGGTTATACTCAAGAAGGCTTTAACAGTTGTTAAAGTAGTTGTGTAATCCTATTGAATATAGTGGATTAAGACCTCGTTGGAGAGAGGCGAAATCACCTTGACGGGTGGACTGGAGTAGTTTGAGATCAAACGAACCAGGATAAAATACAGCATTGTCTTAGCCTTTGATTTAAGTTTTACAATTCAACCCCCCTTCTTGTGTTTTTCACTTCTTCATGCTTGTTGACCAGGGAGTATGATGAGCCTCCATCCTGAACCACTGGATTTGATTGGCAAGCCATCTGGCAGATGGATCCCTGAGGCGTATGGTGGACCAACTTTGTGAACGCTGCGTGAGATTACCTGAAAACAAAATATATCAAAGTTTTAGGGGACCTGGGATTCGAACCCAGGTCCCAAGGGTATTTCCAATAGCGCTTCCACCAACTGAGCTGGCCTGTTTCTTTGTTATTGATACACACGACAAATATTATATGGACAATAATTAACTATGCTTTGAAAAAAAAAATAAAAAGCGCGTATTTTCAAATATACCAATGGGAGGGCGACGTCTGGTCGTCTTATCCAAAAAATCTGGTTATTTACCTGCGGATTTTTATCCGCAGGAAGATTCGTAGCTTGTCTCAAGAATTCGTTCTAGGCCATAAAAATCCCATCCAAGCACATGGACGTGATCGCCCCTTCCTCCTGAGTTCAACCATGGCCAAGATTCATCCTAATTGTCCCTGCAAAACGAAACCCCAAATGGAAACCTCCAAAACCCTAGGTTCGGATAGGGAGGTACAGGCTACAAAAAAACAATTGAATGATGCAGAACGATTGGAAATTTAAAGGCAAGCATGATTATACAAAAATATTGGCAAGAGGATGCAAGGAAAGGATTTCACGAAGTCATGTTCAGAGCATGGTTCATGGAGACTTACAATGAGTTTTAGGCAATGAAAAGGCGTGGTTTTGATTGCTACAGCTTCACAGGATATCAGGCAAGAGAGCTACGTTGTGATTTGGGATTGTATTCGCCTCTAAACCAAAATTCGATCTCCACTTTTTCAAGGTTTTTCACAAACTTGTTTTTGCCGTTTCTGCAGAGCTTTGTATCTATCCTAGGTCTGGCTCACTTGTGTGCATATAATAGAATGATTTTAGGGTAAAACATGGGCTATAATCCAAGTGTATTGAAGAATCAAGATTGAATTTTGATCACCATTAACATGTTTCCAAATATAGGCCAAATCTGATTTTTTGTACATAACCAAGCTTGATACGAATTTGATTTGGTTCATGATGGTAATTGAAAGTTGTACAAATCACAAAGATATGATTTCATCAATTTTTAGATTTTATTTGATTTAAAATTGATTTAAAATGAATTAAACCAATAAAAATTAAATAAAATAGAAAAATAAATGAATGGCCATGAAATCAAGTATGTGACACGTGTGTGGCATGACAAGACCATATCAAGTGGAAAAAAGTGGACCCTTTTGTCAAAAATTGGAGTTTTGAGGATAGTTGACTTTTGGCAAATTTGGAAAAATGCCCAACTTCAACAATGCATAACTTCTTCAATTTTGAACTTTTGGAAGTGTTCTTGGACTTTTTAGAAACCTTGAGATGTCCTCCAATCAACCCTTTTGGTCTCATATAATTTTTATGTTCCATACTCAAGTTATAAGTTTTCGAAAAAAATGTGTTTTTGTTGACTTTCAAAAATGACCTATAATGTCCAAATTTGTAACTTTTTGTGAGAGCATTTCTTGATCTTGGGGTGTGAAGATGGATTGTAGGAAATTGCATCCTATTCAAAATGAGCATGGGTCATTTCTCATAAAGTATAAGAAAGTTATGCTTGGTCAAAGTTGAGTTGACTTTTCCTACAAAACCCTAATTTAGCAACTTTTGAATTTTGATGAATCTTGAGCAATCCTTGATGAATCATGATCAACCCTTGATAAAATGATGAATTATCCTTCAAAATGAGAATGTTGACAAACAATCTTGAGGTTTGACTGTATTTGGGACACAGTTGACTTTTGCCCTAGCACAGTCGACTGTTGGGTCTCTTGAGCAATTGACTGACCAAACTTCCTCTGCAAGGCTTGAAATTTGACATGGATGAACATGAGAGCATATTAGGACATTGGGGAGAACTTGAGGTCATTTGGATGCAAGGACCTTGATGCAACACAAAACCCTAATTTTGACTTGACTGCCTTAGTAGGTGATTTGTCTGTCCAACTTTTGAGTCAACTTAAGCAACTTTGAAGATTATTCTTGACATGTCTTGAGGAATATGGGAGGGAAAATTTTGGGGTACAACAATACCAAACCCTAATTGTTGACTCACTTCCTAGGAAGAGAATCTATTTGATCAACTTCTGAGCCAAATTGAGTATTTGAGAAACCCTAGGTTAGCATCTTGAATGAAAAATGGGAGGGAAAATTTTGGGGTACAACAGCTTCCCATGTTCAATATTCTTAAACTTGAAAAGTGAGATTGGCATGTTTTCCATTCGTAACTTGAAAGTGGAAGATGATTGAAGACTAGAGTGCCAAGAAATTTGCACTCGCTTGTGCATGAACTAATGCTTTGGATTTATTGCATCGGGAATGGGCTTATAGATGCCATCCAGAAGTGATTGAGAATCGTCGGAGATGGGCTTCTAGATGCCATCCAGAAGTGACTGTTTATAGAGAAATGGAAGAAGTATCAGTTTAAATCTTTGGTCGATTTATACCGAAACAATAGGAGTCTGTATTTGTTTTTTGTCTGGATAAGAATCAGAAAAATCTTAGGGTTGATTTGACTGAACCAGAGAAAGTGTTTACCAAAACAGAACCAAGATAAATCATTGGCCGATTTAAACTGAACCGACATAGGTTTTAAAGGAAGCGTTTGTCATGTAGATAGTCGCCCCGTCTTGTTTCAAGAATTGATCTACAATCGGTTTGTTGGTAAACATGTCCTATTTCGGGAGTTCATACCATTGGTAATAAAGATAGTTGCCCCGTCCTGTTTCGGGAATTGACCTTTATCTGACCAAAGAGATAGAAAGATGGTTTTCCCGTCTTGTTTCAGGATTTAATCTTCAATCTGCTCATGTAGATAGGTGTCCTGTCTTGTTTCAGGTATTAATCTACAATCAGTTGTTCATAGATAGTTGTCCTGTCTTGTTTCATGTATTAATCTGGAACCCGCTTTTTGTTGGTCGTAGAGATAGTTGCCCTAGCTTATTTCAGGAATTAATCTTTGACCCACTTGAGAAATGTTGGTAGTATTTTCCAGAATAGGTCTCTTGTTCGCCTGTATTTAACTAGAAGAAGTGAATCTATCCATAAGAGAACTGTTGATTGCCTACTATTAACTGGAATAGGTGAATTTATCCAGAAGAGGATTTTTGTTTTGTTGACTGACTTTTCCTGCCAGGAAGAGGGTTAGTTTCATGCAGATGTATGCATGGCTTGATGATGTTCTCAAAATAAATGAGATTATGTTGTATGCACCTATCGTGTATGAATGTGAAATATTATTGAAATGTATCTTTTTCTTGGAAAATAAATCCTTGACAAATGCTGGGGAGCCTTGGGAAATTAAATCCCGGGCTGTTATTAGGGATGAAGAATATGTGTGTCTTCAGACTTTGTTTAGTATGTTTCCGTCGGGGATTCCTGTTTTGTTGAGGAGAAATCTGCTGGGGAATATTGGCTTTGCTTGCGAAAACTCTGTGGAGAGTGTTGATTTCTGTTTGGGGAAATATTTCAGGAGTTTCAGTTGTCCGTTGCTCTACTGGGGAGCTATCTCTTGATTGGAGAAAGTTTAGTTGTTATCTTGCCGGATCCCAGGCTTCACAACAACTTGCTGGGGACAGTGAAGTTAACTGTTATCTGGTCGGACGCCAGGATTTACGGTAACTCACCGGGGATAGTGGCAAGCTCTACTAGATAAGAGGAGTTTTGCTAGTTATTTGTAGGAGTTAAAATGCTATCTGGTTGGGTCCAGACTTCAGTAACTTGAAATTGATATTCACTGTTATCTGGTCAGGTCCAGGCTTCAGCAATTGATCTCAAGGTTAACTAGTATCTAGTCGGGTCCAGGTTTCAGCAATTTGAAGAAGTTAAACTATTATCTGGTCAGGTCCAGACTTTTAGTAACTTAAAAATTGTGATTGTTATCTGGTCGGGTCCAGGCTTCATAGTAACTTTATTGAAAGAGATGAAGTTGAACTAGTATCTAGTCGGGTCCAGGCTTCGTAGTAACTTGCTTGAAAGAGATGAAGTTGCACTAGTATCTGATCAGGTTCAGGCTTCGTGGTAACTTTATTTGAAGATAAAAGAGTCAATTGTTATCTGGTCGAATTCTAGGCTTCACAATAACTTTCAGGGATAGTAACAACTCTGTTGGGGATTAGGGGTTATGGTCCCTTGTTTTGTAATAGTCTGAGAGGTAAACTCGAACCGGGGAATTTATAGTTTGCTGGGGAAATAAACCTTGTTGAAGAGAAAATTTGATGATCTACTGGAGAGGTGAATTCTTTAGGAAGAACTTCACAAGGCTTCTTCTTTTGAGACCAACTCAGCTGGGAGAGGGTTTTTCCAGATATTGGAGTTTTGGCTGGGGATTACAGGAATCCAATTCTGTAAGGATAATTTGATTGAAGTAACTCTGTGGGGATATCCCAAGTTTTTTAAGTAAATACTTATTACTATTTTTACGCACACTTTTGTTAAAAGTTAATCATGTTCATTTGCATATGTTCATTCAATTTTAGCCATCAGACATTTTTGCACTTAAAACAGAAAAAACAAAAAGTTTTGCACTTCAAAATGCATTTGTATTGATACTTTGCCCAAAAATAGGTGTTTTTGTACAAGGAGACAGAAATCCTAGTAAGAGGAAATCGTCGAAAGAATGAAAATAGTACAAAGTGAAAACAAAAATAAATAGCCATATGGAAGTGATCTCATTATGCTCCAACTCTGTTATTTCCCATATGCCTTCAAACATCACCCCCTGTCGTTGAAAGAAGTCAATTGGATTGTTCTTATACCATTGAACTTGGACCTCGGTAATAAAGATGGCTGCAAAGATCCAATGGGACATAGTCGTATGCTTTATTCCCTAACTTTTGCTTGGACCTTCCTTTCTGGTTTTCAGTCCCCCAAGATACCCATTTTTTCACAAGCTGCCCTTTCGAATTTTTGAATTGCCGGGTGTTGTACCCCAAAATTTGCCCTCCCATATTTCTCAAGACATTGCAAGAATAATCTCCAAGTGGCTCAAGATTGCTCAAGAATTGGACAGTCAAGTCACCTCCTAAGGCAGTCAATCTCAAATTAGGGTTTTGTGTTGCACAAAGGTCCTTGCATCCAAATGACCTAAAGTGCTCCCAAATGTCCTAATATGTCCTTAAGTTCATCCATGTCAAATTTCAAGCCTTGCAGAGGAAGTTTGGTCAGTCAATTGCTCAAAAGGTCCAAAAATCGACTGTGCTAGGGCAAAAGTCAACTGTGACCCAAATATAGTCAAACTTCAAGATTTTTTGTCAACATTCTCATTTTGAAGGATATTTCATCATTTTATCCATGGTTGATCATGATTCATCATGGATTGCTCAAAATTCATCAAGACTCAAAAGTTGCTAAATTAGGGTTTTGAAGGAAAAGTCAACTCAACTTTGACCAAGCATAACTTTCTCATACTTTATGAGAAATGACCCATAAAAAGCTCATTTTGAAGAGGATGCAATTTCCTACAATCCATATTCATACCCCAAGATCAAGAAATGTACTCACAAGAAGTTACAAATTTGGACATTATAGGTCATTTTGGAAAGTAAACAAAAACACCTTTTTTTCCAAAGCTTATAACTTGATCATGGAATATGAAAATGAGATGATACCAAAAGGGTTGGTTAGGGGACATCTCAAGGTTTCTAAAAAGTCCAAGAACACTTCCAAAAGTTCAAAATTGAAGAAGTTATGCATTGTTGAAGTTGGGCATTTTTGCAAAATTGCCAAAAGTCAACTATCCCCATAACTTTTAATTTTGTCAAATGGGCCCACTTTTTTCCACTTGATTTGATCTTGTAACATTACACATGTTTCCTATCTTCAGTCTTGTGTCCATTTATTGATTTTTCTATTTGATTTGATTTTTATTGAATTAATTCATTTTAAATCAATTTAAATCCAAATAAAATCCAAATATTGATCACGTGGAATCTTTTTGATTGATATAGGTCTTAATTGTCATCATGGACATGATCAAATCCATATCAAGCCATATCATGAACAAAAAGATGGAATTTGGACAATTTTGGAAGGTTTTCAATGGAGGATCATATCAAATCCTAAAACATCAATGCATAAAGATTCAAAGTCCAAAACTTGACCTAATCCAATGCTCATTACATATACAAGCTAAAGAGGCACGAGTCAGAGGTTAGAGGCTTCATAAACATCAAAACCAAACTTGAAAAAAAAGTGGAAAAGCTTGAAACTGACATCGAGCATAGAGGTGTTTTCAAGGCCAAAACTCAACGTGAATCTATTGCTGGATCATCCTTGAAGGGAAACCAACTCAAAACCAATCCCCATACATGTTCCAAAGCGCTGTAAGTCTCTCTAAAAATCGCCTTTCAGTTGAATTTGTATCTCATAGTTCTTGCACTTTTCTTGCAAAATCTTTACATACTCATGCTTATCGTTTTATTTAGAAGCTTTTTGCATTATTGAATTGCATTTTCATGGCCTGTAACCCCCTAGTCGATTCTAGGGTTCTTGGATCGTATTTTTGGGCATTTCGTTTGTAGGTGAAATCAAGGTTCAAGGATGGTCTAGATGTGTTCAGGATGTCCAGACGAATAGGACCATGGTCTTAGATTGAATTTTCATGGCCTGGAATTGGTGTTAGGTTTGACCTAGGGATTTAGCTGCGGATATAAATCCGCAGGTAATCTCTGTAGAAATCCAAGGACAGGGACGAAGACGTGTCCCCATCCCATTCGCTCATTCAAACTTTCGCGCTTTTTATTTTTTTTTAATTCTGGCATTTTATTTGTTTTCTAATATAATGATTGTTGTCCAATATTATGACAAATGAAGTGAAGTGGCTCAGTGGCAAGGCGTATGCTTAGTAACTAACAGGACCTGGGTTCGAATCCCAGGTCCCCTAATGCATTTGTATTATTTTTCTTCAATTTATTCCATGCAACATCCAAGGCGCAGCACATCATACATCATCACCTGATCATCTGCCAGATGGCCCCAGGCCAGATCTGGTGGCCCAGAATGAAGGCCTATGGTGGGATCAAGTCAGCGCATGCGTGGGGAAATAGAATAGTCAACCAGGCCAAGGGATTATTGGGCCAAAAAGCTGCTAGTCTCACCCCTGATATGGGCCTAAAACCCCCCTTTGGTTATTTCTTTTTCTATTTCTTTCTTTCTTTATTTTATTGTTATTATTTTTATTATTTAAATCAATAACCAATTAAAATATTTTTTCTCATAAAATCAAAAAACCAAAAATATATTTTATTTATTAAAATTAAATTCATCACTTTATTTTTGTAAATAAATATTAATTCAATTAATTTAACTTTAATTAGGTATAACTTTTAATATTATTTGCAATAATTAAAATTAATTTAGATAATTAGGTTTTTATTAACATTAATCAAATTTGTTTTTTTTCTTTAAATATCCAAAAAAACCCAAAAATACTTTTTTTTAATTAATTAATTAATTTATTAAATTGTTAACTTAGTATTATTTCCTTTTAATCCAAAAATAACCAAAAATATGCTTTCTTTCAAAAAAGGGTCAAAACCCTAAAAAAATCGCCCGGTTTAATTTTCCGCACGCGATCCATTTTACCATATTGATGTAATTGTTTCCCGGAATGTAATAGCTTTAATTAGGACTATTTAATTTATTTATCGCTTTATTTATTTTCCGCATTTTAAATTCAAGGGTTGCTTTTGGCGATGTAAATACCCGACGCCTTGTAATAGTTAGATTTAATTTCCGCAATCTATAAACTATTAGATGTTTGGTAATAGGGAATGCATGACAAGACCGAATGTATGAACCTAAAATCAACATAGATAACCCATGGCATGTACAAAGATAAAATTAACCGAAATAACACACTCGCACATGCACACTCTTAGGGTACACCTCGCTTGGTTGCCTTCGAACGTGGTCATTGAGTATAGGAAGTTTTAGAGGTCGCCCTCTTGTCCAAAGATCATAGTTGCCTCGAAACGGTTGCCTCGGAAAAATGATCTAAGACATTAGGGTTACCGCTAAGGCGTGCTAACATTGCTTTAGTGACCACACGTCCCTTAATTGAATTGACCCTTAAAACTCCAACAACGATGCTACCTTCTCATCAATAGTGGGATAGCATTGTCTAAAGGACATTAGCACAGATTGATTCCTTTTTCGAGTAGGCAGATGGTTCTTAAGTACTTGCTCTTTCAAAACAAAACAAATTTTCGCACTTACACTCCTTTCAAAACAAAAACTTCTTCAAACCCACAAACACAAAGAAAAGCAATTTTTGAAAACACTTTGAGCAAGTACCTAAGAGCCCGTGGATAACCACGGATAGAAAGGGTGCTAACACCTTCGCTTTCTATAATCTACCCCCCGAACCCGAGAAATATCTCGAAAAAGGAATTTTTCTGTGTTTTTTTCCTTTCCTTGTTGGATAAAATAAAAGACGCTGGCGACTCTTGCTTACCGTGACATTTTGCAAAAACAAACGCAAAACGCAAACCAGCATTCTAAAATACAGTCAGTTCTTCCCACCGTATCACACCGGGTGTACAATATTTTGCATATATCCCTAATTTTTTCCGGAACCTCTTTGGTTCGGCAGGATGCCCTTATTTTTGCATAGGTATGTCAACCTAACGGGTCATTTTATGCGTAGTATTTTTTAACTATGTCTGCATTCACGGGATATGGGAAGTCTTCACCGTCCATGGTAGTTAGCATCATGGCACCGCCAGAGAATAGTTTCTTAATAACAAATGAACCTTCATATGTGGGAGTCCATTTGCCCCTGGGATTGTCTTGTGGAAGAATGATGTGCTTTATTACCAAGTCGCCAGTCTGATACACTCGAGGCTTGATCTTTTTGTTGAAAGCCTTGATCATACGCTTTTGGTACATCTGACCATGACAAACAGCAGCCAGTCGCTTCTCGCTAATCAAGTTTAGCTGATCCAACCTAGTCTGAATCCATTCGTCCTCGCGTAGACCTACTTCTTTCATAATCCTTAGGGAAGGAATCTGAACTTCTATAGGCAAGACAACTTCCATGCCATAAACCAAAGAGAAGGGAGTTTCCCCAGTTGACGTTTGAGCTGAAGTACGGTAGCCATGAAGAGCAAATGGTAACATCTTATGCCAGTCTTTGTAGGTCACCACCATCTTTTGCAAAATCCTCTTGATATTTTTATTGGCAGCTTCCACTGCGCCATTCATTTTGGGTCTGTAAGGAGAAGAATTGTGATGCTTGATTTTGAACTGAGTATAGAGCTCCGTAATCATAGCATTATTGAGATTGGTTCCATTGTCGGTGATGATCCTTTCGGGGATACCATAGCAGTATATGAGGTTGTGCTTGATAAACCTGGCTACAATGTTCTTCGCGACTGAGGCAAACGAAGCAGCTTCGGCCCACTTGGTGAAGTAATCAATAGAAACAAGGATGAAGTAGTGTCCATTGGAAGAAGTAGGTTTGATCTCTATAATCATGTCAATTCCCCACATTACAAACGGCCACAGAGCAGTCATGACGTTCAAAGGAATTGGAGGTACATGGACCTTGTCAACATAGATTTGGTACTTATGGCAAGTCCTTGAGTGATGGTGACAATCAGTTTCCATAGTCGACCAATAGTACCCAACCCTTATAATATTTTTGGCAATAGTCTGTCCACTAGGGTGAGTCCCAAAGATACCATCATGCATGTCTTCCATGATCTCCTCTGCCTCCTTCTTGTCCATACACCGGAGTAGAGTAGGATCATGGTTGCGTTTGTACAGGATTCCATTGCTTAGGAAGAATTTAGCTGAAAATCTTTGCGAACATTTCTTATCATTGATGGAAGCTCCTTCAAGATACTCTTGTGCTTCAAGACATCTCTTCACCTCATGGTACCAAGGCTTCTCTTCATCTGTGTCAAGCTCGCAACAGTGTGCTGGTTCGTCAAATATTTCAATTATGATTCTAGGACCCTCGTTGTCCCAATTGACCTTGAACATGGACGAAATTGTTGCCAAAGCATCCACCAACTGATTTTCTTCTCTTGGGAAGTGTTCAAAAGTAACCTCCTCAAAGTATGGGATCAAAGTTTGCACAAGCTCTTTGTAAAGAATCAAATTAGGCTGTTTGGTTTCCCATTCACCCTTAACTTAACTGATTACTAGAGCAGAATCTCCATATACGTCCAAGAACTTGATCCTTAGGTCAACAGAAGCCTTTAGACCCAAGATGCACGCCTCGTACTCAGCCATATTATTCGTACAGTCGAAGCACAATCTAGCATTGAAAGGTGTATGGAAGCCTTCGGGAGAAACAATCACATCACCAATTCCATTACCCAGAGCGTTGGAAGCCCCGTCAAAAACCATAGTCCATCTGGATCCTTGTTCAGGTCTGTCATACGGTCCAGGCTTTTCGCAGTCAGTTATCAGCATGATGTCCTCGTCCGGGAATTCAAAGTTCATAGATTGGTAGTCGTCAATAGCTTGATGCGCCAAATTATCTACCAGTACACTTCCTTTAATTGCTTTTTGTGTAGTGGAATGGATATCATATTCAGTCAAAATCATTTGCCATCTAGCTATTCGTCCGGAGAGAGCTGGCTTCTCGAAGATATACTTGATAAGGTCCATCTTAGAAACCAATAGAGTGGTGTGATTCAACATATAATGTCTTATCTGGCGAGTAGCCCATGCCAGAACGGAACACGTTTTCTCGAGCAGTGAATATCTGGTTTCACAGTCGGTAAATTTTTTGCTCAGGTAGTATATTGTATGCTCTTTTCGGCCAGACTCGTCATGTTGGCCCAATACATACCCCATTGAGTCTCTAACACTGTCAAGCACATAATCAGAGGTCTTCCTTCGACTAGAGGCATCAAGATTGGAGGTTCTTGTAGGTACTCCTTGATTTTGTCAAAAGCTTCTTGGCAGTCGTCATTCTATCTGATTACTTAATCCTTCTTCAACAACTTGAAGAGTGGCCCACAAGTGGCAGTTAAGTGAGATATGAATCGGGCGATGTAATTGAGTCGACCTAAGAAACCTATGACCTCCTTATTAGTACGGGGAGTGGCATTTCTTAAATAGATTTGACCTTCACGGGATCGACTTCAATACCTTTGCCACTGATGACAAACCCTAGGAGTTTTCCAGATCTTACTCCGAAGGTGCACTTTCTGGGATTCAGCCTCAACTTGTATTCCTTCAACCTTTCAAACAACTTGTGTAACTGATCAAGGTGTTCTTCCTCAGTCTGCAACCTTGCAATCATATCATCCACATAGACCTCTATTCATGATGGATCATATCATGAAATAAGGCCACCATAGCTCGTTGATATATTGGCCCTGCATTCTTTAAACCAAACGAGATAACATTGTAACAAAAGGTTCCCCATTGTATGATAAAGGTGGTCTTCTCCATATCTTCGGGAGCCATCTTGATTTGATTATAGCCGCAGAAACCATCAATGAAGGAGAATACTTTGTGTTGAGCCATGTTGTCGACCAGGACATCAATATGCGGTAGTGGGAAATCATCTTTGGGGCTTGCCCTATTCAAATCCCTATAGTCTATGCACATACAGACCTTCCCATCCTTCTTCGGCACATGGACCACATTTTCCACCCACCGAGGATACAATGTCACTGCTAGGAAACCTGCATTGAATTGCTTCATTACCTCAACTTTTATCTTTTCAGACATGTCCGACCATATACGACGCACTTTTTGCTTGACTGGGGGGGCAATCTTCCTTTGTTGGTAGACAATGAACCACTATATCAGTATCCAAACCCGACATATCTTCATATGACCAAGCAAACACTTCAACATAGTCATGTAACATTTGTACCAATCTGCCTTTGACACTGTCTTCTAAGTTAGCACCGATCTTGACCTCTTTCTTATCTTCTTCAGTACCTAGGTTGACCACTTCAACTGGCTCTTCATGAGGTTGAGTGGCCTCTCTTCTTGCATCAGAAGTCTAGCTAGTTCCCCTAGTATTTCACAATCTTCTTCACATTCGTCTTCGGCTTGGTTGATTGGATGTTCAAAGTCATAACTAGCAATAGCAGAGTTGTTGGCAATGAGATCCGGAGTGGATGTTGATCTTCAAGTGTGTGTGTATGCATGTAAGATACATGGCTATTTTGAAAATGCAAATAAGAAAAAAAATAAATACAATGAGCGCAAAATTTGAATGCAAAAAAGGTCCAATGGTTTATATTAAATGATCATATGATAAATGAACATGAACAAAACCCTTAACAAATGGACCATGGTGCCCCGGGCAAGGCACCTGGCTCAAAAGTCATTGTTTGAAATTAAAAATTACAGACAAAAGTTCTTGAATTAACAGAAAACAGTAAACAATAATTACTCCTCATGGAAGGATATGGGGATGAAGTCCTTTGCGTTCCAGTTGTTTAGCTTTCCTCCGACAGTAGGGTAGATCCATTCTTCAAAAGCACATTCATCGTCATCGTCTTCCATACCATTTAATTCATGATTTTCGATGCGGAGAGGTGGCTTTCCCACGCGAGCACGCTTGACTTCTTTCTGAGCTTTGATGGTGAAACCCAATCCAAATTTGTCTGCTTTAAATGGAATGTCGGGAAGTTGTCCCCAGATAGTACAGTTCCCATCTTCAACCACGACACAAGCAACCTTAACTGAAACCATTCTTGGTATAACTTCATCAGCTTTTGATATGTCAGAGGAGATCTTGGTGGTGGAAACCATAGGAGGAACAACTTCGAAAGCATGGCATAAAGTTTCTATAAATTCTCCATCCATCTCCACATACTTGAAGGAATTGAGGTGGCTCACCATAAATTCTTCTTCGCTGCAAACAGTGACGATTTTCCCTTTGACTGGATATTTTAATTTTTGATGAAGGGTGGACGTTACTGCCTAGCCTTATGTATCCAAGGGCGCCTAAGAAAACATGAATAAGCAGAGCAGATATCCATTACGTAGAAGGTAGAGTTGAAAATCTGCGAGCAAACTTTAATTGGGAGATCCACCTCTCCATGAACCATCCTTTTAGACCCATCGAAAGCCCTTACAATAATATCACTTGGTTTTAACACCAGTCCTTCATAATCTAGCGGGTCCAAAGCACCTTTGGGTAGCACATTTAGGGATGAGCCAGTATCAATTAAGACATGTGCCAGGGTGGTTCCTTGCAATCGATAGAGATATGCAAGGCTTTGTTGTGGTTCCTTCCCATAGGAGTCAAATCAGTGTCGAAGAACCCTAATCCATTGTCAGCCGTTAAACTAGCTACACAATTCTCGAATTGGTCAGCTGTGGTTTCTTGGGGAACATGGGCTTTCTTTAAGAACTTGATTAGAGCCTGGGCATGAACGTATGAACAGAGTAATAATGACAACATGGAAATTTTGGAGGGGTTTTTCCCCAATTGCTCAACTATTTTGAAGTCATTCTTCTTTATGATTTTCAGGATTTCCTCCATCTCGAGTGGAGGGTTCTTCATCATTAGTATCTTTGGTAGGTGCCTCTATCCCAGCAGACTCACCTTCTTTCTCTTTGCCTATAGTGTTGGCACTAGACTTATCATTAATTATGCAGATGGGAGTTATTGTAGTGGTGGATGGTGAAATATCAGGGGAAAAGATCCTCCTTGTTCTTGTTACTTTACTAGAACCCGCAATATTAGTAACATCAGCTTCGTCTTCGTTGATCCAAGAATATTATTTACCCTATGATAATAAACCTCGACACCATAGTTCCGTGGAACCGCTTTATCAGAGGTGTAGGGAATAGGCCCAGCGGCAGTGATTATTAAAGGAGCAATGGTTGTTTCATTTGAAAATTTAATAGGACCCTTTGAGGGGATCCTAAAAGGCTTGTTGGAAATTATTATTATGGACGTTTCTTCAGCTTTATTGGTTAAACCTTTGATGGTAGGAATCTTCTCAGACAGGATCTCGCGGCTATTTATCAGGCGTAGCACACCTTCCTTCAGCCTCTTGCACCCATTTACTTGTTGATCACAACAAACACAATCTTTAGAACAGCTAGGGAACACCCCAACTCTCAGAAAATTATCCTTCACGGTAGTTAATGGAGTTGTTAAATCTTTAATGGAGGAAACAAAAGTAGCATCATCAATTAGATTAACACCTTTGCCATGGTTCGACATTGGTGTGGTTATCACATTTGGAGTAGCAGGTGGATCAAATTCAATAGTTTTATTGTCTATCAGATCTTGAGTATTATTCTTCAGAGCCCAACATTGATCAGTTTCATGCCCAGGGCTATTGGAATGATACACGCACTTGGAATTTGGATTATACTTAGGTGATGAAATGTTTGGATTGGATGGTGGATCGCACAATGTCACTAAATTGGCCTTCAACAGATGTTGTAAGGCTTGGGACAATGACATGCTTATCCTCATGAACTGTCTTCGAGTAACTTCAGATCATTGATTGTTGGATGATTGCGTTAGAGCAGATGGAAGGTTGGAGAATAACACAACATTAACAGAGGATCAATGATCCTTCTTGGTATGGGACCTTGCCCCATACACAACATTTGTTTCCTTCTTTCCATGGAAAGGCTTATTTACAGTACTTGAAGATGCATCCCTTTAAATCTTACCGCTCTTGATACCAGCTGTGATACGGTGGGATAACTGACTTGAAGATTTTGCGTTTGATCGTAAATGTTGTGGTTAGCAAGAGTCGCCACCGACTTTTCTTTTATCCAAAAGGAAAGGTGAAAAAGCACAGGAAAGACCTTTGAGATTGTTTCTTGAGTTCGGGGGGTAGATTATGAAAAGTGAAGGTATTAGAACCCTTTTCATCCATGATTTCCATGGGCTCTTAGTTACTTGCTAGATCACTTGCTTTTGTTTGAAATTGTGCTTTTGTGTGGTTTTTGAAAGTATTTTGTAAAGAGGTTATTGTTTAGGCAAACTTTGTAATGATTCTCGTTCGTAAGAATGTATACAAAGTGTTTAATCTTTTGAAAATTTTTTCAAGTTTGTAAGATGTTTTGAAAGTGTAGGTGTTTGTTTTGAAAATAGCAAGGATGTTTTTGGTTTTGAAATTGAGCAAGTAATTAGGAGCATTCTACCTACTCAAAAGTCTTTCATGTTCATTTCCTCTTTCCTTTGACATTGTTATCTCACCATTGATTTGGTAAGTAACCCTATCTTTGGATGTAAATGGGACGGGCGTGGGTCATCGTATAACTATGATTAGCAATATTGCAATGTATCTCATCATTTTCTTTTTAGGGACTAAGATAATTTGAAAGGCAACATGGATAGCGTCGTCGAGGGACTATGATCTTGTATTTTTCATGTTTTTGCTAAGATACCTCACATGCGTAATATGGCCATTTAGTAAGGCAACCAAGTGGATTTACCCTAGGGGTGCTTGTGTGCAAGTGTATTGTTTTTCATGCTTGGTTTTGTCTTTGATTAGGGTTTTCTAATTGATTGGTTTTAGTCTTTCCATACAAACCCTAATTACTAACATTTGTATATAAAGTGATAAATGCAGAATTTACAATTACTACGCTATTACAATACTTGTGGGAGGGGGGTACA
The DNA here is from genome assembly GCA_948472305.1 of Vicia faba. NCBI lineage: Eukaryota > Viridiplantae > Streptophyta > Magnoliopsida > Fabales > Fabaceae > Vicia > Vicia faba. The sequence goes on from OX451739.1 coordinate 1,277,146,911, forward strand.
AATTATAAATGAGGATTGCAAGAAAATAAAGCCTATTTATCTATTACAACCATATTGAATTTGGATAAATGTACAAGAAATTAAATGAATATAATGTACAAGTATGAATGGATAAGGAATGAATTTTGTTTGGATTTTGTTAAGAAAAATAGTTTTGACCTAATTAACTTAAAAGAAAATAATTAACTAAATAAGAAAATTAAAATTAAGTTAATAAAAGAAATTAATTTATTAAAAAAACAAGTTTTTTTAGGGTTTTGTTTGTGAAAAGTTTTTAATTAAATTTTTAATAAAAGAAAACAAACTTGGTTCTAATGTTAATTTATTTTGAGAAAAGAAATTAATTTGTTTTAAGAAAATACTTTTAATGTGTGAAAATAATAATCAAAACCCTAACTTTTAACTAATTTACAAATTAATTATCAAAGATAAAATAAAAGATGATTAAAATAAATTTATTTTTATGTAAAAAATTAATTTAATTAAATAAAAGCCTAAATCTATTTTTTTCATGATTTTTGTATTAAGTAAAATATATTTAAGAAAACAAATAAATAAAAATAATAAAAAGAAAATAAAATGGTCAGCGATGTGGATAGCCAGCAAGGGGGGTTAGCAGTAAGGAAAAAAAATAAAAGCCCAAAGGAGGCCGAGGCTCCTGTCCAAAAAAAGTCAGAAAGTGAGAAATGTGTAAAAAAATAATATCAAAAGGGTACCACTGGAGCTCGAACCCAGGTCCCTTTAGTCACAGGCACACGTTTCCACCACTGGGGTGGCTATACATCAGTTTATATAATCAAAACAACAAATATATGATAGTAAACAAGTCCATGGCCTGAACTTCATCTTCAACCTCACGCCCAGCCAGAGCCTCTGCATCTCATTCAAATCTCAACAAAAATGAAAACTGTAAACAGGAAACTTGTAGCAAATTTCCTCATGATTTCAGAAATGCAAAGCAATAAAATTATAGATTAAAGACAAGCATGCATTTTAATGGCCCTAATCTGAACCCTAAAAATCTCAGAAAATTCAATCTTAAAATTCTCTAAGCTCAAGCAAAATTAATGAAAACTACGGACATGGTTAGCTTTAGGGCAATGATATCTACATTTTTCATTCACAAATAAACCATTAATGATGTCTGTATGAAGAGTTCAAAAGTCAGAAAACATACCTTGCAAGAGGGTATCGGGTTTGGAGTTTGAGTAGCTTTCAGTGAGTTTCAATGATTGGATTAACTTCCTCAAGTTCCCAGGAAGCTAATGGGATGCTTAGGTTGAGCTGAATGTACCTGAGGAGTTATGGAGAAGTCAAGGTGCAAGGTGCTGTTTTTGAAAATGATGGATGATGATAGAGGTGTTACAGTGGTGCTGTAGGTGTTAGGATTGTTTGTATATGTTGTTTAGAAGCTTCTAAAAGTAAAAGGCCAAGAAACGCACAAGCAAATTTGGAGATTGGATTCAAAACTCAGAAATGACAAGTTTTGAAGTGTTTTTGGTGATTTTGTATTCTAGGTGTTTTCAGGGCTTAAGCATGCGTGAGATTTGAGGAAAATTACTTGTGTATGTATAAGCAAAAGGTCTTGAGTGGTTTTGAAAGTCAGAAGTACAAGTTACAAGCTAATTGCTAGGTTACTTGATTTTGAAGAAAAGTGGGAAAAAGTTTCAAGAGGAGGTAAAAGCATGGGATGAGTGATTGTAAGTGTCTCAACAAGTTTATCTTGAGTTATGGGACTTGTATGATCAGAAGAAAACAATTGCCAGGCTTAAGAACAGGTTTGGTGCAAAAAGTCACTTTATCAAAATGGCAATGTGCACTTTCTTCCCAAAATGGATATAAAGCATGGCCTTGCATTGAATGCTTGGAATGAGACCTTTAACAAATTTGCAAGCAATTAATTATGGAGTGCCTAACAAGTTTGAGGCCTGGAAAGTAGAGGTTATGCAGCATGAGTTTGAATTTTGAATCTTGTTCATCACAAAATGACTTGTAATTCAAGTGATAAAACTCTAAATTTATCTCTTCGATTCTCCCTACTCAAAAATGATCTCAAGGAGTTCTTTGACATTTTGGAAAGCTTGTAAGGTGCTATAAAACCCATCTTTGAATCACTTTTGAAAATTACCCTTGGAACTATATGAAAAAGTTCCATGAAGTTGGGTCAAAATCTTGACCAAATTAGGGCAAAAATTTCACTAAGTGTTTTATTTCATGACCATGTATTCTTAAAATTATAACTTGAGATCCAAGCACTTTTGTAAGGAGTTGTGGAAATAAATGTTGTAGATTTCATGGAGATCTACAAGTTTCATGTTGAAAGTTTCTTTTGAATCATCTTGCATCATGGTGAAAATTTTGCTCAAAGTTGTGAAAAAATAAGAAATTTCCAACACTTAGAAAAATTTCTAAGTTTAGAAATTTTAACTTTTCAAAATGAAATCTTGAATTTTTGATTTCTTGATGAATAAGTTTCATATTTTTGCATGCTTTGATGAATTATGATCTTTGACATTTGATCTTGACCAAAAAATCAAAGTTTGACTTTTCAGTATACAATTGACTTTTGATAAGTTGACTGGAAATTCATCTGTCAATCCATTGGACTTGAGCAATGTTTTGAGCCATGTCATTAGGTAAAAATGATGCAATTGGACTCTTGAGATCATGCCTTAAACCAATTGATCATTTGCTAGATCAAAAATCAGAAATTGCCCTTTCCTAGTCAAAACCCTAATTTTGACCATTTTGCCCTTTTGAAGATTTGATCAATTTTTTTGAGGAATTATGGTCCAAACTTGATCAAATGATACATATAAGTTTAAAATGTTGATGTCGATAAAAAATTATGGAGCTTGACTGTAAATTGGCCATAGTTGACTTTTCCCCCAATACAGTTGACTTTTAGATCAACTGCTCAATTGACTGAGCAAAAGTGTGATCCAAAGCTTGAAACTTGACATGAGTAATCTTGAGGGTCCATAATTATCCATGAAAGTCATATGGGGCATTGGATGTTCAAAAATCCTTGTGCAAACTCAAACCCTAATTTTGGTCATCAGTGCTTAAGGAGGTGTCTTGAGCTGATCAAACCCTAGTGCAGTCTTGAGTCAAAGGAGATTTTGTGAGAAAATTCTTGATAAATGAGAGGGAAAATTTTGGGGTACAACAACTTCCCCTGTTCAATTTTCTTAAACCTGAAGAGTTAGATTGGCGAGTTTTGCCATTCGTGACTCGAAGGTGGAAGATGATTTGACACTAGAGTGCCCAGAAATTTGCACTCGGTGATGTGAAGGTTGATGGTATAGGGAATGGGATTAAAGATGCCATTTGGAGAGATGATGGAAAGTTGTTGGAGATGGTCTTGTAGATGCCATCTCGAAATGATTATTGAATCATATCTGTAAGCTAAAACTGAATGAGTACCAGAATGGCGTCCGTGTTTGGAGCGTATCTGAACTGTGTCTAAGAGCTGAATCTGAATGAGTATCAGAATGACATCTGTGTCTGGAGCGTATCTGAACCGTATCAAAAGTTGATTCTGAACGAGTATCAGAATGGCATCCGCGTCTGGAGCGTATCTGAACTGTATTTGAAGTTGAGTCTGAATGAGTATCAGAGTGGCATCCGTGTTTGGAGTGTATCTGAACTATATCTGTAAACTAAATCTGAATGAGTGTCAGAATGGCATTCGTGTCTAGAGCGTATCTAAACTGCTTCAAAAGTTGAGTCTGAATGAGTATCCGAATGGCATATGTGTCTGGAGTGTATCTGAACTGTATCAAAAGTTGAGTCTGGATGAGTATCAGAATGACATCCGTGTCTGGAGCGTATCTGAACTATATCAAAAGTTGAGTCTGAATGAGTATCAGAATGGCATCCGCGTCTGGAGCGTATCTGAACTATATCTGAAGTTGAATATGAAGAACCCGTGCTGGATTGCTTCAGTTGGTCGTGTAGATAATTATCCTGGATTGTCTTAGGTATCAATTTCTGACCTTTGTAATTTGTTGATGATAGCCATTGATTAATCTTATTCTGAAGAGGGAAAAACATTAGCTGTATGCAATGTCATGATGTATGAAATGCATGATACAATGAGATTGTGATATATGTATTCGTGTTATCGATGTTTATGATATATGGATGTGATGTATGCATAAGTGAGCTAATCTGCTGCATTGCGGTTGGATTGGGAAAAATTAAATCCCTGACTACTGCTGAGGATATGGAGTGTAAGTCTCCATCTTGTGAAGTTGAGATGTTGATGACTTTCCGCTTAGAGAAATAAACTATGTTGTAAGGGAAATGCTGTGTGCTGCTTGTAAAATCCTGTTGGGGAATCCTGAGAAATTGGACAACTTCTACTGGGGATTGGTAACTGGAAGCTCTGTTCCGCTGGGGATTAAACTTCACACTACGAGGGATTTCATGGAAATAACTTAGGGAGATTTCCCTATCTCTTAAAGCCATTAGTGATTGTCTTTCTATTTAGTTTATTTGTAAACAATAATTATGTTCAAATGCATATGTTCAAAAAATAAATCATTGGACGTTTTTGTAAACAAAACACAAGAGTAAAGAAAAACCGATAGTTTTGCACTTTCAAAGGGATATCTTTGTATTGACTTTGAGTAAGTATTTTGGTACATTGAGATAAACATTCTAGTAAGAGAATGTCATCGTAAAAAATGAAAATTTTGATATAAAGAAAGGATAGCTATGTGCAGTAATCCCATGGGGTTCCCATTCTGCTATAGCCTTCGTGTCTCTGAGCATCTTGTCTGTTTGTTGCCTTGTCCGAAGCTGATTGGATTGATCAGAACCTCTGTTTGTCAGGTTGTTCGTAAGGTGATCCAACAAGACATAGTCATACGCTTTAATTCCCTAACTTTTGCCTGGACCGCCCTTTCGGGTTTTCAGTCCACTGGGATACCCTTTTTTACCCAAGCCTCCCTTTCGGGTTTTCAACTTGCCGGGTGTACAGATTTTTTTTTACTTTATCCCTAATTTTTGCCCGAACCTCTTTGGTTCGCCGGGATGCCCTTGTTTTGCCTAAAAAGTCCAAGAACACCCTCTTAGGGTTAAAATTGAGAGAGATATGCATTTCTAAAGTTGACAAATTTTTGGAAAAAAGTGCATGAAGCAAATATTGACCAAACTTGAATTTTTTTCAAATGGGCTTATCTTTTTTATGTTTGAAACTTGTTTCTAACATGGTCCATGACCTATAAACCCACCCATGCATTATTATATTATTTATGCTATTTATTTTGATATTTTATTCATTAAAATTCAAAATTAAATAAATAAATAATGAAAATAATATAAGATTTGATTTGAATTCTTTTTCTCATCAAATAATGGATAAAATGTGCTGGCATATCAAGGAAATTTCGTGGAGAGAGGAGAAGATTTGATTTGGTCTAAAAAAGTAAATTAAAATCACATAATTGAAAGAAAATATTTTCTCATAAAAGCATGGATATTCCTCCACTTTTGTTGACCTAATGTGATATACTATATATGCACAAACATGCTAGACCTAATGAGGACACGCTGCTTCCTCCTAAAGCCCTAACAAATTTTCAAAAAAATAGTTCAAAGTTGTCAAAATCCAAACACCCAATCCCAACCCTTTTCAAGGTAAACTAAGGACTCCAATCTGTTCCTGAAGACTCCAGGAGTCCATCCCTGTCAATATTTAAGCTCGTAGCACTCTCAAACGCCCAGATCGCACATCACCAGATTGGTATATTTCTTGAATTCAAAAATATTGTATACTATGATATAAATCGTTTCTATGTCCATGTCCATGTTTGCACTGATGATTGTGAATGTTTAGAGCCATCACATGAGTAGTTTGATGCAGGGATGAAGCTTTGCCATTGTTAGGGAAAAGTTTCAGACGAGCTTCGTACCCAGTGATGCAGGGACTTTCAAGACGAGAGACTATCTCCATTGAATTCGTAGCATACGAAATAGGGGGGGTAGCCGAAGCCTGGAACTTTGATTCCACCTATTTTTGTTGATTGCGTTTCTTGCAGGACCGGAGAAGACGACCAGAGTATAGCTCCGGCATCGTTGACTCTTTGACTCAGGCCAATACCTTGTGTGGCATTTTGCTTTAGTTTGATTGGCTCATTCAATTGCTGACACATGTATTTTTTTGATGACCTGGAATGCACTTTAGTTTCATATTATATTATTTTGTTTGGTTTATATTCACGAATGAACAATTGGCACAGATGGTAAAGGCAACACGCTGTAAATGGGGAGAACCTGGGTTCAATACCCAGTGTGATACGATGGCCAGAACCGGACTGTTTGAAATGCTGGTTTGCGTTTTGCGTTTGTGTTCGCAAAATGTCGCGGTAAGCAAGAGTCGCCACCAACTTTTATTTTATCCAACTGGAAAGGAAAAAAGCACAGAAAAATTCCCTTTTTCGAGATTTTGAGTACGGGGGGTAGATTATAGAAAGGGAAGGTATTAGCACCCTTTCTATCCGTGGTTTTCCACGGGCTCTTAGGTACTTGCTCATCATTTTCAAAATATGCTTGTGTCTGTTTGATTTGAAAAAGTTTTTTATTTTACTTCGATTTAACCCTTGCTTCTGTCTTCAAGAGTGTTACGAAGTTGTTTTGAAAACTTTGTTTGAAAAGAGTGTAAGTGTGAAAAAGTTTGTTTGTTTGAGCAAGTACTTAAGAACTAATCTACCTACTCGAAAAAAAAGAATGTTTCTGTTCTTGTTTCCTTTAGACAGTGCTATCCCACTATTAGTGAGTAGGTAGCACCATCGTTGGAGTTTTAAGGGTCAATTTGAAAGGGACATACGATCACTAAAGCAATGCTAGGACGTCTTTGTAATAACCCTAATGTCTTGAGATCAATATTCGAGGCAACAATACCCGAGGCAACTATTCTGAGGCAACTTTTCTGAACGGGACTTTGATCTTTGTTTAGACAAGAGAGAGACCACTAAAGTATCCTATACTTAATGACCGTTTACCGAAGGCAACCGAAGTGAGAGTATACCCTAGAAGTGCGCATGTGCGAGTGATTCAATTTCAAATTATTATCTTTGCACATTTAGGGTTTGTTAACCGTTTTAAATTTAACATACATTCTTGTCATGCAACCCTAATATCATACATCTAACAGTTAATATTTGCGAGAACTAAAGTGCGGAAAGTAAAGCTACGCTATTACAAGGCTTTGAGTATTAATTTACATAGCCAAAAACAACCCGTAAAAAACGATAAATGAACGAAAAAGTCCTAATTAATCAATTACATCGCATGAGCAATTACATCAATATGGTAAAAATAATTAAGTGTGCGACGAATATAGAATGCAAGGAAATTGGGGTTTTGACCCCGTCTAACCTAATAAAAAGAAAAAAATTATTTTTGTTGTTTTTGATTGTTTTAAGTAAATAAGCGTTTGAATTAAATATGCACAAACTTAATTACTAATTAAATTAAATTAAAGAAAATAATTTACATGACCTATTTTGTATTTTTTTTTATTTTTAAGAAAAAGAAAATAGAATTTAAATTAGACAAAACCCTAATTTCTAACTTGTTTTAATTTATTTACAAAAGAATTAAAGTTACCCTAAAATTAAATAAACTAATTAAATTAATTTTTTTGATAAAAAAATAACCTAAATCTAATTGGATGTAAAATTATTTTTATAATTTTTTTAATAAAAAATAATTGATTTTTATGTTAATAAAATAATTAAATAAATCAAATAAAAGAAAATATAAATGAAAAGGAAGAGAACATGGGCCTGTTTGCAAGCAATTTGGAGGGGTGTGAACAACAATTATGGGCCCAAGATCAAAGGTCCCTGTTGAATTCTCTGGATTCAACGTTGTGCATTGACCAAGGTTTTTGGTGGACCATCACATGATAGCCTTCAGATCTGGCCTGTGGACATCTGGTTGGTTGGATGATGATGGTCCATGGTGGTCATCACACCTATACACGCGCCTGATTAAGCAATGAAAAACAATATGAAATATATGGGGGGACCTGGGATTCAAACCCAGGCCCTATAGCCTTTTCCACTCACCTTCACACCAACTGAGTTGGGCGCGTTTGTTGTATACAAAGGAACAAATAAATAATATAAAAAAAAAACACAACTTTGCTAAATTCTTGCATGCGAAATTTCAAACGGAGCAATCATGGGCCGCCACGCTATCGTCCCTGTCCTCTCTCCGTTGGTAAAAGTCAGAGACTTTTACCTACGGACAGATGTCCATAGCTAGAAACCCTGCATATCTCAAAATCACACACAAGCAAAAAAAATGAAATCTAATGCCATGAATCGAATCGCCTTGGCCTACTGAGCATTATGGTGCCCTTCTTGTGGGCCAATTTCACCTGTACAAAAAGATCCTAAATCGAGACCAAGAACCCTAACAATGGTGAATAATGATATAGTCAATAAAAATGCAATTAATTGCTACCATGAGCTTGCAAACATGTTAGGGATTCAGAATATGCTATTGAAACATGATGAAGATGCAAGAATTTGGATAATCGAATTTGGAAAATATACCAAACCGTGATGACTATACGTCCCGTTTCTGGGTTTGGGAGGGCTGGCAAACAATTGAATCTGCTTCAGAGAAGGTCCAGGAATGGATTAGCTGCTTCAAATTGCCTTGAATCTTCCTCTAACTAGTAATTCGAACCAACACTTTTGAGTAATTTTTTTGAATTCAGTTCTGACTTCTCACGCCTCCAAAGCTTTTTGTTTCTGGCTGCAATTGTTCACTATATACCAAGGGATGATTTCGGTTTACAAATATGATCTCAATCTTTGCCAATTATGATTTGTGATCTTGATTTGATTTCCATAAAATTCCTTCCAAAATAGGCCAAAATCAATCTTTTTGTGCCCACCTATGCCTTGCACGAATTGATTCACTTGCTAGCTGTATATGGGACCTGAAATATGCACAAGATCTTGAGGTTTCAATGATTTGGATTTTTCATGATTTGTTTTGATTTAAATTGATTTAATTGCAATAAAAATCAAAATAAATAGAAAAAAATAAGATAAAGACAAATGGGAAGAGCCAAGGCTCGTGGACCATGATACCAACTCAAAACAAGTGCAAGAAGCTAGGCCCACTTAACAAAATTGCAATTTGAGGCGCTTTTGACTTTTGGCAATTTTGCAAAAAAGGTCAACTTCACCAATGCATAACTTCCTCAATTTTGAATCTTTAAAGGTGTTACTAGACTTTTTAGAAAGCTCAAGATGTCCTCTAAGCAACCCTTTTGGTCCCATCTCAATTGAGTCTTCTATGTTCATGTATGAAGCTTTGACAAAAAAAGGTGTTTTTGTTGACTTTTCAAAATGACCTATAATGTCCAAATCCATAACTTCTTGTGAGTGCATATCTTGAACTTGGGAGATGAAGATGGATTGTAGGGAATTGAATCCTATTCACAATGAGCTTTAGATGGGTCGTTTCTCATAAAGTATCAGAAAGTTATGCTTGGTCAAATTTGAGTTGACTTTTCCTACAAAACCCTAATTTAGCAACTTTTGGTTCTTGATGAATTGTGAGCAATCCTTGATGAATCATGATCAAACATTGATCAAATGATGAATGATAATTGAGGATTTTGACCAAAAATCTTGAAGTTTGACTGTATGTGGGCCATAATTGACTTTTGCCCTAGCACAGTCGATTTTCAGGCCTTTGAGCAATTGACTGAGCAAACTTTCTCTGCAAGGCTTGAAACTTGACATGGATGATATTGATAACATATTAGGGCAATTATGAGCATTTGGTATCCCTTAGACTCAAATATCTTGATGCAACATGAAACCCTAATTTGAGGTAGACTGCCTTAGGAGAGAGCTTGTCTGGTCAACCCTTGGACTTCCTTGAGCAACTTGAGGATCTTTCTTGAAATGTTTTGAGAGATATGGGAGGGCAAATTTTGGGGTACAACATATGCACCCGTTCAATCTTCTTAAACCTAAGGATGTAGATTGGCTTACTTGCCTTTCGTGATCTGAAGGTGGAAGATGATTGAACACAAGAGTGCCCAGAAATTTTTACTAGCATGAAGTGGTGTCCGTATTGCGATATCGCGAATGGGCTTACAGATGCCATTTGGAAATTAATGACAGAAGATGGGCTTAAAGATGCCATCTGAAGGAGTTTCGATCGCATAAGAGATTCTTTAGCGAGAGTCTGTACACCTGTTGTTGAGGAAGACTATGTTGGGGAATGCTGGTCTCTGTCCTGAGAGAAATAGAATTTTAGGAGCTTCGGTCGTCCGTTATTCTACTGGGGAATCGTCTCTTATTTGAGGAGGTGAAAATGAACTATTATCTGGTCGTGATCCAGGCTTCATAGTGATAAGACCGACTGCTATCTGGTCGTAATCCAGGCTTTACAGTGACTTACCGGGGAGATGAGATTAATCTTGCTATCCGGTCGTAATCCAGGCTTCACAATTTCTTGATTCTTATCTGGTCGTAATCCAGGCTTCAGAAGGAACTAAGTTGTTATTCGGTCGCATCCGGGCTTCAACATGAATTTAGGGCACACTAATATTCGGTCGACTCCGGGCTTCTTAGTAATTGTCCAGGTAAACTGCTATTTGGTTGAAATCCAAGCTTCACAGTGTCTTGTATTGTTATCTGGTCGTAATCCAGGCTTCAGTCCTTTTATCGTTATATGGTCGTAATCCAGGCTTCACGATGCTTTATACCATTATCTGGTCGAACCCAGGCTTCATGGTGTCTCGTACTGCTATCTTGTCGTAATCCAGGCTTCACAATACCTTACTTCTTATCTGGTCGTAATACAGGCTTCAGAAGAAATCAAGTGGTTACCCGGTCGCCTCTGGGGTTCCCTTTGACTTTTGGGCCTCCTAATATCCGGTCGAATCCGGGCTTCATAGTAATTGGCCGAGTAAAATGCTATTTGGTCGTAATCCAAGCTTCACAGTGTCCCTCACTGTTATCTGGTCGTAATCCAGGCTTCAGTGTTTCTTATCACTATCTGGTCGTAATCCAGGCTTCACGATGTCTCATACCATTATCTGGTTGAATCCAGGCTTCATGGTGTTCGAAGAAATCAAGATACTATCTGGTCGAATCCGGGCTTCATAACTTGTATTAAAGATATACCACTATCTGGTCGTAATCTAGGCTTCACGGTGTCTTTGGCTGTTATCTGGTCGTAATCCAGGCTTCACAGAAACTTGTATTACTATCTGGTCATAATCCAGGCCTCACAATAACTTGCTGAGCTGTTATCCGGTCGTAATCCGGGCTTCACGACTTGTGTTTATGATATACCACTATCTGGTCGAATCTAGGCTTCATGGTACTTGCTGAGCTGTTATCCAGTCGTAATCCCGGCTTTACGGCTTGTGTTTATGATATACCATTATCTGGTCGAATCCAGGCTTCATGGTACTTGCTGAGCTGTTATCCGGTTGTAATCCGGGCTTCACGACTTGATGGGGATTAAACTATTATCCGATCAAACCCAGGCTTCATAGCTTAAAGATAAACCACTATCTGGTCGATTCCAGGCTTCGCGGTGTTTGATACTGTTATCCGGTCGTTCTCCGGGCTTCACAATATGATGTAGAAATCAAGATACTATCTGGTCGGATTCGGGCTTCATAGCTTGAATTTGGTGAGAATTTGATTGTATTTTTCCCTGAAAGGTAAAGGGTTAGTCGTATGTAATGCATGATATGTATCAAGCAATGATGTTCCCAAAATAAATGAGATTCTGCTGTATGGTCCGTATGCACATGTCATGATGTATGAACATGCAATGTTTTTATGATATTCTCTAGCTGGGGAAAATAAATCCCGAACTGTTGTTGGAGAGTGCAAGGAGTTGAATTCCTCGTTCTCGCTAGGAATAACGGCTGAAGATGATTGTGAGAATAGTCCTGTTGGAAAATACATTGACGAGAAAATGATTCTGCAGGGAAGAGATGCTCTGCTATAGGATTTGTTGATTCGGAGGAATAACCTCGGCTGGGGATGAATTACCGCTGCTGGCGATAATGAAACCTGTTGGGGATTGAGTTTCTGCTTGTGGAAGAAATAAACTCCACTGGAGATAATCTTCTAGTGCTGGTGATAGAGAAACTCTGCTTGGGGAGAATCACTGTTTCCAGATACCTTTTGCTCTGCGAGGAGTGAATGTACATTTAGTCGTATTCTCCAGCTAGGTCTATCCCTATACCTGGTGGACAGAGCAACTGTAAGGTTTGGACACTTCTTGTTTTCCCCTGTTACTGATATTAAGAGTAATCGTCTTCGTTTCGTATGCAAATATTAATGAGCAACAATTATTGTCAAATGCATATATAAAAAATGAACCATTGGACGTTCTTGCAAAACAAAACAGGAAAAAGAAAAACAATTTGAAATTTCTTTGTGAAACTGAATCATATTGATTTTGAAGTTGGCCTGTAAATAGGCGTTTTTTGTACAAGAGGCTGACATCCTAGTAAGAGAACGCTGCCGAATGATAGAAATTATACAATTTGTGTAAAATAAAGAAAAACAACTATGTGAACAATCCCACTGGGTTCCAACTCTGCTATTGCCTTTATATCTTCAAGCATCTCATCACTTTGCTACTTGGTTGAAGGTATATCAGATTGATTGGCGCCGTCCGAGCTTGATAGTCACCGAAGTCTGGTTGCAAGATGATCTAATGAGATATAGTGTTACGCTTCAATCTCTAATTTTTGCTTGGACCGTCCGTTCGGGTTTTCAGTCCACCGCGATACCCTTTTTTGCCCAAGCCGCCTTTTCAGGTTTTCGACTTGCCGGGTGTACAGATTTTTCCATTTTCATCCATTACTTTTGTCCGAACCCTTTTGGTTCGTTGGGAAGCCCTTATTTTTGCCTAGGCCAGTCAACCTAGCGGGTTTTTGATTAGGCGTAGTATCTTTTCACTATGTCTGCATTGACGGGGTGAGGAAGGTCATCACCATCCATGGTGGTTAGAACAATAGCTCCTCCCGAGAAAATGTTCTTAACCACAAATGGCCCTTCGTACGTAGGGGTCCATTTGCCCCTGGGATCACCTTGTGGCAGTATGATGCGTTTGATCACCAGATCCTCAACTTGATACTCTTGTCGTCTGACTTTCTTGTTAAACGTCTTGATCATTCGCTTTTGATACATCTGACCATGACAAATAGCAGTAAGTCTCTTCTCGTCGATTAAGTTCAGCTGATCAAGCCGGGTCTGGATCCAGTCATCCTTGCTTAAACCTGCATCCTTCATAATCCGAAGAGAGGGTATCTAGACCTCAATGGGTAAGACTGCTTCCATGCCATACACCAAAGAGTAGGGTGTTTCCCCTGTTGAAGTCCGCGCTGAGGTACAGTACCCATGAAGAGCGAATGGTAGCATCTCATGCCAGTCTTTGTATGTCACCGTCATCTTGTGCATAATATTCTTGATGTTATTATTAGCTGCTTCAATAGCCCCATTCATCTTCGGCCGGTAAGGAGAAGAGTTTTGATGCTGTATCTTAAACTGTTTGCTGAGCTCGGTGATCATTGTATTGTTGAGATTTGTACCATTATCCGTAATGATCCTCTCTGGTACACCGTATCGACAGATCAGGTTGTGTCGGATAAAACGTGCCACGATGTTCTTGGTTATTGTAATAAAAGAAGCTGCTTCGACCCACTTTGTAAAGTAATCAATAGAAACCAGAATGAAACGATGCCCGTTGGACGCAGTAGGTCTGATCTCACCAATCATATTGATACCCCACATTGCGAAAGGCCAAGGAGCTGTCAAAACATTCAGAGGAACTGGAGGCACATGCACCTTATCAGCATAGACTTGGCACTTTTGACAGGTCCGAGAGTGTTGATAACAATCGGCTTCCATAGTAAACCAATAATATCCTGCCCGTAGGATTTTCTTTGCCATGGTATGTCCACTGGAATGAGTTCCAAAAGTACCTTCATGTAACTCTGCCATAATCCTTTCTGCCTCATTCTTGTCCACACATCGCATCAAGGTTGAATCATGATTACGCTTGTAAAGGACACCATTGCTGATGAAGAATTTTGTAGTGAATCTCCTTAGAAACTTCTTATCATTAACAGATGCACCCTCGGGGTACTCTCGAGCCTCAAGATACCTCTTTACCTCGTGAAACCAGGGTTTATCTGTTACCTCTTCAGTCTCAATGTCACAGCAATGTGTGGGTTCATCCAACCTCTCGATGGTAATCTGGGGAGCTTCATTGTCCCATCTGACCTTGAACATAGAAGACATGGTAGCTAGCGCGTCCGCTAACTGATTCTCCTCCCTAGGGAAATGTTCAAAGGTTATCTCCTCAAAGTGTGGGAGCAATATCAATACATACTCTTTGTAAGGAATAAGATTTGGGTGTTTCGTATCCCACTCGCCTTTAATCTGACTGATCACGAGAGCGGAATCTCCGAATACACCTAAGAACTTAATCCTCAGGCCAATAGCTGCTCGAAGGCCCATGATACACACTTCATACTCCACCATGTTGTTGGTGCAGTTAAAACATAATCGGGCGGTGAACGGAGTATGACAGCCTTCAGGAGATATGATCACGGTGCCAATTCCATTACCCAACGCATTTGAAGCTTCATCGAAATACATAGACCATCGAGATTACTCCTCAGGTCCTTCATCCAGTCCAAGTTTTTCACAGTCAGTCACCAACATGATGTTCTCATCTGGAAACTCGAAATTCATAGACTGGTAATCATCCACGGCCTGATGTGCCAAGTGATCTGCCAACACACTCCCCTTGATTGCTTTTTGGGTTGTGTACTGGATGTCATACTCGGTTAAGATCATTTGCCATCTTGCTATTCTTCTGGACAAGGCAGACTTTTCGAAGATATACTTGATTGGATCCATCTTTGATATCAATAGGGTAGTGTGAGTCAGCATATACTGTCTCAGCCGACGAGCAGCCCATGCCAAAGCGCAGCAAGTTTTCTCAAGTAGTGAGTATCGGGTCTCACAGTTGGTAAACTTATTGCTAAGGTAGTAAATAGCATGCTCTTTTCGGCCAGACTCGTCATGCTGCCCCAGCACACACCCCATTGAATTGTCGAGTACTGTCAAGTATAAGATCAAAGGTCTTCCTTCAACTGGAGGCATCAAAATAGGTGGCTCTTGGAGATATTCCTTGATCCTTTCGAAAGCGGCCTGACATTCATCATTCCATTTTACCACTTGATCTTTCTTCAGCAGCTTGAAGATTGGTTCACAAGTAGTGGTCACATGTGAAATGAATCGGGCAATGTAGTTCGGGCGTCCCAAAAAGCCTCTGACTTCCTTTTCTGTTCGGGGAGCTGACATTTCCTGTATAGCCTTCACCTTTGCAGGATCCACTTGAATACCTTTATCACTAACGACGAAACCAAGCAGCTTACCAGATCTTACCCCGAAGGTGCACTTTTTCGGGTTTAACCTCAGCTTGTACATCCTCAACCTGTCAAATAGTTTCTGGAGATGGTCAAGATGCTCTCCTTCAGTTTGGGACCTTGCAATCATGTCATCAATGTACACCTCAATCTCATGGTGAATCATGTCGTGGAACAAAGCGACCATGGCGCGCCGATACGTTGCCCCAGCATTCTTCAATCCGAACGGCATGACTTTGTAGCAAAAGGTACCCCACTGTGTAACGAAGGTCATCTTCTCCATGTCATCGAGAGCCATCTCAATCTGATTGTAACCAGAAAAACCATCCATAAAGGAGAAGATCTTATGCTGCGCGGTGTTGTCGACCAGAACATCGATGTGAGGGAGTGGGAAATCATCCTTGGGGTTTTCCCTATTCAGATCCCTATAGTCCACACACATTCATACCTTACCATCCTTCTTGGGCACTAGAACCACGTTGGCAACCCACTGCGGGTAAGAAGTGACTGCTAGAAAACTGGCATCAAACTGTTTCATGACCTCAACTTTGATTTTCTCAGACATCTCTGGGCGCATGTGACGAACTTTCTGTTTTACCGGAGGACAATCTTCTTTAGTTGGCAAGCGGTGAACCACAATGTCAATATCCAACCCATGCATATCCTCATAAGACCAAGCGAAGATCTCAACGTAGTCGCGTAGTATTTGTATCAACCGTTGCTTGACACTAGGCTCCAGATTCGCACCGATCTTGACCTATTTCTTGTCTTCTTCTGTACCCAAGTTCACTGATTCCACTGGCTCTTCATGGGGTTGTATGGCCCTCTCTTCCTGTAGTAACAATCTAGCAAGTTCCCCAGGCACTTCACAATCATCCTCACATTCATCCTCGGCTTGGTTGATCAGATTTTTGAAGTCATAACTGGCAGTAGCAGAGACGTTATCAATGGGATCCAGAGTGGATGTGGATCTGCATTATGATATATGAGTGTGTGTAAGACGATAGCTGTTTTAATAAAGTGCAAGATAGAAAAGAAAAAACAAGGAGCGCAAAATTTTTAATGCAAGAAAACATCCAATGCTTTATTGATGATATATGAAAATGACAAATGTTAAGCCCTCACAAACAAAGCCAAAGTGCCTCGGGCAAGGCACTGGGCCGTAAAGTTTCAAATTGTCTGTTACAAATCTCAAAAAAAAAGTCTATTAATGTGTAATAAAAGAAACAAGCACGAAGTCCTTTTCCGTCCTATTGTTCAATCCACCATCGGTAGTTAGGTAAATCCAGCTGTCAAGATCTGACTCTTCTTCATCATCCTCAATTGCATTCACTCCCTGATTACTGATGTGCATGGGAGGTCTTCCAATCCGTGCGCGCCGAACAGCCCTTTGAGCCTTTGCAGTAAAGCCCAAACCAAACTTTTCAGTTTTGTGTGCAAAGTCAGGGAGTTGACCCCAATTTTCACACCCACCTTTTTCAATAACAGCCCTGGCATCCTTGAGGGAAGCCATCTTCATCGGAGGTTCTTCAACAACAACTTCAGTCGACGCCAGAGTCTGGGGGACCTCTTCAAAGTTCTGACACGGGGTTTTGATGAACTCCCCATCCATCTCCACATACCGAAAGGAGTTAAGATGACTTACCATGTACTCCTCTTCTCCTCGTACTGTAACAATCTTCCCCTTTACTGGATATTTCAACATCTGATGGAGCGTAGAAGTCACTGCCCCAACCTTATGAATCCACGGGAGACCCAACAAACAGGAATAGGATGGTCGGATGTCCATCACATAGAACGTAGATGCAAGAATCTGAGAGCCAACTTTAACAGGGACATCCACCTCCCCGTGCACCATCCTTTTGGACCCGTCAAATGCCCTAACCACAATATTACTCGGCTTTAGAACCAACCCTTCACAGTCCAGCCGGTCTAATGCTTTCTTGGGTAAAACATTCAACGAGGACCCAGTATCCACCGGTACGTGGGTCGGAGTAATGGCCCTGCACTCGATCGAGACGTGCAGAGCATTATTGTGATTTCTTCCTTTAACAGTCAGATCTGCACCGAAGAAACCCAAACCGTTGTCGACATTCAAACTAGCTACGCAGTCTTTGAATTGATCAGCAGAAGTTTCCTGTGGCACATGTGTAGTTTTAAGGAAACCAATTAAAGCCTTTGCATGGGCTTCCGAACACAACAATAGGGATAACATGGAGATCTTCGATGGGGCTTTCCCCAGCTGCTCGACTATGTTGTAGTCGCTCTTCTTGATAATCTTCAGAATTTCTTCTATCTTCTGTCTAGAGGTTTCTACAACAATCTTCTTAGGTGCCTCCATTCGGGCAGGCTCACCTATGACTTCTTTGCCCCGAGTGTCAGATGGCTCGGTGACAGGGGTGATAATTGGAATATGAACCGGGGAAGTAGCTGATGTACTGGCAGATGGAATGGCAACAGGCTTTTGAACAGTCGGAGGGGAAATCTCAAGAGAGAAGAGTCTTCCGCTTTGGGTGACCTTGCTAGCCCCGACAATATTACTGACATCAGCATCAGCTTCTTCAACCTTCAAGTCTTGTTTGATCCCATGATAATACACATCGGCCCCATAATGCCACGGGATAGCCTTATCCGAAGTGTATGGGATAGGACCAGTAATAGTAATGATCAATGGAGCAACTCTTGGAACGGATGTAATCCTAACAGGCTTTCTCGGGGAAGCCTTGGAAGGATTGGCGGAAATGGTTATGATGGAAACATCTTCAACATGAATCAACGGAATCAAAGTTTTCTCGAACAAGATCTCTTTGTTATCCATCAAGCATTGAACACCTGATTTCAATAAATGGAACCAGCAGGCAGGACTGAACATAGGTTGAAACCTTCGCCACAGCCCGGAAATAAACCGACCAATAATAGGTTCTTCTTTAGTGTCATCAACGGAGTAGAAATGTCTTCCACAAAGGTCACAAATGAATCATCGTCCACAAAATTTACTCCATGTTTGGGCATAGGAGCAGTCATAACGTTGGGCTTTTCCATAGCGTCAAACTCGATCTCCTTAGCTTCAATCAAATCTTGCACCTTATTCCTCAAGGCCCAACAATTGTTTGTATCATGCCCTGGGCTATCGGAGTGATAGGCACATCGGAGTTCAGATTATATAGCGGAGATGTGGTGCTGGGATTCTTCGGGGCTCCCCTCAGAGTTATCAGGTTGGTCTTCAACAATTGCGGTAAAATTTGAGACAGAGTCATACTGAGCCGAGTATACTGTCTTTGCGGTCTCTCTACTCTTTGATGATTGTTGCATTGTGGGGAAACAATGGGTCTTGATATTACTACCGCATTCACTGCTTGGCGGCGTTCAAGCCGATTTTGGCTCCTCGAGCTGTAAACTACACTAGTTTCTTTCTTGAAAGGCTTCTTTTATGTACTTGATGAAGCACCTTTCTGTATCTTGCCACTTCTAATACCAGCTTCTACCCTCTCCCCAGTCAAAATCAATTCAGTAAACCCAAATGATGAACTATTGATCAAATGATTTAAAAATGGACCAGACAAAGTCCTAAGAAACATATCCACCAACTCCCTATCAGACAGAGGGGGTTGGACTCTTCCAGCTAGATCTCTCCACTTCTGAGCATAGTCCTTAAAGCCTTCACCTACAACCATAGACATACCCTGAAGCTGAGTACGCGTGGGAGTAAGGTCGGTGTTATACTGGATTGCTTGTAAAAAGCAGCAGCAAGGTCCTCCCAGTTGCGGACATTAGCTCCTTCCAATTGATAAAACCATTCAAGCTGAGTCCCTGACAGACTATCTTGAAAGAAATGAACCCACATATTTCTATCAGCGGTGTAGGGCTGAATTTTTCTGATGTATGAGCGGAGATGGAGCTTTGGACAGGATACTCCATCGTATTTAGCGAAAACAGGAGCTTTGAATTTATGAGGGATCACTACCCCATATGCTAGTCCCGGATCTCCAAAGTCCAACCCAGGTATCTTCTGAATCTCCATTACACTCAGACGGTCTTCGAGTTGCTTGTACCTATCCTCAGCAGGCGGATACTGTTCTTCATCAAAATCAGTGTCATTATCAGAGACCACAAGACTAGGACCCTTTTCTTCCTCTTGATTCTCTCCTCCTTTAGATGAATGAGACAAATCAGCTTCCTGTCGCAACCTATTTCCAAATCTGTGACCCATATTCAGGAGGACCACCTTCTTCTTCTTCTTTTTCTTCTCCTTCATGATGAGAGTCTTTAAATATTCCTGCCCTTTAGCCAAGTTCAGGAACATCTCTTTGAATTGAGCATTCTGTGCTTGAAGAGCCTTGATGGCTTGATCGGTAGGTATTTCAGAAGACATTTTGTGCTGAAATAAATAGCGAAGAAGATGAGAAACCTATAATGATACCTGTAATGAGGTGCATGATAATGGGATGCGTATGAAATGATTTCAAAGACTTTGGGAGATTTAAATTTGCAAACCAAGAAATAAACAAACTTTATTAGATTCAAACTTGTAAAAATGTTTAACAATGCCTTTAAGGCGTTACAAAAGAAATAGACTGAAAGCAAATCTAAACTAGGAAAAACAACAAAATCAGAAGTTCCATGGACGCTTTCCCTTCATGCTGACGTAGTCATTGGTCGTCCTCTCATTCTCAAGTTGCCTCATAAGCTTTAAGATCTTCCTCTCTTGCTCATGATACTTCTCCCTGTAGGTATCCCTATCCTCTTTTAGCTGGATCCAGGATCTCTTCAATGCCCCAAGATCAGTGGGCATGTGGGGATAAAAGACTGTATAAGGAACCCCTTCTTCATTAGTATGCTCCACAATCACTGGTAACACAGCTTCATAAGGAATCCCAAGCTTCTGAGCCCGAGCTCGGACCCACTGGAGATAAGGCTGCATAGGGAGAGAAGTCCTTGGTCCTAGCTCTTGAGGGTCAGACCTGTTCACCTTGCCCCAGGCTCGTATAAACCTTCAGCGATGTCCTTTAACGTCCTCCTTATAGTCAAAGACGATATCTGTAAGAAGTAGCTCATGACGACCGTCTCTTCGAGCGCGACCAAACTGTCATAAAGCCTAACAAGGACTGTAGGTTATTCCACCTCTGATTCCAAGCAACATGACATTAGGGTATTCCCATCTTCGATCAATGATAGCAACACCTTCCATATCCTTAGAACTCCAAAGAATGTCTGTATGGGCAAGGGACATTATCCTGTAAGACCAACCTAAACCTTCCCCATTCTTCAACACAGACTTGGGGAGGTGCAAAATAAACCACCTAACCAACAGTGGCATGAAACACATGAGGGTCCCTCTTCTACGCGCCGTACGAGTATATAAGGCATTCAAAATATCACCCAGAAGAGTAGGTACAGGATTGCGAGACAAGAAGATCTTAACTGCATTCACATCTATGAAGGAATCTGGATTCAGGAAAAGAACCAAACTGTAGATGAGGAGAGCTAAGATGTATTCAAAAGCCTGAAAGTCCAAACTGTCCCAAAATAGTTGAGCTTGATCCATTAGAAACTTGGCTAAGAAACCTTTAACCCCACTATGTGTCTCCCAATTAGATACTACATTAGCATTTTTTAAGTGTAAAGCTGAAGCAATGTCTTCTGGCCTAGGAGTCTCTTCCAAACCTGTGAAGGGCATCTGCTCGAGGATGGATATACCCAACAAATGAGAAAACTCTTCTAAAGTGGGAACTAGCTGATAATCCAGGAAGGTGAAACAATGATGCATTGGATCGAAGAACTAGAAAAGAACACTCATCATTTTCTCATTGTAAGTGCCCTGGCTGGAGAGTTGGCTTCATTTGTAAAACAAATAAGAAAGCAAGTTTACCCAGATCCCCTCTGTTGTTTTAATATGTGGTGTTGAAGAAGTTCAACATCTGGACCAACATGTTATGTAAGATGTCACAACATCAGCATGTGACATCGCGCCTGAAACTAAGTACTGATTAAGTAACTATGTTATATGTTGAATGTTTGTAACAGCTGTGACTTATAACCTAACTATTCTAAGTGATCTAAATTATGAAAGAGGTTATTTGTTGTGTTGAAAAAGTTCAACATCTAGGAAAACATGTTAGATGTAATGTAATTACATCCGACTTGACATCACGTCAACAGAATTGATAATTCAGTTACAGTTCTGGTACTTAAATACTCTGAGAATATATGTGGCGTTTCTAGTGGAGAATCTGAAGATCAATCAAGAATCAATCAGAATATTTGAAGAAAATACTGTTTCTAAATATGGAGGTATTTTAGGAACTAGAAGATTGAAGACCTTGATTATAGGAGAAGTTTGCTGCTGAGTTGTAACAGCAAGGAGAAAAACTTGCTAGGTAATAGGTTATAAATAGCAGATTGTAACCTAGGGTTTAGCGGGACTTATAATGTAACTTTAGGGGTTCTCTGTTAGGTAAACTTGTCGGTTTGTGGCAAGGTTACCATGTATGTAACTCGAAACCTGTAGGTAAGAGTTTGAGTGTTCTTGGATGAAGCTGTGAAGCAAGTCTAAGTATTTCTGCATTACTTCATATTCATTGTAATGTAGGAAACCAAGTGGGAGGGCACTGCTTCTTGAGTAGGAGTAAGACTTCTGTTGTTGCGACAATAGGAATGGAAACTGGTAGGTTTCTATCTAGGAGTTCCTAGGTATAGGTTGCACTGGGTAGATGATTAAGTGAAGGATGGGAACTTGTGAAGTTTAGTCCTGAATTAATATTGCTAATAGTGGATCTTCTTCCTGGCTTGGTATGCCCCCAGAGTAGGTGTATTTCACCGAACTGGGTCAACAACTGATTTGTGTTTTTACCTTCAACACTTTATAATTCTGTATGTTATATATCAAGGTAAAACTGTAATGTTGTAACAGATGATGTCTCAGAACATGTTAAGTCTTCATGCTGATATCTGTGCAGAAGAAACAGAACTGCAAAGACTGTTTGGTCTCTGCTGATCATGTACCACAGATGAGCAGAACTAGGCACATCAGTGTTCTATCTTCTGGATCTTCAAAGTAGATCTGGCACAGCTTGGTTAAACTGTGCTTCTGTTACTCTTCAGTACTGAATCATAAAAATTGGGTATCTACCTTGCAGTGTATTTATTATGTCACATCAGATGTTTAGACATTAAGTATAACATATGAAGACTGGCATACACCAGAATTTCAATTGGTATCAGAGCAGGCATCCTGTTCTGTTTCTGGATGAGATCCATGGGTGATACTTTCTGGTATCTGCAAGGTCAATTTTAGTGCTGAAGATTGTAACCTGGAATGGTTTGCTATTTCCCTGAATGGTCCCTTGAAGTGGGAGGATGGACTATTCTTAACAGGAATTGTGTGTACCTGTCTTTGGTGATTGGCATTTGGCCTGGTTGTGTGGTAGCTACTCTAGGTTTGATTTATTTTCAAACCTAGGATGTGTGTACGTCTGAAGTTGTGTGTAGTAGTCATGCTAGGTTTGAACCATAGTCAGAATTGATCTATTTTTTGAAGGCTAGTCTGGTGGAGTGTGTGTGCAAAGATTGGGTTGTATTATGTTCTTCCACTGTGTAATACCTGGCAAAACTCAAGCTCTGATGTGTTTCCCCTCTTGTGGATTGAAGGCCAGTGTATTCAAGGATTCAACATAAACTATTGAAGATGTCACAGATACTTGAGTCCTCTCAAGTCCACTCATGAAGACGTTCTTCGTTCAGGATGGTAAGAATCACATAATCACGGATTAGTGTTATATGAAGACCTTGAAGAATTTCAAGGAGGGGCTTGTTCCAAGGTGATGGAACTGATGTGATGGTGGAACAAGGATGCAGCTACTAGTTGGAGAGCATATGGTTTGGGTGTCAAACAAAGGGATACCTTTGTTTGGAACCTACTCCTGACCTGGAAGAGGAGACATCTGTGTGTGCAAAGTTGACAATGGTAAAGTCAACTATGTCTGTGTACTCCCGAAGGTTACTTTAGGAGTCAGAACTCTAGAAGTAAAGCTGGGCTGAGCAATTGTTTCCCTGAAGTACTATGGTGTGACGAAAGACAAGCTCACTGGTTAATAAAAGCCAATGATGGTGCAGCACTATTGCTCCTTCATAGAAGTAGATTGGGATCATGAGTCTTGAATATGAAGACTCAGAGTTTGGTTAAGGTATAGCTCTTGGAGTTACGTAGGGATGTCATATGTCATGTCGAGACATTTGTGCACAATGCATGGATATTTGTGTGGAGCTTCCATGACTGATAGCTTGAGGGGGAGATTTGGTTAACCTCCTCACATTAGTTCAGCCTGGTGTTTAGCTAGCTGTTGACCTATGTCACATGGGTTCTGGTTGTTGTGTGACATATTTGCAAGGAAGGATTCATCTCTCTCATTCCTAATGATGAATCTGATCTGGTAGGAGTCTCAAGACGGTTGAAGTAAGTAGAGCTTGTTCAGAGAAAATTCTATTTACTTGAGTCAAGGGTAGCAACCTAGATATCTCAACTCTTTGGTCTCTCAAAGAAAGAGCTTGCAAGAAGAAGATATTAACACACGAAGAGTATGTCAAAGTATTAAAATGGTGAAAAGGATTTATGATCAATTGCTATTTAATTGATTATCCTTGGAGTTCAAGATAACTGATGTGGGAACATTCCTTCTTCTAGACCCTATGAAGAATCACAGGAAAAGTGATACCTTAGAGCTATCTTCTTGGTGACAGCAAAGTCATTTGATCCTTGAAAAGGTTTCCTGGAAACATGTTCAGACTTAAAACCACAAGAAGAAGAAGACATCATAATCTTGATGATGGTCACTTGGATCAGTCTGGAGCTGAGTTCAACAACTAGATGCTGCGACATTTGGTTCAACATCAGATTCTTGCTTGGTGAAGTGGCTCATCAACTTAAGATAGGATGATCTACGAAGTTGAAGATTCTCCAAAAGGATCGTCTCTTTGCAGCTCTTTGGAGTTGTTACATGTTCCTGTCTCAGTGTATCTAAGCCTTTTGTGATAACTTGTAGCCTGAAGTTCAAATTTCAATTGGAAGATCAGAATATCTTTGGAAGATGTCTGATAAACATGAAGGTGGCATTTGATTCATGAAGGAGATAATCAAACAGTGTCATTTGGTCTATCTCAGCAGTGGATTCTGAGAATCAAGATAATCAACATATGACAGCTGATTATTGATTCACAATATGAATGCGTTCAATCAATACTGTTGAACAGAGGGTGCGCTCTTGAAGACATGAAGATGCGTCTTATGTTTTCCATTCATCAAGGGGTCTTATTTACTTTAATCAGAAGCTGCATTGAAGGTCCAACTGAGTATTGAATGTGTCCTACTTGTTCCCATGAGGAGAAGTGATTGTCCCTAACAGGGGGAGTATTGGTTTGTACAAAAGGTCTTCATCAAATTCGTAGGATATGAAGTGTGGAACCTTATTAACTATTGGAATGATGTGTTCAAAACTGAAGAAGACTATGTCTGACCGAATGTCATCACATTGGTAATGACATTGTTCCTAATTTCCTCTAAAACTACAGACAGGAGGAAAATTGGATGAAGTATGGATTATTACTAATAAATCCATGTGTGACTCAGAGGGAGCAACCATCCTCTTTGAGAAAATGGAATGGCTTCAAGCTGCTAATCTGAAAATAGCAGAATGTATGACGACATAGGATTTGAGCATGTTTTCATCTGCTAAGAAAACAGAGCTGTTGTGTCTCATTATGAAACAGTTTAGTGAGCTGGAATGTTTAGGTGATAACTTGTCATCTACTAAAGGTATTATATAACTACTGCAGAGTGTAATATACCAACGATGTTTCTTGGAAAGGGGATCCTAAGACAAGGAAGTAGTCTGTTCTAAAAGACAAATGTCTGTTTTAAAAGGGCATCCTGACATGGTCAAAGGGTCAAACCCAAGGGTAGGTACCTGCATTAAAACCAGTCCTAGAGTACTGAAACTGTCAGAGTAAAGTACCAAGGTCGTTACTATCTATGCCAAAGTTGCATTATCTATGAAGACCCTCTCTATTCCTTCTCTTCATCAGAAGGTTTCAGCAATATGAAGTTTGTTAGCATCTGGGAAAATTGTGCATGGGTATGGATCTGTATGGGCAGTCTTTGTCAAATTCTGGCCAAAAAGGGGGAGAAAGATAGGGACCCAGCCTCAGGCGAGACTCAGGTGAAAGCAACAGACGGCAATGTCCAGCAAGACTCAGGTGAAAGCAACATGATCCCTAAGTAAGTGACTTTGGTTGTGTCTTGTGTTCTGAGTTAAGAGGATAGTTGTGACTTGTGATCTGAGTTACATGATCACAAGTAATAATCTTGAGAAAAGAAATCCTCTTGGGGCATTGGTGGTTTGGAGTTGCTCACAGTTGAAGATAGAGGTTTGTTGTTTGCTCAAAGGACATCAGCCTCTACAAAAGAAGATGTTAGACAAGATGTTGTAACATCTCAACTGTGTTGTGGCCTGGTCCCAAAATACAACTTGCACTTATTTGTTTTAGCCAAAATTTGCCAAAGGGGGAGATTGTAAGTGCCCTGGCTGGAGAGTTGGCTTCATTTGTAAAACAAATAAGAAAGCAAGTTTACCCAGATCCCCTCTGTTGTTTTAATATGTGGTGTTGAAGAAGTTCAACATCTGGACCAACATGTTATGTAAGATGTCACAACATCAGCATGTGACATCGCGCCTGAAACTAAGTACTGATTAAGTAACTATGTTATATGTTGAATGTTTGTAACAGCTGTGACTTATAACCTAACTATTCTAAGTGATCTAAATTATGAAAGAGGTTATTTGTTGTGTTGAAAAAGTTCAACATCTAGGAAAACATGTTAGATGTAATGTCATGACATCCGACTTGACATCACGTCAACAGAATTGATAATTCAGTTACAGTTCTGGTACTTAAATACTCTGAGAATATATGTGGCGTTTCTAGTGGAGAATCTGAAGATCAATCAAGAATCAATCAGAATATTTGAAGAAAATACTGTTTCTAAATATGGAGGTATTTTAGGAACTAGAAGATTGAAGACCTTGATTATAGGAGAAGTTTGCTGCTGAGTTGTAACAGCAAGGAGAAAAACTTGCTAGGTAATAGGTTATAAATAGCAGATTGTAACCTAGGGTTTAGCGGGACTTATAATGTAACTTTAGGGGTTCTCTGTTAGGTAAACCTGTCGGTTTGTGGCAAGGTTACCATGTATGTAACTCGAAACCTGTAGGTAAGAGTTTGAGTGTTCTTGGATGAAGCTGTGAAGCAAGTCTAAGTATTTCTGCATTACTTCATATTCATTGTAATGTAGGAAACCAAGTGGGAGGGCACTGCTTCTTGAGTAGGAGTAAGACTTCTGTTGTTGCGACAATAGGAATGGAAACTGGTAGGTTTCTATCTAGGAGTTCCTAGGTATAGGTTGCACTGGGTAGATGATTAAGTGAAGGATGGGAACTTGTGAAGTTTAGTCCTGAATTAATATTGCTAATAGTGGATCTTCTTCCTGGCTTGGTATGCCCCCAGAGTAGGTGTATTTCACCGAACTGGGTCAACAACTGATTTGTGTTTTTACCTTCAACACTTTATAATTCTGTATGTTATATATCAAGGTAAAACTGTAATGTTGTAACAGATGATGTCTCAGAACATGTTAAGTCTTCATGCTGATATTTGTGCAGAAGAAACAGAACTGCAAAGACTGTTTGGTCTCTGCTGATCATGTACCACAGATGAGCAGAACTAGGCACATCAGTGTTCTATCTTCTGGATCTTCAAAGTAGATCTGGCACAGCTTGGTTAAACTGTGCTTCTGTTACTCTTCAGTACTGAATCATAAAAATTGGGTATCTACCTTGCAGTGTATTTATTATGTCACATCAGATGTTTAGACATTAAGTATAACATCTGAAGACTGGCATACACCAGAATTTCACTCATCAAACCTGGAGGTAACCGAACTAAGAAGCTGACCATGTCTTCTGATGAATGAAGAAGTATCAGAAACTCTCGAGGCTAAATCTTTGAGTTGAGCAGGTATTTGCACAAAGTTGACTCGAATGGTGTTTCTGCGCATGGAAGCCATAATCTACAAAACAGAACAAAGATAAATCCCCTCGGTCTTTGAAATGGTTAGTCTAATGAAGTATGCATGCTATGTTATGATGCATGATATCATGATAAAACATACAATAGGTATAGCAGATAGCAGACATGGTAAATGCAAACAAGTCACACAGGAGGCCTTAAGTTTCAGGCTTGCACGGGGTCTAGGTACTACCCTCTTGAAGTTCAGTTGGTTTCAACCTGTCCTAATAATAATAACCGACTTATAGAGGTTCTCAATATCACTGACCATCCTCCATCGGTCATGGTTTCAGCTCACGCAATCTTTTCTTGCGCCCGGAACTATCTCGAGAGTATGGTCTCAATGAGTGTAGCATCGAGTATCAACCAGTTCCCAGCTTTACACCGAGACCGGCTATCTCACTACTTCCTATGGCCAAGTTGGTCAATTA
This sequence comes from Vicia faba, assembly GCA_948472305.1. NCBI lineage: Eukaryota > Viridiplantae > Streptophyta > Magnoliopsida > Fabales > Fabaceae > Vicia > Vicia faba. The sequence goes on from OX451739.1 coordinate 1,277,174,916, forward strand.
TAGGTTATAAAGTCAGTTGATGCTTAACGACCCATATAGCAGCCCTGTATTCTCCTCGTTTCTCCACAAGGGATACCGGTACCAACCAATGTGCCACATCAACGTAGCTAATGATTCAACTGTATCGGTCTACGCCGTACAGTTCCCTCACAGTTTATTTCTACTTACCTAAAAGGTGTCCCCTAGATATGGGTTAGGATCTATAGTAACTCTGATACAAAGCCCTCAAAGATAAAGCAATCAAATCAAACAATAGAAGCAAATATGATGAACTAATCCTAAGGTATATCCCACTTATTAAGTCCCCAACAGAGTCGTCAGTTCTGTGATATGGTGGTCAGAACCGGACTGTTTGAAATGCTGGTTTGCATTTTGCATTTGTGTTTGCAAAATGTCGCAGTAAGAAAGAGTCGCCACTGACTTTTATTTTATCCAACTGGAAAGGAAAAAAGCACAGAAAAATTCCCTTTTTCGAGATTTTGAGTACGGGGGGTAGATTATAGAAAGGGAAGGTATTAGCACCCTTTCTATCTGTGGTTTTCCACGGGCTCTTAGGTACTTGCTCATCATTTTCATAATTTGCTTGTGTGTGTTTGATTTGAAAAAGTTTTTTGTTTTACTTCGATTTAACCCTTGCTTCTGTCTTCAAGAGTGTTACGAAGTTGTTTTGAAAACTTTGTTTGAAAAGAGTGTAAGTGTGAAATAGTTTGTTTGTTTGAGCAAGTACTTAAGAACTAATCTACCTACTCGAAAAAAAAGAATGTTTATGTTCTTGTTTCCTTTAGAAAGTGCTATCCCACTATTAGTGAGTAGGTAGCACCATCGTTGGAGTTTTAAGGGTCAATTCGAAAGGGACATACGATCACTAAAGCAATGCTAGGACGTCTTAGTAATAACCCTAATGTCTTGAGATCAATATTCGAGGCAACAATATCCGAGGCAACCATTCCGAGGAAACTTTACTGAACGGGACTTTGATCTTTGTTTAGACAAGAGAGCAACCACTAAAGTATCCTATACTTAATGACCGTTTACCGAAGGCAACCGAAGTGAGAGTATACCCTAGGAGTGCGCATGTGCGAGTGGTTCAATTTCAAATTATTATCTTTGCATATTTAGGGTTTGCTAACCGTTTTAAATTTAACATACATTCTTGTCATGCAACCCTAATATCATACATCTAACAATTAATATTTGCGAGAATTAAAGTGCGGAAAGTAAAGCTACGCTATTACAAGGCTTCGGGTATTAATTTACATAGCCAAAAACAACCCGTAAAAAAACGATAAATGAACGAAAAAGTCCTAATTAATCTATTACATCCCATGAGCAATTACATCAATATGGTATAAAAAATTAAGCGTGCGACGAATATAAAACGCAAGGAAATTGGGGTTTTGACCCCGTCTAACCTAATAAAAAGAAAAAAATATTTTTGTTGTTTTTGATTGTTTTACAAAAATAAGGGTTTGAATTAAATATGCATAAACTTAATTACTAATTAAATTAAATTAAAGAAAATAATTTACATGACCTATTTTGTATTTTTGTTATTTTTAAGAAAAATAAAATAGAATTTAAATTAGACAAAACCCTAATTTCTAACTTGTTTTAATTTATTTACAAAAGAATTAAAGTTACCCTAAAATTAAATAAACTAATTAAATTAATTTTTTTTGATAAAAAATAACCTAAATCTAATTGGATGAAAAATTATTTTTATGATTTTTTTAATAAAAAAGAATTGATTTTTTATGTTAATAAAATAATTAAATAAATCAAATAAAAGAAAATATAAATGAAAAGGAAGAGAACATGAGCCTGTTTGCAAGCAATTTGGAGGGGTGTGAACAACAATTCTGGGCCCAAGATCAAAGGTCCCTGTTGACTTCTCTGGATTCAGCGTTGTGCATTGACCAAGGTTTTTGGTGGACCATCACATGATAGCCTTCAGTTCTGACCTGTGGACATCTGGTTGGTTGGATGATGATGGTCCATGGTGGTCATCACACCTATACACGCGCCTGATTAAGCAATGAAAAACAATATGAAATATATGGGGGGACCTGGGATTCAAACCCAGGCCCTATAGCCTTTTCCACTCACCTTCACACCAACTAAGCTGGGCGCGTTTGTTGTATACAAAGGAACAAATAAATAATATAAAAAAACACAACTTTGCTAAATTCCTGCGCGCGAAATTTCAAACGGAGCAATCATGGGCTGCCATGCTATCGTCCCTGTCCTCTCTCCGTTGGTAAAAGTCAAAGACTTTTACCTACAGACATATGTCCATAGCTAGAAACCCTGCATATCTCAAAATCACACACAGGCAAAAAAATGAAATCTAATGCCATGAATCGAATCGCCTTGGCCTACTGAGCATTATAGTGCCCTTCTTGTGGGCCAATTTCACCTGTACAAAAGATCCTAAATCGAGACCAAGAACCCTAGCAATGGTGAATTATGATATAGTCAATAAAAATGCAATTAATTGCTACCATGAGCTTGCAAACATGTTAGGGATTCAGAATATGCTATTGAAACATGATAAAGATGCAAGAATTTGGATAATCGAATTTGGAAAATATACCAAACCGTGATGACTATACGTCCCGTTTCTGGGCTTGGGAGGGCTGGCAAACGATTGAATCTGCTTCAGAGAAGGTCCAGGAGTGCATTAGCTGCTTCAAATTACCTTGAATCTTCCTCTAACTAGTAATTCGAACCAACACTTTTGAGTGATTTTTTTGAATTCAGTTCTGACTTCTCACGCCTCCAAAGCTTGTTGTTTCTGGCTGCAATTGTTCACTATATACCAAGGGATGAATTAGGTTTACAAATATGATCTCAATCTTTGCCAATTATGATTTGTGATCTTGATTTGATTTCCATAAAATTCCTTCCAAAATAGGCCAAAATCAATCTTTTTTTGCCCACCTATGCCTTGCACGAATTGATTCACTTGCTAGCTATATATGGGACCTGAAATGTGCACAAGATCTTGAGGTTTCAATGCTTTGGATTTTTTCATGATTTGTTTTGATTTAAATTGATTTAATTGCAATAAAAATCAAAATAAATAGAAAAAACAAGATAAAGACAAATGGGAAGAGCTAGGGCTCGTGGACCATGCTACCAACTCAAAACAAGTGCAAGAAGTTAGTCCCACTTAACAAAAATTGCAATTTGAGGCGCTTTTGACTTTTGGCTATTTTGCAAAAAAGGTCAAATTCACCAATGCATAACTTCCTCAATTTTGACTCTATGAAGGTGTTCTTGGACTTTTTAGAAATCTCAATATGTCCTCTAAGTAACCATTTTGGTCCCATCTCAATTGAGTCTTCCATGTTCATGTATGAAGCTTTGACACAAAAGGTGTTTTTGTTGACTTTTCAAAATGACCTATAATGTCCAAATCCATACCTTCTTGTGAGTGCATATTTTGAACTTTGGAGATGAAGATGGATTGTAGGGAATTGCATCCTCTTCACAGTGAGCTTTGGATGGGTCATTTATCATAAAGTATGAGAAAGTTATGCTTGGTCAAAGTTGAGTTGACTTTTCCTACAAAACCCTAATTTAGCAACTTTTGGTTCTTGATGAATTGTGAGCAATTCTTGATGAATCATGATCAACCCTTGATAAAATGATGAATGATACTTAAAAATGAGGATTTTGACCAAAAATCTTGAAGTTTGACTGTATGTGGGCCACAATTGACTTTTTCCCAAACACAATCGATTTTCAGGCCTTTGAGCAATTGACTGAGCAAACTTTCTCTGCAAGGCTTGAAACTTGACATGGATGATCTTGATAATGTATTAGGGCAATGATGAGCATTTGGGATCCATTGGACTCAAATATCTTGATGCAACATGAAACCCTAATTTGAGGTAGACTGCCTTAGGAGAGAGCTTGTTTGGTCAACCCTTGGACTTCCTTGAGCAACTTGAGGATCTTTCTTGAAATCTTTTGAGAAATATGGGAGGGAAAATTTTGGGGTACAACACCCATGTCATGTGTTTTGTTTTTCTAACAAGTTATTTGCAGATCCCATGTCTCAAAGGCAAACACGCCCACCATGTAGCATCAAATCAGCACCATCCCAATGTTCACAAAGCCAGATCCAAGAGCCTCCAGTATGCGACCCTATCATGCACTCTCAAGCACGTTCTCCACTAGATCTCACGCAAAGGCAATTGGGCTTGTACAAATCGGGTCCTAGCAGATTCAGTTTCACATCCCCCAGACTGCTAACACAACCATAGGCCAATTGCTTTTCCTTTTTTTATATTTAATTTCTTTATTTTGGCTTATTTTAATTATTTCATCTTTTTTTTTAAATTCATCTTTATTATTTTAATCATAAAATCAGAAAAATCACAAATAAATTTAGGTTTTTTTAAATTAAAATTTATTTTTGCAAATTAATTCAATTTAATTACTTTAACTTGTTTTCTTTAAACTAAAAATTAACTAGAATTAGGTCAAGACTTCAAATATTCTTTTCAATAAAAATACAAAAAATATATTTTAAATCAATTAGATCTTAGTTTTTTTACTTAATCTCGTTTTAATCTTCGCGCGTTTATTATTTTCTGTTTTAGTACTTAATTATGTAATTGTTTCCCGGTTTGTAATAGTTGTAATTAGGTTTAAATTTCCGCATCTAATTATGTAACTGTCCCAAGGCCTTGTAATAGCTTAGGAATTTTTATTTTTTTGCAGTTTATTTTCTGCACCATTAACTGCTTAGATTAATAGGATTGTATGAAAAGATAACGACTAATTGAACATAGCATAACCAAATTCAAAGATAATATATCTAAATCAATCACACTTGCACATGCTCACCCCTAGGGTATCTCCCACTTCGGTTGCCTTTGAAAACGGTCACCAATCTCGAAACGTGAGAATTTTTAGTGACTGTTCTTGAGTTCAAGAGATCACAAGTCCCTCGATGACTCTTTCGACTGTTGCCTTGGTAAAAAAGTGATCTTAGAGCTTTAGGACAATTACTAAGAGTTCTTTCCCAGTTGCCTTAGTGACCGTAAACGCCCCTTCGATAGTCCCTCAACATTCAACGATAGGGCTACCTACTCGCTAATAGTAGGATATCACTATCTAAAGGAAAGGATGAAGAAGAACATCTTTTTCGAGTAGGTAGATAGCTATTAAGTACTTGCTCAAAACAATCTTTTTCACATCACACATTTAAAACTCTTTTCAAAAACGCTTTATCAACACTCTTGAGGACTGATACAAGAGTTATCATAAAGCAAGCAAACTTTTCAAAATACACAAACACGAAAACAATTTTCAAATTGAGCAAGTACCTAAGAGCCCGTAGAAAACTACGAATGGAAAGGCTGCTAACACCTTCCCTTTCCATAATCTACCCCCTTACTCAGAAAATCTCGAAAAAAGGTATTCTTCTGTTCTTTTCACCCTTTCCTTTGTTGGATAAAAGAAAATTCGGTGGCGAGTCTTGCTTACCGCACATTTGCAAATACAAAATAAAAAACCAGTATAACAGTCGGTTCTTCCACCGTATTATAGGTTGGAAAACCGGTCTGACAAAGTACCCAAGAACATATCTACTAGCTCTGTATCAGACAGAGGATGCTGGAATCTTCCTTCAAGATTTCTCCACTTCTGGGCATAATCTTTGAAGCCCTCACTAAAACCCATAAACATGCTTTAAAGTTATGTACGGGTTGGAGCGAGGTCAGCATTATATTGATACTTATGATAAAATGCAGTGGCTAGATCTTCCCATGTATGGATGCGGGAACCCTCCAATTGATAGAAACATTATAATTGAGTCCCATCCAGACTCTCTTGGAAGAAATGGACCCAAAGCTTTTTGTCGGTAGTGTGCGGCTGTATCTTGCACACGTAAGACCATAGATGAAGTTTCGGGCAGGAAACCCCGTCATACTTGGCGAAGACCGGTATTTTGAACTTATGGGGAATGATGACCCCAGGTACTAATCCCAACTCACCAAAATCTAAACCAGGCACGACTTGAATTTCAATATCCTTTAGTCTATCCTCCAACTTCTTGTATTTATCCTCAACCAGAGGATATTGCTCATCAAAATAATCTTCATCTTCGGAAGCTTGATTATTAGCACCCCCAACACATGTGCTCCTTGCTTCTTCGTCTTTATTTTGGTCCTCCTTAGACAACTCTTCGATTATCTGTACCTGACAAACCGGACCTTTGAATCTCTTACCCATGTTGATGAAGGCCTTCTTTTTAGTTTTCTTCTTGGCTACTAGCATAATCATCAGCTCTTGTTTCCCCTTAGCCAGGGTCAACAAGGTCTCTTAGAACTGGGAATTCTGCACTTGCAAGTCCTCCACTGTTTGTTCGATATCCATCTTACTGAAATAAACAGTAGAAAAATAAGGAAACCTGTTATAGAAAACCTGTTTATGTTATGATGCATAAAAGTGCGTATGCAAATGATTTCAAGGACCTTTAAAATTTAAATTTTCTTAGACAAAGAGAAAACAAACATTAATTGCATTAATACGTTCAAATGGTTACAAAAATGACCCTTGGGCTTACAATGGAAAAAATGAAGATAATACAAAATAAACTCCTAAAAAAAAATCAAGCTTCCCACGAGCGCATCCTCTTCGGTGCAATGTAGGCATTCAAACTCTGCTCTTTATGGAGTTGTTTCGTGAGCTCCAGAACCTTCTTCTCGCTTGCGTAGAAATGGGTTTCAAAGGCGTCTCTCTCCCCTTTGAGTTGAATCCTTGATCTCTGCAACTCCTCGAGAGTAGTCAGAATGTCAGGATGGAGAATAGTGTAAGGAGCATCTCCCTCGACAATAGGTTCCATGATGATAGGTAGAATGGCCTCATATGGCATCATGAGATTTTGAGCTCAAGCTCGCACCCACTTTAGATAAGGCTCCAAAGGAATGGATTTCTAATGTCTCAATGTCTTGCTATCAACTTTGTTCACCATACACCAAGCTTGTATGAATCTCTGACGATAACCTTGGACATCGTTCTCATAGTCAGATGCAATTCCTTGGACAAGTGCATCATGAGGAACATCCCTCCTAGCATACCCAAATTGTCGTAACGCCAACCAAGGATTGTAGGTAATAGCTCCCCTAATGCCAAGTACAGGGACATTAGGGAATTCCCGAAAACGGTCGATAATAGTTATGTCCTCTAAGGATTGAAAACACCAATGAATATCCGAATGTGTGAGAGACATTAATCTTTTGGACCACCTCATGCCTTGTTCATTCTTCACAACATATCGAGGTAGGTGCAAAATAAGCCACCTAGCCAAAAAATGAGTGCAACACATGAGTTTCCCCCTTCTCTTCATGGTGCGAGTGTGAAGAGAGTGCAAGATGTCTCCAAGTAAGGTAGGCACCGGGTTACGAGACAGAAAAACTTTAACCGTATTCACATCTATCAGTTGGTCTAGATTAGGGAATAGTACCATCCCATAGATCAGAAGGGACAAAACTTCTTCAAAGGCTTGTAAATCCAGAGTATCCCAAAAATATTGAGCCTTCTCAAACAAAAACTTGGCTAGAAACTCTTTGACACCACTTCTTGTTTCCCAATTTTCCACAATGTCAGACCGATGTAAATGTAGAGCTCGAGAAATCTCCTCAAGTTTTGGGTCTATTTCGGTATCTTTGAAGGGCAATTGATTAAGAATATACACTCCTAAGAGTTGAGATAATTCTTCCATAGTAGGCACAAGTTGGTAATCAGGAAAGGTAAAGAAATGGTGTAAAAGGTCGAAGAACTGAAAGAGCACCTTCATCATGTCTTCATCAAGTCTTGAGGTAACCAGATTGAGAAGTCGACCATGTCTCTTGGTGAATAGAGAATTCTCATGAACCCTTGATGATAATTCTTTGAGTTGGGGAGGCACTCTCACGAGTTTGACTTATATAGTATTCCTGCGAGTGGAAGTCATGTCCTACAAAACAAAAGAAAAATAAATCTCTAGGTCCTTTAAATGGTAGTGCAAAATTCCATGGTATGATGTCATGATGTTATGTACAAGTAAACATAAACACACAAAGCAAACAAGTCCTTAGGTTTAGGATTGCATGGAGTTCATATGTAATTATCCTCTTGAAGTTTAGTTGGTTCAATCTGTCCTAGAAAGTAATCGGGTTCTAGGGAATCTCAATATCACTGATCTTTCTTCATTGGGCATTGTTTCAGCGTAAGCCTCTTTATTGGTGGCCGAAATATCCCCAAAGTCCAATCTCAATGAGCGTAGTATCGAGTATTAACCAACTTCAGACTTCACCAAAGCCGGCTATCTCACTACTTTCTAATGGCCAAGTTGTTCAATAAAGGTTCTAAAGTCAGTTAGTGCTTTATGACACCATACAAATGTGCCACACTAACGTAGCCATCGCTTCAACCATGTCGGTATACCCCGCACAGTTTCCATAATCTATTGCTACTTACCTAATGGTGTTCTCTGATCCGGGTAGAGGATCAAAATAAGCCCAAACAAAGACCCAAAATTTAAAGAAAACAAAATCACATAATAAAAGTAATTAAATGTGATCTAGCTCTAAGGTAACCCCACTTTTTTTTATAAAAAATTTCCCCAGCAGAGTATCCAATTCTGTAATACGATGGGAGAACTGGCTTGGGTGTTTTGCATTTTATCGCAATTGTTACGGATAGAAAGAGTCTCCACCGACTTTTCTTTTATCCAATAAAGGAAAGGGTGAAAAGAATAGGAAAGACTTTTTGAGAAATTTTCTTGAGTTCGTGGGGTAGGTTATGAAAAGGGAAGGTGTTAGCATCATTTTCATTCGTAATTATCTACGGGCTCTTAGTTTCTTGCTAGATCACTTGAAAATGCTTTGTTTGAAAATGTGTTTTGTGACGGGTGCAAGTTTGAAAACGCCTTTGTTTCGGAAAACTTTATAATGATTCTCGTCTCTATAAGAATGTATACAAAGTGTTGGTTTTGAAAAATAGTTCAAAGAGATATTTATTTTTGAAGATGTTTTGAAAGTGTAAGTGTGGAAATGGTTTAGTTTGTGAGAAAGCAACTACGAGCATCCTACCTACTCAAAAGGTCTTTGTTCTTTTCCTCCTCCTTTAGATGTTGCTATCTTACCATTGATTTGGTATGAATCCCCATCATTGGATGTGAAGGGACAGGCGCAGGTCAATTGTACAGTCATAGAAGGTAACTTGTGAGATGCTTTAGCAATTTTTGTAAGGGACTAGATCGTTTACCGAAGGCAACATCGAGGGACATCGAGGGACTACAATCTTTTTTATTGAAGGGTCTTTGCTAAAACGTACTATGTTAGAGGGACATGACTATTTTTCCGAGGCAACAAGCGAGGTTATCCTAGAGGTGCGCGTGTGAAAAGTTTGTTTGATTCAAGTTAATTTTATCTTTGATTAGGATTGTCTAGCGGTTGATTTTAAATCTTGCCATACACACCTAATTACTATACAGTATAAACAAAAATAGTAAATTGCGGAAATTAAAATTCTACGCTATTACAAAGCTTTTGGGGATGGGGGTTACAAATTTACAAATGGGGATGTATCAATGCGATTAAAAGTCCAAATAGGCAATCAATACAACCAGATCGAATCGAATAATTAATTAAAACTACAACAATCTATGAAGTAAAAATTAATTAAAAAAGTATGGGAATACAGTTCTTGGTATTTTGTTTGTGAGGAAAGATTGAAAAATAAAATTCTATTCTATTATTCTTATTTGAATTTTATTATTTGAATTTTATTATGTATAAACTAAATATTTTAAAAGAAAGTTTATTAAACTATATAAAAACAATGACAAAGTTATCTATAAAATTCTATCTTGGTTAACTAATTACATAAATTTTTAATTGAATTTTAAAGTTAAAACTAAAGATTAATTAAATCTAAACTAATATAATAAATTAAAATTGACTAAATTAGTTCTAAAATTAAATTAAAAATTCTAAATTAATTCTAAAACTAAGTTAAAATTCTAAAATTACTAAATTAATTCTAAAGTTAAATTATTTAAGAAAATTGTCTAATTAGAAAACAAACACGACTATTCAACGAAAAGATTAATTAAAATAATAATAAGGCTAGTAGAAAATATTTAAAGGAAAAGAAACTAATCTAATTATAAGAAGGGCGTGGAACAAAATTATGGAGTGAAGTTGGTGAATTTTGCTGGGCTTAAAAAACAGGCCCAACAACCTTATTATTTTTTTTTAATTTTTTTGTCCAAAAATGAAGAAAAAGATAGAAAACAGTTAAAAAAAGAACAAAATGTCCCTGGGGGTCTCAAACCCAGGACTTCTACTTCCAAACATCAACACCTTAACCACTTCATCACTCGACTCTTCATTTATTTCTATACATCTATTAATATAAAAAGCAAAATTTAAGAAATAGGCTGGGCCAAACCAAACAGGCCCAAACCCGATTTATTGGAAAGAACAAGAAAAGTTGGGAAACCCTAACCATAGGGATGCGCCACTGGGAGTGTTGTTGGGAAGATAAAGAAGATTTAATATATTATTTTTATATGGGGAAGGAAAAAAGAAGAAATATTATTATTATATGCTTATGATGTACTGTGAAAACAAACAGAAAGAAAAACAAATCTCTCTCCCTCTATTCACAAACCTCTCCCCCTCTTTCATACCAACACCATCACCTTCTAACATTTGTTCAACCAAAGTTATCTCTAAAAGATGTATCATGTTGGCCTGAATTCCTAGATCATCATCATCAAATCCAGATTTCTCCAAATAGCACATAGAAAATTCTATAGACTGCTGCACAATCGCAACAAGTACTCCTTCCGCTTGCTCCACTGACAAAGATCGAGAAGAAGAAGCGATAGCGTTAGCGAGAAACCGCGTGAATCTGAGAATCAGTCCACGACTGGAGACATAAACTTCCATCGCCGGAGGACTCGATGTCGCGACGGAGAAGACAACAGAATGCATCGAGACCTAACCTAACAACATCATCAGAATAGTGCTTGTGAAGAAATTCACTGTACGGTTGAGAAAGAGCATCGGCGAGAACATTGGGGTTTTGGAAAGGTAAGTTAAAGTTTTTTTTTACAAATTTCTGTGTCATTATTTTTTTGATTATTTGATTATAACAAAATAATAATGCATGCAGACAGATTTAACATTTTTATGGTTTCTATGAATGCAGAGAGAAGATTTACCAGTTGGATCCGCTTCTGATAAATTTGTGTGTTTTTGTGGCTAGTGGCTTCACGGACTTTTTCTTGACAGGGAAGTTGATTCCTGCTTTTTTTCTCTCTGTATTTTCTGGTTTTTCTGGTTTTTTGAAGGGTATGGCGTTTTTGGGAAGATGATGAGAATAAGTTCAAGATTATTATGATTTTTTATGTGTGGTCTGTTCTCTATTTGGTTTTGTGTATACAGTGATGGAAAAAATGATGAACTTGTTGTTGGATGATGTTGGTGCTTTGATGTAAAAGAAAACTGTTTTGCTCTTTCTTTTTTATGGACAAAATCGATCTCATTTTTTTTGTTATGTTACTCTTTCCCTTATATTGAATAAGAATGAGAAATGGGGGAAAAATATGAGAGGTTTGAACAGTTGGGATATTCTGGTTTATCACTTTCTCTATGCAGTTTTTGTTTTACTAATTTTGTTTATGGACAACATATTTTTTTGGACTACTATGCAGTTTTTTGGCCAGCAATATGCAGGGGCTGCTTTGCAGGGTTTTGGATTGTTTTTTTTTTGTAGTTTTGTGACAGGGTTGTAGTAAAGGGAAGCAATTGATAGCAAGGCTGTTTTTGGGACTGGTTTTGGACAGTCTTGGATAGTTTTGGGCAATGTGTCTGATTTTTTGGATATTTATTCTTGGATTGTTATACTTGGCTTGTGATGTTTGCTCATTTTTTTCTGAATTTGCAAAACTTGTTTCTCACCTCTTTCTTTTTGTGAAACAAGAACTCATTTTTGTGATTTGCAATTAGAATGTGGCTTATGATTGAATTATGATTTTGTTATGAAGCCGGGTTGCTTGAATGTGATTAAGACACCCTTTTTTCTAATTCCCAATGCAAACCCTAATGATGAATCTTTGGAAATTTCTTGTTTGGGTTCAAAGTTATACTTCTTGATTTCTTGCTAACATATTCTTCTTTCTTGTTTCATGAGAAAATGACGGATTGAAGATGCCGAGGCAAGGTAGAAGAAGAGAAGCTTGAATGATGGCAAAAGGCTTGGTGGACTTTAGAGGGAAACTTGCAAAAGAAGGAGATATAAACCTCATTTGCGAACTTAGGACTTAGATATGGGGTTGTTCTTTGTATCATAAGAACTTGGTACTTAGAAAACCTTAAGAATTTGAAGCATATTTGTAAAAGAAACTTTTGGATAAGCCATGTATTTGAAAGCATGAGATCTTTGCAATATTTTGCAAACTTGCAATTCGATTTTCTTGTATGCTTGAAGAAACAAGTTGAGTTTTGAGTGAAATATGAAAGAGATGAAAATGAAGTATGAGTAATGGATTTGAAATGATTTCTTGATTTTGGAATTAAACCTTGAGATGAAAACTTGAAGAATAAAGCTTGAAACCTTGTTCCATGGCCAAAATTCTTGGTTTAAACTTTGAACTCCAAATCAAATACATGCCATAAGTCCCTCGAATCACCTTGATCCAAACAAAATACCTAAAATCTTTGTATAAAAGCAATTAGAAGAAAGAATCCAACACAAACCAATACTTGATTGATTACCTCGTATCTTGAAATTTGAATCCAATTTTGAATGGAATAAGAACTTGATATCTAAGCCTTGCACATTCGATTTTAACCTTTGATTTCTAAAGGATAAAAACTCCAAAAATTTAATGATAGATTCCTCTTTCGAAATGGGCTGAATTCAATCATACCTTGAAATTCACCTTTCTAATAATCGCCAAATGCCCAGACATAAGTAGCTTGAAGAAGTAACAGACATTCAATGAATTCTCGAACTCGATATCTTTTACCATGAACGATCTTAATATGAGAATCATAGCCTTGAGGATACAATTATGGCAGGTGTTGAAATTGGAAGTTAAACATTCTTAATCAATAAAATGACCTATGACAAATCGATAACTTTCAAGGTCTTCTAAACACAACTTTCCTTCGATTCTTGAAGAGAACTCATTGACTACATCGCTTATTACAATGTGAAAAAATAATCGTCTCAAGATCTTGAAAATTGGGTTAAATAATGATTCTTGGAAGTCAGACAATAGTTACTCGAGATTAGGTCAAAAATCCAAAAAGCGGATTCTGAAGAATTCGACTTTCTGATGATCTTTCGCATGTAATCAGCTCTTGACTTGTAAAGAGAAATTGAAGATGATGTCAAGGAGAGTCATACGCAAAAAGAACCACTCTAAAATATCGATTAACTAAGAATTTATAATCGTTTGAACTTGGTCTTGAAAAGGTCGATCTTTGGATCAACGCAGTTGACTTTCAGTCATCTGAACCATCGACTGAGCAAACTTGCAATGCGAGGTTTGAAACTTGGCACGAGTATCCTTGAGAATACATGAAGAACCATGAAGACCATTTGAAACTTTGGAAACTCAACTTTGCTTTAAAAATACCAAACCCTAATTGTTGACTCACTGCCTAGGAAGAGAATCTGTCTGATCAACTTCTGAGTCAAATTGAGTATTTGAGAAACCCTAGGATAACATCTTGAATGAAAAATGGGAGGGAAAATTTTGGGGTACAACACTAACATAGGTAGATTTACTCTATCTCCTCAACTGTAGGATCAACTTTGCATGATAACTCTAAGCTTACTTTCCTAGTCTCCCTTATACCTTTTTCTTTCTCTTTTGCATTTGCATTAAAACTAAAACTCTTTTTTTTTTCTTTCAACTTCAAAACACTCTATTAATAGAAAAACCTTTTTTCAAGGTAAAAAATACCAACCAATTCAAACTTCATTTTGCCGCTTGGCTTTTTCTTTTAAAATCCTTTTTCAAGGTAAAAAACATACGACAAATCGAAACATATAAATTGAACTACGACGCTCTGATTCCTTAAAGGGATACATAGGCATTTGGTCGTGGGGCCCAGGCGAGCAAAACTTTGTAAATATTCCTTCTTTTCCCCGTGTTTTATTTTGCATGCATTCCCTTTTAGCATTAAGCTTTAGACATAGATTTTTACACACCCTAAGATTAGAGAAAACTTAAGTGGATCCTGTGGAGTAGCACAGACGCGCGGGATGCTAATACCTTCCCCTCACGTAACCGGCTTCCTTACCCTTTCTCTTGGTCGCAAGACCATCTTATCCATTTCTTTGGGGTTCTCTCGATATCTTCCCTTTCTTTGAGATAAATAGAGTTCAATGGTGACTTTGTATTTTTTTGTGGAATGACAGCTGGCGACTCTGCTGGGGAGGTTGATCAAATGCTGGTCCATCCTATGAAAGTCAGTCCTAGATTTTGTTTGTTTTCTTGTCTTTGGTGTTTTGTGTGTTATTGCTTCATTGTTGCTTTATTTATGTGCTTTAGTGCATATGTTTGTATATCATTTTATTGCTTTCCATATACTGCTGATGTGCTATGTTGTTTCCTTGTTAGGTGGGTGTTACTATTGAGGTAAAGGCCCAATACCCAGACCAGAGTTCACTATCTAGGAAACTTAGGAATAGAGTGGAACGTGACGACTAGGGGATGTAGATATTTAGAGTGCGGTCATGTCATCCATGCTTAGATGAGGTTTTAATGAGGTGCTATCATTATCACGTAGGTGTACGATGATAGTACTCTATAGCGAACCCGAGATTCTGAGTTACCATTGAGCTTACCCTGACCTAGTCTTGACCCGTGAGTGGGGCGGGAATAATCTTTACAGGTACAGATGGTGATTATTTGTTATGATGGTGACCGTATGTTCTGTTGGTTACTATGGTTCATTGGTTATTTTCAGGACCTTTGATTCTGGTATTCTTGGCATGTTCAGAGACAACATAACATGCAATATTATGGATACCTTGATTCCATAATTGTCGCACTTGCATCATAGCATATCTATTTTTACAAAAGAAATGCATAAAAAAATATATATGTACGAAAAAATTAATCAGCATATGCATACCATTTCCAAGTTAATACAAGATTGTCATTTTTAACAGGGATGGATAACAACACATAGATATGAAAAGAGCTGCTCAGGAAGACATCATGTTACCATTTTCACGGCTTTGCTCTAGATTCACTGAGAGAAGTGGGGGTTCTTTTGACAAGTCCTAATGAGAAGAATTTCAGAGACAGTTATGGGAATTTGTTGCCATTGTTGAACAATGGGTATGAAAAGCGGGCTATGGTGTCATTGTTGCAATTCTATGATCTGTAGTTGTGTTATTTCACTTTCCAGAACAATCAGTTAGCACCCACACTTGAGGAATATGCTTATATCGTGGATGTCGAAATCACAATTCGCGTTCCTTTCGTTTGTGTACTCGAGGTTCCCGATTACGTGGATATTTCTAAGGCTCTTTATTTGAACCTTAGAGATGTAAAAAGAAATTGGACAGCACAGAGTGGCACATCTAGTTTTCATCTCAGATTTATGATTACCAAAGCTAAAGAATTTTCAGAAAACAAAGTATGGGCCACGTTCAACACACTTTTAGCTGCCATGATTTATGGTATTGTCATATTTCCCAATGTTGAGCATTCCGTAGATTTCTCATCAATTTGTGTTTTCATGAATGGAAACCCGGCGCCGATGATTCTTGCCAACAGTTACTATGCCATTCATTCTCGACATGGCAAGAAAGGGAGTGTCGTATGTTGCATTCCTCTTTTGTACAAGTGGTTTATACTGCATATGCCCATGAGGGGACCATTTGTCGACTCCACAAATACTCTTATTTATTCTCGATGAATTATGGCTCTCACTTCTTATGATGTCGTCCGGAACAACATAAGGGGCGTAAGATAAATCATCGCAAGTTATGGAGGATTTTCCAGTGTTCCACTCATGGGATGAAAGGCTGTATCAATTATAATCCTATCTTAGCATGGCGTCAGCTATAGTACATTATGACTGATAAACCCATATATTGTGAAGTGGAAGAAACCGTTTATTTTGAAAAAGGTGAAGATCATATCTTGTTAGAAAGGATAAGAATGGATTGGAGTCACTTTCATAGAAAAGGAACCGCTTTCTTTGGCCAAAGGGGATGCTTATCCCTCGACATATATGTGCAATGGGTAAAGAAACGAGCAAAGATGATGTTGATGCCTTTCAAGAAGGAAATGTTATTGTATCCGCAGCCTACTTTCGATCCGACGGTCAATGATCAGTTAGAACCAGATGCCGCAGTCAACCAATCCCTTCCTCCTAAGTCATCTAATCACCAGTCTGTTCCGAATGTATCCAAGTTTATGCCTTTGGAATTCTACAAGTAGGCTAGAGCTGATAGTCTTAAGTTAGAATTGGAAAAACATGAATAAGGTATACATATTTATTTTGCTATCCAAGAGAAAAAGAGAATTCTCCATGAAGCCAGACTAAAAGACAAAGTGTTGGAGGAGCACGACTTGCTTAACAAAATGAAGAGGCCAAGAGTCGAAAGTTCTCGTACTCTAGTTCAAACGGAAGTTCAGGTGGATCTTGCAAAGAGCCAGTAGAAGCTTGAAAGTCTTCAGGTGGCCAAATACAGAATGCAAACCAATCACAGAGAAGAAGTCAAAGCTTTGAAAAAATGACTTCGAGAAGAGGAATCCAAATCTCAAGAAACCTATAAACAGCAAGAAATTCTGGAAAAGTAAGTCCACAGTCAGCAAGCGCAGATCAATTAGTTGACTAATCAAGTTGATGAGCTCAAGATTCAACTCAAGAATAAAAATGATCAGAAGCTAGCAGCCGAAGCCCAATTGAAGGGGAGGGGTGCCCAGTTGGATCAAGTGGTTACAAAATTGGCATAACTCAAAGCTCAGTTTGGAGTTTGACATCAATCCTCATTGCTTTCTGATCTCTTTATACTTGTCAGGATCACCGCCAATTCTGTTGGACGGGTTCCTTTTGATTTTATTTGTACGAACTTGTCTCGAGCATTTCCTTTGTATGGATGTTTATTCTTACGTTATGAGTAGTATCTTTCTTTAATGATGATTTGTTTATATCTTGTTGCCTTTTGTTCTTGATGAAAAATCGAGGATTTTCCTTGGAAATGGAAAACATTGCATTCACGATCATGCATATCATTCATATCATGTGCATTACAGGTTTATTCAGAGTGGTCTTATTATTTGTTGGTTCTACTTCTTCTTATCAAAGTTTATAAGACGAATTCTCTACATCCATACCACACTCGAGCTAATCAACAAAGAATCATGGAACAATTTAAACAGAATCAGAATGAACTTCGTAAGGTTATGGATACTATGGGGGAAAGAATGAATCATCTTATGGAGACCATCCACACTGTTATTCAGGGACAGGAAGAACTCAGGAAGAATGTCACCAAACTTGTCGATAGTGCTGCTACTTCTGAGAATGGGGGACCTAAGACTACAAATGAAGGGACTCCTAAAGGGAATCCTCAGGTTATAGTGGATGATCATCACAATGTTATTGATCTCGATGACCCTCAGAATGATCTTACTACTAAATTATCTGAAACTTCCAATATGTATCATGCTCTTAAAGAGCGCCTCAAGGCTATGGAGACTTCTAAGAAGCCTGGTTTTAATGTTGTTACTATGTGTCTGGTTCTTGGGGTTGTTATTCCTCCAAAGTTCAAGGTTCTGAAATTTGACAAATATAAGGGAACCACTTATCCTGAAACTCATCTTTGTCCTTACTTTGGGAGAATGACTGCCTATGCTGATAACGAGCCGCTGCTTATGCACTTTCTTTAGGACAACCTGTCCGAGTCTCCTTTAGAGTGGTATATTCAACTCAAGCGGACTCATGTTAACACTTGGGGAGAACTTGCTGATGATTTTCTAAAGCACTACCACTACAACACTATAATGGCACCTAGCCGTGCTCAGCTTCAGAGCATGTCACAGAAGACTGGTGAATATTTTAAGGAATATGCCCAGAGGTGGAGGGGACTAGTTGTGAGAGTCCACCCTCCCCTCTTGGACCGTGAGTTGGTTGATCTATTCATGATACCCTGCAAGGTCCTATCTTTAACATATGCTTCGCAGTACTTCAGATTCTTTCTCAGACATGGTTATTATTGGGGAACATGTTGAGATATGTGTTAAGGCTGGTACAATTCATGGTACATATGGCACTAATAACAATAACTCAGGTAATAGTAAGAAACCATATTCTGGTTTTGTTAAGAAGAAGGAAGGTGAGTCGCGTAATGCATCTATCAACAAAGGGAAGGCTGTTGTCCAGCTTCCATATTATCTAACTCCCACTGCTTTTCCGCAACAACAGTATGCACCTCCCCGGAATTACCAACAACAGAATCAGAGACCTCAAGGTAAAAGGGGTCAACAGAGACAACAGAGGTACCCATAAAGAAAGTTGGATCCAATTCCCATGTTATATGCTCAACTCCTTCCACGGTTACTTGCTAGTCAATTGGTTCAGCTCCGTGAGCTTGGTCCTCCACCAGAGAATCTCCCAAAGGGATATGATGCAAATACACACTAAATTTAATTCGGGGGCCCCAGGACACTCGATCGAGAATCGTAGAGCATTGAAATATAAGGTTCAAGACCTTCTGGATGCTAAAGAGATAAGCTTTATCCTTGTTGGTCCGAACATTCAGAATAATCCCATGCCTCCTCACAATGGGGAAACATCCAATGCTATTGGGTTTAATGATGGGCAAGATTTGATGACTCACATGGATGAGATTAAAGATGCCACTAGCGGTCGTGAGATAACATTTGTTGCAACAAGAGTTTTTGCAAGAACTTCATAATTTCTATTTAGAGTGTTCGTCTAATCCAGAAGAATGTGCTAAGTTGAAGAGTGCTATTCATAAGTTTATGGATGAAGGTGTTCTCCAGGTATAGAAAGTAGTCCCTAGGGATAATGTTACTATACTAGAAATTCTTTATTATCCAACCGATGTTCCGATAAATGTCCTAAAAGCTCCTTTGGTAATTCAAGTCCATGCACTTCCTGCGCCAAGTCAGGCTCCAGCCACTCCTCTATTGATTCAGGCTTTGGCTTTTCCAAATTCGGTTCCTATTCTAGTTGATAATCCAAAATCAGTTATGTGGGATTACAATGAAGTGTATATCCGTGGGAAGAAGGTTATTTACCCTCAAGTGGAAAACAAAGACACTATCAACATCGCGGGAACCAGTGGTATAACTCGCAGTGGTACGGTTTTTTCTCCTCCTCCTCCTCCTCCTCCTTAGGACACTATTGAGGAGATTCCGACGAGAAATAAAGGTAAGAAAGTTGTTGGCGAAGCTCCCGGACCATATTTCAATTAACAAGTGGAACGGTTGATAAGAATCATCAAGAAAAGTGACTTTAAAGTGGTAGATCAACTTAATCAGACACTGACTAAAATCTCCATATTGTCTCTTCTCTTATATTCTGAGGCACACCGTACTGCCTTGATGAATATTTTGCATGGCTCCCATGTTAATCCTGAGATTTTTGTTGCTCAGTTTGAAGGGGTGACCACCAATATTTCTGTAGAGAACTCTTTGGGGTTCAGTGATGATGAACTTCCTCCTGAGGGAAGAGCCCATAATAAGGCTTTACAAATCTCTATAAGATGTTTGGACATTGTGTTATCCCGAGTTCTGGTAGACACAAGGTCTTCTCTTAATGTGATTCCCAAGCATACTTTATTCAAGCTGAATATGGATGGAGTTATGATGAATCCCATCACTTTAACAATCAAAGCATTCGATGGTTCGAGGAGGTCTATTGAGGGGGAAGTTGATTTTCCCATCAAAATTGGTCCTCATGTTTTCTACATCTCCTTCTACATCATGGATACCTGTCCCTCATACACTTGTCTCTTAGGTCGCCCATAGATCCACGTGGTGGGATCCGTAACCTCGACTCTTCACTAGCGCTTGAAGTTCATTGTAAAGGACAAAGTCATTGTCATTGGAGGTGATTAAGATGTTATGATCAATAATGTTACTTCTTTTTGTTATGTCGAGTGGATGGGGAAGTGCATGAAACCCCCTTTCAGGCGTTGAAGATTATTTCAGTTGACAGAGTTCCCGTTATTATGGAGAATAAGAAGAAATATGAAACTCCTATGGCCTTCTTAAGTGATGCTAGAGCCACTGTGGAGTCTGGGGCCTCTAATGAGGATTGGGGTAAAGTGATCGAAGTGCGTGAAAAGCGAGACAATTTTGGTCTCGAATATCAGCACTTCTCCTTTGTTCATGCTGGTTTGGCCTTACATAAGGGAAGATGGGTCCCCCCAATTTCAGAAGTGTTTACTAGTGCTGGCACAAGTACAGAAGGACAAGTTCATGTAGTAGAGGATAAAGACGATGATACAAATATCTTTTTGTTTATCTATCATATTTCACCTGACTAGAAGCTCAATAATTGGAGTGCTATAAACATTCTTGAAGTTATCTTCTTTGACATGTAGTGCTCTGTTTCAAATAAGTCGTTGCTATTCCCAAGGCATATTGACAGCTTGTAGGAAAGGGCCCCCATGTGTTTCAATTTCTGTTTAACATTGAATAAAATTGCATTTTCGCATATAATTTTTTGTTCCTTGCCTTTTCTCTTTATTTTTACAAAAAAATTGGCAATGCTTTTCCTTTACGCTCTAAATATTCTCTTTTGCATTCACATTCTGAAATAAACATGATTTATCAATCATGCAGGTCCGCCTCGAATTCCCTTAAAAATGATAATGCTACAGTTCCTAGCATCAATATCCTTGGGAATCCGAATGACCAAGCCAATGAAGATAATGGGGAAGATTGTGAATTTTCTGAAGAATTGGAAAGACTCTTGAAACAAGAAGAGAAAGAAATTCTACCTCATTACGAAGCCATAGAGATCATCAACCTCGGTAATGATAAAGTGAAGAGATAAGTCAAGATAGGGATTTCCCTGCAGGATGAAGAAAAAAAGGGGTTGATTGAACTTTTTCGAGAATACACCGACATCTTCGCCTGGTCATACAAAGACATGCCTGATTTGGACACTGACATAGTTGTGCACCGATTGTAACTCAAGCCAGAATGTCCTCCAATAAAGCAAAATCCGCACATAACTCGTCCAAATATGTCTCTCAAGATTAAAGAGGAGGTTGAAAAACAACTTGATGTGAGTTTCCTAGTAGTGTGTGAATATTCAGATTGGATCGCCAACATTGTACCCGTTCCTAAGAAAGATGGGAAGGTGCGTATGTGAGTAAATTACCAGGATCTGAATAAAGCAAGCCCAAAAGATGACTTCCCATTACCTCATATTTATGTATTGGTTGGTAACACGGCTTAGTCCTTGGTTTTCTCTTTCATGGATGGTTTTTCGGGGTACAATCAGATAAAGATGGCTCTGGAAGATATGACAAAGACGACCTTCACTACTTCTTGGGGTACTTACTGCTATAAGGTCATGCCTTTTGATCTAAAAAATGTTGGTGTAACATATCAACATGCTATGGTAACTCTCTTTCATGATATGATTCATAAAGAGATTGAAGTATACATTGGCGATATGATTGTAAAATCACAAACTGAGAAGGAACATTTGGTCCATCTGCAAAAGTTATTTTCTCATTTGTAAAAGTTTAGGCTAAGGCTTAATCCGAACAAGTGCACCTTTGGGGTGCGATCTGGTATACTAGTTGGTTTCGTTGTAAGTCAATGAGGAATTGAAGTAGGAGGGTTCCTTGGGAGGTTGAAATACATAGCTAGGTCAATCTTTTATATCACAGCTACTTGTGAACCCATCTTTAAATTGCTGCGCAAAAATCAAAATGTTCAATGGGATAACAATTTCTAGGAAGCCTTTGAAAAGATCAAATAGTATCTTCATAATCAACCAATCCTTGTTCCTTCAGCGCCTGGGAGGCCACTCATCATATACTTGACAGTGTTGGAAGGATCTATGGGGTGTGTACTTGGACATCATGATGAAACAAGACGTAAAAAGAATGCCATTTATTATATGAGTTAAAAGTTTACCGACTGCGAATCCATGTATTCTTTACTTGAAAAAACTTGTTATGAACTTGCTTGGGCAACTCGACGTTTAAGGCAATACATGCTGACATACATTACACTTATGATATCGAAGATAGACTCGATAAAATACATCTTTGAGAAATCAGCGCTTACAGGTAGAACTACTTGGTGGAAGATGCTTATGTCTGAGTATGATATTCAGTATGTAATCCAAAAGGCTATCAAGAGTAGAATTCTTGTAGGTCATCTCGCCCATCAAATGTTGGAAGAGTATCAATCAATGAAATTTGATTTTCTCGATGAAGATGTCATGAGACTTGATGATGTTGAATGGGTTAATACAAACGAGCGATGGACTCTTATGTTTAATGGTACATCCAATGTTGTAGATCATGGCATTGGGGTAATACTGACTTCTCCCTGCAAAACTCATATACCATTTACGTCCAGGTTATATTTTGATTGTACGAATAATATGGCAGAATATGAAGCCTGTGTGATGGGGCTTGAGGCAACCATTGATCTTAAAATCAAAATTCTTGAAGTCTTCGAAGACTCTGCTTTAGCTATACACCAAGTACGAGGTGATTGGGATACCAAGCACCCTAATTTGATTCCATTCAAAGATTATATACTGCAGTTGATACCCGCTTTTGATGATATTACCTTCGAGCATATTCACAGAGATGAAAATTACTTGGCAGATGCTTTAACTACTTTAGCATAAATGTTCAAAGTGATATTTCTAAATCATTCGCCTAATATACATATTCTTAGTTAGTAGGAGCCATCACATGTCTTTCCTTCTCATTGTCTCTAAACCAAGGATGCGTCAGATGAAAAGTCATGGTATTACAACATTAAAAAGTACCTTGAGAAGCAAGAGTATCCTGAAGGTGCTACAATTTTTGATAAGTGTACGCTTAAAAGGTTAGAACCCAAGTTCTTCTTATCAGGAGACGTCCCGTACAAGAGAAATTATGACTCAGTTATACTCAGATGCATGGATAGACATAAAGAAGAGTCGGTCATGAAAGAAATCCATGAGGGTTCTTTCGGGACTCATTCAAGAGGACATTCTATGTGTAATACGGTGGGAGAATTGACTTTTTTGGTTTTATCCAAATGTGCTGATAGAAAGAGTCGCCACCGACTTTTCTTTTATCCAATATTTAGGAAAGGTGAAAAGAACAAGAAAGATCTTTGATAGATTTTTAGTTCGGGGGTAAGTTATGAAAGGGGAAGGTGTTAGAACCTTTTTCATTTGTAGTTATCTACGGGCTCTTAATTTCTTAGCCCACTTTTGAAAAATTTGCTTTGTGTGTGTGATTTGAAAATATTTTGAAATCGCCAATGGAAGGCTAACCTTGTAATGATTCTTGTATCAGTCCTCAAGAATGTATATTTAGTGTTATTTTTTGAAAATATTTGTATGAAAATGATATGAAATATGTTTTGGGAAAGTTGTGAGCAAGCAATTAGGAGTTCTTACCCACTAAAGGTCTTTCTTGTTATTTTCCTTCTCCTTTAGAGTTAGTATTATCCATACCATTAGTTGGTAGTTAATCCCATCTATTGGATGTGAAGGGACAAGCATAAGGTCATCGCATGGTCATCGAAGGAAACATATAAGGATACATTAACAATTGTATCAGAGGGACTATCACCATTTTGTAGGAAACTCAGAGGGTCATCGAGGGACTGTGATCTTTATTCCAAAGGAACATGATAATTTGATCGAGGGTCTTTTTTCTAAAGTATCCCCACTTTCGAGGGACATGACCAATATTCGTAAGGCAACAAGAGAGGTTACCCTAGAGGTTCAAGTGTGAAGAGTGTATTGATTTCACTTATTTATCTTGGGAATTAGGGTTTTCTACGTTTGTTTTTAGTCTTGCTATAATACAGTGAGAGAACTGACTTGGTTATTTTGCGTTTTGTCGCAATTGTCACAGATAGCAAGAGTCGCCACCAACTTTTCTTTTATCCAATAAGGGAAAGGGTGAAAAGAACAGGAAAGAACTTTTGAGAATTTTCTTGAGTTCGAGGGGTAGGATATGAAAAAGGGAAGATGTTAGCACCCATTTCATTCGTAATTATCTACGAGCTCTTAGTTGCTAGCTCACTTTGAAATGCTTTGTTTGAAATGTGTTTGTGATTGGTTTTGAAAGTATTTTTTAAAAGTGCCTTTGTTTAGGCAAACTTTGTAATGATTCTCGTCTCTATAAGAATGCATACAAAGTGTTGGCTTTTGAAAATATTTCATTTTGAAAGTGTTAGTGTGTTTGAAAGATGTTTTGAAAATGGTTGTGAGTAAGCAACTATGAGTGTTCTACCTACTAAAAAAGTCTTAGTTCTTTTCCTCCTCCTTTAGATATTGCTATCTTACCATTGATTGATAAGAAGCCCTATCATTGGATGTGAAGCGACAGGCGTGGGTCATCGTATAATCATAAAATGCAATGTTGTAACATACTTTAGCAAGTTTTGTAAGGGGCTAAGATCATATATGAAGGCAACATTTGGAGGGTCATCGAGGGACTATGATCTTGTATTTGATTATTTTTTGCTAAAGTGTCTCACATGCGAAACTTGACTATTTTTCTCAAGGCAACAAGTGAAGTTAACCCTAGCGGTGCAAGTGTGCGTAGTGTTTGTTTTCATGCTTTTCTTATTGAATTAGGGTTTGCTACTTGTTGATTTAAGTCTTGCCATACAAACCCTAATTACTAGTATTTATATTGAAAGCGATAAATTGCAGAAAAGTAAAGTTCTATGCTATTACATTATTTGGGGATGGGGGTACAATTTTACAAATGGGGGATGACAAATAATTAAATCCTAATTACTATTACAACCATATTGAATTAGAATGAATAATGTACAAGAATATAAAGATAAGGTACAAAGAAAGAAGATTTTTTGTTTGTTTAAGTTTTTGTTATGAAGAAGTTTTTTGACCTAATTAAGAAAGAAAAATAATTAAATGATTTAAGAAAATTAAACTTAAATTAATTAAGAAAAGAATTTAGATTTGATTAAGAAAACAAGTTTTATAAGGTTTTATGAAAAGGTTTTAATATTAATTAAACTAGTATAAAAAGTTAATTAATCAAAGAAACCTAAGTTCTAAATTAATTTTAATAAAAAATAAAATAAATCTAAGTCTAATATTTATTTTACTTTAAGAAAATAAATTGAATTTAATAAGAAAAATATTTTTCTGTCTTTTTTGTTTTAAAAGAAATAAAATATAAGTATAAAATATAAATAATAAAAAATATTTTTTTGGTTTTTATTAATAATAATAATAATAATAAAAATAAAGCAAAAGAAAATAAAATAAAAATAAAAAATTTTAAGTCAGGGGTGTGAAAATAGTTTAAGGTGTAAGTTAGCAAAAAACAGATTTGTTAGGCCCAATATGATTTTTTGTTTGGAATCAGAAAAAATCATAAAAAACAAAAACAATAGGCTGCGTGAAAAAGTGTAATGGGGGGGGGGGGGGTTAATCAGAAAAATAATATTGTGGACTCATGTAGCGCGATCAGTTCAGTACGCGTCGACCCAAGGTGTTATGCATCGATCCACGTTGTCTGGTTTTTGCATAATCAGTTTGAGAAGGCTGTAACTTGAGTTTTCGGACTCCATTTGAGGTGTCGTTCGAAGCGTTGAATGAATAACACGATGAGCTTTACTCTTAAGGATTAAAATGAAGAATAGGGAGGATACTACTAGTGTCCAAGTTAGGAATTGAATTAGTTCCCGTGTTGACCTATGTTGATTTTTGTGAAGAATGACGAGGAAGAAACGTTTATAGATTACTGTCTGATTTGTAACAGAAAGATTAATGATGATAATGATGCAATATTACAAAATAGTAATATGCAGAGGTTTGGTAATTTAGAAGTAAGCCTTAGTTGATTAACTAGTTATAGGCAAATCGTGTTGTAGGCCTAAGGCCAACGTTGCGAGATTGGCGAATTATTGTTGTAATGTTGTTGTGGCTGAATTGCTGCGAAATATATGTCGTATGTATATATGATGTTTGATGAATTATGATGATGATATATAATGTTGATGAGAGATGTTGAGATGCCTCTAATAATTGGCAGCTTTTAAGATGTAGGCTTTTGGCCAACGATGATGTTTGTGTTGAGATGTTGTTAATTACGGTGTTGTCATTACATTCATGCTTGTCTCGCATACATCGCATTTCAAGATGGAGCTTATTCTCGTTAAAGATGGCCTGTATTGGCGAATATTAAGATGAAGGCTTATGCCTTGTTGATGGCTCTATTTATTGGTAGATTTTTTAGATGGGAGTTCTGCTCCAATGGTACCACATGTATTTGCATAGTATTGAGTTGCATTATACGATTGCATAAAGAAGTTGTGAATTGATGTGATGAATGTGTATTATTGTTGGTATTTACGTTGCAATTATTGTTGATTATAAGATGAGAAGTGGTGATTTTATGTGATCTAATTCAATATATTAATTATCATACGCTTTATTATATTGTTAGATATCTCACCTCTTCTGTTTGAATGTTGCCCTTATGTTGGTAACGTGCAGGTAATCGAGAGTGAAGGATGTATACCTTCAGTAGTTCGAGTCGGTGTCATTGCTCTGATATGTAACACTTGGGGGGGGGGATGAACACTTGTTGCTTTTGATTGTTTATTATTCAGTTGTTGAATTTTAAGTTGATTATTATTAAGTATATGTTGTTTTGAAGTTGATGTAACGATGATAAAGATGTTATTAATAATTCCGATGGTAGATGTTAAATTGTTGATTTAAGAGATTAACTTGCTATGCTGATGGTTCATCCAAAGTTTTCAAGTGTTATATATCAACGATGAATGCAATGAGTTTTTAATGATGAATTTTTGGCATCCCGATTCATTTGCGTGAATGAATGTTTATAACTCTAATTTATTTATATAATTGTCGGGTAGAATTGGGGTGTTATAATTGTAATGACTCCATTGGGGATTGTAATGACCCTTCTGGGGATTAAGGGGTTTCGTCCATTGATTTATAATAGTCTGAGAAGAAAACTCAAACTGGGGAATTTGTAGTTTTGTTGGGGAAATAAACCCTATTGAAGAGACTATTTGACGAACTTTTAGGGAGGTGTTTTCTTTAGGAAGAACTCCTCAAGGCTTTTTCTTAAGATCAACTCAACTGGGTAGAGGATTTTCGAGAGATTGGAACTTTGGCTGGGGAATACATGGATCTATCTCTGTGGGGATAATTTTATTGAAGTAACTATGTGGGGATAATTTTATTGAAGTAACTCAATGGGGATATCCCAAATCCTTAAGGAGATGCTTGTTACTGTTTTCATGTATACATTTGTTAACAGTTAATCATGTTTATATGCATATGTTCATTCAATTTTAATCATTGGACGTTTTTGCACTCAAAATAGAAAAACAAAAAGTTTGCACTTCAAAGTATATTTATATTAATGTTTTGCCCATAAATAGGCGTTTTTGTACAAGGAGACAGAGATCCTAGTAAGAGAAAATCGTTGAGAGAATTAAAAGAATACTAAGTGAAAACAAAAATAATAGCCATGTGGAAGTGATCTCATTGGGTTCCAACTCCGCTATTGCCCCTATGTCTTCGAGCATCATCCCTTTCCATTGAAAGAAGTTGATTGAAATAATCTTGGACCATTGAACTTGGACCTTGGTAATAAAGCTTTCCGCAAAGACTCCACAGGACATAGTCATACGCTTTAATCCTTAAATTTTACTTAGACCACCCTTTCGGGTTTCAGCCCACCAGGATACCCATTTTTTCCCAAGCCGCCCTTTCAGCTTTTTCCGACTTGTCGGGTGTACAATATTTTGTATATATCCCTTATTTTTCCCGAACCTCTTTGGTTCGCCAGGATGCCCTTATTTTTGCCTAGGTATGTCAACCTAGCGGTTCATTTTATGCATAGTATTTTTTAACCATGTCCGCATTCACAGGATGTGGGAAGTCTTCGCCATCCATAGTAGTCAGCATCATGGCTTGGCCAGAGAACACTTTCATAACAAAAATGGCCCTTCGTAAGTGGGAGTCCATTTTCCCCTGGGACCGCCTTGTGGATGAATGATGCGCTTTATTACGAAGCCGCCAGTCTGATACACTCGAGGCTTGATCTTTTTGTTGAAAGCCTTGATCATACACTTTGATACATTTGACCATGACAAATAGCAACCAGTTGTTTCTAATCAATCAAATTCAACTGATCCAACCTAGTCTGAATCCATTCGTCCTCGCCTAAGTCCTCTTCTTTTATGATTCTTAGGGAAGGGATCTAAACTTTAACAAACAGGACAACTTCCATGCCATAGACTAAAGAGAAAGGGGTTTCCCCTGTTGATGTTCAAGAGGAAGTACGGTATCCATGAAGAGAAAATGGTAACATCTCATGCCAATCTTTGTAGGTCACCACCATATTTTGCACAATCTTCTTGATGTTTTTATTGGCAGCTTCCACTGCGCCATTCATCTTAGGTCTGTATGGAGAAGAATTATGATTCTTGATCTTGAACTGCATACAGAGTTCCATAATCATAGCATTATTGAGATTGGTTCCGTTGTCAGTGATGATCCTTTCGGGGATACGGTAACGGAAGATGAGGTTATGTTTCGTAAACCTGGCTACAACGGTCTTTGTTACTGAGGAAAATGAGGCAGCTTCGACCCATTTGGTGAAGTAATCAGTAGAAACAAGGATGAAACAGTGTCTATTGGAAGCGATAGGTTTGATCTCTCCAATCATGTCAATTCCCCACATTGAAAATGGCCAAGGAGCAGTCATGACATTCAAGGGAATTGAAAGTACATGAGCTTTTTCGGCATAGATTTGGCACTTGTGGCAGGTCCTCGAATGGCGGTGAAAATCAATTTCCATTGTGGACCAATAGTAACCAGCCCTCAAAATCTTTTTGGCCATAGTGTGTCCACTAGAGTGAGTTCCAAAGATACCATCATGCATGTCTTCCATGATCTTCTCTTCTTCCTTCTTGTCCACACATCAGAGCAGATTAGAATCATGGTTTCGCTTGTACATGATTCCATTGCTTAGGAAGAATTTGGCAGAAAGTCTTTGCAAGAATTTCTTATCATTGGTGTAAGCTCCTTTAAGATACTCTCGTGCCTCAAGATATCTCCTCACTTCATGGTACCACAACTTCTCTTCTTCAGTGTCAATATCGTAACAATATATAGGTTCGTCAAATCTTTTAATTGTAATTTTAGGGGCCTCGTTATCCCATTTAACCTTGAACATGGAAGACATTGTTGCTAAGACGTCTTCCAACTGACTTTCTTCTCTAGGGAAGTGTTCAATGATAACCTCCTTAAAGTATGGGATCAGGGTTAACATAAGCTCTTTGTAAGGAATCAAATTAGGGTGCTTGGTATCCCATTCTACTTTAACTTGACTAATCACTAAAGTAGAATCTCTGTATACATCCTAGAAATCAATCCTTAGGTCAATGGCAGCCTTTAGACCCAAGATGCACGCCTCTTACTCAGCCATGTTGTTTGTACAGTCGAAGCACAATCTAGCGATGAAAGGTGTATGGAAACCCTCAGGAGAAATAATCACAGCACTAATTCCATTTTCCAAGGCGTTGGAAGCCCCATCAAAAACCATAGTCCATAGGGATCCTTGTTCAGGTCCGTCATACGGTCCAGGCATTTCATAATCAGGTATTAGTGTGATATTCTCGTCCGGAAATTCAAAGTTCATGGATTGGTAATCATCAACAACCTGATGGGCCAAATGATCCGCTATCATGCTTCCTTTGATAGCCTTTTGTGTAGTATATTGGATATCATATTCAGTCAAGATCATTAGCCATCTAGCTATTCACTCAGAGAGAGCTGGTTTCTTGAATATGTACTTGATAGGATCCATCTTAGGATTCAATAAAGTGGTGTGAGTCAACATATACTATCTTAGCCGGCGAGCAGCTCATGCCAGAGCGCAGCAAGTTTTCTCGAGCAGTGAATATCCTGTTTCACAGTTGGTAAACTTTTTGCTCAGGTAGTATATTGCATGCTCTTTTCGGCCAAACTCATCATGTTGGCCCAACACACACCCCACTAAATTCTCTAATACAGTCAAATACATAATCAGAGGTCTTCCTTCAATTGGAGGCATCAGGATGGGAGGTACTTATAAATATTCCTTGATCTTGTCAAAGGCTGCTTGACAGTCGTTGTTCCATCTGAATACTTGATCTTTCTTTAAGAGTTTGAAGATTAGCTCACAAGTAGCAGTGAGGTGAGATATGAACCGGGCAATATAGTTGACTCGACCCAAAAAACCTCTGACCTCCTTTTCAGTACAGGGATCTGACATTTCTTGTATGGCTTTGACTTTTGTGGGATCAAATTTAATACCTTTTCCACTGACGACAAACCCTAGGAGTTTTACGAACCTTACTCCGAAGGTGAATTTGTTGGGATTCATCCTTAGCTTTTATTTTTTCAATCTTTCAAACAGCTTGTGCAAGTGATCAAGGTGCTTCTCCTCAGTCTGCGACCTTGCAATCATATCGTCCACATATAATTCTATCTCATGATGGATCATGTCATGAAATAGAGCTACCATAGCTCGTTGATAGGTTGCCCTGCATTCTTCAGTACGAACAACATGACCTTGTAACAAAAGGTGCCCCATTTTGTAACAAAGGTAGTTTTTTCCATGTCCTCGGGAGCCATCTTGATTTTATTGTATCCAGAGAAACCATACATGAAGGAGAACACTTTGTGTTGAGTCGTGTTGTCCACCAAGATGTTAATATATGGTAGAGGGAAATCATCTTTGGGGCTTGCCCTATTCAAATCTCTATAGTCTACGCACATACGGACCTTCCCATCTTTCTTCGGCACTGGGACCACATTTGCAACCCATTGAGGATATGATGTGACAACCAGGAAACCTGCATCGAATTGCTTTATTACCTCAGCTTTTATCTTTTTAGACATGTCTAGTCGCATACGACGCACTTTTTGTTTGACCAGAGGGAAATCTTCCTTTGTTGGTAGATGATGAACCACTGTGTTAGTATCCAAACCTATCATATCTTCGTATGACCAAGAAAACACTTCAACATAGTCATGTAGCATCTGAACCAATATGCTTTTGACACCATCTTCCAAATTGGCGTCGATATTGACCTCTTTCTTGTCTGTCTCGGTACCTAGGTTGATTACTTCAACTGGCTCTTCATGTGGTTGAATGGCTTTTTCTTCTTGCATCAGAAGTATGGCTAATTCCCCTGGTATGTCACAATCTTCTCCACCTCCGTCTTTGGCTTGGTTGATTCGACGTTTGAAATCATAGATGGCAATAGCAGAGTCGTTGGAAATGAGATCCGGAGTGGATGAAGATCTGCAAGTGTGTGTGTGTGTGTGCATGTAAGATACATGGCTATTTTGAAAAATGCAATAAGAAGAAGAAAGACAATGAGCGTAAAATTTGAATGCAAAAGGTCCAATGTTTTTCATTAAATGATCATATGACATATGAAATGAACAAACCCTTAACAAATGGACCATGGTGCCCCGGGCAAGGCACATGGCTTAAAGTTATTGTTTGGAATTAAATTACAGACAAAAGTTCTTAAATTGACAAAAACCAGTAAATAGTGATTACTCCTCGTTGAAATAGATAGGAATGAAATCCTTGACACGCCAGTTGTTGAGTCCTTCACTGGAAGTCGGGTAGATCTAATCATCAAAATCACAGTCATTATTGGAGTCTTCAAGAGCATTCACTTCGTGATTACTGATGCGAAGATGTGGTTTTCCTATGCGAGCACGTCTGACCTCCTTTTAAGCTTTGGCAGTGAAATCCACACCACTTTTGTCTGATTTAAAAGGGATGTCAGGGAGTTGTCCCTAAATTGTACACCCTCCGTCTTCAATCACAACACAAGCATCTTTGAGGGAAGCCATCTCGACGCATCTTTAACAGCTTTTGGAACATCAGGAATAGACTTGGCAGCAACAACCATGGGAAAGACCACATCGAAGGCTTGACATGGAGTTTCTATGAACTCTCCATCCATCTCAACATATTTAAATGAGTTTAGATGGCTAACCATAAACTCCTCTTCACCACAGACGCTAACAATCTTTCTCTTGACTGGATATTTCAATTTTTGATGAAGAGTGGATGTCACCACTCCTGCCCCATGTATCCAAGGGCGTCCAAATAGGAAAGAGTAGGCAGGATGAATGTCCATCACATAGAAAGTCGTGTTGAAAGTTTGAGAACCAGCTTTGATGGGGAGGTCTATTTCTCCATGGACCATCCTTTTGGATCCATCAAAAGCCCTTACAACTATGTCACTTGGTTTCAACACCAAATCTTTTCAATCCAACCGATCTAGGGCACCTTTTTGTAAGACATTTAGGGAGGACCCAATATCCACTAATACATGGGCCAGAGTGGTTCCTTTGCATTCAACAGAGACATGCAGCGCTTTGTTGTGATTTCTTCCGACTGGAGTCAAATAAGCATCAGAGAATCCCAATCCCTTATCAGAAGTCAAACTCGCCACACAATTTTTAAACTGATCGGCTGTGGTCTCTTGAGGACACGTGCTTTCTTTAAAAACTTGATCAATGTTTCAACACGCGCATCAGAACAAAGCAATAGGGATAACATAGAGATCTTGGAAGGGGTTTGTCCCAACTGCTCTACTATCTTATAATCATTCTTCCTTATAATCTTCAAAATCTCCCCCATCTCTTGGGTGGAGGATTTCTCAACAATAATGTATTTGGCATGCGCCTCCATCCTGGCAGGCTCAATCATCTTTTCTTTTCCCCTAGTGTCAGTACTAGTTTTGTCCATGGTAATGCAAACTGGTGTAGTTGTAGTAGTTGGAGGTGAAATGTTAGGATAGAATATTCTCCCCGTCCTTGTCACCTTGCTAGAACTAGAAATATTGGTAACGTCATCAGTTTTGTCTTCATTAATCCAGGAGTCTTGCTTAATCCCATGGTAGTATACTTCAACACCATAATTCCAAGGGACTGCCTTATCAGAAGAATAAGGAATTGGCCCCGGAGTAGTAATTATCAAGGGGGAAATATTAGGTTCATTGAAAATCCTAATAGAAGATTTCAAAGTGATCCTAATAGGTTTGTTGGAAATGGTTATGATGGATATGTCTTTAGCTTTTTCAGTCAAATTTTTATGGCTGGAGTTTTATCAAACAGGATCTCATGACTATCTATCAGGCGTTGAACACCTTTTTTCAGCCATTCGCATCCATTCTTTTATAGAGCACAATAATTACAGTCTTTTAAACAACCATGGAAAACCCCAGCTCTCAGCAAATTTTCTTTAAAAATGGTCAGTAGAGTAGTCAAGTCTTCAACAGAGGAAACAAAAGCGGTGTCTTCAATTGCATTGACACGTTTGCCATGATTTGGCATTGGTGCAGTAATTACATTCGGAGTTGTAGGTGGATCAAACTCAATGGTCTTGTTGTTGATAAGGTCTTGAATCTTGCATTTCAAAGCCCAACATTGATCAGTGTCATGCCCTGGGCTATTGGAGTGATAAGCACATTCGGCGTTAGGATTGTACTTTGGTGAT
The DNA here is from genome assembly GCA_948472305.1 of Vicia faba. Classification (NCBI taxonomy): domain Eukaryota; kingdom Viridiplantae; phylum Streptophyta; class Magnoliopsida; order Fabales; family Fabaceae; genus Vicia; species Vicia faba. The sequence goes on from OX451739.1 coordinate 1,277,208,723, forward strand.
GAAACATTGGGATTTGATTGCGGATCACGCAATGTTACCAACTTATCCTTCAACATGTGTTGCAAGGCTTGAGATAACGACAAATTAATCCTTATGAATTGTCTTCTTGGAACCTCAGGTCTTTGATGGTTTGCTTATTGTGGTTGTCTTTGAGTAGAGGGTGGATTGGAGATCAAAACAACATTGACAGATTTGACAGTTATCTTTCTTGATATGGCCCATTGACCCATATACAACATTGGTTTCCTTTTTGCCAGTAAAGGGATTTTTCACAGTATTGGATGTAGAGGCGGAGCCATGGGAATTTTTCCACTTTTAATACCACTCTCAATCCTTTCACCAGAGGATTAACTCAGTGAAACTGGATAATGAGCTGCCAATTAGTAAGTTGAAATATGGTCCAATCAATGTTTCCATGAACATATCCACCAACTCCCTATCAGTCAATGGTGGCTGCACTCTACCTGCCAAGTCTCTCTATTTTATGCATATTCTTTGAAACCTTCATTGGAACTCATGGGTCATTCCTTGTAACTGAACTTTAGTTGGCGCTGGATCGGTGTTGTACTGATATTGACGGTAGAAAGTGGTGGACAAGTCCTCCCAGGTATGAATGTTGGAACCTTCTAACTGGTAAAACCACTCCAATTGAGTCCCAGACAGACTCTCTTGTAAGAAGTGCACCCAAAACTTCTTATCAATGGTATGTGGTTGAAATTTTCGGACGTAACATCTCAAATGAAGCTTTGGGCACGGGACACCGTCATATTTGGCAAAAACTGGAATCTTGAATTTGTGGGGGATCACTACCCCAGGAACTAAACCCAAATCACCAAAATCCAAGCCAGGCATAACTTGAATTTACAAAGCCTTCAATCTATCCTCCAGTTGCTTATACTTGTCTTCGGCGGGTGGATATTGTTCGTCAAAATAATCCTCATACTCAGAAGTTGGATTGTTACCACCCCTAGCATGGGTGCTCCTTGCATCTTCATCATGATTATCATCCTCCTCGGATGACTCTTCTACCACTTTAACTTGTTGCACGGGGCTCTTGAACCTCTTCCCCATGTTGATCAAAGCCTTCTTCTTAGTCTTCTTTCTTGGCAACTAGAAGTGACATTAGTTCTTGCTACCCTTTGGCCAAGTTGAGCAAGGTCGCTTGAAATTGAGAATTTTTTGTCTGCAAGTCCTTTACTGTCTACTCGAGATCCATCTTACTGAAATAAATAATAGAAAGATGAGGAAACCCGTGTCAGAACACTTGCTCATGTTATGATGCATGAAATGCGTATGCAAATAATTTCAAGGACCTTTAAGATTTAAATTTGTTTTAAACAAAGAAAGAACAAACATTAATTGTATTAATAAGCTCAAATGATTACAAAAGGTGCCTCTTGGGCTTAAAATGGAAGAAGCAAAAATAATACAAAGTAAAATCCTAGAACAAAAAGGACTCAAGCTTCCCATAAGCACATCCTCTTTGGTGTAATGTAGGCATCCAAACTCCGCTCTACATGAAGTTGTCTCGTGAGCTCCAAAACCTTCTTCTCTCTTGTGTAGAACTGGGCTTCAAAGGTGTAACTCTCCCCTTTGAGTTGGATCCATAATCTCTACAACTCCTCGAGAGTAGCAGGCATGTTAGGATGAAGAATGGTGTAAGGAATGTCTCCTTCGACAATAGGATCCATGATGATAGGTAGGATGGCCTCATATGGCATCATGAGGTTTTGAGCGCGAGTTTACACCCACTTGAGATAAGGCTTCATAGGAATGGAGTTCTTATGCCTCAACGTCTTTCTATCAACTTTGTTCACCATGCCCCAAGCTCGTATGAATCTTTAACGATAACCTTGGACATCGCTCTCATAGTCAAATGAAATTCCTTAGACAAGTGCACCATGAGGACCATCCCTCCTAGCATACCCAAACTGTCATAAATCCAAGAAAGGATTATAAGTGATACCTCCCCTAAGTCCAAAGAGAGGGACATTAGGGAATTCCCCGCAATGGTCAATAATGATAACGTTCTCCAAAGATTGAGAACACCAATAGATATCCGAACGCGAGAGTGACATCAACCTATTAGACCATCTCATGCCTTGCTCATTCTTTAAAACAGATCGAGGTAGGTGTGAAATAAACCACCTAGCCAACAAAGGAGTGCAACACATAATAATTCCCCCTCTTTTCATGGTGCGAGAGTAAAGAGCATGCAAAGTGTCTCCAAGTAAGGTACGCACCAGGTTACGAGATAGAAATTTTTTAACCACATTCACATCTATGAATTGGTCCAGGTTAGGAAGTATTACCATCCCATAGATTAGAAGGGCCAAACCTCTTCAAAAGCTTGCAAATCCAAAGCATCCCAAAAATGTTGAGCCTTCTCAAACAAAAACTTGGCTAAAAACCCCATAACACCACTTCTTGTTTCCCAATTCGCCACAACGTCAGACCGTTACAAATGTAAAGCTCGAGCAATTTCCTCATGTCCTAGGTATCTGTCAATACTTGTGAAGGTTAATTCATCAATAATAGGCACTCCCAAGAGTTGAGAAAACCCCTCCATAGTAGGCACTAGTTGGTAATCAGGAAATGTAAAGCAATGGTGCTTAGGATCAAAGAATTTGAAAAGCACTTGTACCATATCCTCTTCAAAGTTTGTTGTAACCAAGTTGATGAGACGACCGTATTTCTTGGTGAATGGAGAATCATTAGGAACCTTTGATGCTAATTCCTTAAGTTGAGGATACACCTTCACAAGGTTGATTCAAATAGAATTTCTTTCCATGGAAGCCATGTCCTACAAAACAACACAAAGATAAATCCCAAAGTCCTTGAAATGGTTAGAATAAATGCAATGGTATGATGTTATGATGTTATGTACATATACACATAAAGAAAACAAGTCCTTAGGTGTAGGCTTGCATGGGTTCATTGATAAGTACCCTCTTGAAGTTTAGTTAGTTCAACCTGTCCTAGAAAGTAATAGGGTTCTAGGGGATCTCAATATCATTGATCTTTCTTTATTAGGCATTGTTTCAGCGCAAACCTCTTTTTTGGCGACTGAAATATCCCAAAAGTCCGATCTCAATAAGCATAGTATTGAGTATCAACCAACTTCAGACTGCACCAAAGCCGGCTACCTCATTACTCCCTAATGGCCAAGTTGTTCAATTAAAGATTCTAAGGTTCGTTAGTGCTTCATGACACCACATAGTGGCCCCGTACTCCTTAATTCACCATAAGGAATACCGGTACCCAGAAATGTGTCACACTAACATAGGTATTGTCTCAACCATATCGGTCTACACCATACAGTCTCCATAACTTTTTCTATTTACCTAATGGTGTTCCCAGATCTGGGTAGAGGATCAATACAAACCCAAACAAGGACCCAAAATTTAAAGCAAACAAATAAAACAATGAAAGCAATTAAATGTGATCTAGCTCTAAGGTAACCCCACTTTTAAGTATTCTCCCCAGCAGATTCGCTAGTTCTGTAATACAGTGGGAGAACTGACTTGGTTGTTTTGCATTTTATCGTAATTGTCTCAGATAGCAAGAGTCACCACTGACTTTTATTTTATCCAATAAGGGAAAGGGTGAAAAGAACAAGAAAGACCTTTTAAGAATTTTCTTGAGTTCGAGGGGTAGGTTATGAAAAGGGAAGGTGTTAGCACCCTTTTCATCCGTAGTTATCTACGGCCTCTTAGTTGCTAGATCACTTTGAAATTCTTTATTTGAAATATGTCTGTGATTGGTTTTGAAAGTATTTATGAAAAGTGCCTTTGTTTAGGCGAACTTTGTAATAATTCTCGTCTCTATAAGAATGCATACAAAGTGTTGACTTTTTAAAATATTTCATTTTGAAAGTGTTAGTGTGTTTGAAATATGTTTTGAAAATGGTTGTGAGCAAGCATCTATGATCGTTCTACCTACTCAAAAAGTCTTAGTTCTTTTCCTCCTCCTTTAGATATTATTATCTTACCATTGATTGATAAGAAGCCTTATCATTGGATGTGAAGGGACAGGCGTAGGTCATCGTATAGTCATAGAATGCAATGTTGTAAGATACTTTAGCAAGCTTTGTAAGGGGCTTAGATCATATATAAAGGCGGCATTTGGAGGGTCATCGAGGGACTATGATCTTGTATAAGATTTTTTGTTGCTAAAGTATCTAACATGTGAAACTTGACTATTTTTCTCAAGGCAACAAGTGAAGTTAACCCTAGAGGTGTAAGTGTGTGAAGTGTTTATTTTCATGATTTTGTTCTTGAATTAGGGTTTTCTACTTGTTAATTTTAGTCTTGCCATACAAACCCTAATTACTAGCATTTATATTGAAAGCGATAAATTGAGGAAATGTAAAGTTCTACTCTATTACATCATTTGGGGATGGGGGTACAGTCTTACAAATGGGGGATGACAAATAATTAAAACCTAATTACTATTACAACTATACTGAATTTGAATGAATAATGTACAAGAATATAAAGATAAGGTACAAAGAAAGAAGAATATTTTTTTTGTTTAAGTTTTTGCTATGAAGAAGTTTTTTGACCTAATTAAGAAAGAAAAATAATTAAGTGATTTAAGAAAATTAAACCTAAATTAATTAAGGAAAGAATTTAGATTTGATTAAGAAAACAAGTTTTTAGGGGCTTTATGAAAAGGTTTTAATATTAATTAAACTAGTATAAAAAGTAATCAAAGAAACCTAAGTTCTAAATTAATTTTAATAAAAAATAAAATAAAATAAAATAAACCTAAGTCTAATATTTATTTAATTTTAAGAAAATAAATTGAATTTAATAAGAAAAGTGTTTTCTTTTTGTCTTTTTTGTTTTAAAAGAAATAAAATATAAGTATAAAATATAAATAATAAATGTTTTTTTTGTTTTTATTAATAATAATAATAATAAAAATAAAAATAAAGCAAAAGAAAATAAAATAAAAATAAAAATTTTAAGCCAGGGGTGTGAAAATAGTTTAAGGTGTAAGTGAGCAAAAAAACAGATTTGTTAGGCCCAATATGATTTTTTGTTTGGAATCAGAAAAAAACATAAAAAACAAAAACAATGGGCTGCGTGGCAAAGTGTAATGGGGCGGGGGTAATCAGAAAAATAACACAAGGCCCAATGGAAGGGAGGCCCAAGCGCGCTGGTTGTGACAAAAAGTAAAACAATGAAAATGTTTTAGGAAAAAGGGCAGCGTTGGGACTCGAACCCAGACCCTTAGCAATAACGTGTAACGCCGGTAATTTAATTAATTATTTAATTAAATTATTTTTGAAATATTTATGAAGACGTGTTATAATTAATTGAATTTATTTTATTAAGTGGATAAATAATATTAGAGATATAATATTATGTGGTGAAATAATATTATAAGTGTAGTATTATTTAATGTGGGCTTATTTTGAGAGAGTAGAAGTAATAAAGGGGGGTGTAGGTTTTGAGCCCGATAAGAAATAAGGAATAGTGGAATAATATATTTATTTTATTATTTGTGAGAAGGAAGAGAAGAAAGAGGCAGTAGAAAGAAATAAGGATTTGGAAGAGAACGTGAAGCTGCTGGAAAAAGTGGAAAATGGCAAGAACGAAGATTCAACCTGAAAATTGTAGAGCGACCTTCAATCCAAGGTAAGGATGGGGTTCTGACTTTATAATTGGGTTCATGATGTTTGATATGTGGGGTTAGAGGTGATTGTTGTTTTGTTCTTGAACGGGGTATGTATGATGATGTATGATGAAGAGTTGATGAATTTTAGATGAATAACGATGCTGTGATGTTGTTTAATCGATGTAGTATTATAGGTTGATGTTAGGTGATGATATATCATGTTTATAATGAGGTTTGTAGGATTATAACATAATTCTCGTAGCGAAATTACAGAAGAAAACGCAGAAATTATGCAGACTGTAGCAGGATGTGTCGACCCCAAACTGAATGTGTCAATACATGAAGGCTGTAAGACCCAGGATGAGTCGACACAAAAAGGGGATACATTGATGCATGGTAGTTGCAAGACTCAGGATGAGTAGATTGGTAAGTTGCATGTGTCGATACATGCTGTGATTTAAAGCCAGGATGAGTCGATCCATAAGGAGGATGTGTCGACTCATAGTGTATAGATGAAGCAGGATGAGTCGATCCATAAGGTTTTATGTTGATACATAATGTCTGGTTTTTGACAGAATCTACTTATAGTTGCTGTAATGTGAGTTTTAGGATGCTGTTTGAGATGTCGTTCGAAGTGTTGATTAGCTAACGCGCCGAACTTTATTCTAGATGATTAAATGAAGAATGAGAAGTGTAATCCTAGCAGATAATTCAGGATTTAGAATTAATTCCCGTAAATGACCGTTGTGCTCATTTTTGGACAAAATGATGAATAATAGATGTTTAGAGGCTGCTGTTAGAATTATGACAGTAGGATTAGTGATAATAACGATATAATTTAGCAGAATAACATGATGGATTATTGTACTACTAATATACAGTTGAGTATTAGTGAGATGTTATTGATGAAGTTGTGTTCGATGATTTTATGATCGTAAATGATGTTTAATAAATTATTTTGATGTTGTGAGATGTTGTTAATTGAGATGTTTTGAGATGATTGAGATGTTGTTATTTTAAGTTGATTGAGATGTTGTTGTTTTGATATGATTGAGATGTTGTTATTTCGAGATGGTAATTGAGATGTTTTGAGATGATTTGAAATGTTGTTAACTTGGGTGTTGTTATTACATTCATGGTGGAGTCGCATACATTGCATTTTTAAGATGGAGCTTATGCTCGTTGAGATGGCCTGGATTGGTAAATTTTGTGATGAAGGCTATGCCTTGTTGATGCCTCTATTAATTGGTAAATTTTTGAGATGAGAGTTCTGCTCCAATGGTACCACATGCATTTGCATACTATTGAGTCGCATTAGATGATTTTATAAAGAAATGTATTTTGATGTTGATGAATATGTACATGTGTTGTAATTGTTGTTGATTATGAGATGAGAAGTGGTGGTGTTATTGATCTAATTTAATATATTAATTATCATGCGCTTTATTATATTGTTAGATATCTCACCCCTTCTGTTTGAATGTTTCCCTTATGTTGGTAACGTGCATGTATTCACGAGTGAAGGCTGTATACCTTCAATAGTTCGAGTCGGTGTCATTGCTCTGATATGTAACACTCGAAGGGATGAATGCTTGCTGATTTTAGACTGTTGTTTTCCAATTGTTGAACTTTAAATTAATGACTATTGAATATGAGATGTTTCATAGTTGCTGTTTTGTTTAAAGATGTTATTGAAGAATTCCGCTGCGTAGATGTTGAATTATTTTATTAAAGATGTTATGACGATGGTTCATCCGATGTTTTTAAAGTGTTATATATCCACGATGAATGCAATGAATTTTGTTAGAAGAACTTGTGACGTCCCAATTCATTTGTACGATTGAAATTTTATAACTCTGATTTATTTTGCATAATTGCTTGGGGTAGAATTGGGGTGTTACATAGTTGGTATCAGAGCAAAAGGTTGGTCCGACCTTGTCCTTGAGTCGTAGTTGTCTAACAATTGAGTATTGTTATTTTGAGTCCTAACAGTTGTTTATGTTGTAGTGAGAAGTTGAGATGGCTGGAAGGAATGATGCTGCTCTACAAGCAATGGCTCGTGCGATGGAAAATCAGCCGAATGTTGACAGGAATGCTGGATCTCGTAGCTTGGCGACTTTCCAGAGAGAGAATCCACCTACGTTCAAGGGAAAGTATGATCCTGACGGAGCATTGGAATGGTTGAAAGAGATAGAGAGAATCTTTTGCATAATGGACTGCACTCCAACGCATAAGGTTCGTTATGGGACTCATATGCTAGCAATGGAGGCTGATGACTGGTGGCTAGAGACTTGCCAGAAATTGGAAGCTGCAGGTGAGAATGTCCCTTGGGCTGTGTTCCGTAGAGAGTTTCTGATAAAGTACTTTCTTGAAGATGTTCGTGGTAAGAAGGAAATTGAGTTCCTTGAGCTGAAGCAATTGGAAGGGTTACTCGAGAAGAGGTTTGTAAGACCAAGTATATCGCCGTGGGGAGCTCCAGTGTTGTTAGTGAAGAAGAAAGATGGAAGTATGAGGCTTTGTGTTGATTATAGACAGCTGAATAAGGTGACGATTAAGAACAAATATCCACTTCCAAGAATAGATGACTTGATGAACCAATTAGTGGATTCTCGTGTGTTTAGTAAGATTGATGTGAGGTCGGGTTACCATCAGATTAAAGTGAAGAATGAAGATTTTCAGAAAACGGCTTTTAGAATGTGTTATGGACATTACGAGTATTCGGTGATGCCTTTCGGTGTTACTAATGTGCCGAGAGTATTCATGGAATATATGAATCATATCTTTCATACTTATTTGGATCGTTTCGTAGTGGTGTTCATTGATGATATTTTGATTTACTGTAAGTCAGAAAAAGAGCATGCTGAGCATTTAAGAGTAGTATTGCAAGTTTTGAAAGAGAAGAAGTTGTATGCGAAGTTGTCCAAGTGTGAATTCTGGCTGAAAGAGGTTAGTTTTCTTGGTCATGTGATTTCAGGTAGTGGCATTGCTGTAGATCCATCCAAGGTTGATGCTGTGTTGCAATGGGAAACTCCAAAGTCAGCTGTTGAGATTAAAAGCTTTTTGGGATTAGCTTGGTTATTATAGAAGGTTTATCAAAGGGTTTTCTAAGTTTTCACTTCTGTTGACTAAGTTGACTTGTAAAGGTAGAGCGTTTGTATGGGATGTTCATTGCGAAGAAAGTTTTACAAAATTGAAGAAGAGGTTGACGTCGGCTCCGATTTTGACGTTGCCTAATCCAGGAGAGCGTTTTGTGGTGTATTGTGATGCTTCCAAGATGGGTTTAGGAGGTGTGCTTATGCAGAATGGTAAGGTAGTTGCTTATGCATCGAGGCAGTTAAGGACTCATGAGAAGAACTATCCTACGCATGATTTAGAGCTTGCTGCTGTTGTCTTTGCATTGAAGATTTGGAGGCATTATCTTTATGGTTCTAGATTTGAAATGTTTAGTGACCATAAGAGTTTAAAGTATTTGTTTGATCAGAAGGAGTTGAATATGAGGCAACGAAGATGGTTGGAATTGTTAAAGGATTATGATTTCGGTTTGAATTATCATCCAGGAAAAGCGAATGTGGTAGCTGATGCGTTGAGTCGAAAGACTTTACATATGTCATCAATGATGATTAAAGAGTTGGAATTGAATGAGCAGTTCAAAGATATGAGCTTAGTTTGCAAGGTTACTCCGCGAAGTGTTATGTTGGGTATGTTGAAGATTAATAATGAAGTTTTAGACAGTATCAGAGAAGCTCAGAAGTTGGATGTGAAACTGGTAGATTTGATGGTTGGGATTGACCAGTCTGAGAATAATGATTTTAAGCTAGATGAGCATGGTGTGTTGAGATTTCGTAACCGGATTTGTATTCCTGATGATGCTGAGATGAAGAAAGTGATACTTGAAGAGAGCCATAGAAGTAAGTTGAGTATTCATCCAGGAACTACAAAGATGTATCAAGATTTGAAAGGTTTGTTTTGGTGACCTGGGATGAAGAGTGATATGGCTCGGTTTGTGTATGCATGTTTGACTTGTCAGAAGTCGAAAGTTGAACATCAGAAGCCTATAGGATTGATGCAACCGTTGGATGTTCTAGAATGAAAATGGGATAGCATTTCAATGGATTTTGTGACAGGGTTGCCTAATACTTTAAGGGGACATGATTCGATTTGGGTGATTGTTGATAGGATTATGAAGTCAGCTCACTTTATTCCTATTAACATCAGTTTTGCAGTTTCGAAATTGGCTGAGATTTATACTAGTGTGATTGTGAAGCTGCATGGTGTTCCTTTGTGCATTGTGTCAGATAGAGATCCAAGATTCACTTATGATTTTTGGAAGAGTTTGCAAGAAGCGTTGGGTTCTAAGTTGAGGTTGAGTTCAGCGTATCATCCTCAGACAGATGGTCAGACTGAACGGACGATTCAATGGTTGGAAGATTTGCTGAGGGCACGTGTTCCTGAGCAGGGAGGTTCGTCGGATACTTATCTTCCGTTGATAGAGTTCACTTATAATAACAATTATCATTCTAGTATTGGGATGACACCTTTTGAAGCGTTGTATGGTCGAAGATGTAGAACTCTGTTATCTTGGCATGAATCTGGTGAAAGTGTAGTACTTGGACCTGAACTTGTTCGTGAGACTACTGAGAAGGTGAAGTTGATTCGAGAAAAGATGAAAGCTTCGCAAGGTAGACAAAAGAGTTATCACGACAAGCGAAGGAAAGATTTAGAATTTCAAGCTGGCGATCATGTGTTTTTGAGCGTTACACCCGTGACTGGTGTTGGGGGAGCATTGAAGTCTAAGAAGCTCACTTCTCGTTTTATTGGACCGTATCAGATTTTGGAGAGAGTGGGGAATGTTTCTTATAGCGTGGCTTTACCGCCTAATCTTTCGAATTTGCATGATATGTTTCATGTGTCGCAACTTCAGAAGTATATTTCAGATCCATCTCATGTGATTTATATGGACGATGTGCAAGTACGGGATAATCTTATGGTGGAGACGATGCCTGTACGGATCGCGGATCGTGAAATGAAGACTCTAAGGGGCAAAGAGATTAATTTGCTTAAAGTGGTTTGACTAGGAGCTGTTGGTGAAAGCATGACTTGGGAGTTGGAGAGCAAGATGCGAGACTCCTATCCTGAATTGTTCGATTGACGTAAATTTTCAAGGACGAAAATATTCTAAGTGGGGGAAAGTTGTAACGCCCGTAAATTTATTAATTATTTAATTAAATTATTTTTGGAATATTTATGAAGATGTGTTATAATTAATTGGACTTATTTTATTAAGTGGAGAAATAATATTAGAGATATAATATTATGTGGTGAAATAATATTATAAGTGTAATATTATTTAATGTGAGCTTATTTTGAGAGAGTAGAAGTAATAAAGGGGGGTGTAGGTTTTGAGCCCAATAAGAAATAAGGAATAATGGAATAATAGGTTTATTTTATTATTTGTGAGATGGAAGAGAAGAAAGAAGTAGTAGAAAGAAATAAGGATTTGGAAGAGAACGTGAAGCTGCTGGAAAAAGTGGAAAACGACAAGAACGAAGATTCAACCCAGAAATTATAGAGCGACGTTCAATCCAAGGTAAGGGTGGGGTTCTGACTTTATAATTGGGTTCATGATTTTTGATATGTGGGGTTAGAGGTGATTGATGTTTTGTTCTTGAACGGGATATGTATGATGATGTATGATGAAGAGTTGATGAATTTTAGATGAATAACGATGCTGTGATGTTATTTAATCGATGTAGTATTATAGGTTGATGTTAGGTGATGATATATCATGTTTATAATGAGGTTTGTAGGACTATAACATAATTCCCGTAGCGAAATTACAGAAGAAAACGCAGAAATTATGCAGACTGTAGCAGGATGTGTCGACCCCAAACTGAATATGTCAATAAATGAAGGCTATAAGACTCAGGATGAGTCGACACGAAGAGGGGATACGTTGATGCATGGTAGTTGCAAGACTCAGGATGAGTAGACTGGTAAGGTGCATGTGTCGATACATGCTGTGATTTAAAGCCAGGATGAGTCGATCCATAAGAAAGATGTGTCGACTCATAGTGTACAGATGAAGTAGGATGAGTCGATCCATAAGGTTTTATGTTGATACATAATGTCTGGTTTTTGACAGAATCGACTTTTAGTTGCTGTAACGTGAGTTTTAGGATGCTGTTTGAGATGTCGTTCGAAGTGTTGATTAGCTAACCCGCCGAACTTTATTCTAGATGATTAAATGAAGAATGAGAAGTGTAATCCTAGCAGATAATTCAGGATTTAGAATTAATTCCCGTAAATGACCGTTGTGCTGATTTTTGGAAAAAATGATGAATAATAGATGTTTAGAGGCTGCTGTTAGAATTATGACAGTAGGATTAGTGACAATAACGATATAATTTAGCAAAATAACATGATGGATTATTGTACTATTAATATACAGTTGAGTATTAGTGAGATGTTATTGATGAAGTTGTGTTCGATGATTTTGTGATAGTAAATGATGTTTAATAAATTATTTTGATGTTATGAGATGTTGTTAATTGAGATGTTTTGAGATGATTGAGATGTTGTTATTTTGAGATGATTGAGATGTTGTTATTTTGATATGATTGAGATGTTGTTATTTCGAGATGGTAATTGAGATGTTTTGAGATGATTTGAAATGTTGTTAACTTGGGTGTTGTTATTACATTCATGGTGGAGTCGCATACATTGCATTTTTAAGATGGAGCTTATACTCGTTGAGATGGCCTGGATTGGCAAATTTTGAGATGAAGGCTATGCCTTGTTGATGCCTCTATTAATTGGCAAATTTTTGAGATGAGAGTTCTGCTCCAATGGTACCACATGCATTTGCATACTATTGAGTCGCATTAGATGATTGTATAAAGAAATGTATTTTGATATTGATGAATGTGTACATGTGTTGTAATTGTTGTTGATTATGAGATGAGAAGTGGTGGTGTTATTGATCTAATTTAATATATTAAGTATCATACGCTTTATTATATTGTTAGATATCTCACCCCTTCTGTTTGAATGTTGCCCTTATGTTGGTAACATGCAGGTATTCACGAGTGAAGGCTGTATACATTCAATAGTTCGAGTCGGTGTCATTGCTCTGATATATAACACTCGGGGGGGATGAACGCTTGCTGATTTTAGACTGTTGTTTTTCAGTTGTTGAACTTTAAATTAATGACTATTGAATATGAGATGTTTCGTAGTTGCTGTTTGTTTAAAGATGTTATTGAAGAATTCTGCTGCGTAGATGTTGAATTATTTTATTAAAGATGTTATGACGATGGTTCATCCGATGTTTTGAAAGTGTTATATATCCACGATGAATGCAATGAATTTTTTTAGAAGAATTTGTGACGTCCCAATTCATTTGTATGATTGAAATTTTATAACTCTGATTTATTTTGCATAATTGCTTCGGGTAGAATTGGGGTGTTACATAGTTGGTATCAGAGCAAAAGGTTGGTCCGACCTTGTCGTCGAGTCGTAGTTGTCTAACAATTGAGTATTGTTATTTTGAGTCCTAACAGTTGTTTATGTTGTAGTGAGAAGTTGAGATGGCTGGAAGGAATGATGCTGCTCTACAAGCAATGGCTCATGCGATGGAAAATCAGCCGAATGTTGACGGGAATGCTGGATCTCGTAGCTTGGCAACTTTCTAGAGAGAGAATCCACCTACGTTCAAGGGAAAGTATGATCCTGATGGAGCATTGGAATGGTTGAAAGATATAGGGAGAATCTTTTGCATAATGGACTGCACTCCAACGCATAAGGTTCCCTATGGGACTCATATGCTAGCAATCGAGGCTGATGACTGGTGGCTAGAGACTTGCCAAAAATTGGAAGCTGCAGGTGAGAATGTCACTTGGTCTGTGTTCCGTAGAGAGTTTCTGATAAAGTACTTTCCTGAAGATGTTCGTGGTAAGAAGGAAATTGAGTTCCTTAAGCTGAAGCAATTGGAAGGGTTACTCGAGAAGAGGTTTGTAAGACCAAGTGTATCGCTGTGGGGAGATCCAGTGTTGTTAGTGAAGAAGAAAGATGGAAGTATGAGGCTTTGTGTTAATTATAGACAGCTGAATAAGGTGACGATTAAGAAAAAATATCCACTTCCAAGAATAGATGACTTGATGAACCAATTAGTGGATTCTCATGTGTTTAGTAAGATTGATCTGAGGTCGGGTTACCATCAGATTAAAGTGAAGAATGAAGATATTCAGAAGACGGTTTTCAGAACGCGTTATGGACATTACGAGTATTCGGCGATGCCTTTCAGTGTTACTAATGCGTCGGGAGTATTCATGGAATATATGAATCATATCTTTCATACTTATTTGGATCGTTTCGTAGTGGTGTTCATTGATGATATTTTGATTTACTGTAAGTCAGAAGAAGAGCATGCTGAGTATTTAAGAGTAGTATTGCAAGTTTTTAAAGAGAAGAAGTTGTATGCGAAGTTGTCCAAGTGTGAATTCTGGCTGAAAGAGGTTAGTTTTCTTGGTCATGTGATTTCAGGTAGTGGCATTGCTGTAGATCCATCCAAGGTTGATGCTGTGTTGCAATGGGAAACTCCAAAGTCAGCTGTTGAGATTAGAAGCTTTTTGGGATTAGTTGGTTATTATAGAAGGTTTATCGAAGGGTTTTCTAAATTGTCACTTCCGTTGACTAAGTTGACTTGTAAAGGTAGAGCGTTTATATGGGATGTTTATTGCGAAGAAATTTTTACAGAATTGAAGAAGAGGTTGACGTCGGCTCCGATTTTGATGTTGCCTAATCCAGGAGAGCCTTTTGTGGTGTATTGCGATGCTTCCAAGATGGGTTTAGGAGGTGTGCTTATGCAGAATGGTAAGGTAGTTGCTTATGCGTCGAGGCAATTAAGGACTCATGAGAAGAACTATCTTACGCATGATTTAGAGCTTGCTGCTTTTGTCTTTGCATTGAAGATTTGGAGGCATTATCTTTATGGTTCTATATTTGAAGTGTTTAGTGACCATAAGAGTTTAAAGTATTTGTTTGATCAGAAGGAGTTGAATATGAGGCAACGAAGATGGTTGGAATTGTTAAAGGATTATGATTTCGGGTTGAATTATCATCCAGGAAAAACGAATGTGGTAGCTGATGCGTTGAGTCGAAAGACTTTACATATGTCATCAATGATGATTAAAGAGTTGGAATTGATTGAGCAGTTCAAAGATATGAGCTTAGTTTGCAAGGTTACTCCGCGAAGTGTTATGTTGGGTATGTTGAAGATTAATAATGAAGTTTTAGACAGTATCAGAGAAGCTCAGAAGTTGGATGTGAAACTGGTAGATTTGATTGTTGGGATTGACCAATCTGAGAATAATGATTTTAAGCTAGATGAGCAAAGGTGTGTTGAGATTTCGTAACCGTATTTGTATTCCTGATGATGCTGAGATGAAGAAAGTGATACTTGAAGAGATCCATAAAAGTAAGTTGAGTATTCATCCAGGAACTACAAAGATGTATCAAGATTTGAAAGGTTTGTTTTGGTGACCTGGGATGAAGAGTGATATGGCTCGGTTTGTGTATGCATGTTTGACTTGTCAGAAGTCGAAAGTTGAACATCATAAGCCTATAGGATTGATGCAACCGTTGGAAGTTCTAGAATGAAAATGGGATAGCATTTCAATGGATTTTGTGACAGGGTTTCCTAATACTTTAAGGGGACATGATTCGATTTGGGTGATTGTTGATAGGATTATGAAGTCAGCTCACTTTATTCCTATTAACATCAGTTTTCCAGTTTCGAAGTTGGCTGAGATTTATACTAGTGTGATTGTTAAGCTGCATGGTGTTCCTTTATTCATTGTGTCAGATAGAGATCCAAGATTCACTTATGATTTTTGGAAGAGTTTGCAAGAAGCGTTGGGTTCTAAGTTGAGGTTGAGTTCAGCGTATCATCCTCAGACAGATGGTCAGACTGAACGGACGATTCAATCGTTGGATGATTTGCTGAGGGCACGTGTTCGTGAGCAGGGAGGTTCGTGGGATACTTATCCTCCGTTGATAGAGTTCACTTATAATAACAATTATCATTCTAGTATTGGGATGGCACCTTTTGAAACGTTGTATGGTCGAAGATGTAGAACTCTGTTATGTTGGCATGAATCTGGTGAAAGTGTAGTACTTGGACCTGAACTTGTTCGTGAGACTACTGAGAAGGTGAAGTTGATTCGAGAAAAGATGAAAGCTTCACAAGGTAGACATAAGAGTTATCACGACAAGCGAAGGAAAGATTTAGAATTTCAAGCTGGCGATCATGTGCTTTTGAGCGTTACACCCGTGACTGGTGTTGGGTGAGCATTGAAGTCTAAGAAGCTCACTTCTCGTTTTATTGGACCGTATCAGATTTCAGAGAGAGTGGGGAATGTTTCTTATAGAGTGGCTTTACCGCCTAATCTTTCGAATTTGCATGATGTGTTTCATGTGTCGCAACTTCAGAAGTATATTTCAGATCCATCTCATGTGATTTATATGGACGATGTGCAAGTACGGGATAATCTTATGGTGGAGACGATGCCTGTAAGGATCGCGGATCGTGAAATGAAGACTCTAAGGGGAAAAGAGATTAATTTGGTTAAAGTTGTTTGGCTAGGAGCTGCTGGTGAAAGCATGACTTAGGAGTTGGAGAGCAAGATGCGAGACTCCTATCCTGAATTGTTCGATTGAGGTAAATTTTCAAGGACGAAAATATTCTAAGTGGGGGAAAGTTGTAACGCCCATAATTTTATTAATTATTTAATTAAATTATTTTTGGAATATTTATGAAGATGTGTTATAATTAATTGGATTTATTTTATTAAGTGGAGAAATAATATTAGAGATATAATATTATGTGGTGAAATAATATTATAAGTGTAATATTATTTAATGTGGGCTTATTTTGAGAGAGTAGAAGTAATAAAGGGGGGTGTAGGTTTTGAGCCCAATAAGAAATAAGGAATAATGGAATAATATGTTTATTTTATTATTTGTGAGAAGGAAGAGAAGAAAGAAGCAGTAGAAAGAAATAAGGATTTGGAAGAGAACGTGAAGCTGTTGGAAAAAGTGGAAAACGGCAAGAACGAAGATTCAACCCAGAAATTATAGAGCGACCTTCAATCCAAGGTAAGGGTGGGGTTCTCACTTTATAATTGGGTTCATGATGTTTGATATGTGGGGTTAGAGGTGATTGATGTTTTGTTCTTGAACGGGATATGTATGATGATGTATGATGAAGAGTTGATGAATTTTAGATGAATAACGATGCTGTGATGTTATTTAATCGATGTAGTATTATAGGTTGATGTTAGGTGATGATATATCATGTTTATAATAAGGTTTGTAGGACTATAACATGATTCCCGTAGCGAAATTACAGAAGAAAACGCAGAAATTATGCAGACTGTAGCAGGATGTGTCGACCCCAAACTGAATGTGTCAATACATGAAGGCTGTAAGACTCAGGATGAGTCGACACAAAGAGGGGATACGTTGATGCATGGTAGTTGCAAGAATCAGGATGAGTAGACTGGTAAGGTGCATGTGTCGATACATGCTGTGATTTAAAGCCAGGATGAGTCGATCCATAAGGAGGATGTGTCGACTCATAGTGTACAGATGAAGCAGGATGAGTCGATCCATAAGGTTTTGTGTTGATACATAATGTCTGGTTTTTGACAGAATCGACTTTTAGTTGCTGTAACGTGAGTTTTAGGATGTTGTTTGAGATGTCGTTCGAAGTGTTGATTAGCTAACGCGCCGAACTTTATTCTAGATGATTAAATGAAGAATGAGAAGTGTAATCCTAGCAGATAATTCAGGATTTAGAATTAATTCCCGTAAATGACCGTTGTGCTGATTTTTGGACAAAATAATGAATAATAGATGTTTAGAGGCTGCTATTAGAATTATGATATTAGGATTAGTGACAGTAACGATATAATTTAGCAGAATAACATGATGGATTATTGTACTATTAATATACAAATGAGTATTAGTGAGATGTTATTGATGAAGTTGTGTTCGATGATTTTGTGATTGTAAATGATGTTTAATAAATTATTTTGATGTTATGAGATGTTGTTAATTGAGATGTTTTGAGATGATTGAGATGTTGTTATTTTGAGATGATTGAGATGTTGTTGTTTTGATATGATTGAGATGTTGTTATTTCGAGATGGTAATTGAGATGTTTTGAGATGATTTGAAATGTTGTTAACTTGGGTGTTGTTATTACATTCATGGTGGAGTCGCATATATTACATTTTTAAGATGGAGCTTATGCTCGTTGAGATGGCCTGGATTGGCAAATTTTGAGATGAAGGCTATGCCTTGTTGATGCCTCTATTAATTGGCAAATTTTTGAGATGAGAGTTCTGCTCCAATGGTACCACATGCATTTGCATACTATTGAGTCGCATTAGATGATTGTATAAAGAAATGTATTTTGATGCTGATGAATGTGTACATGTGTTGTAATTGTTGTTGATTATGAGATGAGAAGTGGTGGTGTTATTGATCTAATTTAATATATTAATTATCATGCGTTTTATTATATTGTTAGATATCTCACCCCTTCTGTTTGAATGTTGCCCTTATGTTGGTAACATGCATGTATTCGCGAGTGAAGGCTGTATACCTTCAATAGTTCGAGTCGGTGTCATTGCTCCGATATTTAACACTCGGGGGGATGAACGCTTGCTGATTTTAGACTGTTGTTTTTCAGTTGTTGAACTTTAAATTAATGACTATTGAATATGAGATGTTTCGTAGTTGCTGTTTTGTTTAAAGATGTTATTGAAGAATTCCGCTGCGTAGATGTTGAATTATTTTATTAAAGATGTTATGACGATGGTTCATCCGATGTTTTTAAAGTGTTATATATCCACGATGAATGCAATGAATTTTGTTAGAAGAATTTGTGACGTCCCAATTCATTTGTATGATTGAAATTTTATAACTCTGATTTATTTTGCATAATTGCTTCGGGTAGAATTGGGGTGTTACATAGTTGGTATCAGAGCAAAAGGTTGGTCCGACCTTGTCGTTGAGTCGTAGTTGTCTAACAATTGAGTATTGTTATTTTGAGTCCTAACAGTTGTTTATGTTGTAGTGAGAAGTTGAGATGGCTGGAAGGAATGATGCTGCTCTACAAGCAATGGCTCATGCGATGGAAAATCAGCCGAATGTTGACGAGAATGCTGGATCTCGTAGCTTGGCAAGTTTCCAGAGAGAGAATCCACCTACGTTCAAGGGAAAGTATGATCCTGATGGAGCATTGGAATGGTTGAAAGATATAGAGAGAATCTTTTGCATAATGGACTGCACTCCAACGAATAAGGTTCGTTATGGGACTCATATACTAGTAATCGAGGCTGATGACTGGTGGCTTGAGACTTGCCAAAAATTGGAAGCTGCAGGTGAGAATGTCACTTGGGCTGTGTTCCGTAGAAATTTTCTGATAAAGTACTTTCCTGAAGATGTTCGTGGTAAGAAGGAAATTTAGTTCCTTGAGCTGAAGCAATTGGAAGGGTTACTCGAGAAGAGGTTTGTAAGACCAAGTGTATCGCTGTGGGGAGCTCCAGTGTTGTTAGTGAAGAAGAAAGATGGAAGTATGAGGCTTTGTGTTGATTATAGACAGCTGAATGAGGTGACGATTAAGAACAAATATCCACTTCCAAGAATAGATGACTTGATGAACCAATTAGTGGATTCTCGTGTGTTTAGTAAGATTGATCTGAGGTCAGGTTACGATCAGATTAAAGTGAAGAATGAAAATATTCAGAAGACGGCTTTCAGAATGCGTTATGGACATTACGAGTATTCGGTGATGCCTTTCAGTGTTACTAATGCGCTGGGAGTATTCATGGAATATATGAATCATATCTTTCATACTTATTTGGATCGTTTCGTAGTGGTGTTCATTGATGATATTTTGATTTACTCTAAGTCAGAAGAAGAGCATGCTGAGTATTTAAGAGTAGTATTGCAAGTTTTGAAAGAGAAGAAGTTGTATGCGAAGTTGTCCAAGTGTGAATTCTGGATGAAAGAGGTTAGTTTTCTTGGTCATGTGATTTCAGGTAGTGACATTGCTGTAGATCCATCCAAGGTTGATGCTGTGTTGCAATGGGAAACTCCAAAGTCAGCTGTTGAGATTAGAAGCTTTTTGGGATTAGCTGGTTATTATAGAAGGTTTATCGAAGGGTTTTCTAAGTTGTCACTTTCGTTGACTAAGTTGACTTGTAAAGGTAAAGCGTTTGTATGGGATGTTTATTGCGAAGAAAGTTTTACAGAATTGAAGAGGTTGACGTCGGCTCCGATTTTGACGTTGCCTAATCCAGGAGAGCCTTTTGTGGTGTATTGTGATGCTTCCAAGATGGGTTTAGGAGGTGTGCTTATGCAGAATGGTAAGGTAGTTGCTTATGCGTCGAGGAAATTAAGGACTCATGAGAAGAACTATCCTACGCATGATTTAGAGCTTGTTGCTGTTGTCTTTGCATTGAAGATTTGGAGGCATTATCTTTATGGTTCTATATTTGAAGTGTTTAGTGACCATAAGAGTTTAAAGTATTTGTTTGATCAGAAGGAGTTGAATATGAGGCAACGAAGATGGTTGGAATTGTTAAAGGATTATGATTTCGGTTTGAATTATCATCCAGGAAAAGTGAATGTGGTAGCTGGTGCGTTGAGTCGAAAGACTTTACATATGTCATCAATGATGATTAAAGAGTTGGAATTGATTGAGCAGTTCAAAGATATGAGCTTAGTTTGCAAGGTTACTCCGCGAAGTGTTATGTTGGGTATGTTGAAGATTAATAATGAAGTTTTAGACAGTATCAGAGAAGCTCATAAGTTGGATGTGAAACTGTTAGATTTGATGGTTGGGATTGACCAGTCTGAGAATAATGATTTTAATCTAGATGAGCAAAGGTGTGTTGAGATTTCGTAACCGGAGTTGTATTCCTGATGATGCTGAGATGAAGAAAGTGATACTTGAAGAGAGCCATAGAAGTAAGTTGAGTATTCATCCAGGAACTACAAAGATGTATCAAGATTTCAAAGGTTTGTTTTGGTGACCTGGGATGAAGAGTGATATGGCTCGGTTTGTGTATGCGTGTTTGACTTGTCAAAAGTCGAAAGTTGAACATCAGAAGCCTATAGGATTGATGCAACCGTTGGAAGTTCTAGAATGAAAATGGGATAGCATTTCAATAAGTTTTGTGACAGGGTTGCCTAATACTTTAAGGGGACATGATTCGATTTGGGTGATTGTTGATAGGATTATGAAGTCAGCTCACTTTATTCCTATTAACATCAGTTTTCCAGTTTCGAAGTTGGCTGAGATTTATACTAGTGTGATTGTGAAGCTGCATGGTGTTCCTTTATTCATTGTGTCAGATAGAGATCCAAGATTCACTTATGATTTTTGGAAGAGTTTGCAAGAAGCGTTGGGTTCTAAGTTGAGGTTGAGTTCAGCGTATCATCCTCAGACAGATGGTCAGACTGAACAGACGATTTAATCGTTGGAAGATTTGCTGAAGGCACGTGTTCCTGAGCAGGGAGGTTCGTGGGATACTTATCTTCCGTTGATAGAGTTCACTTATAATAACAATTATCATTCTAGTATTGGGATGGCACCTTTTGAAGCGTTGTATGGTCGAAGATGTAGAACTCTGTTATGTTGGCATGAATCTGGTGAAAGTGTAGTACTTGGACCTGAACTTGTTCGTGAGACTACTGAGAAGGTGAAGTTGATTCGAGAAAAGATGAAAGCTTCACAAGGTAGACAGAAGAGTTATCACGACAAGCGAAGGAAAGATTTAGAATTTCAAGCTGGCGATCATGTGTTTTTGAGCGTTATACCCGTGACTGGTGTTAGGCGAGCATTGAAGTCTAAAAAGCTCACTTCTCGTTTTATTGGACCGTATCAGATTTCTGAGAGAGTGGGGAATGTTTCTTATAGTGTGGCTTTACCGCCTAATCTTTCGAATTTGCATGATGTGTTTCATGTGTCGCAACTTCAGAAGTATATTTCAGATCCATCTCATGTGATTTATATGGAAGATGTGCAAGTACGGGATAATCTTATGGTGGAGATGATGCCTGTACGGATCGCGGATCGTGAAATGAAGACTCTAAGGGGCAAAGAGATTAATTTGGTTAAAGTGGTTTGGCTAGGAGCTGCTGGTGAAAGCATGACTTGGAAGTTGGAGAGCAAGATGCGAGACTCCTATCCTGAATTGTTCGATTGAGGTAAATTTTCAAGGACGAAAATATTCGAAGTGGGGGAAAGTTGTAACGCCTGTAATTTTATTAATTATTTAATTAAATTATTTTTGGAATATTTATGAAGATGTGTTATAATTAATTGGATTTATTTTATTAAGTGGAGAAATAATATTAGAGATATAATATTATGTGGTGAAATAATATTATAAGTGTAATATTATTTAATATG
Source organism: Vicia faba (assembly GCA_948472305.1). NCBI lineage: Eukaryota > Viridiplantae > Streptophyta > Magnoliopsida > Fabales > Fabaceae > Vicia > Vicia faba. The sequence goes on from OX451739.1 coordinate 1,277,230,834, forward strand.
GGCTTATTTTGAGAGAGTAGAAGTAATAAAGAGGGGTGTAGGTTTTGAGCCCAATAAGAAATAAGGAATAATGGAATAATAGGTTTATTTTATTATTTGTGAGAAGGAAGAGAAGAAAGAAGCGGTAGAAAGAAATAAGGATTTGGAAGAGAACGTGAAGCTGTTGGAAAAAGTGGAAAATGGCAAGAACGAAGATTCAACCCAGAAATTATAGAGCGACCTTCAATCCAAGGTAAGGGTGGGGTTCTGACTTTATAATTGGGTTCATGATGTTTGATATGTGGGGTTAGAGGTGATTGTTGTTTTGTTCTTGAACAGGATACGTATGATGATGTATGATGAATTTTAGATGAATAACGATGCTGTGATGTTATTTAATCAATGTAGTATTATAGGTTGATGTTAGGTGATGATATATCATGTTTATAATGAGGTTTGTAGGACTATAACATAATTCCCGTAGCGAAATTATAGAAGAAAACACAGAAATTATGCAGACTGTAGCACGATGTGTCGACCCCAAACTGAATGTGTCGATACATGAAGGCTGTAAGACTCAGGATGAGTCGACACGAAGAGGGGATGCGTTGATGCATGGTAGTTGCAAGACTCATGATGAGTCGACCGGTAAGGTACATGTGTCGATACATGCTGTGATTTAAAGCCAGGATGAGTCGATCCATAAGGAGGATGTGTCTACTCATAGTGTACAGATGAAGCAGGATGAGTCGATCCATAAGGTTTTGTGTCGATACATAATGTCTGGTTTTTGACAGAATCGACTTTTAGTTGCTGTAACGTGAGTTTCAGGATGTTGTTTGAGATGTCATTCGAAGCGTTGATTAGCTAACGCACCGAACTTTATTCTAGATGATTAAATGAAGAATGAGAAGTGTAATCCTAGCATATAATTCAGGATTTAGAATTAATTCCCGTAAATGACCGTTGTGCTGATTTTTGGACAGAATGATGAATAGTAGATGTTTAGAGGTTGCTGTTAGAATTATGACAGTAGGATCAGTGACAATAACGATATAATTTAGCATAATAAAAAGATGGATTACTGTACTATTAATATACAGTTGAGTATTAGTGAGATGTTATTCATGAAGTTGTGTTCGATGATTTTGTGATAGTAAATGATGTTTAATAAATTATTTTGATGTTATGAGATGTTGTTAATTGAGATGGTTTGAGATGATTGAGATGTTTTGAGATGATTGAGATGTTGTTGTTTTGTGATGATTGAGATGTTGTTGTTTTAAGATGCTTGAGATGTTGTTATTTTGAGATGTTAATTGAGATGTTTTGAGATGATTTGAAATGTTGTTAACTTGGGTGTTGTTATTACATTCATGGTGGAGTCGCATACATTGCATTTTTGAGATGCAGCTTAGGCTCGTTGAGATGGCCTGGATTGGCAAATTTTGAGATGAAGGCTATGCCTTGTTGATGCCTCTATTAATTGGCAAATTTTTGAGATGGGAGTTCTGCTCCAATGTTACCACATGCATTTGCATACTATTGAGTCGCATTAGATGATTGTATAAATAAATGTATTTTGATGTTGATGAATGTGTACATGTGTTGTAATTGTTGTTGATTATGAGATGAGAAGTGGTGGTGTTATTGATCTAATTTAATATATTAATTATCATGCGCTTTATTATATTGTTAGATATCTCACCCCTTCTGTTTGAATGTTGCCCTTATGTTGGTAACGTGCAGGTATTCGCGAGTGAAGGTTGTATACCTTCAATAGTTCGAGTCGGTATCATTGCTCTGATATGTACCACTCGGGGGGATGAACGCTTGCTGATTTTAGACTGTTGTTTTTCAGCTGTTGAACTTTAAATTAATGACTATTGAATATGAGATGTTTCGTAGTTGTTGTTTTGTTTAAAGATGTTATTGAAGAATTCCGCTGCGTAGATGTTGAATTATTTTATTAAAGATGTTATGACGATGGTTCATCCGATGTTTTGAAAGTGTTATATATCCACGATGAATGCAATGAATTTTGTTAGAAGAATTTGTGACGTCCCGATTCATTTGTATGATTGAAATTTTATAACTGATTTATTTTGCATAATTGCTTGGGGTAAAATTGGGGTGTTACATAACGCGCATGCTCTCTACCACTGGGGTGACTATATATCCCGTGTCTTATATCAAACAATAAATATATATTACAAATTCAGTTTTAATGATAAACTTCATCTTCTTCCTCCTGCCAGCCAGAGCCCCTGCAACTCATTCATTTCTCAACCATTCTCAAAAGTATGAACATAAAACTTGTTAGAAATTTCACCATGATTCCAGAAATGCAAATAACTTAAACAATGGCTCAAAGATGAGCATGAATTTTGACTAGTACCAATTCTAACCTAATTTTTTCAGAAAGTTCAAACTTAAAATCCTCATTACTCAAGCAATATAAATGAATTCTAAGGACATGGTTAGCCTCATGGCAATGATGTCTATATTTTATATTTGAAAATGGAAAGCTAACAATGCCTATATGGAGAGATTGAAAATCATAAAACTCACCTAAAAACTAGATTTCATGTTTTGAGTTTGAGCTTTCTTCAAGGTGTTTTAATGATCTTGTTAGCTTCCTTGAACCTCTAGGAAGCTATTCCAATGGTTATCTTGAGCTGAGAGTGCCTGATCTGTTCCTGAGAAGTCCAAGTGCAAACCTCTATTTCTGAAAATGGAAGATGGTGATGGAGGTGTTATAGAACTGTAAAAGGGATTGGGATAGCTTCTACATGAAGTAAAGAAGCTTTGTGAATGGTTTGGCCAAGAAACGCACAAGTAGATTTTGAGTTGGGTGTTCAAAGTCAGAAATGACACAAAAATGGAGGTTTTGTGCAATTTCTGGCTCGAGGGAGTTTGAGGGTGTTTTAGTGCTTATCATCTTGTTCCCTAATTTACATAAGAGTGTCTTGATATATAGGAAAAGGTTTGGAGACTTGAGATAGTCAGAATCACAAAAGCACAAGTTATGGGATTTTTACTTGTTTTTGAAGTAAGCTTGCAACATCTTGTTCCAATGTGAAGTACAAAGCTTGTAGGGTGGTTGTAACCTTTAAACATGCCTGTTCTGATTATGTAAGGGATACTTGTGCAGAAAGAACAAGTTTAATGCTGAAGACAAGTTGACTTTGTGATTAAAGCAACTTTACTAGAATGGAATTGTTACTTTCTTCCCAAAATGGAAATTTGGTTTGGATAATGCTTGAATCAATTGGAAAATTGATCAATCAGTTGTGTAAACATTTAATTATGGAGTGATTAACAAGTCTGATACCTACAAAGCAAATATTATGAAGCATAACTATGAATTGGTCAAGTGTTCATCATAAATCATGCCTTGTAAATCAAGAACGAAACCCTAACTTCATCTCTTCGATTCTCTTAGCTCAAGCACGATTTCAATGATTTCTTGGACTTTTTAGAAAGCTTGTAACATCCTATACAACCTTCATGTTTTCCATTTTTTAAGAATCCAATTGGAACGATGTGAAAAGTTGTCATGAAGTTGGTACCAAAAATCTTCCTAACTAGGTCAAATTTTCACTAAGTGTTTTAAGAAAAAGTTCATGACTTTATAGCATTATAACTCAAAATAAAAGTATTTTTTGGAAATGATCCCTATAATACAAGTTTGTAGAATTCATAAATATCTACAAATTTTATGTTGAAAGTTTTCCTTGAATCATCTTGCATCATGGTGAAAAATTGGCATGAAATCATGAAGAAAAGCATGTATAAAATACTTAGAAAATTTTCTAAGTTTTAGAAACTTTGACTTTTCCAAAATGAATTTTGACTTTCTTGATTTCTTGATGATAAAGTTTCATATTTTTGCATGTCTTGATGAAATATGATCTTTGAAGCTTAATTTTGATTAAAAAAGTCAAAGTTTAACTTTTCAGTGTATAGTTGACTTTTTCATCAGTTGACCAAATTTCAGCTATCAATCAATTGATCTTGAGAAATGAATTGAACCATGCAATTAGGTCAAGATGAGGCATTTTAATTCTTGATATCATGTTTAAAGCCAATAAGTCATGTATTAGGTCAAAATTAAAAAATCAAGCCTTCTTAGTAAAAACCCTAATTTTGACCATTTTGCCCTTTTGGTGATTTGATCAATTTTATTTGGGAATTATGACCCAAACTTGATCAATTGGTACCTATGAGTTCAAAATGTTGATATGGGCCAAAAATCTTGAAGTTTCTGTAAGTTTACCATAATTGACTTTTTACCCAATACAGTTGACTTTAGGTCATCTGATCAATTGACTGAGCAAATTTGAACTGCAAGACTTGAAACTTTACACGAGCAATCTTAAAAGTCCATAGTGATCCACATAAGTCATATGAGGCATCAAAAGTCTAATTGTCCTTGTGAAAATTCAAAACCCTAATTCGAGGCATCAATGTTGAGGAGATGTCTTGACCTAGTCAATCCTTGTGCAAGCTTGAGCTATTTAAGATCTTGTGGGAAATATCTTGAGAAATGAGAGGGAAAATTTTGGGGTACAACACTTGCCATACAAACCCTAGTAACTAGAAGTAAAATGTACAGAAAAATAAAGTGTGGAATGTAAAGTGCGGAAATTTAAACCTAAGTTATTACATCATGTAAGCAGTATATAATTAGAATAAAATGTGAGAAAATATAAATCTGTACTATTACATTGATAGTCCGACCTATACAATTTGTCTAAGAAATTAAATAGTAAAAGAAATAAGCAAAGATGTTAGAAAAATGTTTAAAGACCTAAAACCTAAGTGTTAATGTTTTTGGTGTTTTATAGAAAATAATTTAAGTGATAATAGTAATTAAAACCTAATTGTTTCTAATTAATTTTAATATTAAGAAAAATTAATTAATTATTTAATAAGTAAAATATGTCAAAAAAATTTATTAACTAGACACCCTAATCTTGTTTTGCTATATTTTAAAAAAATATTAGGTTAGTTAGTGATTAATTAAAAATATAATTAATTGAGAAAAAGAAAGTAAATTATGTTAGAAAAAAAGGGTAAAAGGAATTTTTATGGGGTGGGTGTTGAACCCATGCCCCCTGACTTCCAAGAATGTATTTCTTGCCACTAGGCCAAGCGCCTTCTTGTGTTTGAGAATAGGAATTGATCAATATATAATAAACTCGCACGTTAGTTTAGAAAAATAACAAAAATAATTGCAAGACGCGGGGATCGAACCCACGCCCCTCATGTTGTAAGCCTCAGTCTCCAACCAACTGTGTTGCGATGCCTTTGTGTCATTGAATAGAAGTATATACCTGAGAGGCGTCGGAGCCTTAGCTCCGGTCATCTTCTCCGGTGAGTCCAAATTCCAACCTGCAAAAATAACAAGATTTAAATTCAAACCCACTAATTTGACCCTTGCGAATCCAATGGTGTCCTTATTTTATCCTGAAAATACTTGTATCATGAGATTCGAAGAACATATCTCAAACTTCCCTAGCAATGGGAGATCCTTATCCCTGCATTAAAGCTTGCAAATAATGGATCAAAAACAGTCCTAAACATGATGATGGACATGTATACATGCATAAAATTTATTAGTTATGCATAGATTAAAAGCTTGAGATTCACGAAAATTATCCAAACGATGCAACTTGGTGTGGTTGTTTTGGACGTGGAATTGCTTCAAGGATGATTGGGATGGACTACTGGGAACTTCAGGAAGCTGATGGAATGCTTGAATTGGATTGAAAGAGGCTAGAGATAAGGGTTTCAATTTTCTCTAGTTTTTGACAAAATTTGAGATTTTGTGAGTTTGTTCTTGAGGAAATTTTCGTGTCCCTCTTGGTCTGAAGGTGTCATGTATTTATAGTGGAATATTTAGGTCAACAAAAGTGAATCAAATCTCTTGTATATCATGATCAAATCTTTTATTGGAATTTTTGCATAAAATCTTTCTTTTTTAGGCCAATCATATACCAATCAATCTTTACACGTTTTTTTGCAAGTTGTCACCAGCTTTTTAGACTTATGATTTGATTCAAAAATAGGTTACCATGCCTTATATCATTTATTTGGTATTTTATTTGGTTTATTTTGCTTTTAATTGAATACAATCAAAATAAAAAGAAATAAAAACCAAAAAAATAAATGAATAGATTCAGAGGTCTATTATGAGGTCAGGAACACATTTGGAGTTTAAAAGATAGACCCATTAGCCCAAGAATTCAAATTTTCTCAATTTGGACTTCATGCATTTTCTCAAAATTGCCCAACTTGCACCAATGATAACTCACATAGTTTTTGTCATATGAAGGTGATCTTTGACTTTTTGGAAATCTCTAGAAATCCCCTACAATATTCATATTGGTCATTTTTTCATTTGAATAGTTTAACTTTATGTAAAGTGCTTTGACAAAAAGTGTCTTTTTGTTGACTTTTAAAAGGATCTGTAATGTTTTGGAGCATATCTCTCAAATGAAGCATTTTTGTCCTTGAGCTTAGAGAGACAAAGTTGTAGAGAATTGAATTTCCTTCAAGATAGGCTTTGGTTGAGGAATTTATGATGAAGTATGTGAAAGTTATGCTTGGTCAAAGTTCAGTTGACTTCTCTTAAAGAAAACCCTAACTTAGTAACTTTTGACTTTTGATGAATCTTGACTTTTCTTGATGAATCATGATCAACCCTTGATCAAATGATGAATATGACTTCAAAATATTGATGTTGACCAAAAATCTTGAAGTCTGACTGTAAGTTGGTCAAATTTGACTTTTTGTCCAATACATTTGATTTTCAATCATCTGAGCAATTGAATGAGAAAACTTGTACTACAATGCTTGAAACTTGGAATGAGGATTCTTTGAGACATATGAAAAATCATGAAGTCCACTTGAGGTATTAGAAGTCCAATTAATTTTGAGGAAAGCAAAATCCTAGTTGTAGGTTGACTGCTTAGAAGGAGAGTTTGTTTGGTCAACCCTTGAGTAGTCTTGAGCAATTGAGGACCCAAGGAGCATGAGAAGACCTATTGAAATAATTTGTCTGGAAAATGGGAGGGAAAATTTTTGGGGTACAACAGCTGCCCCTGTTCAATCTTCTTAAACCTGAGGAGTTAGATTGGCATGTCTGCCATTCGTGATCTGAAGGTGGAAGAGGATTGAACATTTAAGTACCCAGAAATTTGCACTCACATGTGCATGAAGTAACATTATTGCTTGACTGTACTTCTTGAACGAGCTTAAAGATGCTGTTCGAAGAAGGTGACGGGATTCCGTCAGAGATGGGCTTATAGATGTCATTCAAAGTAACTGTTGATAAGAGTATCAAAATGAGTCTATGTCCAACTGTATCTAAAGAAGTATACTAGAATGAGTCTGTTCGATTGTATCTAGCCGACCTGCTGGAGAGTGTCAGAATGAATCTTATGTATTGATTGTATTTTAACGATGTTATAGAATGAGTCTATGTCTTGACTGTATCTATAAGAGGATCAGAATAAGTCTTTGCCCGACTGTATCTGAGAAATATATTGGAATGAATCTATGCTTGATTGTATCCAAACAATGTATTGGGATGAGTCTACTCCCTACTGTATCCAGAAGTGGATCAGAATGAGTCTTCTCCCGACTGTATCTGAAGAATGTATTAGAATGAGTCTACGCCCGACTGTATCTAGAAGTGGACTAGAATGAGTCTTTGTCTAACTATATGTGAAAGATGCATTGGGATGAGTCTATGCCCGAATGTATCCAAAGGAGTATCAGAATGAACCTTCGCCTGGTTTTATCTGAATGATGCTTTTCAGAATGAATATATCTGATTTTATCTGATGGAAATGCTTTTTAGAATGAATCTTTGAAGGAAATGCTCGTCAGAATTAGTCTCTGAGGGAAGTACTTTTCAAAATGAATCTATGAAGGAAATTATATAGTCATGTAGATAGTTGCCCCGTCCTATTTCGAGAATTGATCTACAACCTGTCTATAAATCGCTGATAATATTTGTCTGTTTGCAAACTTAACCTGAAAACAAAGTTAGTTTTGAGCAATGTCATGATATATGTGATGCATTGCATAATGATGCTATCAAAATAAATGAGAATATTATAAGCGTTTCGTATGCATATGTTATGATATTTTTTAAATGATGTATGGATGCAATATGTCATTGGAGCGTATCGGTAGCTTCGTCTAGATAAAGAAAATAAATCCATGACTGTTGCTGAGTGTGATACAGTGATAGAACTGACTATTTATACTGGTTTTGCATTTTGTATTTGCAAATGTTGCAGTAAGCAAGAGTTGCCACCGACTTTTCTTTTATCCAACAAAGGAAAGGGTGAAAAGAACAGAAAAAGACCTTTCGAGATGTTTTCTGAGTAAGGGGGTAGATTATGGAAAGGGAAGGTGTTAGCACCCTTTCCATCCGTAGTTTTCTATGGGCTCTTAGATGCTTAGCTCATTTGAAAAATACCTTGTGCTTTTTGTGTGTTTTTTAAAACTATTTTGAAATGCCATAGTGAGGAAATTTGCTTTATTATAACTCTTGTATCAGTCCTCAAGAGTGTTGATAAAGCGTTTTTTGAAAAGGTTTTGAAAGGATTTTGTGTATGTGTAAAAAGTTTGTTTTTGAGCATAACATCTATGAACTATCTACTCTACTCGAAAGGTAGTTATTTTCCTCTTTTCCTTTAGACAGTGCTATCCTACTATTAATGAGTAGGTAGCCCTATCGTTGGATGTTTGAGGGATATTCGAAGGGACGTTTTATAGTCACAAAGGCAACTAGGCAAGAAACCTTAGTAACTACCCTAGGGTTTTAAGATCATTGTTTACTGAGGCAACATCGAGAGGGTCATCGAGGGACTTATGATCTTTGAACCAGAGGGTAGCCACTAAAATCTCTCACGTTTCGAGAGTTGTGACTATTTTTCTGAAAGGCAACCAAAGTGGGAGTACCCTAGAGGTGCGCATGTGCAAGTGTGTTTGTTTTCAGTTATGTTTGTCTTGTGTTAAGTTTGATAGTGTTTTATTTTATTCTTGCCATACAATCCTATTACCATACATCTAATAGTTAATATGTACAGGAAATTAAAATGCGGAAAGTAAATCCTAGCTATTACAAGGCTTCGGGGAGGGAGATTGTGTACATATCCAAAACTGGGGGAAAATAAACAAAACAATAAAAGTTCTAATTAATTCTATTACATTCAGTAGACAGATACAATAACATGAACGTAAACACGCGCGAAATGGTAAAGAACGTCTAAAAAATCCTAAGGTATAAAAATATTTTTTGTTTGTTTTTATTTTGGGAAAATGATTTAATTAAAATCCTAAGTCTATTTAGTTTTAAATTAAAGAAAATGTTAAAATAATTAATTAATTAGTTAATAGAATTAATTTTAATTATAAAAGACTAGACCTAAATTTTGTGATTTTTTTATAATCATTTTGCCGAGTAAATAAAACAAAATAAATAAAAGGAAATAAGTTAATAACACAAAACAAAATTTAAAGGGCTAGGGTAGTGAAGGAAACTATGCAAATTGTAGAATGCAGGCCTGGATTGAAAAGGAGCCTAGAGCTGCCTTTCGATCCAATGAGGAAAATGGTCGAAGGTGCATGATATACTCCTTCGATTTGGGAACACTAGATCTGCAGAAAATTTATTAGAGAAACAAAATAAAAATCCAGACTTGGATCGAATCTAGTCTTGGATTCGACAGCCCATGGCTGCATCATCCTAGTTCGAATCCCCTGGGTCTGAACCAAAAGCTATTTCGTCTTGCAACATCATGAATCTTGAGATTCTAAAGAAAATATATATCGTGACCTAGCAATGGAACAATCTCATCCATGCGTTTAACCTTGTATGTAACACATGTAAGAAATCACAAACATTAGCAATAACATGAATGTATGATTAACATGAATTTAAAAACTGCATACTTAGCTAGTTTGAGTTCGAAAGCAAATTACCAACGGAGATATTGTGTGAGTGATACTCTAGTGTATGTTGGAACTTCCTAGTGCTTGGGAGCGCCTCCTGCAACCTTCAGGGAGTGGGTGGAGCGCTTGTTGAAGAGGCCTGTGAAGGTTGCTTGGATTTTGGATCACTTTATGAAGATTTTGAGATTTTTGGTGTGACTTTCTGAGGCTGTATGTTTCTTATTTCTTTTTTCGTCCCTCTTTTTTTCCTCCTCCGACAATGTGTCCTTAGGCTTGTATTTATAGAGTTAGGAGAAGAGAAAGTATGAAAAGAGACAAAGGCTTTCAAGGCCATGAGACAAAAATCCAACATATTGAAAGTTTGCCATATTTGGATAATTCTTGCCATTTTGAAATCTTGAGTGAACTTGGACATGTTTCGCCCCCTGACTCTTTCGAATTCACCCATGCCTGGTTCTTCGATTGGATCTGAACGGCTCCTTTCGATGGCTCTGAAAATACCCAAAGAGCCCAATCGAACACTTCATTTTGGCCAGTTGAAGCTTATTTTTTCACTTCCTTTGAATGCAATTGCGCATGAGGCTTGGGCTTGGCAGCATGTTGGACTTTGTCCAGCAAACATCTTGGACCAAGACTCATCATAAAACAAACTGGTTTCCCATAATAATGTGTCCTTTGAATGGGCCAATTGTAGGTCCTTCGAAGGCACCATTTGTGTATCCTTCGAATGGGCCTTTGAAATGTTTCTTCAAATGGACTTTTGGAAAGTTTCTTTGAAGGGACCATCTTGTGTGTCAAAGTATGGAAAACTGTGTGTTAAAGAGTTTAGAGGTGGAGTCAAATCTAGCATGAGGGAAGCCAACTTCTTAATGAATCGAAGCACGTATGAAAGGGGCCTTTGTGTGATACGGTGTCCAGAACTGGGACTTTTTCCTTTTAAGGAATTTGCTGGTTTGCGTTTTGCGTTTTGTTTTCCCAAAATGTCGCGGTAAGTAAGAGTCGCCACCGACTTTTATTTTATCCAACAAGGAAAGGAAAAAAGCACAGAAAAATTCCTTTTTCGATATTTTCTGAGTACGGGGGGGGGGGGGGGGGGGGTAGATTATAGAAAGGGAAGGTATTAGCACCCTTTCTATCCGTAGTTATCTACGGGCTCTTAGGTACTTGCTCATCATTTTCAAAATTGATTCTTTGTGTGTTTGTGTGATTTGAAAAGTTTTTGACTTCGATTTAACTCTTGCTTCTGTCTTCAAGAGTGTTACGAAGTGTTTTTGAAAGCTTTGTTTGTAAAGGAGTGTAAGTGTAAAAAAGTTTGTTTGAATTGAGCAAGTACTTAAGAACTAATCTACCTACTCGAAAAAAGAATTGTTTTATGTTCGTTTCCTTTAGACAATGCTATCCCACTATTAGTGAGTAGGTAGCATCGTCGTTGGAGTTTTGAGGGTCAATTCGAAAGGGACATACGGTCACTAAAGCAATGTTAGGACACCTTAGTAATAACCCTAATGTCTTAGATCAATTATCCGAGACAATAATATCCGAGGCAACTTTGATCTTTGGACAAAAGGATGACCACTAAAACATCCTATACTCAATGACCGTTTACCGAAGGCAACCAAGTTGGAGTGTACCCTAGGAGTGCGCATGTGCGAGTGATTCAATTTTAGATTATTATCTTTGCACATTTTAGGGTTGTCTAACTGTATTAAAATTAATCATACATTCTTGTCATGCATCCTAATATCATACATCTAACAATTAATATTTTGCGGAACTTAAAATGCGGAAATTAAACTACGCTATTACAAGGCTTCTAGTATTTACATAGCCAAAAACAAACCCTTAAGAAATAAAGCGATAAATGAAAATAAAAGTCCTAATTAAGCTATTACAACTTGTAGGCAGTTACATCAATATGGTAAATAATAAAATAATAAAGCGCGCGCGATGAAATTAGAACGAGAGAGAACTAGGGTTTTGACCCTTTCTAACCTAATTAAAAGAAATTTTTTATTGTTGTTTTTAATCATTTTTTTAAGAAAAGGAATTAAGTTTTTTTTTTTTAAAATTAAATACACAATTAATTAGTTAATTAAATTAATTAAATAAAAAAATTACATGGCCTATTTTTTTATGTTTTTGTTATTTTTAAGAAAAGAAAATATAATTAAGTTTAGACAAAACCCTAATTCTGCGCTGGGACAAAACCCTAATTATTTGATAAAAAATAAAATCTAAACCTAAATTTGATGAAAAGTATTATTTTGTGATTTTTTTGATAATAAGAAAAATAATTAATTTGTTAATAAAGTAAATAAATTAAATTAAATAAAATGAATATAAAAAAGAAAAGGAATAGAAACCTGGGCCTGCAATTAGTAGTTTAAGGGGGTGCAAGAATCAGATTTCTGGGCCCAAAGTAAGGAAGTCCACGTTGACCTGCCAGATTCCCCATGATGCATTGACCATGGTCTATTGTATTCCTTCGTTGATGGCCTTTGGATCTGGCCACCTGGCCACTTGGCAGGCTGGATGATGAGGTCCCATGATGGACCTTGGCTTTGCAAGTGCACCTGAACCTGAAAAAAAAATATGAAAGCAAAGGGGGGACCTGGGATTCGAACCCCGGTCCTGAAGCGTTTTGCACCTACTCCACTACCATCTGCGCTGGCTGCTTTGTTTGTATACATAATAAGTAATAATGATAATATATGATAAAGCGCATTAGTGGAGAAAAATAAAAAAACACGCGCCATAAGTTTGAATGGACTAATGGTTGCTTGCCAGCTAGTCGTCTTCAACCTTGTTCCGTTGGTAAAAGTCCCAGACTTTTACCTACGGACGTTCGTCCATAGCTACAGGTCCTGTAAATCTCAAAACTCAGTGCAAGAGCGATAAATAAAAACCAAAGCCATGGATGGCTTCGTCTTAACCTACTGAGTACAGTGGTGGCCCTTTCATTGCCCAATTTTCCCTGTAAACGAAGATCCCAAATCGAAGCAAGAAACCCTAATAATGGTGAAATCCAATATAGTCCATATAAATGCAATTAAACAATATAGAAAGCTTGCAAATGTTCCAAGGAGTAAGAATCTATAACTATTTCATGCTACAAGTACAAGAATGATGCAATTCGAGTTCAAGAAAATAGTAATACCGTGATTGACTTACAGCGTATTACAGGGCCTGGAAATGCTTGCTCTTGATTGGTGTGCTTGCTGGGGATCCCAGTAAGCGATTGGAATGTTCAAGAGGCTTTGAATTTACCTGGAATAATGAATTCGTATTTACTCTTTTTTGGTGTTTTTTCAGGTTTTGTTCTTGATCATACGCCTCTCTCTCTCTCTAGCCCCTTTTGGTCTGCACATCATCCTTATGTACTGAGGAATGAATTAGGGTTGAAAACCTGGCCTCAATCTTCCTCCATAAATGTCTTTGATCTTGATTTGATTCTCTTTAAAATCATTCCAAAAATAGTCCAAATCCAATCCTTTTTTGCACTCCATGTCTTTACACGAATTTGATCTCATGCTAGCGGGAATTTAAGACCAGAATCATGTAAAAAATCTTGAGTTTTCAATATTTTGGATTTTCTATGATTTGTTTTGATTTAAATTAATTTAATTCAAATAAAAATCAAAATAAATAATAAAAATAAGATAATGACAAGTGGAAAAGTCTAGGGCTCGTGGACCATGTTGCCAACTCAAAACAAGTGAAAAAGATTTGGCCCATTTGTCAAAAATTGCTTTTTTAGATATAGTTGACTTTTGGCAATTTTGCAAAAAAGGTCAACTTTACCAATGTGTAACTTCCTCAATTTTGACTCTTTGAATGTGTTTTTGTACTTTTTAGAAATCTTGAGATGTCCTATAAGCAACCCTTTTGGTCTCATCTCAATTTGATATTCCATGCTCATGTATGAAGCTTTGACAAAAAAGGTGTTTTTGTTAACTTTTCAAAATAACCTATAATGTCCAAATTCATAACTTCTTGTGAGAGCATATTTTGAACTTGGGAGCTGAAGATGGATTGTAGATCATGGTATCCTCTTCAAAATGAGCTTTGTATGGGTCATTTCTCATAAAGTATGAGAAAGTTATGCTTGATCAAAGTTGAGTTGACTTTTCCTACAAAACCCTAATTTAGCAACTTTTGAGTCGATGAATTATGAACAATACTTGATGAATCATGATCAACCCTTGATAAAATGATGAAATATACTTAAAAATGAGGATGTTGACCAAAAATCTTGAAGTTTGACTGTATGTAGGCCACAGTTGAATTTTGCCCTAGCAGAGTTGATTTTTAGGCCTTTGATCAATTGATTGAGCAAACTTTCTCTGCAGGGCTTCAAACTTGACATGGATGATCTTGAGAACCTATTAGAACATTAGTGAGCATTTGGGATCCCTTGTACTCAAGTATCTTGATGCAATATGAAACCCTAATTTGGGGTAGACTGCCTTAAGAGAGAGCTTGTCTGGTCAACCCTTGGACTTCCTCGAGCAACTTGAGGATCTTTCTTGAAATGTTTTGAGAAATATGGGAGGGAAAATTTTGGGGTAAAACAACTGCCCCTGTTCAATCTTCTTAAACCTGAGGATGTAGATTGGCTTGCGTGCCTTTCGTGATCCGAAGGTGGAAGATGATTGAACACTAGAGTGCCCAAAAATTTGCACTCACATGATGCGGTACTTGGCTTGTGATGTCGGGAATGGGCTTACAAATGCCATTTGGAGGTTGCTGACGGGGGATGGGCTTAAAGATGCCACCCGAAGGAGTGTCGATCGCCTAAGAGATTCCTTAGCGAGAGCTTGTATACTTGTTGTTGAGGAAGATTCCGCTGGGGAATGCTGATCTCTGTCTTGAGAGAAATAGAATTTTAGGAGCTTTGGTCGTCCATTATTCTACTGAGGAATTATCTCCGTTTTGAGAAAGGTTGAATTTTAGGAACTTCAGTCGTCCGTTATTCTTGTTGAGGAATCGTCTCTTCGTCGAAGAGGTGAAAGCGAACTATTATCGGGTCGTGATCTAGGCTTCATAGTTATAAGGCCGACTGCTATCTGGTCGTAATCCAGGCTTTACAGTGACTTACTGGGGAAATGAGATTAAACTTGCTATCTGGTCGTAATCCAGGCTTCACAATTTCTCGATTCTTATCTGGTCGTAATCCAGGCTTCAGAAGGAAATGAGTTGTTATCCGGTCACATCCGGGCTTCAACTTGAATTTAGGGTACACTAATATCCGGTCGACTCTGGGCTTCTTAGTAACTGTCCAGGTAAACTACTATTTGGTCGAAATCCAAGCTTCGTAGTGTCTTGTACTATTATCTGGTCGTAATCCAGGCTTCAGTCCTTTTATCATTATCGGTCGTAATCCAGGCTTCACGATGCTTTGTACCATTATCTGGTCGAATCCAGGCTTCATGGTGTTCTGTACTGTTATCTGGTTGTAATCCAGGCTTTACAATACTTTACTTCTTATCTGGTCGTAATCCAGGCTTCAGAAGAAATCAAGTGGTTATCCGGTCTTAATCCGCGCTTCCCTTTGGCTTTGGGCCTACTAATATCCAGTTGTAATCCGGGCTTCATAGTATTTGGCTGGGTAAACTGCTATTTGGTCGTAATCCAAGCTTCACAGTGTCCCTTACCGCTATCTGGTCGTAATCCAGGCTTCACGACGTCTCATACCATTATCTGGTCGAAATCCAGGCTTCATGGTGTTCGGAGGAAATCAAGATACTATACGGTCGTAATATGGGATTCATAACTTGTGTTAAAGATATACCACTATCTGGTTGTAATCCAGGCTTCGGGGTGTCTTTGGCTGCTATCTGGTCGTAATCCAGGCTTCACAGAAACTTGTATTGCTATCTGGTCGTAATCCAGGCTTCACAATAACTTGCTGAGCTGTTATCCAGTCGTAATCCGGGCTTCACGGCTTGCTGGGGATTAAACTATTATCCGGTCGAATCCAGGCTTCATAGCTTAGAGATAAACCACTATCTGGTCGAATCCAGGCTTCGCGGTGTTCGATACTGCTATCCGGTCGTAATCCGGGCTTCACAATATGCTGTAGAAATCAAGGTACTATCCGGTCGGATCCGGGCTTCATAGCTTGAACTTTGTGAAAATTTGATTGTATCTTTCCTGAAAGGTAAAGGTTAATTATATGTAATGCTGTAGAAATCAAGGTACTATCTGGTCATAATTCAAGCAATGATGTTCTTAAAATAACTGAGATTGTGTTGTATGATGCGCATGCGTATGCCATGATGTATGGATATGCAATTTTTTTAGGATAATCTCTAGTTGGGGAAATAAATCCCGGATTGCTGATGGAGAAAACAAAAGTTGAATTCTTCGTTCTCGCTGGGGATAGTGAATAAAGATGACTGTGAGAATAAAACTGCTGGAGAATAAATCGGCGAAGAAATAATTTTGTGGGAAAGAATAACTCCGCTGGGGAATAAACTGACGAGGAAATGACTCTATGGAGAGAACATACTCTGTTGGAGGATCTATTGATTTGGAAGGATAACCTCATCTGGGGAAGAATTATCATTGCTGGCGATGATAAACTCTGTTGGGGATTGAGTTTCTGTTTGAAAGGAATGAACTCCACTGGGGGTGATTTTCCAATGGCGACTTCACTGGGGATAATCTTTTAGACTCTACTGGGGATAATCCTCCAGACTCTACTGGGGATAATTCTCCAAACTCCACTGGGGATAATTTTCTAGTGCCAATGATAGTTAAACTCTGCTTGGGGAGAATCTTGCCGACTCATTCGCGGTTGCGAGCCTCAGCTGTGGAGAGTAGTGTCCTGTTCGGGACCGCTAATAACACTGTATTTTTCTTACTCTGCGGGGAGTAAATGTACCTTCAATAGTTTTCTCCAACTAGGTCTATCCCTATACCTGGTAGATAGAGAAATTGTACGGTTCAGACATTTCTTATTTGCCCCTGTTCCTGATATTACGAGTAATTGTCTTTTGTTTCGCATGTAAGTATTTATGAGCAGCAATTATTGTAAAATGCATATATCAAAAGTGAACCATTGGACGTTCTTGCAAAACAAAACAGAAAAAGAAAACAATTTGAAATTTCTTTGTGAAAATGAATCGTATTGATTTTGAAGTTGGCCTGTAAATAGGCGTTTTTTGTACAAGAGGCTGACGTCCTAGTAAGAGAACTCCACCGAATAATAGAATCTATACAGCTTGTGCAAAAGAAATAAAAACAGCTATGTGAACAATCCCACTGGGTTCCAACTCTACTATTTCCTTTATATCCTCGAGCATCTCATCACTTTGCTACTTGGTTGAAGATAGATCAGATTGATTAGTGTCGTCCAAGCTTGATAGTCGATACTGAAGTCTGGTTGCAAGATGATCCAATGAGACATAATGTTACGCTCTAATCCCTAATTTTTTCCTGAACCGCACTTTCTGGTTTTTAGACCACCGGGATACCCTTTTTTGGCCAAGCCGCCTTTTCAGGTTTTCGACTTGCCGGGTGTACAAATTTTTCATTTTCATCCCTTATTTTTGCCCGAACCCTTTTGGTTCGCCGAGAAGCGTTTATTTTTACCTAGGCCAGTCGACCTAGCGGGTCTTTGATTATGCGTAGTATTTTTTCACTATGTCTGCATTGATGGGGTGAGGAAGGTCGTCACCATCCATGGTGGTTAAAATCATGACTCCTCCTGAGAAAATGTTCTTAACCACAAATGGCCCTTCATACGTAGGGGTCCATTTGCCCCTGGGATCACCTTGAGGTAATATGATGCGCTTGATCACCAGATCCCCAACTTGATACTCTTGTCGTCTAACTTTCTTATTAAATGCCTTAATCATCCGCTTTTGATACGTTTGACCATGACAAATAGCAGTAAGTCTTTTTTCATCGATTAAGTTCAGTTGATCAAGTCGGGTCTGGATCCAATCGTCCTCACTCAAACCTGTATCCTTCATAATCCGAAGAGAGGGTATCTGGACCTCAATGGGTAAGACTACTTCCATACCATACACCAAGGAGTAGGGTGTTGCCCCTGTTGAAGTCCACATTGAAGTGCGATACCCATAAAGAGCAAACGGTAACATCTCGTGCCAATATTTGTATGTCACCGTCATCTTCTGCACAATCTTCTTGATGTTCTTATCCGGGAACTCGAAATTCATGGATTGGTAATCATCCACGACCTGATGTGCCAAATGATTCGCCAACACACTCCCTTTGATTGCTTTTTGGGTTGTGTATTGGATGTCATACTCGGTTAAAATCATCTTCCATCTTGCTATTCTTCCGGGTAAGGCAGGCTTTTCGAATATATACTTGATTGGATCTATCTTTGATGTCAATGGGATAGTGTGAGTCAGCATATACTGTCTCAGCCGGCGAGCATCCCCTGCCAAAGCGCAACAAGTTTTCTCAAGCAGTGAGTATCGAGTCTCACAGTCGGTAAACATTTTTCTAAGGTAGTAAATATCATGCTCTTTTCGGCCAGACTTCTTCATGCTGCCCCATGACGCACCCCATTGAATTTCCAACACTGTAAAGTATAAGATCAAAGGTCTTCTTTCAACTGGAGGCATCAGAATTGGTGGCTCTTGGAGGTTGTATGGCCCTCTCTTCCTGAAGTAACAATCTAGCAAGTTCCCCAGGAACTTCACAATCGTCCTCACCTTCGTCCTTGGCTTGGTTGATCGGACTTTCGAGGTCATAACTGGCAGTAGTAGAGTTGTTATCAGCGGGATCCATAGTGGATGTGGATCTGTATTATGATATGTGAGTGTGTGTAAGACAATAGCTGTTTTGATAAGGTGCAAGATAGAAAAGAAAAACAAGGAGCACAAAATTTGTAATGCAAGAAAACGTCCAATGCTTTATTGATGATATATGGAAATGAAAAATGTTAAGCCCTCACAAACAAAGCCACGGTGTCTCGGGCAAGGCACCGGGCCGTAATGTTTTAAATTGTATGTTACAATCTCAAAACAAAAGTCTATTACTGTGTAATAAAAGAAATGGGCTGGAAGTCCTTCGTCGTCCAATTGCTTAATCCGCCGTTGGTAGTCGGGTAAATCCAACTGTCAAACTCAGAATCTTCATCATCATCTTCAATTGCATTCACTTCCAGATTACTGATACGCAGGGGAGGTCTTCCAATCCGCACACGCCGAACATCCCTTTGAGCTTCTACAGTAAAACCCAAACCAAACTTGTCAGTCTTGTGTGCAAAGTCAGGGAGTTGGCCCCAATTCACACACCCACCTTTTTCAATAACATCTCGGGCATCCTTGAGGGAAGCCATCTTCATTGGAGGATCTTCAGTAACAGTTTCAGTCGACGCCAGAGGATGGGGGACTTCTTCAAAGTTTTGACACGGGGTTTCAATGAACTCCCCATCCATCTCCACATACCAAAAAGAGTTAAGGTGGCTCACCATGTACTCCTCTTCTCCTCGTACTGTAACAATTTTCTCTTTCTCTGGGTATTTTAACATCTGATGGAGCGTGGAAGTCACTGCCCCAGCCTTATGAATCCACGGGCGACCCAACAAGCAAGAATAAGATGGTCGGATGTCCATCACATAGAATGTAGATGCGAAAGTCTGGGAACCAACTTTAACAGGGACATCCACCTCCCCGTGTACCATCCTTTTGGACCCGTCAAAGGCACTAACCATAATATTACTTGGCTTCAAGAGCAACCCTTCACAGTCCAACCGGTCTAACGCTTTCTTGGGTAAAACATTTAACGAGGACCCGGTATCCACCAGTACATGGGCCATAGTAGTTCCCATGCACTCGATTGAAACATACAGAGCGTCATTGTTATTCTTTCCTTTGGCAGTCAAATCTGCGTCGGAGAAACCCAAACCATTGTCAGCGGTCAAACTAGCCACACAGTCTTTGAATTGATCAGCAGATGTTTCCTGCGGCACATGCGCAATTTTAAGGAAAGCAATTAAAGCCTTTGCATGGGCTTCTGAGCACAACAATAAAGATAGCATGGAGATCTTCGACAGGGTTTGCCCCAGCTGTTCGACTACATTGTATACACTTTTCTTGATGATCTTTAGAATTTCCTCTATCTCCTGTCTAGAGGTCTCTACAATAATCTTCTTTGGTGCCTCCATCCGGGAAGGCTCACCAGTGATCTCTTTGCCCCGAGCGTCAGATGACTCAGCGACAGGGTTAATGATTGGAATATGAATAGGGACAGTAGCAGATGTACTGGCAGGTGGAGTAGCAACAGGTTTTCGAACAGTTGGTGGGGAAATCTCAGGAGAGAAAAGTCTTCCGCTTCAGGTGACCTTGCTAGACCCGACAATATTGCTGACATCAGTATCAGCCTCTTCAACCTTCAAGTCTTGTTTGATCCCATGATAATATGCATCAGCTCCATAGTTCTACGGGACAACCTTATCCGGAGTATATGGGATAGGGCAAGGGATAGTTATGATCAATGGAGCAACTCTTGTAACGGGTGTAATCCTAACAGGCTTTCTCGAGGAAGCCTTGGAAGGATTGGCGGAAATGGTTATTATGGAAACATCTTCAACAGGAATCAATGGAACCAAAGTTTTCTCGAACATGATTTCTTTGTTATCCATCAGGCGCTGAACACCTGACTTTAATAGACGGCAACCAGTAGGCAGGATTGAACATAGGTGGCAACCTTCGCCACAACACGGAAATAAACCGGCGAATAATAAGTTCTTCTTTACTGTCATCAATAGAGTAGAAATGTCTTCCACAGTGGTTATGAATGAATCATCATCCACATCATTTACTCCATGCTTGGGCATAGGATCAGTCATAACATTAGGCTTTTTCGGTGCGTCAAATTCAATCTCTATAGCTTCAATAAAATCTTGTACCTTATTCCTCAAGGCCCAACAGTTGTTTATATCATGCCCTGGGCTATCAGAGTGATAAGCACAATGGGCGTTTGGATTATACAGTGATGATGTAGTACTGGGATTCTTAGGAGCTTCCCTCAGAGTGATCGAGTTGGTCTTCAACAACTGCGGTAAAATTTGAGATAGGGTCATACTGAGCCGAGTATACTGCCTTTGCGGTCTCTCTACTCTTTGCTGATTGTTGCGTTGTGGAGCAACAATTGGTCTTGATATTACTACCGCATTAACTGCTTGGCGGCGTTCAGTTCGGTTCTGGCTCCTCGAGCTGTAAACTGCACTAGCTTCTTTTCTGAAGGGCTTCTTCTTTGTACTTGATGAAGCACCTGTCTGTATCTTGCCACTCTTGATACCAGCTTCAACTCTCTCCCCAGTCAAAATCAATTCAGTGAACCCCGACGATGAACTTCTGATCAAATGATTGAAATATGGACCAGACAAAGTCCTAAGAAACATATCCACCAACTCCCTATCATACAGAAGGGGTTGGACTCTTCCAGCAAGATCTCTCCATTTCTGAGCGTAGTCCTTGAAGCCTTCACTCACACCCATAGACATACCTTGAAGTTGAGTACGCGTGGGAGCAAGGTCGGTATTATACTGCTATTGCTTGTAAAAAGTAGCAGCGAGGTCCTCCCAGTTACGGATGTTAGCTCCTTCTAATTGATAGAACCATTCAAGTTGAGTCCCTGACATACTATCTTGAAAGAAATGAACCCACAGGTTCCTATCAGCAGTATATGGTTGAATCTTTCTGACATACGAGCAGAGGTGTAGCTTCGGGCAGGATACCCCATCGTACTTAGCAAAGACAAGAGATTTAAACTTGTGTGGGATCACCACCCCAGATGCCAGACCCAAATCTCCGAAGTCCTACCGAGGTATCTTCTGGATCTCCATTGCACTCAACCGGTCTTCAAGTTGCTTATATCTATCCTCAGCAGGAGGATACTGGTCTTCATCAAAGTCAATGTCATTATCAGAGACCACAAGACTAAGCCCCTTCCTTTCCTCTTGATTGTCTCCCCCTCCAGATGAATGGGACAAATCAGTTTCCTATCGCAAATTGTTCCCGAATCTGGGATCCATATTCAGGAGGACCACTTTCTTCTTCTTCTTCTTCTTCTTCTTCTTCTTCTTCTCTTTCTAGATGAGAGACTTCAAATCTTGCTGCCCTTTGGCAAGATTCAGGAACAGCTCTTGGAATTGTGCATTCTGAGCCTGAAGAGCCTTGATGACTTGATCAGTGGGTGTTTCAGAAGACATGATTGCTGAAATAAACAGCGAAGAAGATGAGAAACCTGTAATGGTACATGTGATGAGGTGCATGATAATGAAATGCGTATGAAATGATTTCAAAGACTTTGGGAGATTTAAATTTGTAAACCAAAATAAACACACTTTATTAGATAAAACTTGTAACAATGTTTAACAATGCCTTTAAGGCGTTACAAAAAAAATACTGAAAAGAAAATCTAAACTAGAAACAAAAAAGTCATCATAAATCCCATGGTCTCTTTCCCTTTGTACTGACATAATCGTTGATTGTCCTCTCATTTTGAAGCTGCCTTGTAAGCTTCAAGATCTTCCGTTCCTGCTCATGATACTTTTCTCTGTAGGTAACCCTTTCTTCCTTTAGCTGGATCCAAGATCTCTTTAATGCCCCATGATCAGTAGGCATGTATGGATGGATGACCGTATAAGGAACACCTTCTTCATTAGTATGCTCTATAATCACTGGCAAAACAGCTTCATAAGGCATCCCCAACTTTTGAGTGCGGGCTCGGACACACCTAAGATATGGTTGCATCGGGAGAGAAGTCTTCAATCCTAGCTCATGAGGGTCAAACCTGTTCACCATGCCCCAGGCTCGTATAAACCTGCGGCGATGTCCCTCAACATCCCCCTTGTAGTCAAAGACAATGCCTGTAAGCAGCAGCTCATGGGGACCATCTCTCCGAGCGCGTCCAAACTGTCGTAAATCCAAACAAGGATTATAGGTGATACCCCCTCTAATTCCAAGCAACGGAACATTAGGGTATTCCCCACATCGATCAATGACAGCTACTCTTTCCATATCTTTAGAACTCCACAGGATGTTCGTATGAGCAAGGGACATGACTCTATAAGCCCAACCTACACCTTCCTTATTCTTCAATATAGACTTGGGGAGGTGCGAAATAAACCACCTCGCCAGTAGCGTCGTGCAACACAAGAGAGTTCCCCTTCTCTGCACAGTACGGGTATAGAGAGCATGTAGAATATCACCTAGAAGAGTAGGCACTGGGTTATGAGACATGAAGATCTTGACTGCATTCACATCTATGAAAGAATCTGGATTTGGGAAAAGAACCAAGCCGTAGATGAGGAGAGCCAAGATGTCTTCAAATGCTTGAAAATCCAAGTTATCCCAGAACAGTCGAGCTTGATCGATGAAAAACTTAGCCAAGAAACCTTTAACCCCACTCCGAGTCTCCCAGTTAGACACTATCAACCTTTATCTAATGTAAAGCTAAAGCAATGTCCTCAGGCCTAGGAACCTCCTCTAAACCGGTGAAGGGTGTCTGCTCGAGAATGGATATACCCAATAAATTAGAGAACTCCTCCAAAGTAGGGAATAACTGATAATTCGGGAAGGTGAAACAATGATGCAATGGATCAAAGAACTGGAATAACACACTCATCATTTGCTCATCCAATTTGAAGTGACCAAGCTAAGGAGGTGACCATGTCTTCTAACAAATGAAGAAGTATCAGGAACCTTTGAGGCTAACTCTCTGAGCTGAGCAGGGATTTGCACAAAGTTGATTCAAATGGTATTTCTGCGCATAGAAGCCATGATCTGCAAAACAGAACAAAGATGAATCCCCTTGGTCTTTGAAATGGTTAGTCTAATGAAATATGCATGCTATGTCATGATGCATGATGTCATGATAAAAACACACAACAAGTATCACATATAGCAAACATTGTAAAGGCAAACAAGTCACACAAGAGCCCTTAAATTTCAGGCTAGCATGGAGTTTAGGTATTACCCTCTTGCAGTTTAGTTGGTTCAACCTGTCCTAATAATAGTAACCGGTTTCTAGAGGTTCTCAATATCATTGACCATCCTCCATCGGTCATAATTCCAGTCACACAATCTTTTCTTACGGCCGGAAAATATCGAGAGTATGGTCTCAATGAGTGTAGCATCTCGCTACTTCCTATGGCCAAGTTGGTCAATTATAGGTTCTAAGGTCAGTTGATGCTTAATGACCCATTAGCAGCCCATACTCTCCTTGTTGCTCCACAAGGGATATCGTTACCAACTAATGTTCCACATCAACATAGCTACTGCTTCAACCGTATCAGTCTACGCTGTACAGTTCCCTCACAGTCTATTGCTACTTACCTAAAAGGTATCCCCCAGATCCGGGTTAGGATCTATAGTAACTCCGATATAAAGCCCACAAAGATAAAGCAATCAAATCAAACAATAGAAAATAATATGATGAACTAATCCTAAGGTATACCCCACTTATTATTTCCCTAGCAGAGTCGCCAGTTCTGTGATACGGTGGCAAGAACTGGGACTTTTTCCTTTTAAGGAATTTGCTGGTTTGCATTTTGCGTTTTGTTTTCGCAAAATATCGCAGTAAGCAAGAGTCGCCACCGACTTTTATTTTATCCAACAAGGAAAGGAAAAAAGCACAGAAAAATTCCTTTTTCGAGATTTTCTGAGTACGGGTGGGTAGATTATAGAAAGGGAAGGTATTAACACCCTTTCTATCCGTAGATATCTACGGGCTCTTAGGTACTTGCTCATTATTTTCAAAATTGCTTCTTTGTGTGTTTGTGTGATTTGAAAAGTTTTTGACTTCGATTTAACTCTTGCTTCTGTCTTCAAGAGTGTTACGAAGTGTTTTTGAAAGCTTTGTTTGTAAAGGAGTGTAAGTGTGAAAATTTTTGTTTGGATTGAGCAAGTACTTAAGAACTAATCTACCTACTCGAAAAAAGAATTGTTTTATGTTCGTTTCCTTTAGACAATGCTATCCCACTATTAGTGAGTAGGTAGCATCGTCATTGGAGTTTTGAGGGTCAATTCGAAAGGGACGTACGGTCACTAAAGCAATGTTAGGACGTCTTAGTAATAACCCTAATGTCTTAGATCAATTATCCGAGGCAACAATATCCGAGGCAACCTTTCCGAGGCAACTTTGATCTTTGGACAAAAGGACGACCACTAAAACATCCTATACTTAATGACCGTTTACCGAAGGCAACCAAGTGGGAGTGTACCCTAGGAGTGCGCATGTGCGAGTGATTCAATTTTAGATTATTATCTTTACACATTTTAGGGTTGTCTAACTGTTTTAAAATTAATCATACATTCTTGTCATGCATCCTAACATCATACATCTAACAGTTAATATTTTGCGGAACTTAAAATGCGGAAATTAAACTACACTATTACAAAGCTTCAGGTATTTACATAGCCAAAAACAAACCCTTAAGAAATAAAGCGATAAATGAAAATAAAAGTCCTAATTAAGCTATTACAACTTGTAGGAAGTTACATCAATATGGTAAATAATAAAATAATAAAGCGCGCGCGATGAAATTAGAACGAGAGAGAACTAGGGTTTTGACGCTTTCTAACCTAATTAAAAGATAAATGTTTTTGTTGTTTTTAATCATTTTTTTAAGAAAAGGAATTAATTTTATTAAATTAAATACACAAATAATTAGTTAATTAAATTAATTAAAGAAAATAATTACATGGCCTATTTTTTGTGTTTTTGTTATTTTTTAAAAAAGAAAATATAATTAAGTTTAGACAAAACCCTAATTTTCTAATTATTTGTTAATTTATTTGCAAAAAGAATTAAAGTTATCTAAAATTAATAACCTAATTAAATTAATTAATTTTTGATAAAAAATAAAATCTAAACCTAAATTTGATGAAAAGTATTATTTTGTGATTTTTTTGATAATAAGAAAAATAATTAATTTGTTAATAAAGTAAATAAACTAAATTAAATTAAATGAATATAAAAAAGAAAAGGAAGAGAAACTTGGGCCTGCAATTAGTAGTTTGAGGGGGTGCAAGAATCAGATTTCTGGGCCCAAAGTAAGGAAGTCCACGTTGACCTGCCAGATTCCCCATGATGCATTGACCATGGTCTATTGTACTCCTTCATTGATGACCTTTGGATCTGGCCATCTGGCCACTTGGCAGGCTGGATGATGAGGTCCCATGATGGACCTTGGCTTTGCAAGCGCACCTGAACCTGAAAAGAGAAATAATATGCAAGCAAAGGGGGGACCTGGGATTCGAACCCAGGTCCTGAAGCGTTTTGCACCTACTCCACTACCATTTGCGCTGGCTGCTTTGTTTGTATACATGATAAGTAATAATGATAATATATGATAAAGCGCATTAGTGGAGAATAATAAAAAAACACGAGCCAAAAGTTTGAATGGACTAATGTTTGCTTGCCAGCTAGTCGTCTTCAACCTTGTTCCATTGGTAAAAGTCCCAGACTTTTACCTACGGACGTTCATCCATAGCTATAGGTCCTGTAAATCTCAAAACTCAATGCAAGCGTGATAAATAAAAACCAAAGCCATGGATGGCTTCGTCTGAACCTGCTGAGTACAGTGGTGGCCCTTTCATGACCCAATTTTCCCTGTAAACGAAGATCCCAAATCGAAGCAAGAATCCCTAATAATGGTGAAATCCAATATAGTCCATATAAATGCAATTAAACAATATAGAAAACTTTCAAATGTTCCAAGGAGTAAGAATTTATAACTATTTCATGCTACAAGTACAAGAATAATGCAATTCGAATTCAAGAAAATAACAATACCGTGACTGACTTACAACACGTTACAGGGCCTGGAGATGCTTGCTCTTGATTGGTTCTGCTTGCTGGGGATCCCAGGAAGCGATTGGAATGTTCAGGAGGCTTTGAATTTGCATGGAACAATGAAATCGTGTTTGCACTTTTTTGGTGTTTTTTCAAGTTTTGTTCTTGATCATACGCCTCTCTCTCTAGCCTCTTTTGGTCTGCACATCATCCTTATGTACTGAGGAATGAATGAGGGTTGAAAACCTGGCCTCAATCTTCCTCCATCAATGTCTTTGATCTTGATTTGATTCTCTTTAAAATCATTCCAAAAATAGTCCAAATCCAATACTTTTGTGCACTCCATGTCTTTAAACGAATTTGATCTCATGCTAGCTGGAATTTAAGACCTGAATCATGTAAAAAATCTCAAGTTTTCAATATTTTGGATTTTCTATGATTTGTTTTGATTTAAAGTAATTTAATTCAAATAAAAATAAAAATAAATCATAAAAATAAGATAATGACAAGTGGAAAAGGCTAGGGCTCGTGGACCATGTTTCCAACTCAAAACAAGTGAAAAAGATTGGGCCCATTTGGCAAAAATTGCTTTTTTAAGAATAATTGACTTTTGGCAATTTTGCAAAAAAGGTCAACTTCACCAATGCATAACTTCCTCAATTTTGACTCTTTAAAGGTATTTTTTGACTTTTTAGAAAGCTTGAGATGTCCTCTAAGCAACCCTTTTATTCTCATATCAATTTGATATTCCATGCTCATGTATGAAGCTTTGACAAAAAAGGTGTTTTTGCTGACTTTTCAAAATAACCTATAATGTCCAAATTAATAACTTCTTGTGAGTGCATATTTTGAACTTGGGAGATGAAGATGGATTGTAGACCATGATATCCTCTTCAAAATGAGCTTTGGATGGGTCATTTCTCATAAAGTATGAGAAATTTATGCTTGGTCAAAGTTGAGTTGACTTTTCCTAAAAACCCTAATTTAGCAACTTTTGAGTCTTGATGAATTATGAACAATCCTTGATGAATCATGATAAACCATTGATCAAATGATGAAATATACTTCAAAATGAGGATGCTGACCAAAAATCTTGATGTTTGACTGTATGTAGGCCACCGTTGACTTTTGCCCTAGCATAGTCGATTTTCAGGCCTTTGATCAATTGACTGAGCAAACTTTCTCTACAGGGCTTGAAACTTGACATGGACGATCTTGGAACCTATTAAGACATTGGTGAGAATTTTGGATACCTTGGACTCAAGTATCTTGATGCAATATGAAACCCTAATTTGGGGTAGACTGGTTTAGGAGAGAGCTTGTTTGGTCAACCCTTGGACTTCCTTGAGCAACTTGAAGATCTTTCTTGAAATGTTTTGAGAAATATGGGAGGGAAAATTTTGGGGTACAACACTTTTCCTTGTGGATTGAAGGAAAACATGAAGAGGCCTTTTCCTTGGTTGCTGAAGGCACGCACAAAGGAAGTCATTTCCTTGTGGGTCGAACCACACATGAAAGAATCTCTTGCTTTGTGAATCGAAGGCAGGCATGTAGGAAGTATTTGTCTAGTGAATTGAAGGCAAGTTGAAAGGGCCTTTTTCCTTGTGGATCGAAGGCAAGTTAAAGAGGCTTTTTGCCTTTATGAAGCTTGTGGACCAAAGTTTTCTCGAAGGGGACTTAATGGCCAATCGAAAATGGTGGACCAAAGCTTGATCTAACGGGACCCAACGCCCAATCGAAGCTTGTGAAACAAAGCTCGCTCCAAGGGTTTTAGATGACCAATCGAAGTACCTTGTTAAGATGCCAATTGAAAGACACTTGTTCAGATGCCAATTGAAATACATTGTTCAGACACCAATCAAAAGACACTTTACCATTTTCAAAAATCTTATTTTCTTCAAGCAAGTGTTTGTAACCACCCATGTAAGAGAAGATTTTGGAAAACATGAGAGGGAAAATTTTTGGGGTACAACAGCTGCCCCTGTTCAATCTTATTAAACCTGAAGATTTAGATTGGCTTGTTTGCCTTTCGTGATCTAAAGGTGGAAGATGATTGAACACTAGAGTGCCCAGAAATTTGCACTCGCACGATGTGATGATTGACTGTGTAAGGAATGGGCTTGAAGATGCCTTTTGGAGAAGATGAATGAGAGTTGTTAGAGATGGGCCTAAAGATGCCATCCAAAGCAGGTTCTGATTTCATAAGAGGTCTCTTTATAAGGGATTCCTGTTCCTGTTGTCTGAGGAGGAGTCCGTTGGGGAATATTGATTTATGTTGTTCTCTCGCTTGAGGAAAACTATGTAGGGAACAAAGTTTAGGAGCATTAGTTGTCCATGCCTCTACTGAGGAGTTATCTTTGGAATGGAGAGATAAAAGTTTGTTTTTTTTGGTTGAACTCCAGGCTTCACAGTAACTTGCTGGGGAGGATGAAATTAACTGTTATCTGGAAATGTATTAGAAGGAGCCCGTGTAGGGCTACTTCAGGATGGGTCAGTGTTAGACTGCATCTATAAATTTAGAAGGAATTCGTGTAAGACTGCTTCAGGATGAGTCCGTGTTAGACTGCATCTGGAGATTATGAGAAGAAACCCGTGTAAGATTTCTTCAGGATGAGTCCGTGTTAGACTGCATGTGGAGATCATGAGAAGAAACCCGTTTAAGATTACTTCAGGATAGTCATGTAGATAGTCACCCCGTCTTGTTTCGGGAATTAATCTATGATCAGTTGTTCACAGATAGTTGTCCTGTCTTGTTTCAGGTATTAATCTGGAACTTATTTTTATCGGTCATTGAGATAATTGTCATGGCAGGTTTCAGGTATTAATCTCTAACCTTAGCAAGAAAGATAGTTTTCTCGTCTGGTTTCGGGTATTAATCTTAATTCTGCATATGTAGATAGTTTTCCTATCTGGTTCCAGGTATTAATCTACAATCAGTCATCCACAAATAGTTGTCCTGGATTGTTACAAGTATTAATATGGAACTTATTTTTGTCGGTCGTTGAGATAGTTGTCCTGGCTGGTTTTAGGTATTAATCTCTGACCTTAGAAAGAAAGATAGTTTTCCTATCTAGTTTCGGGTATTAATCTTCAATCTGCTCATGTAGATAGTTTTCCTGTCTGGTTTCAGGTATTAATCTACAATCGGTCGTCCACAGATAGTTGTCCTGGCTTGTTACATGTATTAATCTGGAACTTGTTTTTGTCGGTCGTTGAGATAGTTGTCCTGGATTGTTTCAGGTATTAATCTCTGACCTTAGAAAGAAAGATAGTTTTCCCGTCTGGTTTCGGGTATTAATATTCAATCTGTTCCTATAGATAGTTTTCCTGTCTAGTTCTAGGTATTAATCTACATTCAGTCGTCCATATATAGTTGTCATGTCTTATTTCAGGCATTAATTTGGAACTTTTGAAAATTGTTGACGACATTCATCTGTCAATCTTTCCTGAAAAGGTAAAGAATTAGCTGCATGCAATATCATGATGCATGGAGTGCAAATGATGCTCTAAATATAAAAATATTGTGATATATGCATTCGTGCTGCATATTCTATGACACTCATAAAATGGTGTATGAATGCAATGCATGAACGTGTCAGTCGTTCTATTGCTATTTGTTGAACCAGGGAAAATAAATCGCTAATTGTTGTTGGGGATGAAGAGTGTAAGTCTTCAAACTTTGTTGAAGTTGAAATGTTGAGAGATGGATTTCCGTTGTTAAAGAAATAAACTCTGTTGAGGAAGGGAAACTCCATGAACTGCTTGGGGATTTTTATGAAATCCTGCTGGGGAATCCTGAAAGGCTTGTGACCCAGGTTAGGGAATTCTTTAAGATGTTTAGGCAGTAATTGGAGATTCTTGTTCCTCCGGGGATATAAGAACACTTGACATCATTAGTATGTATGAACGAATATGGTAGTGACTTTATAGTAGGATGCCACTGCTTCTGTACCTGCTAGAGAAAGTATCCGTGAGGATTTTGTGGATGGCCTTTAGACATTGTCTCGTTTCTTAAAGCCATTAGTAACTGTCTTTATGTTTTTTTATGCGTGTATTTGTAAATAGTAATCACATCCAAATGCATATGTTCAAAAATAATCACCGGACGTTTTCACGAACAATAGGAAGATAAAAAAAACAAATAGTTTTGCACTTTCAAAGAGATAATTTTGTATTAATTTGAAGAATTTGTGCCTATAATAGGCGTTTTTGTACAATGAGACGAACATTCTAGTAAAAGAATGTCATAATAAGAATGGAAACTATACAAAGAAAAAGAACAACTATGTGAAACGATCCCATTGGGTTCCCATTCTGCTTTTGCCTTTAGGTCTTCGAGCATCTCATCTCTTTGATGCTTGTCTGAAGCTGACTGGATTGATTAGTACCACTTGAGCTTGACAATTGATACTAAAGATTGGCTATAAGGTGATCCAATGGGACATAGTCATACGCTGAAAATCCCTAACTTTTGCCCGGACCTCTCTTTCGGGGTTTCAGTCCATCGGGATACCTTTTTTTGCCCAAGCCGCCTTTTCTTGTTTTCGACTTGCCAGGTGTACAAATTTTTTCCATATGTATATCCCTAATTTTATCCCGAACCCCTTTGGTTTGCTGGGATGCCCTTATTTTTTCCTAGACCAGTCAACCTATCGGGTCTTTATTCATGCGTAGTATCTTTTAACTATATTCGTATTTACAGGGTGCAGAAGGTCGTCATCGTGTATAGTAGTTAAGATAATGGCTCCACCAGAAAATATGTTCTTGATCACAAATGGCCCTTCGTTTGTGGGAGTCCATTTTCCCCTGGGATCACCCTACGGAAGGATAATGCGCTTGATTACTAAGTCATCAGCCTGATATACCTGACGTCTGACTTTCTTGTTAAAAGCTTTATTCATGCATTTTTGGTACATCTGACCATGACAGATAGCCACAAGCCTTTTCTCGTCAATCAGGTTTAATTGGTCAAGTCGAGTCTGAACCCATTCGTCTTTATTCAAACATGCGTCCTTCAAATTTTTCAAGGAAGGGATCTGGACTTCAATGGGTAGGACAACTTCTATACCGTATACCAGAGAGAATGGAGTTTCCCCTATTGATGTACACACTATGGTACGATAACCATGGAGAGCAAATGGTAGCATCTCATTCCAGTCTTTATATGTCACCATCATCTTCATGCTAGTCTTAGATTCGACATCCCATGGCGGCATCATCCTAGTTCGAACCCCCTGGGTCTGAATTGAAAGCTATTTCGTCTTGCAACATCATGAATCCTGAGATTCGAAAGAAAATATAGATTGTGCCCTAGCAATGGCATGATCTCATATCTGCATTTAACCTTGTATGTAACGCATGAAAGAAATCACAAACATTAGAAATAACATGAATGTATGATTAACACGGATTTAAAAACTGCATACTTAGCTAGTTTGAGATTGAAAGCAAATTACCAACAAAGAGATTGTGTGAGTGATACTACAGTGTACGTTGGACCTGCCTAGTGCTTGGGAGCGCCTCCTGCAACCTTCAAGGAGTTGGTGGAGCGCTTGTTGAAGAGGCCTGTGAAGGTTGCTTCGATTTTGGATCACTTTATGAAGATTTTGAGATTTTTGGTGTGACTTTCTGAGGCAGACTGTTTCTTATCTCTTTTTTCATCCCTCTTATTTTCCTCCTTTGGCAATGTGTCGTTAGGCTTGTATTTATAGAGTTAGGAGAAGAGCATGTATGGCAAGAGACAAAGACTTTCAAGGCCATGAGACAAAAATCCAACATATTGAAATTTTTCCATATTTGGATAATTCTTGCCATTTTGAAATCTTGAGTGAACCTGGACATGTTTTTCCCCCTGACTCTTTTGAATGCCCCCATGCCTGGTTCTTCGATTGGCTCTGAACTTCTCCTTTCGATGGCTCTGAAAATACCCAACTAGCCCA
The DNA here is from genome assembly GCA_948472305.1 of Vicia faba. NCBI lineage: Eukaryota > Viridiplantae > Streptophyta > Magnoliopsida > Fabales > Fabaceae > Vicia > Vicia faba. The sequence goes on from OX451739.1 coordinate 1,277,263,512, forward strand.
ATCGAACACTTCACTCTGGCTAGTCGAAGCTTCTTTTGTCACTTCCTTCGAATGAAATTGCGCAGGAGGCTTGGGCTTTGTAGCATGTTGGACTTTGGCCAGCAAACATCTTGGACCAAGACTCATCATAAAACAAACTAGTTTCCCATAATAATGTGTCCTTCGAATGGGCCAATTTTTGGTCCTTCGAAGGCACCATTTGTGTATCCTTTGAATGGGCCTTTGAAATGTTTCTTCGAATGGACTTTTGGAAATTTTCTTTGAAGGGACCATCTTGTGTGTAAAAGTGTGGAAAATTGTGTGTTGAAGAGTTTAGAGGTGGAGTCAAAGCTAGCATGAGGGAAGCAAACTTCTTAATGAATCGAAGCACATATGAAAGAGGCCTTTACCTTGTGGATCAAAGGAAAACATGAAGAGGCCTTTGACTTGTGCGCTGAAGGCACGCACGGAGGAAGTCATTTCCTTGTTGGTCAAAGCACACATGAAAGAAGATCTTTCTTTGTGAATTAAAGGCAGGCATGTAGGGAGTATTTTTCTAGTGAATCAAAGGCAAGTTGAAGGGGCCTTTTGCATTGTAGATCGTAGGTAATTTGAAGAGGCCTTTTACCTTTATGAAGCTTGTGGACCAAAGTTTGCTCGAAGGGGACTCAATGCCCAATCAAAAATGGTGGACCAAAGCTTGATTGAAGGGGACCCAATACCCAATCGAAGCTTGTGAAACAAAGCTCGCTCGAAGGGTTTTAGATGCCCAATCTAAGTACCTTGTTAAGATGCCAATAGAAAGACACTTGTTCAAATTCCAATCGAAATACCTTGTTCATACAACAATTGAAAGACACTTTACCATCTTCAAAAATCTTATTTTCTTCAAGCAAGTGTTTGTAACCACCCATGTAAGAGAAGATCTTGGAAAACATGAGAGGGAAAATTTTTGGGGTACAACACTGAGGATGAAGAAAGTAATTCTTAAATTTTGTTTAGGATGAATTTACTAGGGATTCCTGCTTTCTATTTGAGAACACTTCACTGGGGATGCTCGAATTTTGCTTGGGGATAGAAGAATTCAAGGGGAATCAGTCGTTCGTCATTCTTTTGAAGGATTTAATTATTATGTACCCTGACTGGGGATAAAAGAGATGGATATTCTTCTGATGTGCTATCTGACCAGGTTTCAAACACGAATGTCAACTCTTCTGGGGAGGACCACGTTGAAGGACGTGTGACTGAAGAATAGAATTCTATCAGGGAATTTGTAGTATTAGAGAAATAAAATATGTTGGGGAAATAAATCATGTAGACTGTGTTGAGGAAATAATCTCTTATGGGGATTAGGAATTTATAGGTTTTGTTGAGGAAGCTTCCACTGTATGCTGGGGAAATGATCAAACTTCCTTATCTGCTAGGGGACCCATTTGGGAAAATGATCATGTCAAGCTATCCATTAGGGATATGGAGGTGAACTGCTGGAAGATGCCCAAATTACTGTCCAAGGGCATACTAGATTTGCTGGGGAATATATTCTGTTAGGATGAGCTTGTGAGGATAGATCTATAGAGATAGTTCCATGGAGATTGCTCTGTGGGGATTTGTGGATAAATTGAACATTATCCCAACTCCTAGAGTCCTTAGTAAATGCTAATCTTGTTTTCATGCATATATTTTGTCAACAGTAATCATATTCAAATGCATATTTTCATTCAACATAATCATTGGACATTTTTCCAACAAAATAGAGAAAGTAAAAAACAATTTCTGAATTTTGAAATATATTGATTATGAAAGTTTGCCTATGAGCAGGCAATTTTATACAAGGAGACAAAAATCCTAGTAAGAGAAAATCATCGTAAAAAAGGGTACAAAGTGATAGGCAAAGAAAAATAGCTTTGTGGAAATGATCTCATCGAGTTTCAACTCTGCTATTTCCCCTATGTCTTCAAATATCTCATCACTTCCTATCGGAAGAAGATGATTTAATTGATCTGTACCATTTGAACTTGACACTAATAATAAAATTGGTTGTATGTAGATGGGTGATCCAACATGACATAGTCATACGCTTTAATCCCTAACTTTTTCCCGGACCACGCTTTTGGGTTTTCAGTCCATCGAGATATCCTTTTTTGCCCAAGCCGCCTTTTCAGGTTTTCGACTTGCCGGATGTACAATTTTTTTTTATATATATCCCTAATTTTTGCCCGAACCCTTTTGGTTTTTAGGGATGCCCTTATTTTTTCCTAGGCATGTCAACCTAGCGGGTCTCTTTTATGCGTAGTATTTTTTGACTATGTCTGCGTTCATGGGGTGCGAAAAATCATCACCGTCCATGGTGGTAAGTATCATAGCACCGCCATAAAATATATTTTTGATCATAAATAGACCTTCGTATGTAGGAGTCTATTTTCTCCTGCGATCACCTTGTAGTAGGATAATGTGCTTTATTACCAAATCACCAGCCTGGTACCCCTGATGTTTGACTTTCTTGTTGAAGGCCTTGATCATGCGTTTCTGATAAATCTGACCGTGATAATCAGCCGCGAGACTTTTCTCATCAATCAAATTTATCTGGTCAAGTCGAGTCTGAATCCATTCGTCTTCGTCTAAACCTGCGTCTTTCATAATCCTTAGGGAAGGAATCTGGACTTCAACAGGTAAGACAACCTTCATACCATAGACGAGGGAGAACAAGGTTTCCCCAGTTGATGTACGTACTGAAGTGCGATAACCATGAAGAGAAAATTGTAGCATCTAATGCCAATCTTTGTATGTCACCGTCATCTTCTTCAAGATCTTTTTGATATTCTTGTTGACGACTTCCATTGTGCCATTCATCTTTGGTCGAGACGGGGAAGAATTGTGATGCTTAATCTTGAACTGCGTGCAAAGTTCTGTGATCATAGTATTGTTAAGATTGGCACCATTATCTGTGACGATCCTTTTAGGGATACCATACTGGCAGATAAGGTTATACTTAATGAACCGAGCCACAACATTCTTGGTAACAGAAGCAAACGAGGCTGCCTCTATCCACTTTATGAAGTAATAAATAACGACAAGGACAAAACGATACCCATCAGAAGAAGTAGGCTTAATCTCTCCAATCATATTAATGCCTATAATACGGATGCAGAACTGACTGTTAATAGTGGTTTACGTTTTTTGTTCGCAAAATGTCGCGGTAAGCAAGAGTCTCCACCGACTTTTATTTTATCCAATCATGGAAAAGGAAAAAGAACAAAAAAAAACCTTTTTTCGAGATATTCTGAGTACGGGGGGTAGATTATAGAAAGGGAAGGTGTTAGCACCCTTTCTATCTGTAGTTATGTACGGGTTCTTAGGTACTTGCTCATTTTTCAAATTGCTTGTGTGTGTTTGTCTTGAAAATGTTTTACTTCATGATAACCCTTGTATCAGTCCTCAAGGATGTGACGAAGTTGTTTTGAAAATTTGTTTTGAAAGGTGTTTGTGTGAAAAGTTTTATTGAGCAAGTACTTAAAATTCTACCTACTTGAAAAAAGATTGTTTGTTCTCGTTTCCTTTAGACATCGCTATCCTACTATTAAGGAGTAGGTAGCACCGTCGTTGGATTTGTAAGGGGAATTCGAAGGGACAAGTACAATCACCAAAGTAATAGTTAGAAATCTTTAGTAATAACCCTAGAGTCTTAAGATCTTTCCGAGGAAACATTTCCGAGGCAACATTTCCGAGGCAACATTTTGATCTTTTAGACTAGAGAGCGACCACTAAAATTTCCTATGCTTAATGACTGTTTACGTAAGGCAACCGGAGTGAGGCAAACCCTAGGAGTGAAACATGTGCATATGATTTGTTTCAATTATTTAATCTTTGCACATTAGGTGATCTACCGTTTTAAATTTCAAGCATTCTTTTCATACGATCCTATTAGCATACATCTAGACAGTTAAATGTTTGTGGGAATTAAAAATGCGAGAAAATAAACCTAGCTATTACAAGGATTCGGGGAGGGGGATTAATTACATAACCAAAAATGGAGGACAAGCGGTAAGTAAAACCCTAGTTTTAACTATTACAAACCCTGAGCAGTTATAAAATAATGGCAAAATAATTAACAAGCGCGCAACAAACTAAAGGCGAGGACGATTGAATTAATCTAAAACCCTAATTAAAAATAAGTGTTTTTGGATTTTATTTGAGAAAATATTTAATTGCAAATTAATTAAACCTAATTTCTAATTGTTTTTAATTATGAAAGAAATTAAATTAACCTAATTTTCTAATTAACCTAACTAATTAAAGGAACAAATATTTATGAGAAAAAAAATGATTTTTGATGTATTTTTTAAAGAAAATTAATTAAATTATGTACAACTAAAATCCTAATTCTAATCATTTTTTAATTATAAAAAAAGTAAATTACCCTAAATTAATTAAAAATATTTATTAAAAAATATTTTTGTGATTTTTGATTTGTTAATTTAATAAAAATAATTTTTGTATTAATTAAAAAAGGAAAATAATTAAAGAAAAGAAATTAAGGGAGATAAAAAATAACCAAATGGGCCTGTGTTGTTAGCAATTCTGGGGGGGGGATGGGAATCTGAATTTCCAAGCCCATTAAGCTCCAAGCCCAGTTAACCACGCTGGATCCTGTGCAAGCGTTGGCTTGAGGTGTACCAAGGACATTCAGGGGAGAAGCGTTAGATCTGGCTAGCAGTACATCCAGTGGTCATGAATTTCTAGCGCATGGTGGATGGTTGAGAGCGTGATACACCTGATTACAGAAGAAAAAATAATACAAGGAAATTGTTGGGACCTGGGATCGAAGCCAGGTCCTTATACTCGCCTCCAACGATGCATTGCCAGTTGCGCTACCTTGTTAGCTTATTTGTATAATGAGAATAAAATGTAATAAATAAAACAAAATAATGGATTCATAAAAGCACACAAAATTCAAATCATCCAGTCATGGGCTGCCACACATCATCTTCTTCACTGCAACCCTCGTATTAGATAAAAGACTTATACCTACGGATGTCTTGCTGTAACTACAGCCCTGCAAAATTCAAAAATTTCATACGTGCATGATAAATTAATTTTGATGGTACCAATCAACTCATCTTGGCCTCACGAGCATCATGGTACTTGATTCATGGCCCAATTTTTCCTGTACACAAAGACCCTAAAATTCATGTAGAAACCCTAACCATGGCAGATGCATGTAAAGATCCCAAAAATACAATTAAACTATGTGGTCAGCTTGAAAACATGATGATGATCACAAATATAACAATTAAAGGTGCTAATAATGCGTAAATTGTAATAATTGAATTTGAGAAAATTGGCAAACCGTGATGTGTCATGGCGATGATTCATGACATTTTGAAGGATGTAAATGATGTTGTTGGTTTCTGGAGATGGCCAGGAAGTGATTAGAGTCTTTCAATGGCCTGGAATTTTCCTCTAGGGCAGAAATCGAATGCACACTTTTCATCCAATTTTTGAGTTTTTGTTCTTACTTCCTACGACTGCCAAACCTTCTCTTTTGATATGCAATTGTTGTATACATATAGTAGACTAAATTAGGTTAATAAAATTGGTATTAATCTTGAGAAATAATGGAAATTGGATTTGATTTGCTTCATGTATGATATCTCTCTAAAACAAGCTTCAATCCAATCTTTTCCAACCCTAATGAGTCTTGCACGAATTGATCATCATGCTAGATATACATGGACTCCAAATATACACAAAAATCCCATGATTTGATTTGTTTTCATTATTTTACCATTTAATTTGATTTAAATAAATAAAAAATCAAAATAAATGATAAAAGTAATAAAATAATAGGTCGAAAATATCAGGGGTCGTGGGTCCTATTAGAAACATGTTTCAAGCAAGAAAATATGGGCCCCTTTGGAAAAAATTCAAATTTGATCAATGTTGACTTTTGACAATTTTCCAAAAATTGCCAACTTTGACAATGCACAACTCTCTCAATTTTGACCCTAGGAGGGTGTTCATGGACTTTTTAGAAATCTTAGGATGTCCCCTAACCAACCCTTTTGGTTTCATCTCAATTGGATCTTCCATGTTCATGTATGAAGCTTTGACCCAAAAGGTGTTTTTGTTGACTTTCCCAAAGGACCTATAATGTAGAAATTCATATCTTTTGATGAGTGCATATTTTGAACTTGAGGGTTGAAGATGAATTGTAGGGAATGACATCCTCTTCAAAATGAGACTTGGAGGGAAAATTTATGATAAAGTATGAAGAAGTTATGCTTGGTCAAAGTTGGGTTGACTTTTCCTATAAAACCCTAATTTAGCAACTTTTGGGTTTTGATGAATTTGGAGCATTCCTTGAGGAATCATGATCAACCCTTGATAAAATGATGGAAGTCACTTCAAAATGTTGATGTTGACCAAAAATCTTGAGGTTTGACTGTATGTGGGCCACAGTTGACTTTGACCTAGTACAGTCGATTCTCAAGCATCTTAGCAGTTGACTGGGAAAACTTCTTATGCAAGGCATGAAACTTGACATATAGAGTCTTGAGAACATATTAAGACCATGGTGAGCATTTGAGGCCTTTGTGGTTCACCCATCTTGATCAAAATAGAAACCCTAATTTGAGGTACACTGCCTTAGGAGAGAGTTTGCCTGGTCAACTCTTGGGTAAGCTTGAGCAAATTGAGGATCTCAATGGACATGTATTGAGTAAAATGAGAGGGAAAATTTTGGGGTACAACAATGCCCCATATTGAAAACGACCATGGATCAGTCAAAACATTCAAAGGAACCGGAGGCACATATACTTTGTCAACATAAATCTGGCATAATAGGGCTGTGAGAAGGAACCTGGGTAGTAGGGTTGTGAGAAGGAACCTGGATAGTAGGTTTACTTCGATATGAAAGCCTGGATAGTAGGGCTATGAGAAGGAACTTTGGTATTAGGGTTATTTCGATATGAAAGCCTGGATAGTAGGGCTGTGAGAAAGAACCTGGGTAGTAGGGTTACTTCGATATGAAAGCCTGGATAGTAGGGCTATAAGAAGGAACCTGGATAGTAGGGTTACTTCGATATGAAATCCTGGATATTAGGGTTGTGAGAAGGAACCTGGGTAAGGTTGCTTTGTGATAATTTCGTGTAAAAATTCAGGAGGAGCCTGGTTAAGGTTACTTTGATATGATAATGTATATTAGTTGACCCGTTTGATTTCGGGAACTGAATTTCCATTAGTTATCTGTAGATGTGATCTGTATAACTGCTGGATTTGTTGAAGCTAATCGTCTTTTCCTGTAAAAGATATCAGGGTTAGTTATACGCGATGCATGAAATGCAGGGTGAGATGATGTTCTCAAAATAAATGAGATTATGTTGTATATGATGTGCATGTGTATGTCATGATGTATGTTTATGAAATGCTATCGGGGTATGCTCGCGTCTGGGAAAATAAATCCCTGATGGTTGCTGGGGATTTGTAAATATTCTGTCGAGAAGAGATGCTGGAGAATAACTTTGCAGGGACCAAACTTAAGGGGAAGAGATACCCTGTTGGTAGTCCTGCTGATCTGGAGGAATAAACTCAGTTGGGGATGAAATTTACTGACTCGCGCGCGATTGTGAACCTCGGCTGGGGATAGTTATGTCCTGTTTCGGGGAAGCTGACATCAATGTCTTTGGATACTTTTACTCTGTGGGGGGGGTGTACATACCAATAATTATGTTCCCAAGTTGGCTCTATCCCGGTACCTGTTGGGCAGAGTAACCGTAGGGTTTGGCACTTCTTGTTTTTCCCTGTTTCTGAAATTACGAGTAATGGCCTTTTGTTTCTTATGTAAATATTTATGAGTAGCCATCACTTTCAAATGCATATATCAAAAATAACTCAGTGGACGTTCTTGCAAAACAAAATAGAAAAAGAAAAACGAATTGAAGTTTCTTGTGAAAATGACTTGTATTGATTTTTGAAGTTGGCCTGTAATAGGCGTTTTGTACAAAGAGGCTGACGTCCTAGTAAGAGAACACTGCTGAAAGATAGGAATTATACAATTTGTGTAAAAGAAAGAAAAACAGCTATGTGAAACAACCCCATTGGGTTCCAACTCTACTATTGCATTTATATCTTCAAGCGTCTCATCACTTTGCTACTTGGCCGAAGGTTGATCAGATTGGTTGGCGCCGTCCAAGCTTGATAATCGATATCGAAGTCTGGTCGCAAGATGATCCAATGAGACATAGTGATACGCTTTAATCCCTAACTTTTTCCTGGATTTCCCTTTCGGGTATTCAATCCACCAGGATACCCTTTTTTTCCCAAGCTTCCCTTTCGGGTTTTCGACTTGCCGGGTGTACAGATTTTTTCATTTTCATCCCGTACTTTTTCCTGAACCCTTTTGGTTCGCCGGGAAGCCCTTATTTTTGCCTAGGCATGTCAACCTAGCGGGTCTTTGATTATGCGTAGTATCTTTTCACTATGTCTGCATTGATAGGGTGAGGAAGGTCGTCACCATCCATGGTGGTTAGAATCATATCTCCTCTCGAGAAAATGTTCTTAACCACAAATGGCTCTTCGTACGTGGGAGTCTATTTGCCCCTGGGATCACCTTGCGGCAGTATGATGCGTTTGATCACCAAATTCCCGACTTGATATTCTTGACACCTGACTTTCTTGTTAAAAGCCTTGATCATTCGCTTTTGATACGTCTGACCATGGTATATAGTAGTAAGTCTCTTCTTGTCGATTAGATTCAGTTGATCAATTCGGGCTTGGATCCAGTCGTCTTCGTTCAAACCCGCATCCTTCATAATCCTGAGAGAAGGTATCTGGACTTCTATGGGTAGGACTGCCTCCATGCCATATACCAGAGAGTAGGGTGTTGCCCCTGTTGACGTTTGTGCTGAGGTACATTACCCAGAAGAGCAAATAGTAACATCTCATGCCAGTCTTTATATGTCGCAGTCATTTTCTGTACAATTTTCTTGATGTTCTTGTTAGCCTCTTCAACAGCGCCATTCATCTTCAGCCGGTAGGGAGAAGAGTTATGATGTTGTATCTTGAACTGTTTACAAAGCTCGATGATCATCGTGTTGTTGAGATTTGTACCATTATCATTAATAATTCTCTCTGGCACACCATATCGACAGATGAGATTGTGTCGGATAAACTGCGCCACGACGTTCTTGGTCACAGTTGCTAAAGAGGCTACCTCAACCCACTTCGTGAAGTAATCAATGGCTACGAAGATGAAACAATGCCCATTAGACGCAGTAGGTATGATATCACCAATCATGTCGATGCCCCACATCGCAAAGGGCCAAGGAGCTGTCAGGAAATTTAAGGGGACCAGAGGCACATGCACCTTATCAGCATAGATTTGGCACTTATGACAAGTTCAAGAGTGCTGATAACAATCGGCTTCCATAGTGGACCAATAATATCCTGCCCGTAGGATCTTCTTAGCCATGGTGTGTCCACTAGAATGAGTTCTGAAGGTGCCTTCATGTAGATCTGTCATGATCCTCTCTGCTTCGCTCTTGTCTACACACCGTAGTAGTGTGGAGTCATGGTTGCGTTTATAGAGGATCCCATTACTGAGGAAGAACTTTGCAGTGAACCTTCTCAAAAACATCTTATCATTGACAGATGCCCCTTCGGGATACTCTTGAGCCTCGAGGTACCTTTTGACTTCGTGAAACCAAGGTTTGTATGCCACTTCTTCGGTATTAATCTCGCAACAGAGTGCTGGTTAATCTAACCTCTCAATGGTAATCTGGGGTGCTTCATTGTCCCACCTAACCTTGAACATAGAATACATGGTAGCTAGCGCGTCCTCCAACTGGTTCTCTTCTCGTGGGAAATGTTCAAAGGTTACCTCCTCAAAGTGTGGGAGCAAGGTCAGTACATACTTTTTGTAAGGAATGAGATTCGGGTGCTTCGTATCCCACTCGCCTTTGATCTGACTTATAACCAAAGCAGAATCCCCGAATACATTCAAGAACTTGATCCTTAGGTCAATAGCAACTCTAAGACCCTTGATACACGCTTCATATCCGTCATGTTGTTGGTGCAGTTGAAACATAATCGGGCGGTGAACGAAGTATGACAGCCCTCGGGAGATATGATCACAGCGCCAATGCTGTTACCTAGTGCGTTCGAGGCTCCATCAAAATACATGGACCATCAGGATCCCTCCTCGGGTCCTTCATCCGGTCCAGGCTCTTCGTAGTCAGTTACCAACATAATATTCTCATCCGGGAACTCAAAATTCATGGACTGGTACTCATCCACGGCCTGATGAGCCAAATGATCAACCAATACGCTCCCCTTTATTACTTATTGGGTTGTGTATTGTATGTCGTACTCTGTTAAGATTATTTTCCACCTTGCTATCCTTCCGGAGAGAGCGTGCTTCTCGAAAATATACTTGATCAGATCCATCTTTGATATCAACAAGGTAGTGTGAGTCAACATATACTGCCTTAGTCGGTGAGCAGCCCATGCTAAAGCGCAACAAGTTTTCTCGAGCAATGAGTATCGTGTTTCACAGTCGGTAAACTTTTTGCTAAGGTAGTAAATTGCGTGCTCTTTTCGACCAGACTCGTCATGCTGCCCCAACACACACCCCATTGAATTGTCTAGCACTGTCAAGTATAATGTCAAAGGTCTTCCTTCAACCGGAGGCATCAGAATTGGTGGTTTTTGAAGGTATTCCTTGATTCTTTCAAAAGCGGTATGGCATTCATCATTCTACTTTACCACTTGATCTTTCTTCATAAGCTTGAAGATTGGCTCACAAGTAGAAGTCAGATGTGAAATGAACCTGGCGATATAATTCAGGCATCCCAAGAAACATCTAACATCCTTCTCTGTGCAGGGAACCGACATCTCTTGTATAGATTTTACTTTGGCAGGGTCTACCCGAATACCCTTGTCACTGACGATAAAACCCAGAAGCTTACCAGATCTTACCCCTAAGGTACACTTGTTCGGATTCAACCTCAGTTTGTATGTGTTCAACCTATCAAACAATTTCTGGAGATGATCAAGGTGCTCTTCCTCAGTCTGAGACCAGACTATCATGTCATCAACATAGACCTCGATCTCGTGGTGAATCATACCGCAGAACAAAGCGACCATGGCGCGCTGATAGGTTTCCCCAACGTTCTTTAACCCAAAAGGCATCACCCTGTAGCAGAAGGTGCCCCATTGTGTAATAAAGGTTGTCTTCTCCATGTCTTCAGGAGCCATCTTGATCTGGTTATAGCCAGAGAACCCATCCATGAAGGAGAATATTTTGTGCTGCGCGGTTTTGTCGACCAGAACATCGATGTGAGGAAGTGGGAAGTCCTCTTTGAGGCTTGCCTTGTTCAGATCTCTATAATCAACACACATCCGTACCTTACTGTCCTTCTTAGGTACCAGAACAACGTTAGAAACCCACTGTGGATACGAAGTAACAACTAAGAATCCTGCATCGAACTATTTCATAACCTCTTCCTTGATCTTCTCTGACATTTGAGGGCGCATACGACGAACCTTCTGTTTAACCGAAGGACAGTCTTCTTTAGTCGGCAGGCGATGTACCACAATATCAGTGTCCAAACCAGGCATGTCTTCATAGGACCAAGCGAAGATCTCAACATAGTCGTGCAACATCTGTATCAACCTCTATTTGGCGCTAAGCTCCAGATTTGCACCTATTTTAACCTCTTTTCAGTCTTCCACAGTACCCAAGTTCACTGTCTCAACCGGCTCTTCATGAGGCTGTATGGCCCTTTCTTCCTGCTGTAGTAATCTAGCAAGTTCTCCAGGCACCTCATAATCATCCCCACCTTCATCCACGGCTTGGTTGATTGGATTTTTGAAGTCATAACTGGAAATAATAGAGCTATTATCAATGGAATCCAGAGTGGATATAGATCTGCAATATGATACGTGAGTGTGTGTAAGAGAATAGCTCTTTTGATAAAGTGAAAACAGAAAAGGAAAACAGAGAGCGCAAAATTTGTATACAAGAAACGTCCAATGCTTTATTAATGATATATGAAATGACAAATAATATCCCTCACAAGCAAAGCCAATGTGCCTTGGGCAAGGCACCGGGCCGTAAAGTTTCAAATTGTTTATTACAAATCTTAAAACAAATAAGTCAATTACTGCGGAATAAAAGAAACAGGTATGAAGTCCCTAGCCGTCCAGTTACTCGGTCCACCGTTGGTTGTTGGGTAGATCCAACTGTCAATGTCTGAATCCTCTTCACTGTCTTCAATGGAATTAACCCCACGATTGCTGATGTGTAGGGGAGGTCCTCCAGCCCGAGCGCGTCTAACAGCCCTTTGAGCCCCTGTAGTAAAGCCCAAACCAAATTTGTCAGTTTTCTGAGTGAAATCAGGGATCTGACCCCAATTGGCACACCCACCTTCTTCAACCACGGCCCTGGAATCCTTGAGAGAAGCCATATTCAAAGGAGGTTTGTTGGTAGTAGTTTCAGTTGATGCAAAGATCTGAGGGACATCTTCAAAGTTCTGACAAGGAGTTTCTATGAATTCCCCGTCTATCTTTACGTAGCGGAAGGAATTGAGGTGGATCACCATATACTCTTCTTCACCCCGTACCTTGACAATATTTCCTTTCACCGGATACTTCAGCATTTGGTGGAGTGTGGAAGTGACTGCCCCAACCTCATGGATCCAAGGCCGACCCAGCAAACAAGAATACGACGGCCTGATATCCATCATATAGAAAGTGGACCCAAAAGTCTGAGAACCTACTTTGACAGGGATGTCTACCTACCGTGCACCGTTCTCTTTGATCCTTCAAAAGCCCTTACCACAATGTTACTAGGCTTTAGAGTTAAACCCTCGCAATCCAATCGGTCTAATGCCTTCTTCGGCAGAACATTCAGTGAAGACCCAGTATCTACCAACACACGAGCCATAGTGGAGCCACTACATTCAATCGAGACATGCAGAGCATCATTATGCTTCCTTCCTTTTGGTGTCAAATCTGCATCTGAAAAACCCAGCCCGTTATCAATAGTCATGCTGGCCATACAATCTTTGAACTGATCAGTTGAAGTTTCCTGCGGCACATGCGTAGTCTTGAGAAATGAAATCAAAGCCTTCGCATGGGCTTCATAATACAACAACAGAGACAACATGGATATCTTCGATGGGGTCTGCCCCAGCATCTCGACCACATTGTAGTCGCTCTTCTTAATGATTTTCAGTATTTCCTCTATTTCTTCCTTAGAGGCTTCCACAACAATTTTCTTAGGCGCCTCCGTCCGGGCAGGCTCACCTACAACCTCTTTGCCGCGGGTATTAGACGGTTCACTGACAGGGGTAACAAATGGAGTAAGAATAGGAACAGTAGTTGATGTACTAGCAGGAACAACAGATGGAATGACAATTGGCTTGTTGACAGTCTTAGGGGAAATCTCAGGAGAGAAGACCCTTCCACTTCGGGTGATTTTTCTGGTTCCGATAATGTTATCAATATCAGGATCAGCCTCTTCATCTTTCAGATCTCGTTTGATGCCATGATAGTACACATCGGCACCATAATGCCATAGGACAACTTTGTCCAAGACATACGGGACAAGACCGGGAACTGTGATTATCAACGGAGCAATTCTTGGAGCAGGTGTAATCCTAACTGGACTTCTCGAGGAAACCTTGGAACGATTGGCGGAAATGGTTATAATGGCAACGTCTTCAATTGGATCAACAGGAACCAAAGTTTTCTCAAATAGAATTTCTTTGCTATCTATCAGGCGTTGAACACCTAACTTCAGCAAACGGAAACCAGAAGGTAGAAACAAACACATGTGGCAACCTTCACCACAACCCAGAAATAAACCAGCCAATAACAAATTCTTCTTGACAGTCTTGAGAGGAGTAGATACTTCATCGACAGAGGTAACAAAAAAATCAGTGGCAATAGCATTAACTCCACAGTCGTGTTTAGGCATGGGAGCAGTTATGACATTTGGCTTCTCCGGAGCATCAAAATCTATTTCCTTAGCTTCAATCAAGTCTTGTATTTTATTCCTCAGAGCACAACAATCATTTGTATCGTGGCCAGGACTCTCAGAATGATAGGCACATCGGGCATTCAGATTATATCAGGAAGATGTAGTTTTTGGATTATTATGCGCCTCTCTCAAGGTTGCCAAGTTGGATCTCAGCAGATGAGGTAGAACTTCAGGCAATGTCATGTTGATGCAGGTAAATTTCCGTTGTGGTATTTCCACCCTTTGTTAATTGTTGCATTGTGGAGAAACTGCAGGTCTAGGTATCATCACGACACTTACTGTCTGACGATGTTCAACCCTGCTCTGACCCCTCGAGCTATAGACAAAACTGGCTTCCTTTTTACCAGCAAAAGGCTTCTTTACTGAACTTGAAGAGGCATCCTTCTGTATTTTTCTGCTCCGAATCCCAACTTCTACTCTCTCTCCAGTTAAAATCAGCTCGGTGAAACCAGCTGACGAGCTGCCGATCAAATGATTGAAAAATGGACCAGATAACGTCCCTAGAAACATATCAACCAACTCCCTATCAGACAATGGAGGTTGAACTCTCCCAGCCAAGTCTCTCCATTTTTGTGCATAATATTTAAAACCTTCACTTGCACCCATGGACATACTCTGGAGTTGAGTACGAGTGAGAGCAAGGCCAGCATTGTACTGATACTGCTTGTAGAAAGCAACAGCCATATCTTCCCAGTTTCAGATATTTGCTCCCTCTAGCTGGTAGAACCATTCAAGTTGAGTCACTGACAGACTATCTTGAAAGAAGTGATCCCACAAATTTTTATCCGCTGTGTGAGGCTGGATCTTCCTAACATACGAACGGAGATGGAGTTTTGGGCAGGACACCCCCTCATACTTGGCAAAAACTGGAGCTTTGAAATTCTGCGGGATGACTACTCCTGACACCAATCCCAGTTCTTCGAAATATAGTCCAGGTATCCTCTGAACTTCCATGGCACTCAGACGGTCTTCTAGCTGTTTGTATCTATCCTCAGCAGGAGGATATTGCTCATCATTTTAATTTGTATCATTGTCAGACACTACAAGATTAGGGTCTTTCTCTTCTTCTTGGTTTTCCCCTTCCTTAGATGAAGAGGTCAGGTCAACTTGTCGCT
The DNA here is from genome assembly GCA_948472305.1 of Vicia faba. Taxonomy (NCBI): domain Eukaryota; kingdom Viridiplantae; phylum Streptophyta; class Magnoliopsida; order Fabales; family Fabaceae; genus Vicia; species Vicia faba. The sequence continues at coordinate 1,277,278,647 of OX451739.1, forward strand.
TCAACCTCTCTCCAAACCTTCTGCCCATGTTCAGAATACCAGCAGCCTTCTTCTTTTTCTTCTTCTCTTTCAGGATAAGGGCTTTCAGATCCTCCTGCCCTTTTGCCAAACTTATAAACATTTGTTGGAACTGGGCGTTCTGTGCTTGCAGGTCCTTAATGCTTTGTTCGGAAGACATTTCTACTGAAATAAACAGCGAAGAAGATGAGAAACCGGTAATGGTACATGTAATGATGTGTATGATAATGGGATGCGTATGCAATGATTTCAAAGATTCGGGAAATTTAAATTTGCAAACCAAAATAAAAAACTTTATTAGCTGAATTTGAAGTTCAAATTCCTTTTAGGCGTTACAATTAAAAATAAATAAAAAATCCAAAACTATAAAATACATCAAAATTCCCATGGATGCTTCCTCTTTGTGCCAAGGTAGTCATTCAGTCCTCTTTCTTCATGCAGTTGCTTTGTAAGCTCTAAGACATTCCTCTCCTGAGCATGGAACTGATCCCTGTAAGTATCCCGCTCCTTCATCAACTGAATCCAAGACCTTCGTAATTCCCCAGGATCAGTGGGCATGTAAGGATAGAGAACCGTGTAAGGAATGCCTTCTTCAGTAGTGGGTTCCACAATCACTGGTAAAACGGCCACATAGGGCATCATAAGCTGCTGGGCATGAGCTCGTACCCATTGTAGGTAAGGTTCCATAAGAATGGAAGTATTTGTCCCCAAAGCCTTGATGCCGGATTTGTTTACCATTCCCCAAGCTCGTATGAACCTCCGACGATACTCTTTGACATCGTCCTCATAGTTGAATACAATTCCCTTGATAAGAAATTCATGGGGACCATCCCTTCGAGCGTGACCAAATTGTCACAGAGCTAAAAAAGATTGTAGGTTATACCCCCTCTGATACCAAGCAGTGGGACATTTGGGTAATCCCCGCAGCGGTCAATGATAGCAATGTTTTCCATAGATCGAGAACACCAAAGAATATCTGTATGAGCGAGTGACATTATCCTTTGTGACCAAACCAAACCTTCTTCATTCTTCAGTATGGACTTAGGGAGGTGAGAAATAAACCACCTCGACAGCAGTGGCATGCAGCACACAAGAATCCCTCTTCTCCTCATGGTACAAGTATGGAGAGTGTGCAAGATATTTTCGAGCAAAATAGGCACCGGGTTGCGAGAGAGAAAGACCTTGATAGCATTCACATCTACGAATGAGTCTGGATTAGGTAAGAGAACTAAACCATAGATAAGAAGAGCCAAGACCTCCTCAAAAGCCTGAAAATCCATATCATCCCAAAACATCTGGGCTTTGTCTATCAGAAACTTAGCTAGAAAACCCTTGACTCCGCTTCTCGTTTCCCAATTGGATACCACATCGGCCCGTTTCAGATGTAAAGCAGAGGCAATGACTTCTGGCTTAGGAAATTCTGCTAGACCTGTGAAGGGTACCTGTTCAAGAATGGGTATATCCAATAGTTGAGAGAATTCTTCTAAGGTAGGCACCAACTGATAGTCTGGAAAGGTGAAGCAGTGGTACTTAGGATCAAAGATCTGAAAGAGTACACTCATCATCTTTTCATCAAAGTTTGAAGTAACCGGGTTGAGAAGTTGACCATGTCTCTTAGTGAATGCAGAAGTTTCAGAAACCCTTGATGCTAGCTCTTTGAGTTGGGAAGGTATCTTCACAAAGCTGATTCGGATAGTGTTTCTACGAACGAAAGCCATGATCTGAAAAACAGAACAAAGATAAATTCCTTTGGTCTTTGAAATTGTTAGTGCAATAAGAATGGATGCCATGTTATGATGCATGATTTTATGATAAACCACAGGTATAGCAAACACAGGTATATCAAACACATTCAAATCACACCAAGTCCTTAGATTTAAGGCTTGCATGAGGTTAAAGGTAGAACCCTCTTGAAGTTTAGTTGGTTTCAAACTTGTCTTAAAAAGTAACCGGGTTATAGAGGATCTCAATATCACTGACCATCCTTTATCGAGCATTGTTTCAGCTCAATCAATCTTTTCTTGTGGCTAAAATATCCCGAAAGTCTGATCTCAATGAGTGTAGCATCGAGTATCAACCATTTCTCAGCTCTACACTGAGGCCAGCTATCTCACTACTTTCTAATGGCCAAGTTTGTTCAACTAAGGTTCTAAGGTCCGTTAGTGCTTTAAGACACCACGCGGCGGCCCCTTATTCTCCTCGTTTCCCCACGAAGGATACCGGTACCAACCAAAGTGCCACACCAATACAGCCATTTCTTAAACCATATCGGTCTATGCCGTACAGTCTCCACGATCTATTGTTGTTTGCCTAATGAGTGCCCCCAGATCTGGGTGTAGGAACTTATAGTAACTCCAAACAAACCATCAAAAGTAAAGCAATCAAGACAATCAAGAGAAGAAATTTAATGACCTAGATCCTAAGGTATACCCACTTATTAATTCCCCAGCAGAGTCGCCAGTTCTGTGATACGGTGGCAGAACCGACTATTAAAACTAGTTTGCGTTTTGCAGTTTTTGTTCGCAAAATGTCAAGGTAAGCAAGAGTTGCCACCGACTTTTATTTTATCCAATCATGGAAAAGGAAAAAGAACAGAAAAAACCTTTTTTTCGAGATATTCTGAGTACGGGGGATAGATTATAGAAAGGGAAGGTGTTAGCACCCTTTCTATCCGTAGTTATCTACGGACTCTTAGGTACTTGCTCGTTTTTCAAATTACTTGTGTGTGTTTGTCTTGAAAATGTTTTACTTTGTGATAACCCTTGTATCAGTCCTCAAGGATGTGACGAAGTTGTTTTGAAAATTTGTTTTCAAAGGTGTTTGTGTGAAAAGTTTTTATTGAGCAAGTACTTAAGATTCTACCTAATCGAAAAAAGATTGTTTGTTCTCGTTTCCTTTAGACAGCGTTATCCTACTATTAAGGAGTAGGTAGCACCGTCGTTGGAGTTGTAAGGGACATTCGAAGGGACAAGTACAATCACCAAAGCAATAGTTAGAAAACTTTAGTAATAACCCTAGAGTCTTAAGATCTTTCCGAGGCAACATTTCCGAGGCAACATTTTGATCTTTTAGAATGGAGAGCGACCACTAAAATTTCCTATGCTTAATGACTGTTTACCGAAGGCAACCGGAGTGAGGCAAACCCTAGGAGTGAAACATGTGCATATGATTTGTTTCAATTATTTAATCTTTGCACATTAGGTGATCTACCGTTTTAAATTTCAAGCATTCTTTTCATACGATCCTATTAGCATACATCTAGACAGTTAAATATTTGCGGGAATTAAAAATACGAAAAAATAAACCTAGCTATTACAAGGCTTCGGGGAGGGGGATTAATTACATAACAAAAAATGGGGGACAAGCGGTAAGTAAAACCCTAGTTTTAACTATTACAAACCCTGAGCAGTTACAAAATAATGGCAGAAAAATTAACAAGCGCGCGGAAAACTAAAAGCGAGGACGATTGAAATAATCTAAAACCCTAATTGAAAAAAAGTGTTTTTGGATTTTATTTGAGAAAATATTTAATTGAAAATTAATTAAACCTAATTTCTAATTGTTTTTAATTATGAAAGAAATTAAATTAACCTAATTTTCTAATTAACCTAACTAATTAAAGGAACAAATATTTATGAGAAAAGATGATTTTTGATGTATTTTTTAAAGAAACTTAATTAAATTATGTACAACTAAAATCCTAATTCTAATCATTTTTTAATTATAAAAAAAGTAAATTACCCTAAATTAATTAAACTACTTAATTAAAAATATTTATTAAAAAAGATTTTTGTGATTTTTGATTTGTTAATTTAATAAAAATAATTTTTGTATTAATTAAAAAAGGAAAATAATTAAAGAAAAGAAATTAAAGGAGATAAAAAATAACCAAATGGGCCTGTGTTGTTAACAATTATGGTGGGGGGGGGGTGGGAATCTGAATTTCCAAGCCCATTAAGCTCCAAGCCCAGTCAACCACGTTGGATCCTGTGCAAGCATTGACTTGAGCTGTACCAAGGACATTCAGGGGAGAAGCGTTAGATCTGGCTAGCAGTACATCCAGTGGTCATGAATTTCTAGCGCATGGTGGATGGTTGAGAGCGTGATACACCTAATTGAAGAAGTGAAAAACACAAGAAGGGGGGTTGAATTGTAAAACTGAAAATCAATGCAATGAACAAGATATTTTTATCCTGGTTCGTTTGATCTCAAACTACTCTAGTCCACCCATCAAGGTGATTTCGCCTCTCTCCAACGAGGTCTTAATCCACTATATTCAACTGAATATTACAAACTTCTTTAACAACTGCTAAAGCCTTCTTGATGCAAACCACAACCCGGTTTGTCAAGGAAACACTTTCTTACAAAGAAGAGAAATAGGTGTGTGAATGTTTTCTACAAAACTGTATCACAACTGTGATATTACACAACTTTAGCTTATGAAACTAGATTGCTAAAATATAATTGAGTAAGGAATTATGAAGCGTTTAGCAAACTGAGAGAAGGAAGATGATGATTAGCTTTTAGGCGTGTAGTATGATGTAGAGCATTAGCCAATTCAATCTTCATTGTCTTGTTTATATAACACTGAATTTGTTGAACGTTGGAGCAATATTCTTGATTCAATGCCAATAACAAACTTTCCTTATTGAGCAGATCTTGTCTGGAATGATGCTGTTGGTAATAATTCGCTTTGAATGCACAGTACCGTTGCTACTTAAAGCGTGTTCTGGCTTTGGCTCATTCTGACTCTGCTTAAGTGCTGATGAACTGTTGTTGTCTTTATCAGAGTGTTGAGCGTAGTTCTGTTCATCAAGCTTTAGCAATCGCGTGAGTTGTTCTTCTGATTCTGGTATTCTGATATAGCAACTTCTGATGCTGATGTTAATAACCAATATTCTGATGCTGATTAATTGTACTCCTGCTGATACCTATCAGAGTTTCTGCAAAACAGAAGGTAGTATTTTAGGTAGCAAAGAGTTCTCATATGAATCACATAATTAATATATCTTTTCATTTTGTTATCATCAAAACTTAAACTTAGGGTAGTAGATTCAAACTTTGTTCTAACAATCTCCCCCTTTTTCATGATGACAAAAACTAGATATTTTTAATTGAAAATAACGTGAAGAAGTATCAGAGATAACTATATGATAAGATGTATCAGAGTAAGAAGTTATCAAGGATAAGGGATAAAGAGATATGAGAGTTGAGAGATACTCCCCCTGAATTTATTACTTCCCTTTTTAATTCCAAGAGTTCTTCAGGATCAGATCTTTATTGTCTTTCTTTGATCATCAGAATATCAGAGCTTTGACTATCAGAAGCTTTAGATCAGAATATCAGAGCAGAGCTTCATATTAGAATATCAGAGCTTTACTTTGGATCAGAGTATCAGAGCTTTAGTCTTCAGTGAGTTAGAGAGCATTCTTGTACCTGTAGACTTAAGCAAAAACAAAAGAAAACATTCAAGTATATCAGAGTTAGAATGTTTGAGATTTTCTGTCTTAGTAATCCGTTATTGAAAATATCATTCTTGTTCTCCCCCTTTTTGTCAGCAATCAAAAAGTGTAAGTGATGTGCTAAAACATTTAGATCAGAAAAACTTGTCATATTAAAAAGTTCAGAACCAAACAAAACAGTACAAAGATATGCAAAGAAAACATGAAAATAGCATGAATGAAAATCTAAGGTTGGGGAGGAAGGCGTGTGAACAGAGTCTCCAGCATTGCTTTAATCTGATCAGCAGTCTCATTCTTCTTGTGCACCATGCTGACTACTGTGTCTATCTTGCTATCCTGCACATCCATCCTTTCTGCTTGTGCACCACTGCTGCAAACCTGTTTCAAAATTCATAATGCCAGAGCCAACATCTGGCTGTTTTGGTTGTTTGAATGGCTATTTTATGTTTCAGATCAGCAAGACGGTCAAGGATTGTTAAATCTATGAAGGTCCTGCTGGGGTTTTCTGTGGTTTGTTTTGGAGCTGTTTGTTTGGGCGATGGAGTGGGAGAATCAGAAATAATGATTGGACTGTTTGGGGTTTTGGGAGTGTTTGGTGGTGTAGATTCTGGCGAGGATGGTAGCTGGGTCATGGTTACTGTTGTTCCACATGGAAGCTGGATTGCCAGAGGTTTGTGGTTCAGAGGATTGAGGAGACTGAGGTGGAGGAGATGGAGTTTCAGAATGATGAAACTCAGGTTGAGGTGATGGTTGAGGTGATGGTGGATGAATTTCTGGTTGAGGAGAGGGAGAAGGAATTGCTGGTTGTGGAGAAGGAGGAGGAATTTCTGGTTGTTCAGGATTATGTGGTTCTTCTGGAATGGGTGAGAGAGGTTGTTCTAGTTGAGGAGATGTGGCAATATCTGGTTCAGAGTTTGGATTATTGGAGGTGTGATCAGAAGCATGTCGATCAATGTCAGACAACACTTTGTCAATTGCTGATGTTGTTGAAATTGTTGGTTTGGGATGTTTGGTGCGGGGTCTTCTGAGTTGTAGTGCCTCAGAAGGGTCATCTTCTAGTTTGGTTTCATCTATTGTTGGGATGGGGATTGGGATTCTATGAGAAGCTGGAGTTGGGATAGATGTTGGCATAGCAGAAGAATTTAAAACAGAAGCAGCAGATAAATTACCTCTTTTCTTGGGTGTCTGCTGGGATGTTCCTTCTGAAGGGGCCTTCCTTTTCTTCGTCTTCTTCAGTGTAACTTCTGGTTGAGGTTGGTGCAGATCTTTGATATTCAGCTTGGGATCTGTACCATCTGCCTTGCACGCGTCCAAGTATCTGAGAACTACCACTGGTTTAGATTCTATCTCAGAAAATAAAGGAAAGTCACTCAGTGGGATTCTTCTGTTGGTGATGTCAGCAGTGGGAGTAACGCTGGGTTCCTTTCTGATATTCTCTATTAACTTCATTTTCTTCAGATTCTTCGCGTTCAGAGGCTGCCCAACCTTTGGTTCAATGGTGCTTAACTCTTGAGCTTCTATCAGGTGCTCTATCAGCCTATTCTCAGTCAGAATATCTGATATTAACCTTCCAAAGGGTATCCAATCCCTCTTTGTTCTTTCTTCTTCCCTGGTTTCCTTCACGCTTGTTCTGAGGTGATTAAATAGAAGATGAGCCAAGTTGATTTTTACCTTCTGATTGATAAAATAGATCAGAAACTGCTGATCTATATTTATGTAATCAGGGGAACTAGTTGGCTTCATGTGATTAAAGCACCCCAGAATTATCTTCGCCCAAACTCTGTGGTGATCCTTCAGATCTCTGATCTTGCTGCTGGGCACCCCAAGGGTGAAAATCTGTTCTGCTATGACACCAATGTCAGAGCATCTTTCAGCCATATCAATACAGCAGACGCCACCGCCACTGTAACCAATCAACTTTGCTATGTGATCCTCAGTGATCACAATCTTCTTCCCCATTATGTAGGAGGTGACTTGATGCGTTGAAGCAGTTGCATGAATCCAAAACTCCTTGACTAACATTGGGAATGTTGGTCCAACCAACCTGTCAAAATACCTTTCCCATTTCTGTGCCCTAACTTCTTCTGTTAAATCAAAACCATTTTCTTTCAGACTGCCAAAATCAATAATCAGTTCAGATAACACTTCAAGATTCTTCACTGGAGTGAGGAGTGTTCTGAATGGAACTTGGTACTGTTCAGAGGATGCTTTCTTCTGAGAACCTGCAGAAGCACTGCTGGAGGTTTCCATGTTCATACTTAAGGGTTTTTCTGAGAAACTAAGAAAATGGTTTAAACTTGAAAGAGATGAACACAAAGAAAATGCAGAAAATATTTGAGAGATAATGAGAAACTGTAAAAGGTTAATGTGAGAAATTAACATTCTTAAATAGGCTTCAGAATATTTTGAAAGAGTAAACGTTTTCAAGAAAGAGAAATAAAATCATGAATACGTTTTAAAAACATGATTACTTTCATTTAATGCTTGCTGATTTTGGGGGATTTGAGAAAGATACTTGAAACGGTTACCAGACATGTGTCTCAATGCACCCAATCAGCGTTTTGCCTTCTCAGAAGCGTGCACGCGTTCTGCTTCAGAGATTTGCTGATGATTGGATGACACTTGTTTGATTTAGTGATCGGCACGTCTATCTTTGAGCTGAAATGCTCAGATCTTTAAGACTAGCATCTGATACAATCTGCATGTTCTATCTTTCTGAAAAGAGATTGATCAGAAGTTCACAGTAAAACAAATACATTCTGAAGATAAATATATGGAATTAGAACATTTTCACTCTGGGCAGATTTTCATGCTGAGATGATTCAGAATGAAATTGAACCTATCTTCAGAAAGGGGTTTAGTGAAGATATCAACTCATTGATGGTCTGTATCTATAAATTTTAAATTCAAAATTCCCTTCTGAATGTAGTCCCTAATGAAATGATGTTTTATTTCTATATTCTTAGCTCTAGAATGTAAAATAGGATTCTTACTTAAGCAAATAGCAGAAGTATTGTCACAGAGTATAGGGATGTTACTCTCAAAAATCTGGAAGTCTTCAAGCTGACTTTTTATCCAGAGCATTTGTGTGCTACATCCTGCTGCTGCTATGTACTCAGCTTCTGCTGTTGATAGCGCAATTGTGGATTGCCTTTTGCTGGACCAAGAGATCAGATTGTCTCCCAGAAACTGGCAGCTTCCAGAAGTACTTTTACGCTCTACTCTGTCTCCAGCAAAGTCAGCATCGCATTAGCCTACTAAACTGTAATCACTAGATTTTCTATAAAATAAACCTAGATTAGTAGTACCTTTCAGATACTTGAAAATTCGCTTAACAACTGTTAAGTGAGATTCTCTAGGATCTGATTGGAATCTAGCACAAATACATACGCTGAATAATATATCAGGTCTTGAAGCTGTCAGATAAAGGAGAGAACCAATCATACCTCTGTAGACTTTCTGTTCTACCTTTTTGCTTACCTCTTCTCTTTCCAGAATGCACGTGGGATGCATTGGAATCTTTGATGGCTTACATTCTGAGAGGTCAAATTTCTTCAGAAGATCTCTGATGTATTTTCTCTGATGAATGTAAGTTCCTTCTGGAGTTTGATTGATCTGAATTCCTAGAAAGAATTTCAGTTCCCCCATGAGGCTCATCTCAAATTCTGCCTGCATACCCTTAGCAAATTTTCTTCCAAGAGAAGGATTAGTAGAACCAAAAATAATATCATCAACATAAATTTGACAGACTAAGATGTCATTCTTAACTGACTTACAGAATAAGGTAGTGTCCACCTTCCCTCTGGTGAATTCATTTTCTAACAGAAAGTTACTTAGTCTTTCATACCAAGCTCTGGGAGCTTGTTTCAGACCATATAGTGACTTCTTTAGTTTGAAAACATGTTCTGGATGTTTTGTATTTTCAAAACCAGGGGGTTGGTGCACATAAACTTCTTCTTCTATATAACCATTTAAGAATGCACTCTTGACATCCATCTGATACAGAGTGATGCCTCTATTAACAGCAAATGAAATTAAAAGTCTGATAGATTCTAACCTGGCGATTGGGGCAAAGGTTTCTGTATAGTCTATCCCCTCTTGCTGACTATAACCTTGTGCAACCAGTCGTGCTTTGTTTCTGATGACTTCACCTTGTTCATTTAGCTTGTTTCTGAACACCCATCTTGTTCCAATGACGTTGAATCCTTTTGGTCTGGGAACAAGATCCCATAGGTCATTTCTGGTGAATTGATTCAGCTCTTCTTGCATTGCCAGAATCCAGTCATTATCCAGAAGTGCTTCATCAATAGAAGAAGGTTCAATCAGAGACACAAGTCCCATGAGGGTTTTTTCAGAGTTTCTGAAGCTTGCTCTTGTTCTGATTGGATCTTCCTTTCTTCCTAAGATAGTCTCTTCTGGGTGATCCAAGCTGCTTCTGGGTAATCTCTTCTGAGGTTGATCAGCAGCTATTGTAGGATTGCTAGCATTGCTCCTTTCAGACGTTGAAGGAGTGTCTGTGTTGAGAGCTTCTGATGACTTGTCTTCAGAACCTGTAAATTCAATTTCCATACCTGCAAAAACTTCATTCTGCTTTGACTTTTCAGAGTCAAGCTTATCATCAAAACGAACACTGATTGATTCTTCCACAATCTGTGTTTCTGTATTGTATACTCTGTACCCTCTTGAGCGTTCAGAGTATCCTAACATAATACACTTCTGTGCTTTAGAGTCAAACTTGTTCAAATAATTCTTTGTATTTAACATAAAACAGGTACATCCAAATGGATGAAAATATGAAATGTTGGGCTTTCTGTTCTTCCACAATTCATATGGAGTCTTTTCCAGAATAGGTCTTATTGAGATTCTATTTTGAATGTAGCACGCTATGTTTATTGCCTCTGCCCAGAAGATCTTAGCAACGTTTGTCTCATTGATCATGGTTCTGGCCATTTATTGCAATGTTTTGTTCTTTCGTTCTACAACATTTTGTTGGGGAGTTCTAGGACCAGAGAAATCATGCAGAATGCCTCTGTCATTAAAGAATGACTCAAAATCTTTGTTTTCAAACTCTCCACCATGATCACTTCTGACTTTAACGATTCTAAGATCCTTTTCATTCTGAACTTGGTTACAGGAGGTAACAAACACAGAGTGTGACTCGTCCTTGTGTCTTAAGAACTTTACCCATGTCCATCTGCTATAGTCATCTACGATTACTAACCCATACTTCTTGCCACTGACTGAAGCAGTTTTAACTGGTCCAAATAAGTCAATGTGCAGAAGTTCTAATGGATTAGAGGTAGAAACAACATTTTTAGATTTAAAAGAAGGTTTTGCAAACTTGCCTTTCTGACATGCTTCACACAGAGCATCTGAATTGAACTTCAAATTAGGAAGTCCTCTGACCAGATTGAGTTTATTAATCTGAGATATTCTTCTCATACTAACATGCCCCAATCTTCTGTGCCAGATCCACTGCTCGTTGTTAACAGACAGAAGACACTTTACATTCTGACTTTTCAGTTCAGAAAGTTTGATTTTGTAAATGTTGTTTTTCCTCTTTCCATTAAACAGGATAGTCCCATCTTTCTGACTAACAGCTTTACATGATTTTTGATTAGATTATATCATAACCGTTATCACTTAATTGACTTATGGATAACAGATTATGCATTAATCCATCTACTAGCAGAACATTATTAATAGAGGGAAGATTTCCATTACCTACAGTTCCAGAGCCAATGATCTTTCCCCTCTGATTTCCTCCAAAGCCAACGTGGCCTCCAGGCTTAAGTTCCAGGCTTTGGAACATATGCCTTCTTCCCATCATGTGTCGCGAGCAGCCAGAGTCCAGGTACCATGACTGGTGTTTCTGACTTGCTGCTAAAGATATCTGCAACATGTATTATTTTATCCTTAGGTACCCAGATTTTCTTGGGTCCTGATTTGTTAGATTTACCAAAACTCTGGTTGAATTTTGGTTTCACAGAGTACTTACTGCTAGTATATTTAATATCATGTGTGTGACCATACACAAAATGTGAATTCAGAGGAGTGTGTTTAATGGTTAAATCCATGACATTCTTTGGGGTAGGAACCTTACCTTGGTATCCTATTCCCTTCCTGCCGTTTCTGCTAACTCCATAGATCATTGAAGCCATTTTGCTTCTATCTATGCTTTTAGCAAGGAACTTATGGAAACTGTGATCATACTCCTTGATGATCTCATCAGCGTTGCTGGGAGTTTCAGAAATTGGTTCCTTTTGAGAGTTTTGTAAAGTATTTTCTAATTTTGAAATTTTAATTCTCAGCTCTGAATTCTCCAATTTAAGACTCTCAGTCTTATTAGAGTCAGATTCAAGATTCCTTTTCAGGTCTCTGAATTTAAATCTAATCTGCTGATACCTTTCCAGAATTTCATTAAGGCTTTCAGCAAGTTCAGCCTTGGTAAAATTAACAACAAAGTTAGGAAATACCTCTTCAGTATCTGATTCTGAGTCTGATTCAGAAGCTTCACTATCTTCTGAAATGTTAGCCATGAGAGCTATGTTTTCTCTCTCGTCATCTGATTCTGAGTCAGCTTCAGACGAGTCAGAGTCATCCCATGTAGCCATGAGACTTTTCTTCTTTTCTCTTCCAAACTTCTTTTTGGGCTTTTCCCTCTGAAGCTTTGGGCAGTCACTCTTGTAGTGCCCTTGCTCATTGCACTCATAGCAGACGATGTCCTTGGTGTTTGGCTTTCTGCTTCCTGAGGAGCCTTCATATCTTCTGTATCTAGAGGAAGACGACTCGTTCTGATCAGATCTTCTGGGATTCCTGAACTTTCTTTGTCTCTGCTTCCACAGTTGATTCACTCTTCTGGAGAGGAGGGAGAGTTCGTCTTCTTCTGATGAGGATCCATCAGATGTTTCTTCAACTGCCTGCAAAACTTTAGACTCAGATTTTTTGTTAGATTTTAATGCTAAAGGCTTACCTTGCTTCTGGGGTTCATCAGCTTCTAGCTCTATCTCATGACTTCTGAGGGAGCTGATAAGTTCCTCCAGAGAAATTTTGTTGAGATCTTTTGCTAGCTTCAGAGCTGTAACCATTGGCCTCCACTGCTTGGGTAAGCTTCTGATGATTTTCTTGACATGATCAGCAGTAGAGTAGCCTTTGTCCAGAACCTTGAGACCAGCTACCAGAATCTGGAATCTTGAGAACATTGTTTCAATGGATTCACTTTCTTCCATTTTGAACGCCTCATACTTCTGAATGAGCGCCAGAGCTTTAGTTTCTTTGACCTGAACGTTGCCCTCATGCGTCATTCTGAGTGAGTCAAACATGTTCTTTGCTGTGTCTCTGTTGGAGATCTTTTCATATTCAGCATACGAGATGGCGCTGAGAAGGATGGTTCTGGCCTTGTGGTGATTCTTGAAGTCACGCTTTTGTTGGTCAGACATTGTTTTCCTATCAATCTTCTGACCGCTTGCATTCACAGGGTGCGTGTATCCATCTGTCAGCATATCCCACAGATCAACATCATGTGCCAGAAAGAAGCTTTCAATTCTGTCTTTCCAGTAATCAAAGTTTTCTCCATGGTTGTCATTGCTGGTGTGAGAATAGTTTCCTGCCATTGTGTTTTTCTGACGCTGGATCTTGTACTGACACGGTTAAGTGTTTTAGCTCAGAACCAGGTGCTCTGATGCCAATTGAAGAAGTGAAAAACACAAGAAGGGGGGTTGAATTGTAAAACTGAAAATCAATGCAATGAACAAGATATTTTTATCCTGGTTCGTTTGATCTCAAACTACTCCAGTCCACCCGTCAAGGTGATTTCGCCTCTCTCCAACGAGGTCTTAATCCACTATATTCAACTGAATGTTACAAACTTCTTTAACAACTGCTAAAGCCTTCTTGATGCAAACCACAACCCGGTTTGTCAAGGAAACACTTTCTTACAAAGAAGAGAAATAGGTGTGTGAATGTTTTCTACAAAACTGTATCACAACTGTGATATTACACAACTTAAGCTTATGAAACTAGATTGCTAAAATATAATTGAGTAAGGAATTATGAAGCGTTTAGCAAACTGAGAGAAGGAAGATGATGATTAGCTTTTAGGCGTGTAGTATGATGTAGAGCATTAGCCAATTCAATCTTCATTTTCTTGTTTATATAGCACTGAATTTGTTGAACGTTGGAGCAATATTCTTGATTCAATGCCAATAACAAACTTTCCTTATTGAGCAGATCTTGTCTGGAATGATGCTGTTGGTAATAATTCGCTTTGAATGCACAGTACCGTTGCTACTTAAAGCGTGTTCTGGCTTTGGCTCATTCTGACTCTGCTTAAGTGCTGATGAACTGTTGTTGTCTTTATCAGAGTGTTGAGCGCAGTTCTGTTCATCAAGCTTTAGCAATCGCGTGAGTTGTTCTTCTGATTCTGGTATTCTGATATAGCAACTTCTGATGCTGATGTTAATAACCAATATTCTGATGCTGATTAATTGTACTCCTGCTGATACCTATCAGAGTTTCTGCAAAACAGAAGGTAGTATTTTAGGTAGCAAAGAGTTCTCATATGAATCACATAATTAATATATCTTTTCATTTTGTTATCATCAAAACTTAAACTTAGGGTAGTAGATTCAAACTTTGTTCTAACACTAATTACAGAAGAAAAAATAATGCAAGGAAATTGTTGGGACCTGGGATCGAACCCAGGTCCTTATACTCGCCTCCAACGATGCATTGCCAGCTGCGCTACCTTGTTAACTTGTTTGTATAATGAGAATAAAATGTAATAGGTAAAACAAATAATGGATTCAGAAAAGCGCTCAAAGTTCAAATCATCCAGTCATGGGCTGCCGCGCATCATCTTCTTCACTGCAACCGTCGTATTAGATAAAAGACTTATACCTACGGATGTCTTGTTGTAACTACAGCCTTGCAAAATTCAAAAATTTCATACGAGCATGATAAATTAATTGTGATGGTACCAATCAACTCCTGTTGGCCTCACGAGCATCATGGTACTTGATTCATGGCTCAATTTTTCCTGTACACAAAGACCCTAAAATTCATGTAGAAACCCTAACCATGGCAGATGCGTGTAAAGGTCCCAAAAATACAATTAAACTATGTGGTCAGCTTGAAAACATGATGATGATCACAAATATAACAACAAAAGGTGCTAATGATGCATAAATTGTAATAATTGAATTAGAGAAAATTGGCAAACCTTGATGTATCTAGGCGATGATTCTTGACGTTTTGAAGGCTGCAAATGATGTTGTTGGCTTCTGGAGATGGCTAGGAAGTGATTAGAGTCTTTCAATGGCCTGGAATTGTCCTCTAGGGAAGAAATCAAATTCACACTTTTTGCCCAATTTTTAAGTTTTTGTTCTTGCTTCCTACGACTGCCAAACTTTCTCTTTTGATCCGCAATTGTTGTATACATATAGTAGACTGAATTAGGTTAATAAAATTGGTATGAATCTTAAGAAATAATGGAAATTGGATTTGATTTGCTTCATGTATGATATCTTTATAAAACAAGCTTCAATCCAATATTTTCCAACCCTAATTAGTCTTGCACGAATTGATCATCATGCTAGCTGCACATGGGCTCCAAATGTGCACAAAAATCCCAAGATTTGATTTGTTTTCATTATTTTACCATTTAATATGATTTATTTTGATTTAAATGAATAAAAAATCAAAATAAATGATAAAAGTAATAAAATAATAGGTGGAAAAGCTCAGGGGTCGTGGGTCCTATTAGAAACATGTTTCAAGCAAGAAAATATGGGCCCCGTTGGAAAAAGTGCAAATTTGATCAATGTTGACTTTTGACAATTTTTCAAAAATTGCCAACTTTAACAATGGACAACTCTCTCAATTTTGACCCTAGGAGGGTGTTCTTGGACTTTTTAGAAAGCTTAGGATGTACCCTAACCAACCATTTTGGTTTCATCTCTATTAGATCTTCCATGTTCATGTATGAAGCTTTGACCCAAAACGTGTTTTTGTTGACTTTCCAAAAGGACCTATAATGTAGAAATTCATATCTTTTTATGAGTGCATATTTTGAACTTGAGGGATGAAGATGAATTGTTGGGAATGGAATCTCCTTCAAAATGATCCTTGGAGGGAAAATTTCTGATAAAGTATGAAGAAGTTATGCTTGGTCAAAGTTAGGTTGACTTTTCCTGCAAAACCCTAATTTAGCAACTTTTGGGTTTTGCTGAATTTGGAGCATTCCTTGAGGAATCATGATCAACCCTTGATCAAATGATGGAAGTCACTTCAAAATGTTGATGTTGACCAAAAATATTGAGGTTTGACTATATGTGGGCCACCATTGACTTTTGACCTAGTATAGTCGATTCTCAAGCATCTGAGTAGTTGACTGGGAAAACTTCTTATGAAAGGCATGAAACTTGACATGTAGGGTCTTGAGAACATATTAAGACCATGGATAGCATTTGAGGCCTTTGTGGTTCACCCATCTTGATGAAAATAGAAACCCTAATTTGAGGTACACTGCCTTAGGAGAGAGTTTGTCTAGTCAACTCTTTGGCAAGCTTGAGCAAATTGAGGATCTCAATGGACATGTATTGAGTAAAATGAGAGGACAAATTTTGGGGTACAACAATTCCCCATATTGCAAACGACCATGGATCATTCAAAACATTTAAAGGAACCAGAGGCACATATACTTTGTCAGCATAAATCTGGCATTTGTGGCAAGTTATGGAATGATGAGGGAAATTGTTTTCCATATTAGAACAATAATAACCTGCTCTCAGAATCTTCTTATCCATTGTATGTCCACTGGAGTGAGTACCAAAGACACCTTCGTGCATATCTTCCATAATTTGTCTACACAACAAAGCAAAGTCAAATCATGGTTGCGCTTGTACAAGATTTTGTTACTCAAAAAGAACTTTGCAGAGAACCTCCTTAGAAATTTCTTATCATTGATAGATGCCCCTTCAGGATATTCTTGAGTTTCGAGGTATCTTTTCACTTCGTGGTACCGAGGCTATTCCTCTGCTCCATCAGTATCAACTTCATAGCAATGTATCGGTTCATCTAGTATCTCAATAGTAATTCTAGGAGCTTCATTATCCCATCTAACTTTGAACATAGATGACATGGCAGCTAATGCGTCTTCCAATTGATTCTCTTCTCGTAGAATGTGTTCAAAAGTGATTTCTTCGAACTACGAAATAAATGTCAACACATGCTCTCGATAAGGAATGAGATTTGGATGTTTTGTATTCCATTCTCCCTTAATTTGAATGATTACTAGGGATGACTCCCCATATAAATTCAAGAATTTAATCCTCATATTAATGGCAACTTTGATACCCATGATACATGCTTCATACTCGGCCATATTATTGGTACAGTCAAAACACAATCTGACGGTGAAGGGCGTATGGAAACCTTTGGGAGAGACAATCACGACACTAATTCCATTACCAAGAACGTTGGACGCTCCATCAAAAACCATAGTCCACCAAGATCCCGGTTCAGGTCCTTCATATGGACCAGGTTCTTTATAATCGGTAATTAGCATGATATTCTCATCTGGTAACTCAAAATTCATAGACTGGTAGTCATCTACAGCTTGATGAGCCAAATGATCTGCCAGTTTATTTCCTTTGATTTCCTTCTAAGTAATGTACTGAATGTCGTATTCTGTCAAGACCATTTCCCATCTTGTTATTCTTCCAGAGATAGTGGGTTTCTCAAATATGTATTTTATTGGATCCATCTTAGAGATCAATAAAGTAGTATGAGTAAACATATACTATCTTAGTCGGTGAGCAGCCCATGCCAAAGTGCAGCAAGTTTTCTCAAGCATTGAGTATCTTGTTTCTTAGTCGGTAAACTTTTTGCTAAGGTAGTATATTGCATGCTCTTTTCGACCAGACTCGTTATGTTGCCTCAATACACACCCCATTGAGTTCTCTAATACTGTCAAGTACATGATCAGAAGTCTTCCTTCAACTGGTGGTATCAGAATTAGAGGTTTCTGGATGTACTCCTTGATTTTGTTGAAGGCTATCATCGTTCCACTTCACTACATGATCTTTCTTCAGTAACTTGAAGGTTGGCTCACAAGCAGCGGTTAAATGGGAAATAAATTTGGGAACATAGTTTAATCGTCCCAAGAAAAATCTGACTTCCTTCTCAGTACGGGGAGATGACATTTTTTGAATGGTTTTAACCTTGGCAGGGTCAACTTCAATACCTTTACCACTAACGACGAAACCTAGGAGTTTACCGGATCTTACCCCAAAGGTGCACTTGTTTGGATTCAACCTCAACTTGTATTTATACAGTCTTTCAAACAACTTGTAAAGGTGGTCGAGATGTTCTTCTTCAGTCTGAAACTTGAATATCATGTCATCAACCTAAACCTATATCTCATGATGGATCATGTCATGGAATAAAGCTACCATAGCACGCTGATATGTTGCACCGATGTTCTTCAAACAAAAAGGCATAACTTTGTAACCGAAATTACCCCACTGTGTGACAAAAGTAGTCTTCTCCATGTCTTTAGATTCCATCTTGATTTGGTTATAACCAGAAAAACCATCCATAAAGGAAAATACTTTATGCTGAGCGGTGTTGTCAACCAGAACATCAATATGTGGAAGCGTAAAGTCATCTTTGGGGCTTGCCCTATTCAAATCACTGTAGTCTATACACATATGCACCTTACTGTCCTTCTTGGGTACCAGCACCACATTTATAACCCATTGGACGTGACAACTAAGAAACCTGCATTGAACTGCTTCATGACCTCAGCTTTAATCTTTTCAGAAATATCGGGATGCGTACGACGAATCTTATGCTTTATAGGAGGACAACCTTCTTTCGTCGGTAGACAGTGAACCACAATGTCAGTATCGAGCCCTGGAATATCTTTGTAAGACCAAGCAAAGATCTCAACATAGTTACGTAACATCTAGATTAACCTCTTTTTGACATTATCTCCTAGTTTGGCACCTATCTTGATTTCTTTCTTGTCTTCTTCAGTACCGGAAGTTCACAACCTCGACTGGCTCTTCATGCGGCTGTATGGCTCTTTCCTCTTGCTATAATAGTCTAGTAAGCTTTCCAGGTACTTCACAATCTTCCTCACCTTCATCCTCGGCTTGGTAGATTGGATTTTCAAAGTCATAATTGGCAATAGCAAAATTGTTATCAATGGGACCCATAGTAGATGTGGATCTGTAATTTTTTTATGTGTGTGTGTAAGAACACATAGCCATTTTGAAAGCACTCAAGTAAAAGAAATACAAAGAACGCAAAATTTGAATGCAAACGTCCAATGATTTATTAAATGAAAATATGCGGACGGAAACTGAAAACCCTAAAAAATGGACCGTTGTGCCCCGAGTAAGGCACAAGGCTTAAAGTTATTGTTCAAATTACATAACCAAAAATTTGAAAGCAAGAAAACAGAAAATAGAATTTAATCCCGACTAAAGGAGATTAGTATAAAGTCTTCAACCTTCCAATTGTTGAGCCCATCGTCGGTACTAGGGAAAATCCAACTGTCTACGTCACAATCGTTATCAGCGTCTTCCACAACGTTGACTTGAGAAACATCATCAATAGCATTAACGCCCTTGTCATGATTTGGCATAGGTGCAGTGATCATGTTAGGAGTCTCAAGAGGATCAAATTCAATCTCTTTAAAGTCAATCATATCTTTTGAATTTTATTTTTCAATGCTCAATAGTTGTTAGTCTCATGTCCAAAACTGTTGGAGTGGTATGCACACCTTGCATTGGGATTGTAACTGGGAGAGGAAGTATTGGGGTTCTGAGGAGGATACTTCAATGTAATCAACTATGCCTTCAACATGTGTTTCAATTCTTGAGACAACGACATGTTGATTTTTTAACTGTCTCTTGGGTGCATCCTGCCTACGTTGATTGTTCTATTGTTATTGTTGCACTGGCGCAGGATTAGACATCATAAATTCCCCCACCGATTGGTAATGGTCACTTTTGTTACGACCCTTCTAGTTGTTCACAACATTGGATTCCGTCTTTCCATTGTATGACTTCTTCGCAGTATTCGAAGATGTAGCCACCTGAATTTTACCACTTCTAATTCCAGTCTCAACATGTTCCCCTGTCAATATCAGTTCAATGAAACCGGCTGAAGAACTTCCAAGTAGGTGATTATAGAAAGTACCTATTAGCGTACTCATGAACATGTCAACCAATTCCCTATCAACTAAAGGAGGTTGAAATATTCTTGCAAGATCTCTCCATTTATGTGCATACTCTTTAAAGCCTTCCTCAGAACCCATGGACATACTCTGTAGTTTCATGCGGGTTGGTGCCAAATTATAATTGTACTGATATTGTCTATAGAAATATGCATCCAAATCTTCCCAGGTAGGGATATTGGTACCTTCTAGTTGATAATACCATTCCAATTGTGCTCTAGGAAGACTCTCTTGAAAGAAATGCAACCATCATTTCTTGTCAGCGGTGTGTGGTTGAATTTTCCGAACATATGATCTCAAGTGCAGCTTCGGGCAAGAAACGCCATCATACTTAGAAAAGGTAAGAGTTTTGAACTTAGGAGGAATGACGAATCTTGAGACTAAACCTAATTCTTCAAATTTTAAGCCAGACACCTTCTGGATCTCCATAGCTTTCAGACGCTCTTCTAACAACTTATACTTCTCGTCAGCAGGGGGATATTGTTCATCCAAATAATCTTCATCCTATTCCATAAAATATTTGTCAGAACCATGATTTCTTTTTTCAGTTTTAACACACTTACCATCTTCACCCCGTTCGTCATCTTCGTCCAATGGGATATTAAGATCTCGAGCTCGCTTGACTGGACCTCTGAACCTTCTCCCCATTTTAAGGATGTCAATTGTTTTTTTCTCTTATTTTTCTTCTTCTTCTTGTTGATGAGAGCCTTCAGTTCTTATTGCCCCTTGGCTAAGTTTAGGAACATCTCTTGGAACTGAGCATTCTGAGTATGGAGTTCTTTGACTGTCTATTCGAGATCCATTTCTGATGAATTAAATAGAGAGAAGATGAGAAGCCTGTCTTGGAAACCTGATATTAAATGATATGTATGGTATGTAGATGCATATGCAATGTTTTCAAGGACATCGTGGGATTTAAATTTGTTAATAAAAAAGGAACAAAAACAAAGATTCTTATTAGTAAGTTCAAATTATAACAAAAGAGTTACAAAGAAACAAATTATGACTCAAGTCTCCCATGGACGCTTCCTCTTTGTGTTGACATATGCGTTAAGGCTCTTCTCTTTGTGAAGTCGTTTTGTCATCTCTAATACATTCTTCTCACTAACATAGAACTGAGTCTCAAATGTGTCCCTTTCTTCTTTTAGTAGAATCCAAGACTTTTGTAGCTCTTCTAGGTTAGTAGGAATATCTGGATGAAAAATGGTATGAGGAATATCTCCTTCAACAACAGGCTCCACAATTACCGATAGGACAACATGATATGGCATTATAAGATTTTAAGCACGAGATCACACCCATCTGAGGTAGGGCTCAAAGGGGATGGGGTTTTTGTGTCCCAAAGTCTTGCTATCTATCTTAGTCACCATTCCGCAAGAACATATTCATGTACAATACCCTGGATAAACATATTGTGAGGACCGTCTCTTCGAGTATAACCGAATTGACGTACAGCTAAAGAAGGGTTGTAAGTAATACCTCCCGTTATGACAAGGAGTGGCACATTAGGGAATTCCCCACAACGGTCAATAATAGTGATTTCCTCTTGAGATTAGGAACACCAATAGACATCTGAGTGAGAGAGTGACATCATCCTTCGAGACCACCTCAAACCTTGTTCATTCTTTATCACCGATCAGGGAAGGTTCGAAATAAACCACCTAGATAGTAAAGGTATGCAGCACATGAGAGTCCCTCGCTTTCTCATAGTACGAGTGTGAAGAGAGTGCAAAATATCTCCAAGCAGAGTAGGCACAAGGTTATGAGTAAGAAATAATTTGATGGTATTCACAACTATGAGTTGGTCCGGATTAGGGAATAGTACCAAACCATAGATCAACAGAGCCAAGATCTCCTCCAAAGCAAGAAAACTCATAGCATCTAGAAACAACCGATCCTTCTCTATCAGAAATTTAACAAGAAGACCTTTAACTCTACTTCTTGTTCCCCAATTAGATATTGTTGTACCCCAAAATTTTCCCTCTCATTTCTCAAGGCATTTTCTCACAAGAATTTTCAAAAGGGCAAGTTTACACAAGTACAATTGGATTTTTTACTTTCAAGCATAAAATCAAAGAAAAGTAAGCTTCGAATGGGCATTTGAAATCCTCGAGCGAGCTTTTGTTTTAAAGTCTTTGATTGGGCATTTGGCCTCCTTCGATGCAAGCTTGGCTCACCAGTCTTCGATTGGTCATTTGGCCTCCTTCGATGCAGGCTTGATTCACAAGCTTCGATTAGGCACTGGGCCCCCTTCAATAAAGTTCAAATTACAATGCTTCGACAGAGCATTGGCTGCTTCAGGCTTGCCTTCGATTCACAAGGAAAGAACCCCCTACAAGTTTGCTTTGATTCACCAGCAGTGGCCTCCTGCATGTTCATTTTGATTCACAAAGCAACGGCCTCCTACATGCAAGCTTTGTTTAGGAAAACACCCTTTTAACTTTCCTTTGGTCCATAAGGCAAAAGGCCTCTTCATGCTTGCCTTGGATTCACAAGGCAAAAGGCCCCTTCAAATTGCCTTGGATTCACAAGGCAAAAGTCCCCTTCAACTTGCCTTCGATCAACAAGGAAAAAGGCCCATTCAACTTGCCTTTAATCCACTAGGCAAAGGCCCCTTCAACTTGCATTCGATCCAAAAGGAAAAAGACTCCTTCAACTTGCCTTCGATCCACAAGGCAAAAGGCCCCTTCAACTTACCTTCGATCCACAAGGCCAAGGCCCCTTCAGCTGGTCTTCGATTCATAAAGCAATATATATCTGCATGCAAGCTTCATTTAGGAAAAGGCTTCTTCATGATTTCCTTTGATACTTGCCTTTGATCTACAAGGCAAAGGCCTCTTCATGCTTTCCTTCGATCCACAAGGCAAATGCCCCTTCAACTTGCCTTCGATTCACTAAACAAATACTTCCTACATGTATGCCTTTGATTCACAAAGCAAGAGCTTCTTTCATGTGTGCTTCGACCCACAAGGAAATGACTTCCTCCATGCGTGCCTTCAGTGCACAAGGAAAAGGCCTCTTCATGTTTGCCTTTGATCCACAAGGCAAAGGCCCCTTTCATACGTGATTTGATTCATTAAGAAGTTGGCTTCCCTCATGAAGCTTTGACTCCACCTCTAAACTCTTCAACACATAGGTTTCCACACTTTGACAAACAAGATGGTACCTTCGAAGAAACTTTCCAAAGGTCCATTCGAAGTAACATTCCAAAGGTCCATTCGAAGGACACACAAATGGTACCTTCGAAGGACCTACATTTGGCCCATTCGAAGGACACATTATTGTGGGAAACCAGTTTGTTTTATGATGAGTCTTGGTCCAAGATGTTTGCTGGCCAAAGTCTAACATGCTGCTAAGCCCAAGCCTCTTACGCAATTGCATTAGAAGGAATTGACAAAAGAAACTTTTACTGGCCAGATTGAAGTGTTCAATTAGGCTAGTTGGATATTTTCAGAGCTATCGAAAGGAGAAGTTCAGAGCCAATCGAAGAACAAGGCGTGGGGGCATTCGAAAGAGTCAGGGGGAGAAACATGTCTAGGTTCACTCAAGATTTCAAAATGGCAAGAATTATCCAAATATGGCAAACTTTCAATATGTTGAATTTTTGTCTCATGGCCTTGAAAGCCTTTTTATCTTTCCATACTTGCTCTTCTCCTAAATATATAAATACAAGCCTAAGGACACATTGTCAAAGGAAGAAAAAAAGAGAGACGAAAAAAGGGATAAGAAACACACTGCCTCAGAAAGTCACACCAAAAATCTCAAAATCTTCACAAAGTAATCCAAAATCGAAGCAACCTTCACATGCCTCTTCAACAAGCGCTCCACTCACTCCTTATATATTGCAGGAGGCATTCCCAAGCACTAGGCAGGTCCAACATACACTAGAGTATCACTCACACAATCTCTCTGTTGGTAATTTGCTTTCGATCTCAAACTAGCTAAGTATGCAGTTTTTAAATTCATGTTAATCATACATTTATGTTATTGAAAATGTTTGTGATTGCTTTCATGCGTTACATACAAGGTTAAGCGCAGGGATGAGATCGTGCCATTGCTTGGGCATGATCTATATTTTCTTTTGAATCTCAGGATTCATGATGTTGCAAGATGAAATAGCTTTCGATTCAGACCCAGGGGAATCAAACTAGGATGATGCAGCCATGGGTTGTCGAATCCAAGACTAGATTCGATCCAAGTCTGGATTTTTATTTTGTTTCTCTAATAAATTTCCTGTAGATCAAGTGTTCCTAGATCGAAGGAGTATATCATGCACCTTCAACCAGTTTCCTCATTGGGTCAAAAGGCATATCTTGGCTCCTTTTCGATCTAAGCCTGCATTCTACAATTTGCATAGTTTCTTTCACTATCCCGGCCCTTTAAATTTTGTTTTGTGTTATTAACTTATTTTCTTTTATTCACTCAGCAAAATAATTATAAAAAAATCACAAAAATTAGGTCTAGTCTTTTATAATTAAAATTTATTCTATTAACTAATCAATTAATTATTTTAACCTTTTCTTTAATTTAAAACTAAATAGACTTAGGATTTTAATTAAATCATTTCCCCAAAAATAAAAAACAAAACAAAAAGATTTTTATACCTCAGGATTTTTTAGACGTTATTTTCCATTTTGCGCGCATTTACGTTCACATTATTGTATCTGTCTACTAGATGTAATAGAAATTAGGACTTTTATTGTTTTATTTTTTTTCCCTAAAATTTTGGACTATGTAATTAATCCCCCTCCCCGAAGCTTTGTAATAGCGTAGATTTAAATTCCGCATTTTAATTTCCTGTACATATTAACTGTTAGATGTATGGTAATAGGATTGTATGGCAAGAAACTAAAAGCAACGTTAGCAAACGTAACATTAAAGACAAATAACTCAAACAAACACACTTGCATATATGCACCTCTAGGGTACTTCTACTTCGGTTTGCTTCAGAAAAAATAATCATAACTCTCGAAACGTGAGAAATTTTAGTGGCTACCCTCCGGTTTAAAAGATCATAAGTCCCTCAATGACCCTTTCGATGTTTCCTCAGTAAACAATGATCTTAAAACCCTAGGGTAGTTACTAAGGTTTCTCACCCAGTTGCCTTTGTGACTATAAAATGTCCCTTTGAATGTCCCTCATACATCCAAACGACTATGGCTACCTACTCACTAATAGTAGGACAACCTTGTATAGAGGAAAGGAAGAAAAGAACGACCCTTTCTAGTAGAGTAGTTAGTTCCTAGAAGCTATGCTCAAAACAAACTTTTACACATACACAAAATCATTTCAAAAACTTTTCAAAAACGCTTTATCAACATTCTTGAGGACTGATACAAGAGTTATCATAAATTGAATCACCACACTAAGGTACTTTCAAAAATACTTTTCAAAAACACACAAAAGCACAAGGTATCTTTCAAATGAGCTAAGTATCTAAGAGCCCATAGAAAACTACAGATGGAAAGGGTGCTAACACCTTTCCTTTCCATAATCTACCCCCTCTTACTCAGAAAACTCTCAAAAGGTCTTTTTCTATTATTTTCACCCTTTCCTTTGTTGGATAAAATAAAAGTCAGTGGCGACTCTTTCTTACCGCAACATTTGCAAACACAAACACAAAACCAGTATAACAGTCAGTTCTACCACCATATCATAGAAATTGAGACTCTGCTGGGGAAAAAAAGGGGTTACCTTAGAGCTTAGGTCATATTTAATTTGCTTTCCTTGTATGCTTTGATTTCTTTATCTTTAAGGGT
Organism: Vicia faba; assembly: GCA_948472305.1. Classification (NCBI taxonomy): domain Eukaryota; kingdom Viridiplantae; phylum Streptophyta; class Magnoliopsida; order Fabales; family Fabaceae; genus Vicia; species Vicia faba. The sequence continues at coordinate 1,277,304,131 of OX451739.1, forward strand.
TTTTGCTTGGGTTTAGTTGTAAAGATCCTACACCCGGATCTGGGGCACCTTTTAGGGAATCACCAATAGATCGTGGAGACTGTACGGTGTAGACTGATATGGTTGAAGCAATGGCTGAGTTAGTGTGACACATTTGTTGGTACCGGTATCCCTTGTGTTAAATCGAGGAGAATACGGGGCCGCTGCGTGGTGTCTTAAAGAACTAACGGATCTAAGAACCTTAGTTGAACAAACTTGGCCATTAGAAAGTAGTGAGATAGTCGGCCTCGGTATAAAGCTGAGGATTGGTTGATACTTGATATTAAACTCATTAAGATCATACTTTCTAGATGTTTCGGCCGCGAGAAAAGATCAATTGTGCCCAAACAATGCTTGATAAAGAAAGATCAGTGATATTGACACTCCTTAGAACCCAGTTACTTTTCTAGGACAGGTTGAACCAACTAAACTTCAAGAAGGAACTTACCTTTAAAACTCATGGAAACCTTTAAACCTAAGGCTACTTGTGTTACTTGTTTTCTTTCATTATCTAACAACTTGAACTCCTTGCAAGGTTTTGTTAGTATTCATTATCTAACAATATGAGTTCCTTGCAGAACTTGTTTGTAGTCATTATCCAATAATATGGACTTCTTGCAAGACTCACTTGTCTTCATCATCTTATACTTTTGCTTGGTGCATAGCATACACATCATGACATCATGCCATAGCATTTCCTTAACCATTTCATGGATCTCAAAGGTCTGTGATGCATGCTTTGATGAATGAGATATCTAGCAAGGGGCAAGGGGATTTATTTTCCTCTAGCCAATGTTGTCAAAAGACCAGAGTCTGATAACTTGAGTCAGATGATATGACCCACTCGACATGGTGAGCTTGATTCTTATAGAAGGACATTTAACGATACGAAGTTCATCCGTCAAAGTTGCAGTCAAAATTCAACTTCAAACATTTCCTTCTGTTTACCCTGCGAGATCCTTGAAAACATTGCATACATGTAATTACATAACAGGTCTTCCAATACAGGTTTCTCATTTTCTCGCTGTTTATTTCAGTAAGGAAAATGGCTCTCGAGCAGACTCTCCAAGATCTCCAAACTCAATATGCTCAATTCAAGAAAATGTTGTTGAATCTATCCAAGGGGCAAGAAAAATTGAAAGCACTCGTCACTGGGAACTTGACCAAGAAAAATCTTGACGACAACAAGGAAGACCAGTTGGAACAATTGCAAGCTGAGATGGAAAGGATGAGAATATAGATGAATAGTCAGATGGATCTTATCGAGATTTTAGTTCGGGAACAAGAAGAGTTGCAGATTCTCATCAGCAAGCTTCTTCAAGACAAATACAATAGTCTGGGGCAAACTGCTAGAGCTTTGAGCCTAATCAATGATCCGTCTCTCTTGGCAGATAGGGAATTGGGTGACATGTTCATACAGGGGCATGTTGAAAATAAACTCAGGAGCAGTGACATTCAAGGGACTGCATCTTCAAGTACTCAAAATATACCATACAATGGGAAGAAAGAGTCCAATGCCGTGTACGATCAGAAGGGCCACAATTAGAGTAATCTCAACCAATTTGTGGGGGTAGTGCAGACTTATCTTCCAGCACCGATACAGAAACAACGGCAAGGCAATCATCATAAGCATGACACACCCAAAAGGCAATTCACCAAAATCAGCATGTCCTTGGCTCAGGTATTGCAACACATGTTAAAGATGGAGTTGATTACGTTAAGGGATCCTCCTCGAAATCCCAATGTCTCCGCTCCTAGCTATCGTCCTGATGCAATGTGTGCATACCATTCCAATAGTCCTGGACATGATACGAATGACTGTTGGGCATTGAAAAATAAGATTCAGGACTTGATCAACGAAGGAGTGTTGGAGTTCACACAAGATGGCCAGACTGAATTCTTCTTCCATCCCTCAAAGGCACATCATCTAACGTGACAAGTTCAGACAAAAAGGATTTTGTTCATTATAATTTTCAAGTTGTAATTTTCTTTTGATTGTTTGAACGTTTATTTATGTCAAACATGGTTATTTCATCAATTCATTGCATATGTTTGTCTTGAATTATTTCATTCGTTGTCACTATACTAAAATTGTGCTTTTACTTTCTTTTTGTAACATTCGACTCTTGATTAAAAGCTATAAGCCTTTAGAGGGAGGATGACAAAAACGATACCACAATCTCATACAGTGTGCTTTTTAATAGACCTTGCTGACGACGTACATGCGTTCTTTCAAATCCTAAAACCGTGGAGTTATAAGGAGGAAAATCCCTAGTCAACCCCTTTCACACAAAATTGAAACCCTTAATCATAACCTGGGGCAGGGTAGTTTCTCAGTTAATTCAAAGGTGCGTTCGATCACAAGCTTTCTCTTCATACACGATGAGTGGTGTTGAAGACGCCCTTCCAAAACAAAGATGGTGATGGTTCCGCATAATCATCAAAATAGGCAGTCATTATCTCTCAAAAGAAAAGCCCGCTAAGTCAAAACCTATGAAGGAGACTTAAGAAGAAAAAAAATGGGGGCATACCGCTGAATGTAATCACAAAAGAAACAATTCAGGCAAAAATTAGGGATAATAAAATAAAAAAAGGCCGTTACAAATCCTCAACAAAAAGAAAAGGTTATAAAAGTGACTGCCTCCTCAAAACAAACGTTGAATTTCTGAACCATCACCAGAACATCAGGGCCAAGATTCTAGATTCAATTAGGATCTAAACGCACAGTTAACTGAGTGTAGGGCTGAAGAACATCACGAAGAACGGGTTTGGTACAAATAAAGTTTGAGCCTTTATCCTTTGTTTCTTAAGCCGTGAACCAGGCCACGCTATAACCCTTAAAAGTCCCAACTGAAGCATGGGTTAGTTCGAAAGCATACTGTTACAAAAAAGGTATCCTGACTCCTGTAAGGTTTCCTATAAATCTTGAGTTGATATCACATTCTTGCAAATTTTTGTTTTACTAAAAAAATGAATTTTCAAAAGTTCAAGACAAACATAAGCTTTGCATTTTTTAAATACCACTGTTTGTTATGACTAACTGTTCAACAACAGAGAAATTCACACAACGAACATTCAATGAATGAAAAACCTCTTGTGATACGGTGGGAGAACTGACTTGGGTTTTACGTTTGTTTTCGCAAATGTTTCGGTTGAGCAAGAGTCGCCACCGGCTTTTAATTTTATCCTAAGGAAAGGTTAAAAAGCACAGCAAAAACCTTTGAGAAGTTTTCTTGGGTTCGGGGAGTAGATTATAGAAAGGGAAGGTATTAGCACCCTTTCTATCCATGGTTATCCATGGGCTCTTAGTTACTTGCTTAGATCAACTTGCCTTGATTTTCAATTGTTTGAAATGGTGCTTTCAATTGTTTGAAATGGTGCTTTGTGTGTGGGTTTGAAAATGTTTTGAAAAGAGGCCAATGTGGTGGCAACCTTTGTAATGATCCATGTTTGGATGTATACAAAGATGTGTGTCTTTTTAAAAAGTTTTCAATATTTTTGAAAGTTGTTTTGAAAGTGTTTGTGATGTGTGGTTTTGAAAAATAGGCAAGTGTTTTTGTTTTGCAAGTTGGCAAGTAACCAAGAGCTATCTACTCTAAATTTCTCAAAGATCTTTGCTATGTTTTAACCCTTTTAACAATTTTGTTCCACCATTGTATTTGGTGGACAATCTCGTGTTAGGATGTTAACGGGACGGGCGCGGGTCATCGTTTAGACCATGATTGCAAAGGTGCCAAGTATCTTTGGCAACTTTTCCTTTAAGGGACTTGATCATTTTTAGGCAACTTTCGAAAGCGTCATCGAGGGACTATGATCATTTGATTGTTTTGTTTTTGCCAAAGATACCTAACATGCAATATGGCCCATTATTGAAGGCAACAAGTGGAGTACCCTAGGGGTGTAAGTGTGATTAGTGTTGTCCATTTTCATGCTTGTTTATCTTGAATTTAGGTCAAACTATTTGTTGTTTTTGATTTGCATACAAAACCCTAATTCTAACATGGCATAATTAGAAAGCTTTTAAATGCGAAAAATAAAAGGTTCTAAGTTATTACAACACAAATATGGGATGGGGGGTACAAATGTTCAAATGGGGATATTTTAGCAAGAAATTTGAACCTAAACTATTACATCCAAATTGAAATTTTACAAGGTATTTAATTGCACAATAATCAAATAAAATAAAATAAATATGCAAGATGCAAAAAATGATTTTCATATGTATGTAAAAAAAAGTATTTTTCATGTGTCAAATAAACAAAAATAAAATGAATTAATTTTTGGTATTTATATGTATTTAGGGCAAAACCCTAATTTAATAAATAAAAGGTATTTATTATATAATATATGCAATATTTATTAATTATGTACAAAAAATAAATAAAAAGGAAGTATATTGTAAAAAAGTGATTTTTTAAGTTAAATATTAATAAAAATAAAAATGTATTATTTTTTGTATTTTTATCCTAAATATACTAATAAATATATAAGTATTTACATTATTTATTAAATATATATTATATGTACAAAAATAAAAATATTTAATATTAAAAAAAGTATATTTTTTTATAAAATGTTTTCAAAGGTAAAATAAAATAAAAATCAGAAAATAAAAGTGTTTGTATTATTTTTAGTTATTTTTAAATAAAAGTATATTTATGATTATTTATGTACAAAACTAAATGAAATCAAATAAATATCAAATAAAATGCAAAAAATGTGAGAAAAATAATTTTAATATTTTTTCATGCTTAAATAAAAATATAGAACCAAAATCAAAAGGAAAAAATTAAAAATGATAAATAAAACTCAAAATGGGCCAGGGGGTGCATGTGAAATGCAATGGTGTGAAAAGGAAAACATCTCAGGCCCATCCCATGAAAGGTTGTCTTCAACCTTCAGACAAAAATGTTTGAAAAATGCGCGCCTTTCTTGCTTCAAACATAACTCCTGATTCCTGGACTTTTAGCACAAACTTATAACATGAAAGATGTCAAGCATCAAGCCACGATTCCATACATATAAAAAACTTAACTTAACTCTCAGAAATGAGAGAGAATTTCTCCATCCCTAATTCTTAACCTAAGTTTTTGTCAATGTTCAGGTCTTAAATTCTCTCAGCATATGCAATATAAATGGAAAGTGAGGATATGTATAGCTTCAGGGCCATGAGTAGAACATTTTTCATTCATAAACTTAAAGCTAACTCTTCCTAGATTGAGAGATAGAAGTCTATGAACTTACCTGTTCAGCTTGGATCGTGTCTGGCAATGGAGGCACTTTCAAGGCAAGGTGAGGATTGGTACAACTTGCTTGAAGTCCAGGGATGCTATTCCAACCTTTAGCTTGCTTTGAAACCAAGTGAATCAAGCTATGGCAATCAACCTGCAAAACAGAAAAAGTGAAAATGGTGAAGTTGGTTAGAGGTGTTACAGGGCGTGTCCAATGCTTGAGATAGCTTGTATATGTGGTATGGAGTGTGTATGAACTAGTTTGAGCAAGAATGCACGAGTGGATTGAGTTATGGAAGTCCAACTGCAGAGGTGACTCTGTTTTCTGCAGTAGGATGGTGTTTTGAGGTTTGATGAGGTTTGGAAGGTGTTTTGGTCGTGCCTTAGCTCAGTTATGTTGTTTGGGATGTGTCTAACAAGTTTGCTTAAGCTAGTTCTTGCAGCAATGAGAGTTGGATGTCAATATGCCAAGTTTCTTCTAACTTAAGCAAAAAATGTCCACTTAGTTTCTAGACTTGTGCAGGCCCCTCAAGTATGCTGCACACTTGATTCTTGATCAGTGTGATATCTCCATGAATCTTGTGTCCAAAGATATGCATTGTACCACTTGGATTGCAAATTTGACATAAAGTGCAACTTTACCAAAATGGATAAATTGCTTTTTCCATATTAAGGTTAATCTTTTGTGTAATGGCTTAATGGACAAGATAATGCTAGGACACAAAGGTTTTGCATTAAATTATTGAGTGTGGATGAGATAAAAGGCCAGTAATCTAGCTTAGAGCATGTTGAGTTCAAAAATGCAAAGTTATGGACATGGAAATGGTTCATGAACAAAGTGAGTTTTGCCCATATTGCCAAATTCGATTCTCCCTAACCACAAGGTTGTTTCATGAGATCTTGGACATTTTGGAAAGCTTGGAATGTGTACTACAATCCATCTTTGTAATGCAAGTTGAAATTCCAAGTGGAAGTATGTGAAAAGTGGCCATGAAGTTAGGCAAAAATCCTGCCTAAAATAGGTCAAAATTTTTCTAAGTTAAGAATGTTTTGCACCCTTGTTCCAAAAATTGTAACTTGAGCTACAAGCTTCTTTTGAGGAAACTTTGTGAATCAAAGTTGTATAGTTTGCAATGTACTACAACTTTCATGTTTTGACTTTTGTTTGAATCCAAATGCATCTTGATGAAAAAATGGGACAAATTTAGGAAAAAATTAGGGATTTTCATAACTTAGAAAATTTCTAAGTTATGAAAATTCTTCATTTTAAACCCTAATTTGCAATTCTTGATTTCTTGATGAACAAGTTTCATAATTTGACATGTTTTGCTGAAAAATGAATCTTGACACTTGATTTTGACCAAAAAGTCAAAGTTTGACTTTTCAGTATACAGTAAAAAATTGATCAATTGACTGGAAAATTCATCTGTCAATCTTGTGCATTTGGGATCTTTTGAACTTGTTGAACATGTCAAGACAATTCCATGGGATCCTTGAGTCCATATGTGAGCTTGGTTTGCCATTGGTTAGGTCAAACAGTCAAAAATTGCCTTTGTGCAGTCAAAACCCTAAAAATGACCATTTTGCCCTTTTGGTGATCTGATCAAATTTCTTGTGGAATTGTGATCCAAACTTGATCAAATGGTCCATATGAGTTCATAATGTTGATGTGGGTCAAAAATCATGAAGTTTGACTGTCAATTGACCACAATTGACTTTTTCCCCAATACAGCTGATTTCTAGGTCAACTGTCCAATTGACTGGGCAAAGATTGGAATCCATGCTTGAAACTTGGTATGGATAAACTTGAGAGTCCAACATGAAGCATGAAAGTCATTTTGGGCACTTTAGGTCAAAACATATTTGTGCAAACTCAAACCCTAATTTGGGTCAACAGTGCAAGGAGGAGTCTTGAGCAGAGCAAACCCTAACTTGATCTTGAGCTCCAAGGGTCTTGTGGTGAGAAAATATTGAAGGAAAAAGGGAGGGCAAATTTTGGGGTACAACAGTTGCCCCTGTTCAATCTTCTTGCACCTGAAGAGTTAGATTGGCAGGTTTGCCTTTCGCGTCTCGAAGGTAAAAGGAGATTGGACACTAGAGTGCCCTTAAATTTGCACTCATCAGAACAATGGATGCGGGAATGGGCTTATAGATGCCATTTGGAGATGGGCTTAAAGATGCCATCTGAAGGGTTTGTTGAACTGCAGTGTGATGGGTCAGAAGAATGTGGATCAAAATGGTATCCGTGTCTGGAATGTATTTGAACTGTATCTGAGGACTGAGTTTGTATGAGCAGAAGAATGGCCTCCGTGTCTGGGGCGTATCTGAGCTGTAATTATGTTTGAAAGTAGAACGAATATCAGAAACTGCCGTGTCTTGAATGTATCTGTATTGTATATGGGTAACAGAGAAACATCTGTATGGAGCAACTGCATGCTGGGGACAAATTCTGAATGAGTGACAGAATGGCAACCATGTTTGGAGCGTATCTGGACTGTATCTGAAGTTGAAAGTTGCATGAGTAGCAGAATGACTTCCGTGCTTGGAGTGTATCTGAAACTGTAACTAGGATTGAGATCCGTATGAGTGATAGAATGACTTCTGTGTTTGAAGTGTATCTGAAACTGTAACTGGGATCTAAATAAATGACAGAATGACTTCCGTGGCGAACACACTGGGGAGAATCAAACTGCTGTTGTAAGGGTTAGAATGGTATCCATGTTTGGAATGCATTGAACCTTGAGGTGGATAAATGAATCTGAGTGAGAGATAGAATGGCTGCCGTGTCTGGGGTGTATCCATACTGTATCTGAATAATTGTTAATGATAGCCTTTTAATTTTATCCTGAAAAGGGTGAAATGTTAGCTAAAACACAAGGTTATGTTGCATGATATGTATGATGCAAACTGTGTTATATCAATGTTTATGATATGAATGTAAATGAATGCGCATGTAAGCTGAAGAGCTGTCTTTGCTGAGGATAGATGAATCCTGGAAACAAAGAATCTTGACTGCCGCCGGGAAAGTGAATCTTTGACTGCTGCAGGGGAAGACAAGAATTTTGATTGCTGAGGATGAAACATCCTTGTGGACTACTGTTGGAGAACTTTCATTCCTTGGTGACTTGCGGGAAATGAGAATTCCTGGAGATCTCTACTGGGGAAGTTCAGAATCTGATAGACTCATGCTGGAGAGGTATGACTGAGAATCTTCAGTTTGGGTGGCAAGTATCTCCGTGGGGAGAAGTTTCACTAGCCTGGTTCAGTTGGGGATTGGATTTTCAGATTTTTAAGGCTCCACTAGGGATTCTGAAACTTAACTCTGAGGGGAATTGAGTTCTGGAAGGTTCCATGGCTGGGGAAATCAGTGTTGGGAAAACCTTCTCTGTTGGGGATCCTGAAGTCTAATTCTATTTAAGGAATTAAATTCTGACTGAGGAATTTGGATTTCAAATCAGCTGGTGATTTCTCCTGAAAGGGCATCAAGATATCTATCCGTACCTTTAACCTATCAGTAATCAACTTTCTCGATTCATAAGGAAATGATTATGTTCAAATGCATATGCCTATTTAACAAAACATTGGACGTTTCTCAAAATAAAACATAAAATGTAGAAAAGCAAGAGAAGACAAAGCAAATTTCTGTATTTGGAAAAGCATTTGTATTAACTTTCTATGAGTATATTTGTACAAAGGAGACAGTCATCCTAGTAAGAGGATGTCGTCGTAAGTATTGAAAAATTTATACAAAAGAAAGATGGCTATGTGAAACAATTCCATGGGATTCCATTATGCTATAGCCTTCACAACTCTGAATATCTGTCTATTCAATGCTTCGTCTGCCGATGACTGGATTGATTAGAAGCTTGGAGCTGGTTGATGAAGAGATTGTCCTTAAGGTGATCCGACGAGACATAGTCATACGCTTTAATTCCCTAACTTTTGCCTGAATCGCCCTTTCAGGTTTTCGATACACCGGGAAACCCCTTTTTGCCCAAGTCGCCCTTTCGGGTTTTCAACTTGCTGGGTGTACAAATTTTTTTTGTTTTATCCCTAATTTTTTCCTGAACCGCCCTTTCGGGTTTTGGATCCACCGGGATGCCCATTTTTGCCCAAGCCGCCCTTTCGGGTTTTCGACTTGTCGGGTTATTTTATGCGTAGTATCTTTTGACTATGTCTGCGTTCGCAGGGTGCGGCAAATCGTCGCCGTCCATGGTGGTCAGAATCATTGCACCACCAGAAAATATGCTCTTGATCACAAATGGCCCTTCATATGTAGGAGTCCATTTTCCCCTGGGATCACTTTGCGGCAGGATAATCCGCTTGATTACGAGATCTCCGACTTGATATACTTGACGTCTGACTTTCTTGTTGAAGGCCTTGATCATCCGTTTTTGATACGTTTGACCATGGCACACAGCAGCGAGTCGCTTCTCGTCGATCAAATTGAGTTGGTCTAGTCGGGTCTGAATCCAATCATCTTCACTCAAACCAGAGTCCTTCATAATCCTTAAAGAGGGAATCTGAACTTCCATGGGCAAGACAACTTCCATGCCATATACCAAAGAAAACGGGGTTGCCCCGGTTGAAGTACGTGCCATCGTACGGTATCCATGCAGAGCAAACGGTAACATCTCATGCCAGTCCTTGTAAGTGACTGTCATTTTCTGAATGATCTTCTTAATGTTTTTGTTCGCAGCTTCAACAACACCGTTCATCTTCGGCCGATAAGGAGATGAATTATGATGATAAATCTTGAACTGTTCGCACAATGCGGTGATCATAGTATTATTCAGATTTGTACCGTTGTATGTGATGATCCTGTCTGGAACACCATACCGGCATATAAGGTTTTGCTTGATGAAGCGGGCAACCACATTTTTAGTGACAGAGGCGAAAGAAGCTGCTTCGACCCATTTGGTAAAGTAGTCAATGGCAACCAGGATGAAGCGATGTCCGTTGGACGCCGTGGGCTTGATCTCTCCAATCATGTCAATGCCCCACATTGCAAATGGCCAAGGAGCGGTCAGCACGTTGAGAGGAACCAGAGGAATATGAATCTTGTCAGCATAGACTTGACACTTGTGGCAAGTACGGGAGTGCTGATGGCAATCTGCTTCCATGATAGACCAGTAATAGCATGCCCTTAGGATCTTTTTAGCCATAGTGTGCCCGCTCAAGTGAGTGCCAAATTACCGCTGTGCATCTCTGTCATGATTAACTCTGCTTCAGCTTTGTCAACACATCGGAGTAAAACACAATCATGGTTGCGCTTATAGAGGATGCCATTGCTCAGGAAGAACTTGGCAGCAAATTTCCTTAGGAACTTCTTGTCATTTACGGAAGCTCCTTCGGGATATTCTCTAGTCTGGAGATACCTTTTGATTTCGTAAAACCAGGGTTGTTCCACTACTTCTTCGGTATTAATCTCGTGACAATGCGCAGGTTCATCCATTCACTCGATGGTGATTTGGGGAGCCTCGTTATCCCAGTTGAGTTTAAACATAGAAGACATTGTTGCCAGAGCATCTGCTAGCTGATTCTCTTCTCGTGGAAAATGCTCGAAGGTAATTTGCTCGAAATGAGGCAACAATGTTAGGACATGTTCTTTGTATGGGATAAGATTAGGATGTTTGGTATCCCACTCTCCTTTGATTTGACTGATAACCAAAGCCGAGTCCCCAAACACGATCAAAGATTTGATCCCCAAGTCTATAGCAGCCTTGAGATCGAAGATGCAAGCTTCATATTCCGCCATGTTGTTTGTGCAGCTGAAGCAGAGTCGAGCCGTGAAAGGAGTGTGACAACCTTCCAGGGAGATGAGTACCGCACCAATACCGTTTCCAAGTGCATTTGAAGCACCATCAAAGTACAGGGTCCATCGGGATCCCTTTTCGGGTCCGTCATACGGTCTGTTACCTTCAATGTTGTCCAAATTCATGATGTCCTCGTCTGGGAAGTCAAATCTCATGGATTGATAATCTTCGATAGCTTGATGAGCTAGATGGTCAGCTAGTACACTCCCTTTTATAGCTTTTGGGTGGTGTACTGGATGTCATACTCAGTTAGGATCATTTGCCATCTAGCTATTCTTCCAGATAAAGCAGGCTTCTCGAAGATATACTTGATAGGCTCCATTTTGGAAATCAACAAGGTGGTATGAGTCAACATATACTGCCTTAGTCGGCGAGCAGCCCATACCAAAGCGCAGCAAGTTTTCTCGAGCAGTGAGTAGCGAGTCTCACAGTCGGTAAACTTTTTGCTAAGGTAATAAATAGCATGCTCTTTTCGACCAGACTCGTCATGCTGGCCCAAAACACACCCCATTGAGTTATCCAAGACGGTCAGATACATGATCAATGGTCTTCCTTCGACGGGTGGCATCAGAATAGGAGGTTCTAGCAAATACTCCTTGATCTTGTCAAAAGTAGCTTGGCAATCGCCGTTCCATTCGACTACCTGATCTTTCTTTAATAATTTGAAAATTGGCTCACAAGTAGAAGTCAGATGAGAGATGAATCTGGCAATATAGTTCAAGCGCCCCAAGAACCCCCTAACCTCTTTTTCAGTACTAGGAGCAGGCATCTCTTGTATTGCTTTCACTTTTGCTGGATCGACCTCAATGCCTTTGTTGCTGACAATAAACCCTAGAAGTTTACCAGACCTAACTCCAAAAGTACACTTACTTGGATTCAGCCTGAGTTTGTACTCTTTCAACCTGGAAAACAGCTTTTCTAGATGCTCAAGGTGTTCCTTCTCTGTTTGTGACCGAGCTATCATATCGTCTACGTAAACTTCGATCTCATGATGTATCATATCATGAAACAAAGCTACCATGGCGCGTTGATAAGTTGCCCCTGCGTTCTTCAGTCCGAACGGCATCACCTTGTAACAGAAAGTACCCCATTGTGTAACAAAGGTTGTTTTCTCCATGTCCTCGGGGGCCATTTTAATCTGGTTGTAGCCCGAGAATCCATCCATGAAGGAAAACACTTTGTGCTGAGCTGTGTTGTCAATCAGAATGTCAATGTGTGGTAGCGGAAAATCATCTTTGGGGCTGACCCTATTCATCCCGATAGTCTACACACATCCTGACCTTGCCATCTTTTTTAGGAACTGGCACGATGTTAGAAACCCATTGTGGATAGGATGTAACAGCCAGAAAGCCAGTGTTGAATTGTTTCATCACTTTTTCTTTAATCTTCTCAGACATGTCGGGCCTCATTCGGCGGACTTTTTGCTTTGATCGGTGGACAATCCTCTCTTGTAGGGAGACGGTGAACCACGATGTCTGTGTCTAAACCCGACATGTCTTCGAAAGACCAGGCGAAGATTTCAACATACTCATTTAACAGCTGTATCAGGCGCTCCTTGACACTTGGTTCCAGATTGGTACCCACTTGCACTTCCTTCCGGTCTTCCTCTGTTCCTAAATTGACAGTTTCCAACGACTCTTCGTGAGGCAAGATGGCCCTTTCCTCTTGCTGTAGATGTCTGGCTAGTTCCCCTGGTACTTCACAACCTTCGTCATCTTCATACTCAGCCTGATTGACCAGATCTTCAGAGTTATTGAAGGACATAGCAGAATAGTCACCCATAGAATCTAGAGTGGATGGGTACCTGCATTTGTGAGCGTGGGTGTGTGTAAGGGATATCCATCTTTAAACAAAAAATGCAAAAAGGAAAGAAAATGATCACAACAGTTTATCGATGAAAAACGTCCAATGAATCATTAAACATGGCATATGGATATGAAGATAATCAAAACCCTTACAAATGGACCTACATGCCCCGGGAAAGGCATGAGGTGAAAAAGTATTGCACGGATTGTTCAAAAGTAATTATTACAGACCATAGGAAATGTTTGACAGATAATTACTGATTAATAAAAGTAACGGGGACAAAGTCCTTTGCCTCCCAGTTGCGTAGTCCCCCTTCGATGGTTGGGTAGATCCAATCTTCAATGTTGGCCTCTTCGTCTTCACCTTCCAAAGCACTGATCCCATAAGGAGAGATCTTGATGGGTGCTCTTTCAATTTTTGAGTGGCGCATAGCTTTCTGCCCCGCAGCAGTGAATCCTAATCCAAACTTGTCTGTTTTGTGAAGAATGTCCGGCAACTGCCCCCATGTTGAGCTCTTCCCTTCCTTCATTGTGGCCTTCGCGTCTTTTAGAGATGCCATCCTGGCCATCTGCTTTGGTACCTCAGCTACCACTTTTGCTACTTCTACTTCAGGAGAGACTTCCTCGAAGTGCTGGAATGGTGTCTCAATGAATTCACCTTCTACCTCTACATATCGGAAAGAGTTCAGGTGGCTGATCATGTACTCCTCTTCACCGTGGACGGTTATGATCTTTCCTTTGACAGGGTACTTCAACATTTGATGTAGGGAGGAGGTGACTACCCCAGCATTGTGTATCCATGGTCTCCCCAATAAGCAAGAGTATGACGGACGGATGTCCATCACATAGAAAGTTGAGGGGAACACCTCTGTGCCAACCTTAATGGGAATGTCTACCTCCCCATGTACCATTCTCTTTGACCCGTCAAATGCCCTTACAATGATATTACTTGGCCTTAACTCCAAGCCTTCGCAGTCTAAACGATCGAGGGCCTTCTTAGGCAGCACGTTCAGAGAAGAACCAGTGTCGACTAGAACATGGGCCAGGGTAGTTCCCTGGAATTCTACTGACACATGTAATGCATCGTTGTGTTTTCTACCTTTTGAGGTTAGGCAGCATCAGAGAAACCTAAACCGTTGACTGCTGTAAGACTGGCTACACAGTTTTGGAATTGGTCGGCAGAAGTTTCCTGGGGCACATGGGCTGTCTTCAGGAATTTTATCAATGCTTTGGCGTGCGCTTCTGAACAAAGTAGCAATGCTAACATGGAAATTTTCGAGGGGGTTTGCCCCAATTGCTCTACCACGTCATAATCACTCTTTTTAATTATCTTCAAGATCTCCTCCATCTCTTTCTTAGAGGTTTCCGGGATGACCAAAGGTTGAACCCTCGTCCTGACGAGCTCATCTTGGATCCCTTTCCCCTTATCAGCAGAAGTAGGAGGGACAACAATAGGAATAACAGCATCTTCGATCAACGGAGTCTTCGCGGAATGTTTTATCGGCGCATGAATAACTTTGGCAGCAGATAAGGGTCCAAAGACTACCTTTGGGGGGGAAATCTCTGGAGAAAATATTCTCCCACTTCGGGTGATCTTGCTTGTGCCGGCGATGTTTCCAATGCTGGCATCTTCTTCAGCAGAGCTTCCTTCGGTTATTTCAACTTGTTTAATACCATGGTAGTATATTTCTCCACCGTAATTCCATGGTATTGACTTTTCAGAACTGTATGGGACAGGCCCTGGCATAGTTATCTTCAGAGGAACAGACTTTGTAGCAGATGTAATCTTAATAGGCTTTCTGACGGCCTTGGAAAGATTGGCGTGAATGGTGATAATTGAAACATCTTCAGTAGGGGTTGGAATAGCAGGAACTTTTTCAAACAGAATTTGTTGACTGTCCATCAGGCCTTGGATGCCTTTCTTCAGTAACGGGCAGTCAATTGGTAGAGAGTAACAACAGTAACAATCTTCTTTGCATCCTGGGAAAATCCCGGCCTTTAACAGATTTAACTTGATGGTTAACAGCGGAGTTATCAGGTCATTGACATCAGAAACATACAAATCTTCCTCAATAGCATGGACATTTCGACCGTGCTTCGACATTGGAGCAGATATCACGTTTGGTTTCGCTGGAGCATCGAACTCCACCTCCTTTGCATCTATCAAGTCTTGAATTTTATTTTTCAGCGCCCAACAATTGTTTGTGTCATGTCCGACGCTATCGGAATGGTAGGCGCATTTGGCATTGTCATTGTAAGCTGGTGAGGTCGTATTCACATTTTTTGGCGCTTCTTTGATATTTGTGAGATTCAGCTTTAACAAGTGTGGAAGAACTTGTGCGGGCGTCATATTAATGCGGGTGAACTGCCATGGTGGCCGTTCTCCCCATTGTTGTTTAGGTCTGGACGGGTTATTGCGAGGCTGATCATTTGGTGGATTTTGGATCATTACGGCCCCCACAGTCGGCCTGCGCTCACTTCTTCCTGCTCCTCTTTAAGAATACACCACAGCTGTTTCTTTCTTCACCGGAAATGATTTCTTAGCAGTTGTAGATGCAGAGGCATCCTTCTAAATCTTCCCATTCTTGATACCGGATTCTACCCGCTCGCCAGTCAGAATTAATTCAGTAAACCCCGAGGAAGAGCTAGCGATCAGATGATTAAAGAATGGACCAGACAGGGTCCCTAGGAACATATCAACAAGTTCTCTATCAGAAAGAGGTGGCTGCACTCTTCCAGCCAGATCGCGCCATTTCTGGGCGTATTCCTTAAATCCCTCACCTGAGGCCATTCCCATACTCTGTAGCTGAGTGCGGGTTGGTGCCAGGTCAGAGTTATACGGATATTGGCGATAAAAAGCAGCTGCCAGATCCTCCCAACTACGTATCTCCGACCTTTCCAGCTTGTAAAACCAGTCTAGCTGAGTGCCAGACAGGCTATCTTGAAAGAAATGTACCCAAAGGTTTCTGTCAGATGTGTGAGGTTGGATTTTTCGGACATATGACCTTAGATTCATTTTTGGGCAGGACAGCCCGTCATATCTTGCAAAAATTGGCACTTTGAACTTCGGGGGGATCACAACTCCAGCAATTAATCCCAAATCTTCGAAATCCAAACCGGGAACTCTCTGCAGCTCCATAGTTGCCAACCTGTCTTCCAAATTTTTGTACTTATCATCAGCGGGCGGGTATTGTTGCTCTGAGTAGTCTTCGTCTTCTTCAACCTCTTCTTCTTCAGCTTCGGATTCGGAAGGTATCGCAACCCCTTTTCCTTTACTGGTTTCTTCTTCGGATGCGGAAGGAAATTCAAGAATCCTTCTGGCTTCACCCTTAAACCTTCTCCCCAAGGTAGCCACCCCGACTCTCTTCTTCTTCTTTTTCACTTGGTCTTTGTTCCCCAGCAGGGCTTTCAGATCTTCCTGACCCTTAGCCAAGGTCATCAGGAGTTGTTGAAACTGTGAATTCTGAGACTGCAAGTCCTTGACTGTCTGTTCGAGATCCATCTTACTGAAATAAACAACAGAAAGATAAGGAAACCTGGTGTGGAGACCTGCTTATATATGTGGACGACCCATTGTAGATTAATACCTGGAACCAGACAGGAAAACTATCTATAAGAGTAGATTTAAGATTAATACCAGAAACCAGACGGGAAAACTATCTTTCTTTCTAAGATCAGAGATTAATACCTGAAACCATCCAGGACAACTATCTTAACGACCAACAAAAACAAGTTTCAGATTAATACCTGTAACAAGCCAGAACAACTATCTGTGGACGACCGATTGTAGATTAATACCTGAAACCAGACAGGAAAACTATCTACATGAGTAGATTAAATATTAATACCCGAAACCAGACGGGAAAACTATCTTTCTTTCTAAGATCATAGATTAATACCTGGAACCAGCCAGGACAACTACCTCAACGATCGACAAAACAAGTTCCAGATTAATACCTGTAATAAGCCAGGACAACTATCTATGGATGAATGATTGTACATTAATACCTGAAACCAGATAGGAAAACTATCTATATGAGCAGGTTGAAGATTAATACCCGAAACCAGACGGGAAAACTGTCTTTCTTTCTAAGTTCATAGATAAATACCTGAAACCAGCCAGGACAACTATCTCAACGACCGATAAAATATGTTCCAGATTAATACCTGAAACAAGACAGGACAACTATCTATGAACAACTGATCATAGATTAATTCCCGAAATAAGACGGGACGACTATCTACATGACCATCCTGAAGCAATCTTACACGGGTTTCTTCTCATGATCTCCACATGTAGTCTAACACAGACTCATTCTGAAGCAATCTTAAACGGGTTTCTTCTCCTAATCTCCAGATGCAGTCTAACACTGACTCATCCTGAAGCAGTCTTACACAGATTCCTTCTCGCAGTTTTCAGATACAGTCTAACACGGACTCAGCCTGAAGCATCCCTACACAGGTTTCTTATAATACATTTCCAGATAGCAGTTAATTTCATTCTCCCCAACAAATTACTATGAAGCCTAGATTTTAACCAGAAAACATAAAACTTTTCCATAGATAACTCCTCAGTAGAGCCTTGGACAACTGAAGTTCCTAGACTCTATTCCCCATATAGTTCTCCTTATGCAGGAGAACAACATAAATCAACATTCCCCAGCGGACTCCTCCTCAGACAATAGGAACAGGAATCCCCCATAAAGAGATCTCTTATGAAGTCAGCATCTACTTTGGATGGCATCTTTAAGCCCATCTCCAACAACTCTCAGTCATCTTCTCCAAATGGCATCTTCAAGCCCATTCCCTACACAGTCAATCATCACACCATGCGAGTGCAAATTTCTGGGAAATCTATTGTTCAATCATCTTCCACCTTCAGATCACGAAAGGCAAACAAGCCAATCTAAATATTCAGGTTTAAGAAGATTGAATAGGGGCAACTGTTGTACCCCAAAATTTTCCCTCTCATTTCTCAAGGCATTTTTTCACAAGAATTTTCAAAAGGGCAAGTTTACACAAGTACAATTGGATTTTTGGCTTTCAAGCATCAAATCAAAGAAAAGTAATCTTCGATTGGGCATCTGAAATCCTTCGAGTGAGCTTTTGTTTTAAATTCTTCAATTGGGCATTTGGCCTCATTCGACGCAAGCTTGGTTCACCAGTCTTCGATTGGGCATTTGGCCTCCTTCGATATAGGCCTAATTCACAAGCTTTGATTGGGTGTTGGGCCCCCTTCGATCAAGTTCAATTCACAAAGCTTCAACTGAGCGTTGGCTGCTTCAGGCTTGCCTTCAATTCACAAGGCAAGAACCCCCTACAAGTTTGCTTCGATTCACCAGCAGTGGCCTCCTGCATGTTTATTTTGATTCACAAAGTAATGGCCTCCTGCATGCAAGCTTCATTTAGGAAAAAGCCCCTTCAACTTGCCTTTGATTCACAAGGCAAAAAGCCTATTCATGCTTGCCTTGGATTCACAAGGCAAAAGGACCCTTCAACTTTCCTTGGATTCACAAGGGAAAAGGCCCCTTCAACTTGCCTTCGATCCACAAGGAAAAAGGCCCCTTCAACTTGTATTCGATCCACTAGGCAAATTCCCCTTAAACTTTCCTTCATTCCACATGGAAAAAGGCCCCTTCAACTTGCCTTAGATCCACAAGGCAAAAGGCCCCTTTAACTTGCCTTCGATCCACAAGGCCAAGGCCTCTTCAGCTGGTCTTCGATTCACAAAGAAATATATATCTACATGCAAGCTTCGTTTAAGAAAAGGCTTCTTTATGATTGCCTTTGATGCTTGCCTTTAATCCACAAGGAAAAGGCCTCTTCATGCTTTCCTTTGATCCACAAGGAAAATGCCCCTTCAACTTGCAAGAGCTTCGATTCACAAAGCAAGAGCTTCTTTCATGTGTGCTTCGACCCACAAGGAAATGACTTCCTCCGTGCATTCCTTTAGCGCACAAGGCAAAGGCCTCTTCATGTTTTCCTTTGATCCACAAGGCAAAGTCCCCTTTCATACGTGCTTCGATTCATTAAGAAGTTGGTTTCCCTCATGCTAGCTTTGACTCCACCTCTAAACTCTTCAACACACAGTTTCCACACTTTGACACACAAGATGGTCCCTTTGAAGACACTTTACAAAGGTCCATTCGAAGAAACATTCCAAAGGTCCATTCGAAGGACACACAAATGGCGCCTTCGGAGGAGCTACATTTGGCCCATTCGAAGGACACATTATTGTGGGAAACCAGTTTGTTTTATGATGAGTCTTGGTCCAAGATGTTTGCTGGCCAAAGTCTAACATGCTGCTAAGCCCAAGCCTCTTACGCAATTGCATTAGAAGGAATTGACAAAAGAAACTTTGACTGGCCAGATTGAAGTGTTCAATTAGGCTAGTTGGATATTTTCAGAGCTATCGAAAGGAGAAGTTCAGAGCCAATCAAAGAACAAGGCGTGGGGGCATTCGAAAGAGTCAGGGGGGCGAAACATGTCTAGGTTCACTCAAGATTTCAAAATGGCAAGAATTATCCAAATATGGGAACTTTAAATATGTTATATTTTTGTCACATGGCCTTGAAAGCCTTTGTCTCTTGCCATACTTGCTCTGCTCCTAACTCTATAAATACAAGCCTAAGGATACATTTCCAAAGGACTAAAAAAAGAGAGACGAAAAAAGGTATAAGAAACACACTACCTCAGAAAGTCACACCAAAAATCTAAAAATCTTTACAAAATGATCCAAAATCGAAGCAACCTTCAAAGGCCTCTTCAACAAGCGCTCCACTCACTCCCTGGAGGTTGCAGGAGGCATTCCCAAGCACTAGGCAGGTCCAACGTAGACTGGTGTATCACTCACACAATCTCTTTGTTGGTAATTTGCTTTCGATCTCAAACTAACTAAGTATGCAGTTTTTAAATTCATGTTAATCATACATTCATGTTATTGATAATGTTTGTGATTGCTTTCATGCGTTACATACAAGGTTAAGCGCAGGGATGAGATTGTGCCATTGCTTGGGTACGGTCTATATTTTCTTTTGAATCTCAGGATTCATGATGTTTCAAAACGAAATAGCTTTCGATTCATACCCAGGGGATTCGAACTAGGATGATGTAACCATGGGCTGTCGAATCCAAGACTAGATTCGATCCACTTCTGGATTTTTATTTTGTTTCTATAATAAATTTCCTGCAGATCCAGTGTTCCCATATCGAAGGAGTATATCATGCACCTTCAACCAGTTTCCTCATTGGATCGAATGGCAACTCTAGGATCCTTTTCGATCCAGGCCTGCATTCTACAATTTGCATAGTTTCCTTCGCTATCCGGGCCCTTTAAATTTTGTTTTGTGTTATTAACTTATTTCCTTTTATTTATTTTGTTTTATTCACTCAGCAAAATTATTATAAAAAAATCACAAAAATTAGGTCTAGTCTTTTATAATTAAAAATAATTCTATTAACTAATTAATTAATTATTTTAACCTTTTCTTTAATTTAAAACTAAATAGACTTAGGATTTTAATTAAATCATTTTCCCAAAAATAAAAGCAAAACAAAAATATTTGTATACCTCTGGATTTTTTAGATGTTATTTTCCATTTCGCGTGCGTTTACATTCACATTATTGTATTTGCCTACTAGATGTAATAAAATTAGGACTTTTACTATTTTATTTATTTTCCCCCTGAATTTTGGACTATGTAATTAGTCCCCCCTCCCCGAAGCTTTATAGTAGCGTAGATTTAAATTTCGTATTTTAATTTCCTGTACATATTAAGTGTTAGATGTATGGTAGTAGGATTGTATGGCAAGAAACTAAAATCAACGTTAGCAAACCTAACATCAAAGACAAATAACAGAAAAAAACACACTTGCACATATACACCTCTAGGGTACTCCCACTTCAGTTGCCTTCAGGAAAAATAGTCACAACTCTCGAAACGTGAGAGATTTTAGTGGCTACCCTCCGGTTTAAAAGATCATAAGTCCCTCATGACCCTTTCGATGTTGCCTCGGTAAACAATAATCTTAAAACCCTAGGGTAGTTACTAAGGTTTCTCACCCAGTTGCCTTTGTGACTATAAAACGTCCCTTCGAATATTCCTCACACATCCAAGCGACTATGGCTACCTACTCACTAATAGTAGGACAACCTTGTCTAGAGGAAAGGAGGAAAATAACGACCCTTTCAAGTAGAGTAGATAGTTCCTAGATGCTATGCTTAAAACAAACTTTTACACATACACAAAATCATTTCAAAACCTTTTCAAAAACGCTTTATCAACACTCTTGGGGACTGATACAAGAGTAATCATAAAGCAAATCTCTGTACTAAGGCACTTTCAAAAATACTTTTCAAAAACACACAAAATCACAAGGTATCTTTCAAATGAGCTAAGCATCTAAGATCCCGTAGAAAACTTCATATGGAAAGGGTGCTAACACCTTCCCTTTCCATAATCTAACCCCCCCCCCCCCCCCCTTACTCAGAAAACTCTAGAAACATATTTTTCTATTCTTTTCACCCTTTCCTTTGTTGGATAAAAGAAAAGTCGGTGGCGAATCTTGCTTACCGCAACATTTGCAAACACAAACGCAAAACCAGTATAACAGTCGGTTCTACCACCATATCACATATATAATATCTTATCGCTTTAGATGTAGGGCTGCTGCAATGTCTTTGGGTTTTAGAGCTTTCTCTAAACCGGTGAAGGGTATCTGATCAAGAATAGGTACTCCAAGTAGCTTAGAAAACTCTTCCATTGTGGGTACCAACTGATAATCTGATAAGGTAAAATAATGATGCTTAGGATCAAAGAACTGGAATAGAACACTCATCATGTCTTCTTCAAAACCTGAGTAACCAGACTGAGTAGATAACCACGCCTCTTGGTGAATTGAGAGTTTTTGGGAACCTTTGAGACTAACTCCTTAAGCTTGGACGATACTCTTATAAAGTTGATTTGGATAGTATTTGTGCGAGTGAAGGCCATAACCTGCAACAAAGAACAAAGATAAATCTCTAGGCCCTTGAAATGGTTAGTAAAAATATTATGTTATGATGATATGATAATATGTTCATGTTTAAATAAGTAGAAAACACAAACAATTTACAAAACAGCCTTAGGTTTAAAGGCTGGCATGAAGTCCATAGGTACATACCTTTCCCCATTAAATTTAAGTTGGCTCAACCTGTCCTAAAATAGTAACTGGGTTCTAGGAATCTCATATCACTGATCTTTCTCGCAGGCTTTATTTTAGCACGGTAATGGCTTTCCACCAAAGCATCCCAAAAGTCAAATCTTAATGAGCGTAGCTTCAAGTATCAACCAACTTTGGATTGCACCAAATCTGGCTATCTCACTACTTTCTAATGGTGAAGATGGGTCAATTAAGGTTCTAAAAGTAAGTTAGTGTTAATGACACCACACAGAAGCCTAATGTTATCCTTGATTGATTCAAGGAACATCAATACAAACCAAAGTGTCACACTAATTGTAGCCATCATGTTAACCATACCAGTCTATGCCGTATAATCTTTATGGTCTATTGCTACTTACCTAAAGAATTCCTAGATCCAGGTGTATGATCTTACAAGTAATAATACCCCAACATGAACCCTTAAAGTAAAACAAATAATTCAAACAATTAAAGCAAGTAAAATTGATCTAAACTCTAAGGTAACCCATCTTTTTTAAGTAGTTCCCTAGCAAAGTCGTTAGTTCTGTAATACGGTGGGAGAACTAACTTTCTTGGTTTTATCCGAATATGCAGATAGCAAGAGTCTTCACTGACTTTTCTTTTATCCAATATTTAGGAAATGTGAAAAGAATAATAAAAACCTTTGATAGATTTTGAGTTCGGTGGGTAAGTTATGAAAGGGGAAGGTGTTAGCACCCTTTTCATCCATAGTTATCTATGGTCTCTTAATTGCTTAGCTCACTTTTGAAAAATTTACTTTGTGTGTGTGATTTGAAAATATTTTGAAATTGCCAATGGAAGACTAACCTTGTAATGATTCTTGTATCATTCCTCAAGAATGTATACAAAGTGTTTTTTTGTTGAAAATATTTGTTTGAAAGTGATATGAAAAATGTTTTGGAAAGGTTGTGAGCAAGCAATTAGGAGTTCTTACCCACTAAAGGCCTTTCTTGTTATTTTTCTCCTCCTTTAGAGATAGTATTATCCATATCATTAATTGGTAGGTAATCCCATCTATTGGATATGAAGGAACAAGCGTAGGGTCATCACATGGTCATCGAAGGCAACATTTAAGGATACATTAGCAATTGTATCAGAGGGACTATCATCATTTTATTGGAAACTCGGAGGGTCATCAAGGTACTGTGATCTTTATTCGAAAGGGACATGATGATTTGATCGAGGGTCTTTTTGCTAAAGTATCCCCACTTTCGAGGGACATGACCAATATTCGTAAGGAAATAAGAGAGGTTACCCTAGAGGTGCAAGTGTGAAGAGTGTATTGATTTCAGTTATTTATCTTTGAAATTAGGGTTTTCTACGTTTGTTTTTAGTCTTGCCATACAAACCCTAGTTACTAGCAGTAAAATGTACCGTTAAATAAAGTGCGAAATATAAAGTGCGGAAATTTAAAACTAAGCTATTACATCATGTGAGCAATTGCATAATTAGAAAAAAAAGTGATAAAAGATAAATCTACACTATTACATTGATAGTGCGACCTATACAATTTGTCTAAGAAATAAAATAGTAAAAGAAATAAGCAAAGATGTTAGAAAAAATGTTTAAAGACCTAAAATATAAGTGTTAATGTTTTTGATGTTTTATAGAAAATAATTTAAGTGATAATAGTAATTAAAACATAATTGTTTCTAATTAATTTTAATATTAAGAAAAATTAATTAATTAATTAATAAGTAAAATATGTCAAAAATTATTATTAACTAGAAAACCTAACCCTATTTTGCTATAGTTTTAAAAAAAATTAGATTAGTTAATGATTAATTAAAAAGATAATTAATTGAGAAAAATAAAGAAAATTAGGTTAAAAAAAAGGGTAAAAAGAATTTATATGGGGTGGGTGTTGAACCCACACCCCCTGACTTCCAAGAATGTGTTGCTTATCACTAGGCCAAGCGCCTGCTTGTGTTTGAGAATAGGAATTGATCAATATATAATAAACATACGCGTTAGTTTGTAAAAATAACAAAAATAATTGAAAGACGCAGGGATCGAACCCATGCCCCTCATATTGCATGCCTCTGTCTCCAACCAACTGCGATGTGCTGCCTTTGTATCATAGAATAGAAATAATTAAATAAATAATAAAACATATACCAGAGAGGCGTCAGAGCCCTAGCTCCGATCGTCTTCTCAGGTGAGTCCAAATTCCAACCTGCAAAAATAACAAGATTTAGATCATAAAAGGGACCCCATCCCCCTAATTTGAACCTTTCCAATCCAATGGTGGTCTTAGTTTTTCCTGAAAACACTTGTATCGTGAGATCCGAAGAACACATCTAAAACTGCCCTAGCAATGGAAAATCCTTATCCCTGCGTTAAAGCTTGCAAATAATGGATCAAAACAGTCCTAAACATGATCATGAACATGTATACATGCATCAAATTTATTAGATATGCAAAGATCAAAAGCTTGAGATTAACGAAAATTATCCAACCAGTGCAACTTGGTGTGGTGGTTTTGGATGTGGAATTTCTTTAAGGATGATTGGGATGAACTCCTAGGAACATCAGGAAGCTGATGGAATGCTTGAAATGGATTGAAAGAGGCTGGAAATAATGGTTTCAAGTTGCCCTAGTTTTTGACAAAATTTGATATTTTGAGAGTTTGTTCTTGAGGCAATTTTCGTGTCCCTCTTGGTCTGAAGGTGACATGTATTTATAGTGGAAGATTTAGGTCAACAAAAGTGAATCAAATCTCTTGTATTTCATGATCAAATCTTTGATTGGAATTTTTGCATGAAATCTTTCTTTTTTAGGCCAATCATGTACCAATATATCTTTACATGTTTTTTGCAAGTTGTCACCAGCTTTTTAGACTTATGATTTGATTCAAAAATAGATTATCATGCCTTATATCATTTATTTGGTATTTTATTTAATTTATTTTGATTTTAATTGAGTAAAATCAAAATAAAAATAAATAAAAACCACAAAAATAAATAAATGGATTCAAAGGTCTATTATGAGATCAGGAACACGTTTGGACTTTAAAAGATAGGTCTGTTAGCCCAAGAATTCAAATTTGCTAAATTTGGACTTCATGCATTTTCTCAAAATTGCCCAACTTGCACCAATCATAGCTCACTCAATTTTTGTCATATGAAGGTGATCTTGGAATTTTTGGAAAGCTCATGATATCCCCTACAACCTTCATGTTGACCTGTGATTCTTTGGCTCATATCACTCAAATGAAGCATTTTTGTCCTTGAGCTTAGAGAGACAGAGTTGTAGAGAATTGAACTTCCTTCAAGATGGGATTTGGTTGAGGAATTTCTGATGAAGTATGTTAAAGTTATGCTTGGTCAAAGTTCAGTTGACTTCTCCTAAAGAAAACCCTAATTTAGTAACTTTTGACTTTTGATGAATCTTGAGTTTTCTTGATGAATCATGATCAACCCTTGATCAAATGATGAATATGACTTCAAAATTTTGATGTTGACCAAAAATCTTGAAGTTTGACTGTAAGTTGGTCAAAGTTTACTTTTTGTCCAATACAATTGATTTTCAAACATCTGAGCAATTGACTGAGCAAACTTGTACTGCAATGCTTGAAACTCGGCATGAGGATTCTTTGAGACATATGAAAAATCATGAAGTTAACTTGAGGCATTAAAAGTCCAATTTATTTTGAGGAAAGCAAAACCCTAGTTGTACGTTGATTGCTTGGGAGGAGAGTTTGTCTGGTCAACCCTTGAATAATCTTGAGAAATTGAGGACTCTAGGAGCATGAGAAGACCTATTGAAATAATTTGTCTTAAAAATGGGAGGGAAATTTTTTGGGTATAACACTATGGATAAGAAAATCCTACGTGCAAGGTATTTATGGATGATGATGAAAAGTGACTATTGTGTATATGCAAAGTTATGCCACAAATGCCAAGTGTATGAAGATAGAATCTGCATCCATCCAATTCCTTTGAATGTTATGCCTTCACCATGGCCCTTCGCAATATGGGGGATTGAAATGATTGGAAAGATTGAGCCAAGTGCTTTAAATGGACATAGTTTCTTTCTCATTGCTATCGACTATTTCACCAAATGGGTGGAAGCAGCTTCTGACAAGAACGTAACCAAGCATGTCATTACCAACTTCATCAGAAATGAAATCATATGATAGTGGTTAAAACCTCAACAACAAAATGATGAAGGAGTTGTGTGAAGATTTCAAGATTGAACACCATAATTCATCGCGTTATCGACCAAAGATGAATGGCGCAATCGAAGCTGCTAACAAAAACATAAAGAAGATTGTCCATAAAATGGAGAGAATGTAGAAACATTAGCATGAAATGTTGCCTTTTTCTCTACATGGCTATATGACTTTTGTGCATAATTCAACTATGGTAACCATCTTTTCTCTGGTCTACGATATAGATGTGGTGCTTCCAGTCGAGGTAAAGATTCCTTCGTTAAGGGTTTTGATGGATACCAAACTTGATGAGGCAGAATGGGTTCAAACAAGACTTGACCATCTCAATCTGATCGTGAAGAAACGCTTGGCTGCCATCTATCATGGTCAATTATATTAAAAGAGGATGAAGAGGGCGTTCGACAAGAAAATATGCCATCAGATGTTTTATCCTTGTGATCTGGTTGTAAGGAAGATCATTGTGCAAAGCCATTCCAATCCAAGGGGAAAATGGACTCCTAAATATGAGGGACCATACATCGTGAAGAAAGCCTTTTCAGGAGGTGCTTTAATCCTGAAAAATATGGATGTGGAAGATGTTCCACTTCCAGTCAATTTAGACTCAGTCAAAAAATACTACGCATAAAGACCCGCTAAGTCGAAAACCCACAAGGGCGACTTAGGCAAAATGGGAATCCTGGTGGACACAAAAAAAGATAAATTCTAGGAAAAAGTTATAGATAAATGAAGAAAAAAAGAGAACAACCCGCTATGTCAAAAACCCGCAGGGGAGACTTAGGAAAAAATGGGTATCCCACTGGATTGAAAAATCCGAAAAGGCGATCTACGAAAAAATTAGGGATAATGAGCGAGAGGGTAAAGTCTGGATACTCTTCACGAATGATCATGTACATATTTTTCACCATGGAAGTGAACTGATCGATCCAACCACTACTTTTCAGAGGCAAGGCATTGAGACTACCAAGGATATGAGAACTGTAGAAATACCGGTTTTAATGGAAATTCGAGCATTTATCATTTCCATTTTACCTATTGTATTCTCTTTTACTATTCACAACTACCTCATTTAGGAGTTCCCTCCTTGTACAAACGCCTATTTACGGGCTAATTTTCAATCAATAAAGTTGTGTTCACCCAAAAAGCTTTCTTTATTATCGTTAATGTCTTAATTTATTTTGTATATGAAATATGTTTAATTCTTTATTGGACATTGCATTGAAAACACGGGGAATAATAATTTCAAGCTAAAATGAAACATGACTTTACATTGATACAAAATCATCCCAAAGGAGTGTCGTAGCATTCCAAGCATTGTTTTTCCTGCAGGTAGAAATCTATGACGGTCACCTTCACCCAGCCAACATAGCAAAAGTCGTCCTCATCCTCTACAGATGATCCAAGTATACTCCCCAACAGTAGAGTAAATTTTGGCATATGAGGTCTTTATGCGGCTCAGTGCACATGTTCAGCCTAGTTCCCCAACAACAGTGAAAACTTAGGGCACTTAGAGTCTTCGTGTGATTCAAAGATGACCGTGCTGGGGATTTACCCCTTGGCTTGGCGACCATGGCGCACTGATAAGTTTCCCCAGCATTCTTAAACCCAAAAGGCATTACCTTGTAACAGAAGGTGCCCCACTGTGTAACGAAGGTTGTCTTCTCCATGTATTCAGGAGCCATTTTGATCTGGTTGTAGCCAGAAAAACCATCCATGAAGGAGAAGATCTTATGCTGTGCGGTGTTGTCAACCAGAACATCGATGTGAGGAAGTTGGAAATCATCCTTGGGGCTTGCCCTTTTCAGATCTCTATAGTCCACACACATCCGTAACTTAACATCTTTCTTAGGCACTGGAACAACGTTGGCAACCCACTGGGGATAAGAAGTGATAGCTAAAAATCCCGCGTCAAACTGTTTCATGACCTCAGCTTTGATTTTCTCAGACATCTCAGGGCGCATACGGAGAACCTTCTGATTTACCGGAGGATAGTCTTCTTTAGTCGGCAGGCGGTGTACCACAATATCAGTGTCCAAACCAGGCATGTCTTTATAGGACCAGGTGAAGATCTCAACATAGTCGTGTAGCATCTATATCAACCGTTGTTTGACACTAGGCTCCAAATTCACACCTATCTTAACTTCTTTCCTATCTTCCTTTGTACCCAAATTCTCTGATTCAACTGGCTCTTCATGACGATGTATGGCCCTTTCTTCCTACAGTAACAGTCTAGCAAGTTCTCCAGGAACCTCACAATCATCCTCACCTTTGTCTTCAGCTTGGTTGATCGGATTTTCGAAGTCATAACTGGCAGTAGTAGAGTTGTTATCAATGGGATCCGGAGTGGATATGGATCTGCATTATGATACGTGACTGTGTGTAAGAGAATAGCTGTTTTTAATAAAGCAAAAGATAGAAAAAGAAAAACAAGGAGCGCAAAATTTGTAATGCAAGAAACGTCCAATGTTTTATTAATGATATATGAAATGACAAATAATAAGCCCTCACGAGCAAAGCCAAGGTGCCTCGGGAAAGCACCGGGCCGTAAAGTTTCAAACTGTTTATTACAAATCTTTAAAACAAAGAGTCAATTACTGCGGAATAAAAGAAACAGGTATGAAGTCCTTCGCCATCCAGTTGTTTAGTCCACCATTGGTTATAGGGTAGATTCAGCTGTCGATGTCTAAATCCTCTTCACTGTCCTCGATTGCATTAACTCCCCGATGGCTGATGTGTAGAGGAGGTCTTCCGATCCACACCTGCCTAACAGCCCTTTGAGCCCCTGTAGTAAAGCCCAAATCAAACTTGTCAGTTTTGTGAGTGAAATCAGGGAGCTGACCCCAATTGGTACACCCACCTTCTTCAATAACGGCCCTGGCGTCCTTGAGAGAAACCATCTTTAATGGAGGTTTGTTGGTGGCAACTTCAGTTGACGCCAAAGTCTGAGGGACCTCTTCAAATTTCTGGCAAGGGGTTTCGATGAATTCCATATCCATCTCCACGTAGCGGAAGGAATTGAGATGACTCACCATATACTCCTCCTCACCTTGCACCGTGACGATCTTCCCCTTCACTAGATATTTCAGTATTTGATGGAGCGTGGAAGTCACTGCCCCAGCCTTATGAATCCAAGGGGGACCCAACAAACAAGAATATGATGGTCTGATATTCATCACATAGAAGGTAGATGCAAAATTCAGAGAGCCAACTTTAACAGGGATGTCCACCTCCCCGTGCACCATTCTCTTTGACCCGTCAAAAGCCCTAACCACAATATTGCTCGGTTTCAGAATCAAACCTTCACTGTCCAAGCGGTATAACGCTTTCTTTGGCATAACATTCAATGAGGACCAGATATCCACCAGTACATGGGCCATAGTAGTGCCCCTGCACTTGATCGAGACGTGCAAAGCATCATTATGATTTCTCCCCTTAGTGGTCAGATCTGCATCTGAGAAACCCAACCCATTGTCGGCAGTTAGGCTAGCTACACAATCTTTAAATTGATCGACTGAAGTTTCCTGCGACACATGCGCAGTTTTGAGGAATGCAATTAAAGCCTTTGCATGGGCTTCAAAACATGACAACAAGGATAACATGGAAATCTTTGACGGGGTCTGCCCCAGTTGCTCGACTATGTTTTAGTCACTCTTCTTGATAATCTTCAAAATTTCCTCTATCTCTTGTTTTGAGGTTTCTACAACAATCTTCTTAGGTGCCTCTATCTGGGCAGGCTCACCTGTGATTTCTTTGCCCCGAGTCCCAGATGGCTCGGCGATAAGGGTGATAACTGGAGTAGGAACCGGGACAGTAGTTGGTGTAATAGCAGACAGAATGACAATAGGTTTGTGAATAGTCGGAGGGGAGATCTCGGGAGAAAAGAGTCTTCAACTTATGGTGACCTTGCTTGTCCCAACAATATTACTGATGTCCATATCGGCCTCTTCAGCCCTCAAATTTTGTTTAACACCATGGTAATATACGTCAGCACCGTAATGCCATGGGATAGCTTTATCTGAGGTATATGGGATGGGACCCAGAGCGATGATTATTAACGGAGAAATTCTTGAAATGGGTGTAACCCTAACAGGTTTTCTCTAGGAAACCTTGGAAGGGTTGGCGAAAATGGTGATAATGGAAACATCTTCAAACGGAATCATAGTCTTCTCAAACAAAATTTCCTTATTATCCATCAGGCGCTGAATACCTGACTTCAATAAACAGCAACCGGAAGGCAGAATTGAACACATGTGGCAACCTTCACCATAACCCGGAAATAAACCGGCCAACAACAAATTCTTCTTGACTGTCATCAAAGGGGTAGAGATCTCTTCCACAGAGGTTACAAACGAATCGGTGTCCACAACATTAACTCCACGACCATGCTTGGGCATATGAGCAGTTATAACGTTGGGCTTTTCCGGAGCATCAAACTCAATCTCTTTAGCTTCCAGCAAATCATGCACTTTATTCCTCAGAGCCCAGCAGCCATTTGTGTCATGGCCAAGACTCTCTGAATGGTAGGCGCACCGCGCGTTGGGATTGTATCTGGGAGAAGCAGTGTTGGGATTCTTAGGAGCCTCTTTCAAGGTTTCCAATTTGGATTTTAACAGATGAGGCAGAACTTCAACAAAAGTCATGTTGATGCGGGTAAACTGCCGTTGTGGTCTTTCCACCCTTTGCTGATTGTTGCATTGTGGAGCAACCGTTGGTCTTGATATTACTACGGCATTTACCGCTTGACAGTGTTCAGGTCTGCTTTGACCCCTCGGGCCATAGACTGCACTAGCTTCTTTCTTACCGGTGAAAGGCTTATTTGCTGCACTTGATGAAACATCCTTCTGTATTTTACCAATTCGAATGCCAACTTATACTCTCTCTCCAGTCAAAATCAACTCAGTAAACCCAGACGACGAACTGCCGATCAAATGATTGAAAATGGCCCAAATAACGTCCCTAGAAACATGTCAACCAACTCCCTATCAGACAAAGGGGGTTGGACTCTTCCAGCCAAGTCTCTCCACTTTTGAGCGTAGTCCTTAAAACCTTCACTTGCACCCATAGACATACCCTGGAGCTGAGTACGAGTGGGAGAAAGGTCGGCATTATACTGATACTTCTTATAAAAAGCAGCAGCAAGGTCTTCTCAGTTTCGGACACTGGCTCCTTCCAACTGATAAAACCATTCAAGCTGAGTCCCTGATAGACTATCTTGAAAGAAGTGTACCCACAAATTTCTATCAGCAGTGTGGGGTTGGATTTTTCTGACATACGAGCGGAGATGGAGTTTTGGACAGGATACTCCATCGTACTTGGCAAAAACCGGAGCTTTGAACTTATGAGGGATCACCACTCCTGATACCAATCCCTGTTCTCTGAAATCCAAACCAGGGATCTTCTGAATCTCCATAGCACTCAGACGGTCTTCTAGCTGCTTGTATCTATCCTCAGCAGGAGAATATTGTTCATCATCGTAATCCGTATCGTTATTAAAAACTGCTGAACTAGGGTCCTTTGTCCTTTCTTGGTTCTCCCCGTCTTTGGATGAGGAGGTCAGATCAGCTGATTGTCTTATCCTTTCTCCGAATCTTCTACCCATGTTCAGAATACCAACCTTCTTCTTCTTCTTCTTCTCTTTCAGAATAAGGGTCTTCAAATCCTCTTGTCGTTTAGCCAAGCTTAAGAACATCTATTGGAATTGGGAGTTTTGTGCCTGAAGATCTTTGATGGCTTGATCAGAAGACATTTCTGCTGAAATAAACAGCGAAGAAGATGAGAAACCTGTAATGGCACCTGTAATGGGGTGCATGATAATGGGATGCGTATGTAATGATTTCAAAGACTTTGGGAAATTTAAATTTGCCAACCAAAAATAAACAAACTTTATTAGATTAACTTGTAAAAGGTTCAACAATGCCTTTAAGGCGTTACAAAGAAGTAAAATAGAAAACAAATCTAAAACTAGAAAAAGCAAAATCAAAAGTCCCATGGACGCTTCCTCTTTGTGCCGATGTAGTCATTGATCACTCTTTCTTCCTCGAGCTGCCTGGTGAGCTTCAAAATCTTCCTTTCTTGCTCATGGTACTTTTCCTAGTAAGTATCCCTTTCCTCTTTCAGCTGAATCCAAGATCTCTGCAACTCCCCAGGATCAGTGGGCATGTAAGGATAAAGAACTATGTAAGGAATTCCCTCTTCATTGGTGGGCTCCACAATCACTGGCAATACGGCTTCATAAGGCATCCCAAGCTTTTGGGCACGGGCTCGGACCCATTAGAGGTAAGGTTGCATAGGAAGGGAAGTCCTTGGTCCCAACTCTTAGGGCTCAGATCTGTTAACCATGCCCCAAACTCGTATAAACCTCTGGCGATGCTCCTCAACGTCTTCCTTGTAGTCAAATGCAATATCCTCAAGAAGTAGCTCGTGGGGACCATCGCTCCGAGCACGATCAAATTGTCGTAAAGCTAGACAAGGATTGTAAGTTATACCTCCTCTGATTCCAAGCAATGGGACATTAGGTTATTCCCCACAACGATCAATAACAGTAATGTCTTCCATAGCCCGGGAACACCAAAGAATGTCTATATGGGCAAGTGACATTATTCTGTAGGACCATCCCAAACCTTCTTCGTTCTTCAGCACAGACTTAGGGAGATGCGAAATAAACCACCTCGACAGCAACGACATGCAACACATGAGAGTTCCTCTTATTCGCACAGTACGAGTGTAGAGGGCATGCAAGATATCACCCAGTAGAGTAGACACAGGATTGCGAGAAAGGAAAATCTTGACAGCATTCACATCTAGGAAGGAATCCGGATTCGGGAAGAGAACCAAACCATAGATAAGGAGAGCCAAGATATCTTCGAAAGCCTGAAAAACCAAATTATCCCAGAATATATGAGCATGGTCTATCAAAAATTTGGCTAGAAAACCTTCGACCCCGCTTCGTGTTTCCCAATTGGATACTACATCAGCCCGTTTCAAATGCAGAGCTGAGGCAATGTCTTCTGATCTAGGAACCTCTTCCATACCTGTGAAGGGTACCTGTTCAAGGATGGATATGCCCAATAGGTGAGAGAACTCTTCCAAGGTGGGAATCAGCTGGTAATCTGGAAAGGTGAAGCAATGATGCACATGATCGAAGAACTAGAAAAGTACACTCATCATCTGCTCATCAAGATTTGAAGTAACCAGGCTAAGAAGCTGACCATGTCTCTTAATGAACATAGAAGTCTCGGAAACTCTTGAGGCTAACTCTTTAAGTTGAGCAGGTATTTGCACAAAGTTAACTCGGATGGTATTTCTGTGCACGGAAGCCATAATCTGCAAAACAGAACAAAGATAAATTCCCTTGGTCTTTGAAATGGTTAGTGTAATGAAGTATGAATGCCATGTTATGATGCATGGTGTCATGATAAAAAAAACAACAATATAGCAGATAACAGGCATGGCAAAGGCAAACAAGTCACACAAAGCCCTTAAGTTTAAGGCTTGCATAAGGCCAAAGGTATTACCCTCTTGAAGTTTAGTTGGTTTCAACCTGTCCTAGCAAAAGTAACCAGGTTCTAGAGGTTCTCAATATCACTGACCATCCTCCATCGGTCATGGTTTCAGCTCATGTAATCTTTTCTTGCGGTGGAACTATCTCGAGAGTATGGTCTCAATGATTGTAGCATCAAGTATCAACCAGTTCTCAGCTTTACACCGAGGCTGACTATGTCACTACTTTCTAATGGCCAAGTTGGCCGATTAAAGGTTCTAAGGTTAGTTGATGCTTAACGACACCATGCAGCGGCCCCGTATTCTCCTCGTTTCTCTATAAGGGATACCGGTACCAGCCAATGTGCCACATCAACGTAGCTACTGCTTCAACCGTATCAGTCTACGCCGTACAGTTCCCTCACAGTCTATTGCTACTTACCTAAAAGGTGTCCCCAGATTCGGGTTAGGATCTATAGTAACTCCCAAACAAAATCCTTAAAAGTAAAGCAACCAAAACAATCAAGAGAAGCAATCATGATGAACTAGATCCTAAGGTATACCCCACCTATCAAATCCCCAACGGAGTCGCCAGTTCTGTGATACGGTGGCAGAACCGACTATTTTGGAATGCTGGTTTGCATTTTGCGTTTTGTATTCGCAAAATGTCGCGGTAAGCAAGAGTCGCCATCGACTTTTATTTCATCCAACCGAAAAGGAAAAAAGCACAGAAAAAATCCTTTTTCGAGATATTCTGAGTACGGGGGGTAGATTATAGAAAAGGAAGGTGTTAGCACCCTTTCTATCCATGGTTTTGCATGGGCTCTTAGGTACTTTCTCATCTTTTTAAAATTGCTTGTGTATGTGCTTTGTTTTGAAAAGTTTTGACTTCGTGATAACCTTTGTATCAGTCCTCAAAGGTGTGCCGAAGTTATTTTGAAAATTTGTTTGAAAAGTGTAAGTGTGAAAAGTTTTGATTTGTGCAAGTACCTATTAGCATCTACCTACTCAAAAAAAGATCGTTTCTATTCTCGTTTCCTTTAGACAATGCTATCCTACTATTGAGAAATAGGTAGCACCGTCGTTGGAGTTGTATGGGTCAATTCGTAAGGGACGTACGGTCATTAAAGCAATGTTAGGACACCTTAGTAATAACCCTAGAGTCTTAAGATCATATTCGAGGCGACGTTTCCGAGGCAATATTTCCGAACGGGACTTTTGATCTTTGTTAGACAGGAGGTCAACCACTAAGACACCCTATACTTAATGATCATTTACCGAAGGCAACCGAAGTGAGAGTATACCCTCGGAGTGCATATGTGCGAGTGATTTGATTTTAGTTATTATCTTTGCACATTAGGGTTTTCTAGCTGTTTTAAATTATCATACAATCTTGTCATACAATCCTATTAACAAACATCTAAACAGTTAACATTTGCGAGAATTAAAATGCGAGAAAATAAACCTACGCTATTACAAGGCTTCGAGATAGGGATTAATTACATATCCAAAAAACCCGTAAAAGACGATAAATAAAACAAAATCCTAGATTAAACTATTACATACCGTGGACAGTTACATCAATATTGCAAAAAATAATAAACCTACGCGATGAATCGAATAAAAGATAATTAGGGTTTTTACCCCAACTATACCTAATTGTAATTTAAAGGGAAAATTATTTTTTTTCGTTTTTGTTATTTGAGAAAATAAAGCTCAATTGAATAAAAGAAGAACCTAACTACTAATTAATTTTCATTAGGAAAAATAATTAAATTAACCTAATTTTTGTATTTTTATTTTGAGAAAGAAATAAATATTGAATCAAGAGTCTAACCCTAGTTTTTCTAATTGATTTTAATTATATAAAAAAGTTAGAATTTCCCTAAGTTAAATTAAACTAAATTAAATTAAATTTGATAAAAAAACCTAATTCTAATTTTTTGTAAACTCTTGATTTTATGATTTTTGTGAAAATAGATTAATTTTGTTAAAAATAATTAAGAAAACTAAATTAAATAAAAGAAATAAATTATAGAAAAGAAAAAAGAATGAGCCTGATAGCATTAGCAAAAGAGGGGTTGTTGCTTGAAATTTCTTGGCCCAACAAGCTCCTGGCCTTGTTGACTTTACCCAATCCCATGTGCACGTTTGACTGGGGTGCATGGTGGTCCTTCATTATGGGCATATTGGATCTGGCCAGGAGTACATCAGATGGCTGATGTTGAGAGTGCATGGAGTACGATTGAGAATGTGAAGCACAGGATTGACCTAAAATTGTTGAGAAAATAAAATGCACATGCCTGGGATCGAACCCAGGACGTGTGCATCAAAGGCTAACATCCTCACCATCTGCGCTAACATGTTAATTGTGATAATAATGAAATAAATGGAATTAATGCAAATAACGCGCCACGCCTCCCAAAACGCGCGGAAATTCAAACGAGCCATTCACACACTGCCACACCATTGTCTTCTTCATTGATTCTGTCGTTTTAGGTAAAAGGACTTTTACCTACGGAAATCAAGCGTAGGTATAGCCTCTGTTCATTCCAAAATCATGTACGTGCATGATAAATGAAAACCAAATGTACCAATTAACTCGTTTAAACCTCGCGAGCATCATGGTACCATTATCAATGTCCAATTTTTCCTATATAAGAAACCCCTAAAAACAAAGGTCAAACCCTAACCATGGCAGTTTTACGTTCAGTAAATAAAAATGCAATTGAATATAGTCATTAGCTTGCAAACATCTCAAAGATTATAAATATGCCAATCAATCATGCTAAATATGCCAGAATCAATATATTCGAATTCAAGAAAATAGGCAAATCGTGTGAATGTTACATGGTGATTTTGAGCGTCCCAGGCCTTGCAAACGATCTTGTTGGCTTCAGGGATGATCCAAGAATCTGAATTGATCCTTTAAAACCTTTGAAACGGCCTGTGGAGCACGATTCGATCATCACATTTTCCTTGGAAATTTTGAAGTTCTTTCTCTGCCTGTGCACGCCTCCAACCTCTCTCTTTGGTCTGCCTTTATTCCCTATATATACTAGAGTGTATTAGGGTTAATATTTACATCCAATCTTTGCCATTTATGAAAATTGATCATTGATTTAATCCTTGCACCAAATCTTTCCAAAACAAGCATTTTCAATCCTTTTTTGTCCATATGAAGCCTTGCACGATTTGATTTTGTCTCCAGCTGTATAATGAATCTAATCATGCACAAAATTTCAAGGTTTTATTGATTTTTGATATTTTCATTATTTTATATTGATTTTGTTTGATTTAAATGAAATAAAATCAAAATAAATAACAAAAATAAAAGAATGACAAGTGGAAGGGCTCATGGGTCTTCGATCACATTACAAAATCAGTGCAAGCATAAAAAGTTGGGCCCATTTAGCAAAAAATGCAAATTTGGACACATTTGACTTTTGGCAATTTTGCAAAAAGGGTCAACTTGGCCAATGCATAAATCTTTCAATTTTGACCCTAGAGATGTGTTCTTGGACTTTTTAGAAATATTAGGATGTCCTATAAGCAACCCTTTTAGTCTCATCTCAATTGAGTCTTCCATGTTCATGTATGAACCTTTGACCCAAAAGGTGTTTTTGTTGACTTTCCAAGATGACCTATAATGTCCAAACTCATATCTTCTTGTGAGTGCAGGTTTTGAACTTGGGAGCCGAAGATGAATTGTATGTAATTACATCCTCTCCAAAATTAGCTTTGGATGTGTCATTTTTGATAAAGTATGAGAAAGTTATGCTTGGTCAAAATTGAGTTGACTTTTCATGCAAAACCCTAATTTAGCAACTTTTGAGCTTTGATGAATTGTGAGCAATCCTTGAGGAATCATGATCAACCCTTGATAAAATGATGAATAAAAATTTAAAATGAGGATGTTGACCAATAATCTTGAAGTTTGACTGTATGTGGGCCACAATTGACTTTTGCCCTAGCACAGTCAATTTTCAGGCATTTGAGCAAACATCCTCTGCAAGGCTTGAAATTTGACATGGATGATCTTGAGAACATATTAGGGAAATGGTGAGCATTTGAGATCCTTTTTACTCAAGCATCTTGATGCAAAATGAAACCCTAATTTGAGGTAGTCTTCCTTAGGAGAGAGTTTGTCTGGTCAACTCTTGGACTTCTTTGAGCAATTTGAGGACCTCACTTGACATGTATTGAGAAATATGGGAGGGAAAATTTAGGGGTACAACAAATACCAAACTTGATGAGGCAGAATGGGTTCAAACAATACTTGACCATCTCAATCTGATCGAGAAGAAACGCTTGGCTGTTGTGATACGGTGGGAGAACTGACTTGAGGTTTTGCGTTTTGTGTTCGAAAATGTTTCGGTTTAGCAAGAGTCGCCACCTACTTTTTATTTTATCCTAAGGAAAGGTCAAAAAGCACAGGAAAGACCTTTGAGATGTTTTCTTGGGTTCGGGGAGTAGATTATGAAAAGGGAAGGTGAAAGCACCCTTTTCATCCATGGTTATCCATGGGCTCTTAGTTACTTGTTTAGATCACTTGCTTTGCTTTTCAATTGTTTGAAATGGTGCTTTTCAATTGTTTGAAATGGTGCTTTGTGTGTGGTCTTCAAAGATGTTTTGAAAAGAGGCCATCGTTGTGGCAACGTTTGTAATGATTCTTGTTTGAATGTATACAAAGGTGTTTTTTTTGTGAAAGGTTTTCAATGTTTGAAAGTAGGGTTTTGAAATTGTGTTTGTGAAGTGTGTTTGAAAATAGAAAGTATGTTTTTGCAAGCTTTTGATCAAGTAACTAAGAGCTATCTACCCTATTTTACTCAAAGACCTTTCTTATGTTTTTAACCCTTTTAACAGTGTTGTTTCACCATTGCATTTGTTGAACAACCTTGTGTTAGGATGTTAAATGGGACAGGAGCGGGTCATCGTATAGACCATGATAGCAATTGTGTCAAGTATTTTTGGAAATTTTCTTAAGGGACTTGATCATTTTTGTTTAGGCAACTCAGATAGCGTCATCGAGGGACCATGATCTTTTGTTTGTTTTTGTTTTGCCAAACTACTTAACATGCATACTATGGCCCATTTTTGAAGGCAACAAGTGGATTGTAACCCTAGGGGTGCAAGTGTGTATTGTGTTTGTTTTTCATGCATTTTTATCTTTGATTAGGTCAAACTATTTGTTAATTTGATTTTTGCATACAAACCCTAATTCTCTAATCATGGCATAATTGAAAGCGTTAAAATGCGAGAATTTAAATTCTAAGCTATTAAAACATGATTATGTGGATGGGGGTACAATTTTGAAATTGGGGGGAGGGGGTATTTGACAAGAAATATAAACCCTAGTTACTATTACATCCAAATTGAATCTCAAATGCAATCAATATTTAAATGT
Source organism: Vicia faba (assembly GCA_948472305.1). Taxonomy (NCBI): domain Eukaryota; kingdom Viridiplantae; phylum Streptophyta; class Magnoliopsida; order Fabales; family Fabaceae; genus Vicia; species Vicia faba. Next base: position 1,277,343,259 of record OX451739.1, read on the forward strand.
ATAATATTTAAATAAACAAGATAAATAAATATTAAAATAAAATGTATTATGCAAAAAAAGAAGTTTTTTATGTATGTAAAAATATTTTTCAATGTAAAGAAATATAAAGAAGTCAAAATAATTAAAAAATAATAATTTTATTCATTTTTAGGGCAAACCCTAATTTATTTTAAGAAGATAAATGTTATATATTATTTGTGTACAAAAATATATTAATATGTACAAGAATGAAATATATTGAAGAAAAGGTATTTTTTAGTATAAAAAATAAAAGGGTAATATTTTTATATTTTTATTCTAATTATTTAATAAAATAAAAGTATATATGTATATATATATATATATATATATATATATATATATATATATATATATATATATATATATATATATATATATATATATATATATATATATATATATATATATATATATATATATATATATATATATATATATATATATATATATATATATATATATATATATATATATATATATATATATATATATATATATATATATATATATATATATATATATATATATATATATATATATATATTAAATATATTAAGTATGTATAAAATAAAATAAAATATTTACAAAAATAAAATATATTCAAGAAAATATTTTCAGTGTGAATAAAAAATAAGAAAATAAAAATAAAAGTATTATTTACATTATTTTTCAAGTTTTAATAAATAATATAAAGTATTTAAATGTTTTAATGTTATAAATAATTAAAATAAAATACCTAACAAATGTAAAAAAAAAGTGAAAATATTTTTAAGCATTTTTTATGTTTGAAAATAAAATATCAAAGTCAAAATGAAATTAAAATACAAAAATAACAAAGTATAAAGAAAATGGGCCAGGGGGTGCATTTAGCAAAAGGAGGGTGTTAGAAGCAAGAAAGCCAAGCCCAGCCCATCAGCTTCATCTTCTTCCTCCAGACTTTTGAAAACGCGCGCCTGTTATACAAACTTGAACATCCTGGAAACGTGATCTTTTGCCAAAACTCAAAACATGAAACTTGTAGAGCATTAAACCACGATTCTAACCATATAAAGCATTAATCCTAACTCTCAAAGACCAGAGAGAATTTCTCTGGCCCTAAAATCTGACCTAACTTTTTCTGCATGTTCATTGATGAAATTCTCTTAGCACGTTTAATATAAATGAAAACTGAGCTTATGTATGGCTTCATGGCAATGAATACTACATCTTTCATTCACAAACCTAAGGTTAAATGTTCCTAAATAGAGAGATAGAAGTTTGAGAAATACCGGCTTCAGTTGGATTCGAGTTGAACAATGTAGCAACTTTCAGTGAGGCCTGAGGTTCTTTTGAGCTTACTTGATGTTCCCTGGACCTTTCCCAATGCTTAGTTTGTTTTGAAATGGTCTGAATCTCTCTATAGAACTCAACCTGCAAAGCTTCAAAACAAAAATGGTGACCACTGTAAATGGAGTTATAGTTGTAAATGGAGGTTTGGGATAGCTTGAGTGAGTGGAATGGAAGGTATTGGAACAAGTTGCAAGCAAAACGCACGAGTGGATGTGAAAATGGAAGTGATTCTGCAGGGCCTGCCCTGTTTTGCAAGAAAATGTGATTTTTGTGTACAAGGGTGTTTGAGGGGTGAATGGCTCATGTTTCTGGCTTACAGGGATGTGAAAAACTTGTTCGAAATGTTGGCAAAAGTTGAATATATCAGATATGCAAGCTATGTCCTTTTGGCACAATTACTTGGTTTTGAAGTAAAAAGTGAGAGTTGACAATGCTATGGTTGTACTGGCTTGTACCCTAGCTACACAAAGTGGTTGAGCTTTGCCTAACATTAGGGAGCCTTGTTTGCTGCAAATGGCTTGCTGTATGGCTCAAGAAATGGAATTTGACATAAAGCAAGCTTTATGTAAATGAAAGTGTTATCTTTATGCCCAAAATGGATTTATTCATTGTGCCAAGCTCTAATGATCAGAATAAAACCAATGTCCAATGTATTTGAAATTAATTTTTGAGTGTGAATTGGTTTAGATAACTGTAAACAAGTACAAATCTAGTTTGGATAGATTTTGCAACTTGTATGAACATGTATTGGCCATGGTTACAAAGTGAGTTTTTGCTAACTTCAAGCATTCGATTCTCCCTAACCACAAATGTGTTTGAGGAGTTCTTGGACAATTTGGAAAGCTTGGAACATGTAATATAATCCATCTTTGAAATGCAACTTGATATTCCAAGTGGAACAATGTGAAAAATGGCCAAGAAGATGGGTCAAAATGCTGCCTAAATTAGGGCAAAATTTCTCTAAGTTAAAAGTTTTAGGGACCCTTGTTCCAAAAATCATAACTTGAGATCCAAGCTTCTTTTGAGAAAACTTTTTGAATCAAAGTTGTAGAATTTGTGATGGACTACAACTTTCATGTTTTAAGTTTTGTTTTAATACATTTGCATCTTGGTGAAAATGTGGGACAAAGTTAGGTAAAATTAAGAAAATTTCATAACTTTGAAAAATTCTAAATTATGAAAATTTTCAATTTCAAACCCTAATTTGCAATTTTGGGTTTATTGATGAACAAGTTTCATAATTTGACATATCTTGATGAAAAATCACCCTTGGCACTTGATTTTGACCAAAAAGTCAAAGTTTGACTTTTCAGTGTACAGTCAAATTTTGATCAGTTGACTGAAAAATTCATTTGTCATCCAATGCAATTGAGGTCTTTTGAAATTGTTGAATAGGTCAAGATGATGCCATTGAGTCCTTGAGTCCATGGTTGAACTTGATTTTCCAATGGCTAGGTCAAACAGTCAAAAGTTGCCTTTGTACAATCAAAACCCTAAAAATGACCATTTTGCCTTTTTGGTGATCTGATCAAATTTCTTATGGATTTGTAGTCCAAACTTGATCAAATGGTTCATATGAATTCATAATGTTGATGTGGGTAAAAATTCATGAGGTTTGACTGTAAATTGGTCATAGTTGACTTTTTCCCAAATACAATTGATTTCTAAGTCAACTGTCCAATTGATTGGGTAAAAATTTGATTCAAGGCTTGACACTTGGTATGGGAAAACTTATGAGTCCAAAATGAAGCATGAAAGTCAATTTGGGCATTGAAGGTCCAAAAATCCCTTTGCAAACTCAAATCCTAATTTAGGTCAACAGTGTAAGGAGGTGTCTTGAGCAGAGCAAACCCTAGCTTGATCTTGAGTTCCAAGAATCTTGTGATGAGAAATGTTGATAAAATGAGAGGGAAAATTTTAGGGTACAACAGCTGCCCCTGTTCAATCTTCTTGAACCTGAAGAGTTAGATTGGCAAGTTTTTCCTTTCGCGACTCGAAGGTAAAAGAGGATTGGACACTAGAGTGCCCGTAAATTTGCACTCGCCAAAATATTGTTGAGGGAATGGGCTTAAAGATGCCATTTAGAGATGGTAGAATCTTGCTGGAGATGGGCTTAAAGATGCTATCCAAAATTTGTTTGTTGATAATCGGTAGAATGAACATCAGAATGGTATCCGTATTTGTAACGTATCTGAGTTGTATCTGGAGGTTGGGTTTGTATGAGCAAGGGAATGGCGTCTATGTTTAGAGCGTATCCGAGTTGTCACTGTATTTGAACTTTGAATGAATATCAGAATGACTGTCGTGTCTGGAGTGCATCTGTATTATGAATGGGTAATAGAGAAACATCTGTGTATGGAGCAACTGTGTGTTGGGGATAAATTCCGAATGAGTGACAGAATGGCAACCGTGTCTGGAGCGTATCTGGACTGTATCTGAAATTGAGATCTGTATGAGTAGCATAATGACTTCCGTGTCTGGAGTGTATCTGAAACTGTAACTGGGATCTGAATAAGTGACAGAATGACTTCTTTGGCGACTGCACTGGGGAGAATCAAACTTCTGGTGTAAGGGTCAGAATGGCATCCGTGTTTGGAGCGCATCTGAACTTGAAGTTGTTAGTTGAATTTGAATGATAAATAGAATGGTTGCTGTGTCTGGAGCGTATCTAGTCTGTATCGGATTGCTGAAGTCTGAATGAGTACTTGAATGACCGCCGTGTCTGGGGTGTATCCGTACTTTATTTTGACTTGAAAATCTAAATGAGTAATAGAATGACCGCCGTGTCTGGAGTGTATCCATACTGTATCTGAAATTTCTGGATAGTTGTTTGAACAATAGCTTTTTAATCTTATCCTGAAAAGGGTAAAATGTTAGCTAAAACACAAAGTTATGTTGCATGATATGTATGATGCAATAAAATGTGTTCCATCGATGTTTATGATATATGAATGTAATGGTTATGCAAGTAAGCTGAGTAGCTGTCTTGCTGAGGAAAATAAATCCTTGATAGCCAGAGATAATGAGATCTTTGACTGCTGTCGGGGAAAGTGAATCCTGACTGATGCCGAAGACTAAAAAATCTTTGATTGTTGAAGATGAGAAATCCTTGCTGACTGCTTGGGGCTCAAATATCTTTGATTGTAGAGAAAGAGAGATCCTAGGACCACTGCTGGGGATTTGAAAATCCTTGGTGATTGATGGGGATTAACAAGAGCTTTGACAACTTCTGCGGGGGATGAGAATTCTTCATGACTTTCCTGGGAAATAAGGAAAACTCTGACGACCTCTACTGGGGAATTAGAACATGGGAGGCTTCCAATGGAGAAACCTGAACTAGAATCTTTGCTCTATTGGGAAATAACTCTGTGGGGAGAGTGTTTACTCGGCCGGGGGAATCAGGAGCTGGGGTTGTACGCCAATCTACTGGGGAAGTTGGGGAGAATTGAATGGTTCCTAATGGGGATTATTAGTTGGAAAATTGACTTCGTTGGGGAAGAAGGTTTAGAATATTCTAGCTCCGCTGGGGGAAAGGTATTTCAGGGTTTTCGGGCTCCACTGGGGATCGGGAGTCTAAACTTTGATGGGAACTTTGAAACTTAACTCCGTTGGGGAATAAAGTTTAGAATACACTAGCTCCGCTGGGGATCTTGAAACTTAAACTCCGATGGGGATGTATACTCCAAGGTTTTAGCTCTATTGAGGATCTGAATGACATAATGCAGGGGGATTTCTTCTAGAATAGCACAAGGATATCTTCCCACACCTTCAAATCATCAGTAATTATCCTTTCTCAATTTCGTTTTATTTGTAAGCAGTGATTATATTCAAATGCATATGCCTTTTTAACAAAACATTGGACGTTTTCAAATAAAACATAAGTGTAAAAAAAAGAATGAAAGGCAAGCAAATTTCTGCAATTTGAAGTATCTTTGTATTAACTTTTGTAAGTATCTTTGTACAAAGGGGACATACATCCTAGTAAGAGAATGTTATCATAAAATTGAGAAAAAATTTATACAAAAAGAAAGATGGCTATGTGTAACAATTCCATGGGGGTCCCATTCTACTATAACCTTCACAACTCTGAGTATCTATCCCTTTGTTGCTTCGTCCCCCGATGATTGGATTGATCAGAAGCCTGGAACTTGTTGGTGAAGAGATTATCCTTAAAGTGATCCGACGAGACATAGTCATACGCTTTAATTCCATAACTTTTTCCTGGACCGCCCTTTCGGGTTTTCAGTCCACCGGGAAACCCTTTTTTGCCCAAGTCTCCCTTCTGGGTTTTCAACTTGCCGGGTATACAGATTTTTTATTATTTATCCCTAATTTTTACCTGCACCGCCCTTTCGGGTTTTCGATTCACAGGGATGCCCATTTTTGCCCAAGTCGCCCTTTCGGGTTTTCAACTTGTCGGGTCATTTTATGCGTAGTATCTTTTGACTATATCTGCGTTTGTAGGGTGCGGAAAGTCGTCACCGTCCATGGTGGTCAGAATCATTGCCCCACCAGAAAAGATGTTTTTGATCACAAATGGTCCTTCGTAAGTAGGAGTCCACTTGCCCCTGGGATCTCTTTGCGGCAAGATGATCCGCTTGATTACAAGATCTCCGACTTGATATACCTGACGCCTGACTTTCTTGTTGAAAGCCTTGATCACCCGTTTTTGATACGTCTGACCATGACAAATAGCAGTAAGTCATTTTTCATCGATCAAACTAAGTTGATCAAGTCGGGTCTGAATCCAATCGTCTTCACTCAAACCGGCATCCTTCATAATCCTTAAGGAGGGAATCTGAACTTCCATAGGTAAAACAGCTTCCATGCCATATACCAAAGAAAAGGGGGTTGCCCCTGTTGAAGTATGCGCCGTGGTACGATATCCATGCAGAGCAAACGGTAACATCTCATGCCAGTCCTTGTAAGTGACTGCCATCTTTTGAATGATCTTCTTGTTATTTTTGTTTGCGGCTTCCACAACACCGTTCATCTTTGGCCGATAGGGAGATGAATCGTGATGATAAATCTTGAACTGCTCACACAGAGCGGTGATCATAGTGTTGTTCAAATTTGTACCGTTGTCTATGATGATCCTTTCGGGGATACCATACCGGCATATGAGGTTCTGCTTGATGAAGCGGGAAACCACATTCTTTGTAACAGAGGCATAGGAAGCTGCTTCAACCCACTTAGTTAAGTAATTAATAGCGACCAAGATGAAGCGATGTCCATTGGATGCCGTAGGCTTGATCTCTCCAATCATGTCAATGTCCCACATTGCAAATGGCCAAGGAGCTGTCATAACGTTGAGAGGAACAAGAGGAATATGCACCTTGTCAGCATAGACTTGGCATTTGTGGCAAGTACGGGAATGTTGGTGACAATCAGCTTCCATGGTAGACCAGTAGTACCCTGCCCTTAGAATCTTCTTAGCCATCGTATGTCCGCTGAAGTGGGTGCCAAATGTGCCACTATGTATCTCGGTCATGATCAACTCAGCTTCAACCTTGTCCACACAACAAAGTAGAACACAATCATGGCTGCGCTTATAAAGGATACCGTTGCTCAGGAAGAACTTGGCAGCAAATCTCCTTAAGAACATTTTGTCATTAACGGAAGCTCCTTCAGGGTATTCTCGAGTCTGGAGATACCTTTTGATTTCATGAAACCAAGGTTGTTCCACTACTTCTTCGGTATTAATATCATGACAGTGCGCTGGTTCGTCCATTCGCTCGATGGTGATTTGGGGAGCCTCATTATACCAGTTGAGTTTAAACATGGAAGACATTGTAGCCAGAACATCTGCTAGCTGATTTTCTTCTCGCGGGAAGTGCTCGAAAGTAATCTGTTCGAAATGAGGCAACAACGTCAAGACATGTTCTTTGTATGGGATAAGGTTAGGATGTTTAGTGTCCCACTCTCCTTTGACTTGACTAATAACCAAAGCCGAGTCCCCAAATACGACCAATGATTTGATTCCCAAGTCTATAGCAGCCTTGAGACCAAAGATGCAAGCTTCATATTCAGCCATGTTGTTGGTACAGTTGAAGCAAAGTAGGGCAGTGAAGGGTGTATGGAAACCTTCCGGAGAAATAAGTACCGCACCGATACCATTTCCAAGTGTATTTGAAGCACCATCAAAGTACAGGGTCCATCGGGATTCTTGTTCAGGTCCGTCATACGGTCCATTACCTTCAATGTTGTCCAATGTCATGATGTCCTCGTTAGGGAAGTCGAATCTCATAGATTGGTAATCTTCGACGGCTTGATGAGCTAGATGGTCAGCTAGTACACTCCCCTTTATAGCTTTTTGGGTAGTATACTGGATATCATACTCAGTCAGGATCATTTGCCATCAAGTGATTCTTCCAGATAAAGCAGGCTTTTCGAAGATATACTTGATCGGATCCATCTTGGAAATCAGCAAAATGGTATGAGTTAACATATACTGCCTTAGCCGGCGAGCAGCCCATACCAAAGCGCAACAAGTTTTCTCGAGCAGTGAGTAGTGAGTTTCACAGTCGGTAAACTTTTTGCTAAGGTAATAAATGGCATGCTCTTTTCGGCCAGACTCGTCATGTTGGCCGAATACGCACCCCATTGAGTTATCCAAAATAGTTAGATACATGATTAACGACCTTCCTTATACGGGTGGCATCAAAATAGGAGGTTCCAGCAAATACTCCTTGATCTTATCAAAAGCAACTTGATAGTCATTGTTCTATTCAACTACCTGATCTTTCTTCAACAACTTGAAGATTGGCTCACAAGTAGATGTCAGGCGAGAGATGAACCTTGCGATATAGTTTAAGCGTCCCAAGAAACCTCTAATCTCCTTTTCAATGCGGGGGGAAGGTATTTCTTGTATAGCTTTTACTTTAGCAGGATCAACCTCAATGCCTTTGTTGCTGACGATAAATCCCAACAGTTTACCAGACCTGACTCCAAAGGTGCACTTGCTTGGGTTTAGTCTGAGCTTATACTCCTTCAATCTGACAAACATCTTTTGCAGATGGTCGAGGTGTTCCTCTTCTGTCTATGATCGGGCTATCATGTCATCTACGTAGACTCCAATCTCATGATGTATCATGTCATGAAACAAAGCTACCATAGCACGTTGATAGGTTGCCCCGACATTCTTCAGTCCGAATGGCATCACTTTGTAGCAGAAGGTACCCCACTGCGTGATAAAAGTAGTTTTCTCCATGTCTTCGGGGGCCATTTTGATCTGGTTGTATCTCGAGAATCTATCCATGAAGGAAAATACCTTGTGTTGAGCTGTGTTGTCAACCAAGATGTCGATGTGTGCTAGGGTAAAATCATCTTTAGGGCTAGCCCTGTTTAGGTCCCTATAGTCCACACACATTCTGACTTTGCCGTCCTTCTTAGGCACGGGCACAATATTAGCAACCCATTATGGATAGGAAGTAACAGCCAGAAAGCCAGCATTGAATTGCTTCATTACCTCAGCTTTGATCTTCTCATACATGTCAGGCCTCATTCGGAGGACCTTTTGTTTGATCAGTGGACAATCTTCTCTTGTAGGGAGACGGTGAACCACGATATCTGTGTCTAATCCCGTCATGTCTTCATAGGACCAGGCGAAGATTTCAACATATTCATTCAATAACTGCACTAAGCGCTCTTTGACACTTGGTTCAGGTTGGCACCCACCTCAACCTCTTTCTTGTCTTCCTCTGTTCCCAAGTTGATGGTCTCTAGCAACTCTTCATGGGGCAGAATAGCCCTCTCTTCTTGTTGAAAAAAGTCTGGCTAACTCTCCTGGCATTTCACAGTCTTCGTCAACTTCGTACTCAGCATGATTGACCTAATCTTCAGAGTCACCGAAGGCTAAACCAGAATAGTCACCCATGGAATCCGGAATGGATGGGTACCTGCATTTTGTGAGTGTGGGTGTGTGTAAGGGATAGCCATCCTTAAATAAAACAAAATGCAAAAGGAAAGAAAATGAACACAACAGTTTATAGATGAAAACGTCCAATGATTCATTAAAACATGGCATATGATAATGAAGAAAATCAAGCCCTTACAAATGGACCTATATGTCCCGGGCAAGGCATAAGGTGAAAATAGTATACGAATTGTTTAGTTATTACAGACAAAAATAGGAAATTGTTCAAAGATAAATTACTGGTTGATGAAAGTGATGGGAACGAAGTCCTTCGCTTCCCAGTTGCTTAATCCTCCTTCGACCGTTGGAAAGATCCAATCTTCAAAGTTGTCTTATTCATCATCATCTTCTAAGGCATTAATTCCATGGTGATAGATTTTTACGGGTGGTCCTCCGGCCCTGGAGCGACGCACAGCTTTCTGGCCAGCAGTAGTAAAACCTAGTCCGAACTTGTCCATCTTGTGAGAAAAATCAGGCAGTTTCCCCCACACTGTACTCCTTCCTTATTTGATTACAGCCTCTGCATCCTTGAGAGACGCCATCCTAGACACATGATTGGAAACGAAAGGCACATCAACCATTGTATTTGCAACTGCGACTTCAGGAGAAACTTCCTCAAAATGTTGGAAAGGCGTTTCTATGAATTCGCCATCCAACTCCACATAACGGAAGGAGTTGAGGTGACTTATCATGTACTCTTCGTCACCGTGAACTATTATAATCTTACCCTGAATAGGATACTTTAGCATTTGGTGTAAAGAGGAGGTAATTGCCCCGACATAGTGGATCCACGACCTTCCCAGTAAGCAAGAATATGAAGGACGGATGTCCATCACATAGAAGGTAGAGTTGAAGGTCTCGGTGCCCACTTTGATAGGGATGTCCACCTCTCCGTGAACCATCCTTTTGGACCCGTCAAAGGCCCTAACCACTATATTACTTGGCTTCAGCACTAACCCTTCACAGTCCAAATGATCTAACGCTTTCTTCGATAGCACATTCAAAGATGAACCGGTATCAACTAGGACATGGGCAAGGGTGGTTCCCATGCATTCTACTGAGACATGTAGCGCGTCGTTGTGCTTCCTTCCCTTGGGGGTCAAATCAGCATCAGAAAAACCAAGACCATTATCAGCAGTAAGGCTGGCCACGCACTCTTGAAACTGGTCAACCGAAGTTTCTTGAGGCACGTGTGCCGTCTTTAAATTTTTTTTTCAAGGCCTTAGCATGGGCCTCGGAGCAGAGTAGAAGAGCCAACAAGGAGATTTTGGAAGGGGTCTGCCCTAGCTGTTCCACGATGTTGTAGTCGCTCTTTTTGATTATCTTTAAGATTTCTTCCATTTTTTCTGGGTGGTTTCGGGGATTACCACAGTCTGAGCCTTCATCCTGACAGGCGCTTCTAGTATCCCCTTACCCTTATCCGTCGTATCAACAGAGGGTCTAACTTCAAGAGTATCCAATTCTTCAATTATCGGGCCTTACACAGATGGCTTGACAGACACTGAAGCTTTCGAGGGTCCGAAGACTGCTCGGGGGGGAGCAATCTCCGGAGAGAAAATCCGTCCGCTGCGAGTTATCTTGCTTGTTCCCATAATATTCCCTATAACAGGGGTTTCATAATCATAATTCTCTTGGACTGATTCAATCTGTTTGATACCATGATAGAAGATTTCTCCTCTGTAGTTCCATGGTATCGTCTTGTTAGATTTATACGGGACAGGCCCCGGCATGGTGATTTTCAACGGCACAAACTTAGGATCAGGCGTAATCTTGACAGGCCTTTTGCAAGCCTTGGGATGATTGTCGGAGATGGTTATTATTGCAATGTCATTGGTAGGAGTAACAAAGGTAGCAGGAGTAACAGGAGTGAAGGTATCAACAAGAGTCTTTTGGAAGAGTTTCTCTTGGGTATCCATCAGGCGTTGGATGCCTGATTTCAACAGTGGGCAATCAGCTCGTATGTTTAAACAAAATTAACAGTCTTTTCCACATCCTGGGAATATCCCGACTCTCATCAAATTCACTTTAATCACTAGTAACGAAGTCAAAAGGTCAGCATTATTGGTAACATGAAGGTCTTCCATAACGGCATGAACATTATGACCGTGCTTAGGCATTGGGGCAGAAATCACATTCGGCTTTTCGGGCGCATCGAATTCTACCTCCTTGGCATCGACCAGGTCTTGGATTTTGTTCTTAAGAGCCCAACAGTTGTTGGTATCATGCCCTACACTGTCAGAGTGGTAAGCACATTTTGCATTGGAGTGGTGATATGGAGAAGAGGTATTAGGGTTCTTTGGCGCTTCCTTCAAATTGGTAAGATTCAACTTTAGAAAATGAGGGAGTACTTGAGCCGGTGTCATGTTGATTCGGGTGAACTGCCGTTGTGGCCTTTCTACCCTTTGCTGATTAGATCTTGGCTGATTGCTGCGAGGTTGATCATTTGAAGAGTTTCGGATCATCACAGCCCCCACAGTTGGCCGGCGCTTGGTTCTTCCTTGGCTTTTCTGAGAATAAACAGCAGAAGCTTCCTTCTTAGCTGGGAAGGTCTTCTTAATGGATGTGGACGCGGAGGCATCTTTCTGAATCTTACCACTTTTAATGCCGACCTCGACCCTTTCACCAGTCAGAATTAATTCGGTGAATCCCGCGGAGGAACTCTCAATTAAATGGTTGAAGAAAGGGCCAGACAGGCTCCCTAAAAACATGTCCACCAGCTCTCTATCCGACAATGGTGGTTGCACCCTTCCAGCCAGATCACACCATTTCTGGGCATACCCCTTAAATCCCTCGTTAGAAGACATACCCATACTCTGTAGTTGAGTACAAGTGGGTGCTAAATCAGCGTTGTATTGGTATTGTCGGTAGAAAGCAGCAACTAAGTCTTCCCAATTATGAACCTCAGACCTCTCAAGTTGATAAAACCAGTCCAATTGTGTGCCCGACAAACTGTCTTGAAAAAAATGGACCCTAAGATCCTTACCAGATGAGTGGGGTTGGATCTTTCGGACGTAGGATCTTAGATGCATCTTTGGACACGACAGACCGTCATACTTATAAAATGTAGGAACTTTGAACTTGGGAGGAATGACGATCCCAGTGACCAATCCTAGTTCTTCGAAATCTAAACCAGGTACCCTTTGCAACTCCATGGCTGCCAACCGATCCTCGAGATTTTTAAATTTAACATCCTCCAGGGGATATTGCTGTTCGGAGTAATCTTCGTCTTCTTCCTCTTCCTCTTCTTCTCCTTCAACTTCAGATTCAGAAGGCATTGCAGTTCCTTTTCCTTTACCAGCCCCTTCATCAGACGTCGAGGGGAACTCGAGAACTTTTCTAGCATTGCTTTGAAACCTCCTTCCCATAATGACCACACCAGGCCTTTTCTTCTTTTTCTCTTTATCTTTCTCCAACAGTGCTTTAAGGTCCTCTTGACCCTTTGCTAAGGTCATGAGGAGTTGCTGGAATTGAGAATTATGTGCTTGCAGATCCTTAACCATCTGCTCCAAATCCATCTTGTTGAAATAAACAGCAGAAAGATAAGGAAACCTGGTGTGAAGACCTATTTATGCATATGATGAATGATATGTTATTCATGTAATGCATTCAAGGATTCAGAAATTCAAATTTGTTGCAAACAAAAAGAACACACGTCATATTAAGAAGAAATTTGTTAGTACATAAATGCCCCATGGGAAAAATATTACAAAATTCTTAATGTAAAAAGACATTGCGCATCCTTTTTGGCGCAATGTAAGTGTTGAGAGTTTCCTCCTCATGAAGTCGGCGAGTAAGCTCCAAAACCTTCTTCTCACTGGCATAGAAACTGGCTTCAAAAGTATTTCGTTCCTCCTTGAGTTGGATCCAACTCTTTTGTAATTCTTCCAATGATGTTGGCATGTCAGGATGTAGGAGGGTGTATGGAACCTCTCCTTCCATAACAGGCTCTTTGATCACGGGGAGAATGTGAGGATATGGCATCATAAGATTCTGGGCGCGGGTTCGTACCCACTTGAGATAAGACTGAAGGGGGATGGAATTCTTGTGCCCCAGTGTCATACTATCCACTTTGTTGGGCATCCTCCAAGCTCTGATGAACCTTTGTCAAAGTCCTTGCGCATCGTTGTCGAAGTCAAAAACCAAGTCAGGAATCAGCATGTCATGAGGGCCATCCCTCTGAGCATATCCAAACTGTCTTAGAGCTAAACAGGGGTTGTAGGTAATGCCTCCCCTAATGCCAAGTAGTGGGACATTAGGGAATTCCCCACAACGATCAATGATGATGACATTTTCTCTGGACCGAGAACACCAATGAACATCAGAATGTGTGAGGGTCATCAACCGTTGTGACCAACTTAAACCCTGTTCATTCTTTAAAACTTATTGTGGAAGGTGAGAAATAAACCACCTTGCTAGGAGAGGAGTCCAGCATATGAGAACACCTCTTTTCCTCATTTATCGTGTGTAAAATGAGTGTAGGATGTCCCCAAGCAATGTAGGCATAGGATTCCGAGATATGAAAATCTTGACAGCGTTCACATCTATAAGTTGGTCAGGGTTTGGGAACAAGACCAACCCATAGATGAGGAGTGCCACAATCTCTTCAAAAGCTTATAGATCTAGAGAATTCCACTAGTTTTGTGCCTTCTCAAACAGAAACTTTGCCAAGAAACCCTTGACACCACTTCTGGTTTCCCAATGACCTTTGATATCAGATGGTTGCAAGTGTAAGGCTTGAGCAACATCTTCAGGCTTTGGTTCTTTTTCCGTACCATTGTAGGGTAGTTGATGAAGAATAGGAATCCTCAGGAGTTGAGAAAATTCCTCCAAAGTAGGTACTAGTTGGTAATTAGGGAATGTGAAATAGTGGTGTAGGGGGTCAAAGAACTGGAAGAGAACCTTCACCATGTCTTCTTCAATGTTGGAGTTGACCAAGTTGAGAAGTCTACCATGTCTTTCACTGAAGAGAGAATTCTCTGGAATCTTGGAAGTAAGCTCGTTGAGTTGAGGAGGGATTCTCACAAGATTAACTTGAATTGTTTTCCTGCGAAGAGATTCCATGACCTACAAAACAGGAACAAAGATGAAGATCCAAACCCTTGAAATGGTTAGTGGATGCAAATGATGCTTCATGATGTTCATGATGTATGCACAAACATATGTACAAGCAAGTCACACAAGATCCTAGTTTCAGGCTTGCATGAGGTTTCATAGGTAAGTACCCTTTTGAAGTTAGTTGGCTCAAACCTGTCCTATAAATAGTAACCGGGTTCTAAGGAGCTCAATATCACTGGATTATTTTCTATATTCATTGTTTTGATTTAGCCACTTAACTGGAGACCAAAATATTCCAAGAAAACAACCCTTAATGAGTGTAGTATCGAGTATCTACCAACTTCGGACTGCACCAAAGCCGGTCATCTCACTACCCCTAAAAAGGTCATGATGGTCAAGTAAGGTTCTAAGAGTTCATTAGTGCTTCATGACATCACTCAACGGCCTCGTATTCTCTTTGATTAACTCAAAGGCTACCGGTACTCACAAATATGTCGCACTAATATAGCTATTGCTTCAACCATGTCGGTATACCCCGCACAGTTTCCACAATGTATTGCTATTTACCTATGAATGTTTCCCAAAAATCCGGGTGAAGGATTCAAATCCAAATAAGAGAACCAAATGTAAAGCAATCAAAACAATCAATACATGCAAAGGTGACCTAAATCCTAAGGTTACTCCACTTTTCAGAATTTCCCCAGCAGAGTCGCCAGTTCTATGATACGGTGGGAGAACTGACTTGAGGTTTTACGTTTGTGCTTAGAAATGTTTCGGTTTAGCAAGAGTCGCCATCGACTTTTTATTTTATCCTAAGGAAAGGTCAAAAAGCACAAGAAAAACCTTTGAGATGTTTTCTTGGGTTCGGGGAGTAGATTATGAAAAGGGAAGGTGCAAGCACCCTTTTCATCCATGGTTATCCATGGGCTCTTAGTTACATGTTTAGATCACTTGCTTTGCTATTCAATTGTTTGAAATGGTGCTTTTCAATTGTTTGAAATGGTTCTTTGTGTGTGGTCTTGATAGATGTTTTGAAAAGAGGCCATCATTGTGACAACCTTTGTAATGATTCTTGTTTGAATGTATACAAAGGTGTTTTTGTTTTTTGAAAGGTTTTCAATGTTTGAAAGTAGGGTTTTGAAATTGTGTTTGTGAAGTATGTTTGAAAATAGCAAGGATGTTTTTGCAAGCTTTTGATCAACTAACTAAGAGCTATCTACCCTATTTTACTCAAAGATCTTTCTTATGTTTTTAACCCTTTTAACAGTGTTGTTTCACCATTGCATTTGGTGAAAAACCTTGTGTTAGGATGTTAAACGGGTCAGGCGCGGGTCATCGTATAGACCATGATAGCAATTGTGTCAAGTATTTTTGGCAATTTTCTTAAGGGACTTGATCATTTTTGTTTAGGCAACTCAAATTGCGTCATCGAGGGACCATGATCTTTTGTTTGTTTTTGTTTTTCCAGAGTACTTAACATGCATACCATGGCCCATTTTTGAAGGCAACAAGTGGATTGTAACCCTAAGGGTGCAAGTGTGCATTGTGTTTGTTTTTCATGCATTTTTATTTTTGATTAGGTCAAACTATTTGTTAATTTGATTTTTGCATACAAACCCTAATTCTCTAATCATGGCATAATTGAAAGCGTTAAAATGCGAGAATTTAAATTCTAAGCTATTAAAACATGATTATGTGGATGGGGGTACAATTTTGAAATGGGGGGGGGGGGGGGTATTTGACAAGAAATATAAACCCTAGTTACTATTACATCCAAATTGAATCTCAAATGCAATCAATATTTAAATGTACAATATTTAAATAAACAAGATAAATAAATATTAAAATAAAATGTATTATGCAAAAAAAAGAAGTTTTTTATGTATGTAAAAATATTTTTCAATGTAAAGAAATATAAAGAAGTAAAAATAATAATAAAAAATTTAATTTTATTCATTTTTAGGGCAAACCCGAATTTCTTTTAAGAAGATAAATGTTATATATTATTTGTGTACAAAAATATATTAATATGTACAAGAATGAAATATATTGAAGAAAAGGTATTTTTTAGAATAAAAAATAAAAGGGTAATATTTTTATATTTTTATTCTAATTATTTAATAAAATAAAAGTATATATGTATATATATATATATATATATATATATATATATATATATATATATATATATATATTAAATATATTAAGTATGTATAAAATAAAATAAAATATTTACAAAAATAAAATATATTCAAGAAATTTTTTTCAGTGTGAATAAAAAATAAGAAAATAAAAATAAAAGTATTATTTACATTATTTTTCAAGTTTTAATAAATAATATAAAGTATTTAAATGTTTTAATGTTATAAATAATTAAAATAAAATACCTAACAAATGTAAAAATAAAAGTGAAAATATTTTTAAGCATTTTTTATGTTTGAAAATAAAATATCAAAGTCAGAAATGAAATTAAAATACAAAAATAACAAAGTATAAAGAAAATGGGCCAGGGGGTGCATTTAGCAAAATGAGGGTGTTAGAAGCAAGAAAGCCAAGCCCAGCCCATCAGCTTCATCTTCTTCCTCCAGACTTTTGAAAACGCGCGCCTGTTATACAAACTTGAACATCCTGGAAACGTGATCTTTTGCCAAAACTCAAAACATGAAACTTGTAGAGTATTAAACCTCGATTCTAACCATATAAAGCATTAATCCTAACTCTCAAAGACCAGAGAGAATTTCTCTGGCCCTAAAATCTGACCTAACTTTTTTAGCATGTTCATAGATTAAATTCTCTTAGCACGTTTAATATAAAGGAAAACTGAGCATATGTATGGCTTCATGGCAATGAATACTACATCTTTCATTCACAAACCTAAGGCTAAATGTTCCTAAATAGAGAGATAGAAGTTTGAGAAATACCTGCTTCAGTTGGATTCGAGTTGAACAATGTAGCAACTTTCAGTGAGGCCTGAGGTTCTTTTGAGCTTGCTTGATGTTCCCTGGACCTTTCCCAATGCTTAGTTTGTTTTGAAATGGTCTGAATCTCTCTATAGAACTCAACCTACAAAGCTTCAAAACAAAAATGGTGACCACTGTAAATGGAGTTACAGTTAGAAATGGAGGTTTGGGATAGCTTGAGTGAGTTGAATGGAAGGTATTGGAACAAGTTGCAAGAAAAACGCACGAGTGGATGTGAAAATGGAAGTGATTCTGCAGGGCCTGCCCTATTTTGCAAGAAAATGTGATTTTTATGTACAAGGGTGTTTGAGGGGTGAATGGCTCGTGTTTCTGGCTTACAGGGATGTGCAAAACTTGTTCGAAATGTTGGCAAAAGTTGAATATATCAAATATTCAATCTATGTCCTTTTGGCACAATTACTTGGTTTTGAAGTAAAAAGTGAGAGTTGGCTATGCTATGGTTGTACTGGCTTGTACCCTAGCTGCACAAAGTGGTTGAGCTTTTCCTGACATTAGGGAGCCTTGTTTGCAGCAAAGGGCTTGCTGTATGGCTCAAGAAATGGAATTTAACATAAAGCAAGCTTTATGTAAATGGAAGTGTTATCTTTATGCCCAAAATGGATTTATTCATTGTGCCAAGCTCTAATGATCAGAATAACACCAATGTCCAATGTATTTGCAATTAATTTTTGAGTGTGAATTGGTTTAGAGACCTGTAAACAAGTACAAAGCTAGTTTGGACAAATTTTGCAACTTGTATGAACATGTATTGGCCATGGTTACAAAGTGAGTTTTTGCAACTTGAGATTCCAAGTGGAACTATGTGAAAAATGGCCAAGAAGATGGGTCAAAATCCTGCCTAAATTAGGGCAAAATTTCTCTAAGTTAAAAGTTTTAGGGACCCTTGTTCCAAATATCATAACTTGAGATCCATGCTTCTTTTGAGAAAACTTTGTGAATCAAAGTTGTAGACTTTGTGATGGACTACAACTTTCATGTTGTAAGTTTTGTTTGAATCCATTTGCATCTTGGTGAAAATGTGGGACAAAGTTAGGTAAAATTAAGAAAATTTCATAACTTAGAAAAATTCTAAATTATGAAAATTTTCAATTTCAAACCCTAATTTGCAATTTTGGGTTTCTTGATGAACAATTTTCATAATTTTACATATCTTGATGAAAAATTACCCTTGGCACTTGATTTTGACCAAAAAGTCAAAGTTTGACTTTTCAGTGTATAGTCAAATTTTGATCAGTTGACTTAAAAATTCATCTGTCAATCCAATGCAATTGAGGTCTTTTGAAATTGTTGAATAGGTCAAGATGATGCCATTGAGTCCTTGAGTCCATGGTTGAACTTGATTTTCCATTGACTAGCTCAAACAGTCAAAAGTTTCCTTTGTACAGTCAAAACCCTAAAAATGACCATTTTGCCCTTTTGGTGATCTGATCAAATTTCATGTGGATTTGTAGTCCAAACTTGATCAAATGGTTCATATGAGTTCATAATGTTGATGTGGGTCAAAATTCATGAGGTTTGACTATAAATTGGTCACAGTTGGCTTTTTCCCAAATATAGTTGATTTTTAGGTCAACTATCCAATTAACTGGGTAAAAATTTGATTCAAGGCTTGAAACTTGGTATGGGCAAACTTATGAGTCCAACATGAAGCATGAAAGTCAATTTGGGCATTGAAGGTCCAAAAATCCCTGTGGAAACTCAAACCCTAATTTAGGTCAACAGTGCAAGGAGGTGTCTTGAGTAGAGCAAACCCTAGCTTGATCTTAAGTTCCAAGAATCTTGTGATGAGAAATGTTGATAAAATGAGAGGGAAAATTTTGGGGTACAACAGCTGCCATCTATCATGGTCAATTATATTAAAAAAGGATGAAGAGGGCGTTCGACAAGAAAATATGCCATCAGATGTTTTATTCTTGTGATCTGGTTGTAAGGAAGATCATTATGCAAAGTCATTCCAATCCAAGGGGAAAATGGACTCCTAACTATGAGGGGCCATACATCGTGAAGAAAGCCTTTTCAGGAGGTGCTTTAATCCTGAAAAATATGGATGGGGAAGATGTTCCACTTCTAGTCAATTTAGACTCAGTCAAAAAATACTACGCATAAAGACCCCCTAAGTCGAAAACCCACAAGGGCGACTTAGGAAAAAATGGGCATCCTGGTGGACACAAAAAAAGATAAATTCCAGGAAAAAGTTAGAGATAAAATGAAAAAAAAAGAACAACCCGCTATGTCAAAAACCCGCAGGGGAGACTTAGGAATAAATGGGTATCCCACTAGATTGAAAACCTGAAAAGGAGATCTAGGAAAAAATTAGGGATGATGAGCAAGAGGGTAAAGTCTGGATACTCTTCACGAATGATCATGTACATATTTTTCACCATGGAAGTGAACTGATCGATCCAACCACTACTTTTCAGAGGCAAGGCATTCAGACTACCAAGGATATGAGAACTGTAGAAATATCGGTTTTAAAGGAAATTCGAGAATTTATCATTTCCATTTTACCTATTGTATTCTCTTTTACTATTCACAACCACCTCATTTAGGAGTTCCCTCCTTGTATAAACGCCTATTTACGGGCTAATTTTCAATCAATAAAGTTGTGTTCACCCAAAAAGCTTTCTTTATTATTGTTAATGTCTTAATTTATTTTGTATACGAAATGTGTTTAATTCTTTATTGGACATTGCATTGAAAACATGGGGAATAATAATTTCAAGCTAAAATGAAACATGACTTTACATTGATACGAAATCATCCCAAAGGAGTGTCGTAGCATTCCAAGCGTTGTTTTGCCTGCAGGTAGAAATCTATGACGGTCACCTTCACCCAGCCAACATAGCAAAAGTCTTCCTCATCCTCTACAGATGATTCAAGTATACTCCCCAACAGTAGAGTAAATTTGGGCATCTGAGGTCTTTATGTGGCTCAGTGCACATGTTCAGCCTAGTTCCCCAACAACAGTGAAAACTTAGGGCACTTAGAGTCTTCGTGTGATTCAGCATATGCATGTCGCATAATTCCCCAATAGAGTAAACTTGGGGAACTCAAGGGGTTTTACGTGGTTCAACATGTAATCCCCATATAATCATCCTCTAATCTCCAACAGAGGAGTAAATCGGGGCACTCGAGGACGTCCATGTCCATCTCCTAGTTCCCAAGTGGCCTAAGATGTAATTCCCCAACACGAAGAAGGCTCAGTGCATTCGAAGAGATCCATATGGTGTTCAACATCCATTCCCCGACATGTCCGTATCTATTTTACCATCCCCAAGCAGTCGAAGATGTAGAGAAGTCAGACTAGATCACTTCCTCTCCAGCAAAGCTACAATTCAGAATTCAATAGAGTACTCGAAAACTCGCTTCGTCAAAAATTCAATCCCCAGTAAGGTGACATTAATCTTTGGTATCACAAGCTTTTAGCACCAATTGGTATTGGTATTTCCAAACAACGAGCAACGATTCCTAATGAGCCTGTTCTTATCTCCACAAAGTTTATTTCTCTGCATTTCGCATATAGTATTCATAATTGCATCACATTGCATCCTCAAAACGTGTAACATATATATTAAATGGATCATTATGCCATAGAAAAATTCAAGCATGCATACGAAGCATAAGCCAGATCGGGTACCTTGCACGAAAGACCTAAATCATTCAAAACAACAATAAATCTCCAGAAATAATATTACTCTAAAATCCCCCAGCAGATCTATCGTAGATCAAGATTTCAGTTTGCAGATCGTCTGTAGGTATCACTCTTTTAAGATAACGGATGGCTTGTAGGTCTAGCTTTCCTCATAGGTCATTCGTAGGCTTAGTTCCTCTAGCAGATCTCCTGTAGGTCTCACTTTAGGGTTTTAGATCACTTGTAGTCTAGATTTCATTTTGCAGATTATCTGTAGGTCTCACTCTTCTAGGATAAAAGATCGCTTGTAGGTCTAGCTTTTCTCATAGGTCCTTTGTATGCCTAGACCCCTAGTAGATCGCTCGTAGGTCTCACTTTAGGGTTTTAAATCCCACGTAGATCTAGATTTCAGTTTACAGATTGCTCGTAGGTCTCACTCTCTTAGAATCGTAGGTCTCCCATAGATCTAGCCTTCCTTGTAGGTCATCTGTTGGCCCAACTCTCCTAGAAGATCGTTCGTAGGTCTCGCTTCTTAGGATTATAAGTCGCTCGTAGATCTTGCTGTCCTGTAGATTGTCGTAGGTATCTCCTTAGGATCTTAGGTATCTCATAGATCTATCTTTCCTCCTACAGATCGCCTATAGGTTTCACTTCTTAGGATTATAAGTCGCTCGTAGATCTTGCTCTCCTGTAGATCGCCTGTAGGTCTCACCTCTTAGGATAGTAGGTCCCCTGTAGAGCTAGCCTTCCTTGTAGGTCCTCCGTAGGCCTAATTCCCCAAGAAGATTGCCCATAGGTCTCGCTTCCTTAGGGTCGTAGGTCGTCCGTAGATCTTATATGTTGCCTTTCCATACCTATCTTGTCAATCGCCATGTCGCATAACAAACATCCTCTTAAGAACATCGTATTGGCACTGTTACCACGTTACGTGTAATCACTATTCAAAATTCACCTATAAACCTTTATCACCCGAAAAACAGAAAATTATTTCCCTAAAAATTACCACAAAATAAATAACACACTTACGTTTTCGTTTTAGGACAAATTTTCGGCATTGATATTTAATCATCTTCAACCTCGAACGTTCGAAAGGCTTACGCCAATCACACTTTCAGGTTTAAGACTATTAAATAGAAGCAACTGTCATACCCCAAATTTGTCGTACCCCTTTATAAGGATCATCTGGCTTATGCATCTTGCATCCTTTTTGTACACACTTCTCATTAGGTCATCTAACATCACATGCATCATTAATCAATAAATGGTCATGGGATCAAGGATTTTTTTTTTGAAAGCTACACAAAAAAGATTGTTCCGCCGAGAAGTACAACAAGGAAAACCTATGGTTTTTCAAGGTTTAAATATGTTTCGCACGTTTCACAAGCTATCAAATCAATAATCAATCAAGTCATCATCATGTTAAGCTCTCAGGTATTTTAACACGCCCTAAACTATGGAGAAACCATGTGCTTTGGTGTATTTGAGACGGTGCGAATACGAAACAACATTTTTGTTGGTTTGAGTTAAAAATTCATAACTTTCAATCAAGATACTATTTTGAAATGACTCCTTAGGAATTGGAACCGTCTTGGTATTTTCTTTATTTCATATGTTCGTACCGGAAGCCAATTTTGTGAAGAAAGTCTCTAAAGAATTTGATTTCTCTTAAATGATATTTGAATTTAATGACCGATTATCTATTTCTCGATTCAGTATTTTCGGCTGATTCTTAGAGAATTTGAGACCGTCTTGTTTTTCTTATCATTTCTCGTGTTCGGGTCAAAGGGTAATTTTGTGAAGAAGATCTCTGAGAATTTTAATTCTTGGAAGACAGTGTACTAAATTTAATTGTTGGTCCGCTGTTTCGCGGGTACTTTAAAATTCATAACTCCTGATTGGAATATTATTTTGGAGCGGTTTGTTGTACCCCAAAATTTTCCCTCTCATTTCTCAAAGGATCATCCAGGACCCTCAGGTTTGCTTCTATCAAGTTTCAAGCCTTGGATTACAATTTTCCAAGAAAGTCATTCACAGGGGCAAAATGGTCAAAAGCACACTGAAAAGTCAAACTTTGACTTTTTGATCAAAATCAAGTTTCAATAATCATATTTCATCAAGACATAAAATTGGTTCATCAAGAAATCGAAAGTCAGAAATTATTTTGAAAAAAATCAAATTTCTAAACACTTGGAAAATTTTCGAAGTATTAAGAAAATATGACAATTTCAAAACTTATGGGCCAGATGTCACGCAAGTGCAATAAGAATTTGTAAAGATGGTTCAGAATATGACTCTTTAATCAGAACATATCGAAACTATGTTCTTCGATCAGAATATGACTCGTCAACATATGGAGACTATGTTCTACGCTTCGATCATAACATCACCCTTCGAATCTCATTTTGGTCTCCTTCAATCAGAACACCACCAAGCCCCAAAATCTCATTTGAACAGTATGTTGCACTGTTATGGCACAATCCTGCATCCATCTGCCACAATATGCCAAATTACTGTTGATCCAGTCCACGCCTTCATTTTTCTCAAACTCCATATTTGCACCCAATTAGCAAATAAAAGCTGTGTTTAAAAAGCAATGAAATAGTATGCCAAAAAATGTTCAAATCCCGTTTGTTTTTCCCCCAAAACCACAACAAACTCATTTATAAATAAGTGGTTCTATCACACGTTCAAGGGGCTGGCTTTTGAAAGGAGAGAGTGATAAAATACCAAAAAAAAAGAGAGAGAGAGAAGAAAATATTCAAACATCCTCAAAACCCAGAATTCTCAAAACAATACATTTGTTGTTCCCTTTGAATTAAAGAACATAACATTTTATGTTTCATTTCTTGCTGACCCCATAACATCCAAAGGCATAAGCTCAAGTCCCAAACACACGCTTCATATTCAAGGTAAGTCATTATGACTTTGAACTTTTCATTCAGAACATCATTAAATATGTAGATATCATAATGTTGAGACTGTACATATCATTGCCTAAGTGGGGAAAAAAACTATGGATAAGAACTTCTTGAAGAAAGCTAGGCTCAAAATTAGGATTAGAACTTCTATAAACTGTCATGCCTTTATTTTTATGTCTTCCTGTTGTTAAGAACTGAATAAGTTGCAGATGCTCTGGCTAATGTAAGGAAGGAGGTTAAGTGCAACGCATAACTTCTAGGAGTTTTTCTCACTGTTTAACACAACACATAACTTCTGTTTTTTTTACATTGTTTAACATAACCCAGAACTTCTGATTTTTTTCTCACTGTTGTAACACACCCTAACTTATAGGCTTTATTACTATTTTAACACACACATAACTTATAGGCTTTCTTATTGTTTCAACATGCACAGAGCTTCTAGGCTTTCTCACTGTTTCAACACAACACGTAGAACTTCTAGGTTTTCTCACTGTTATAACACACACAACTTCTAGGTTTTCCCCATTGTCTTACACCCAGAACTTCAGCGCGCAGCAACCCAGAACTTATGGTCTCCTCCAACGTTTCCTTATGTACTACAGCGTGCCTAGCATCAGAACTTCTGACCCCCCTCATTTTTGTTTTCAGCAATGTGTTGATCCTGTTTTCGTTTTTTTTTTCTTTTTTTCTTTCTTATTCTTATTATTTTTCAGTATTAATACTTTTTTATTAATATAAAAAGACATCAAATTTTTTTTCTTTTTATTAACTAATTATTATTTTCTTTTAATTTACTAAAGACAAAAAAAACATTTTTTAAAAAACAAGTCATTTCCTTTTCTTATATTGCACAATTCAATATGGTTGTAATAGATAATTAGGATTTCAATTCTTGCAAATCCCCATTCGTAAACATGTACCCCCATCCCTGAAATGATGTAATAGCTTAAGATTTATTTTCTGCATTTTATTTTTCTTTCATACATTGGTTGTAATTAGGGTGTATGGCAAGATAAAATCAACAAGTAGATAACCTTTAAATGCAAGACAAAATGCATGAAATCAAACATACTTGCACACTAGCACCTCTAGGGTAATCTCACTTTGTTGCCTTTTGGAAAATAGTCATGTCCCTCGAATATAGGCGTTTTAGCAAAGACCCTCGATGACCATTAATGTTGCCTTCGGTAAACGATCTAGTCCCTAAATGACATTGTAAAACGTCCCATAAGTTTTCTTCTATAACTATACAAACGTCCCCCGCCCGTCCCTTCACATCCAACGATGGGGGTTCTTACCAAATCAATGGTAAGGTAACAACATCTAAAGGAGGAGGAAATGAACATTTATGACCTTTTGAGTAGGTAGGACGCTCCTAGTTGCTCGCTTGCTCACAACAAAAAACATTTTATACACCCACAATTTTACCTTGAAACATTTTCAAAAGTTAAAACACTTTGTACACGGTCTTATAGAGACGTGAATCATTACAAAGACACTCATTTTCAAAATACTTTCAAAACCCACATTCCAAACTCACTTCCAAACAAAAAGCAAGTGATCGAGCAAGCAACTAAGAGCCCGTAGATAACTACAGATGAAAAGGGTGCTAACACCCTTCCATTTCATAACCTACCCCCTGAACTCAAGAAATAATGTCGAAAGGTATTTCCTGTTATTTTCAACCGTTCCTTTTGGATAAAAGAAAAGTCGGTGGCGACTCTTGCTATCCGTAACAATTGCGATCAAACACAAAACACCCATGTCAGTTCTCCCACCGTGTTACATAACTGGCGACTCTGTTGGGGATTACTTAAAAGTGGGGTTACCTTAGGGATATATCACCTTTACTTGATTTCCTTTGTCTTGCTTGCTTTACATTATGGTTCCTTGTTTTGGTTTGTTTTAATCCTCTACCCGTGCGGGGTATATCGATATGGTCTAAGAAATAGCTATGTTAGTGTGACACATTTGTTGGTATCGGTAGCCCTTGAGTAGTAAAGGAGAATATGGGGCCGTTGTATGGTGTCATGAAGCACTAACTGACTTTATAACCTTACTTGAACAACTTGGCCATTAGGAAGTAGTGAGGTAGCCGACTTTGGTGCAGTTCGAAGTTGGTTGATACTTGATACTACGCTCATTGAGATTTGACTTTCGGGATATTTCAGCCACCTATAAAGAGGCTTGCGCTGAAATAATTCCCGATGAAGAAAGATCAATGATATTGAGATTCCCTAGAACCCGTTACTTTCCAGGACAGGTTGAACCAACTAAACTTCAAGAGGGTACTTACCTATAAACCACATGCAAGCCTAAACTTTAGCTTGTACCTATGATGGAAGAATTCTCTCAACTCTTGGGAATTCCTATTCTCGATCAACTACCTTTCAATGGTACTGAAAGAGACCCAAGCTCTAAAGAGGTTGCCCAAGCTTTATACTTACAACAATCCGACGTCACGGCTAATTGGGAAACAAGAAGTGGTGTCAAAGGGTTCTTAGCCAAGTTCTTATTGGAAAAAGCTCAAAACTGTTGGAACAATCTGGATTTACAAGCTTTCGAAGAAATTTTGGCTCTTCTCATCTATGGGTTGTTACTATTTCCAAATCCTGACCAACTTATAGATGTGAATGCTGTCAAAATCTTTTTATCTCACAATCCAGCACCTACTTTATTGGGAGATATCTTGCATTCTCTCCACTCTCACACCATGAAGAGAAGAGGAACCCTCATGTGTTGTACTCCTCTATTGGCTAGATGGTTTATTTCGCATCTCCCCCAATCTGTCATGAAGAACGATCAAGGTTTGAGATGGTCCCATAGGCTGATGTCACTCAGACATTCAGATATCCACTGGTGTTCTCGGTCCTTAGGGGACATTACTATCATCGATTGTTGTGGGGAATTCCCTAATGTCCCTTTGCTTGGCATTAGGGGAGGTATCACTTATAACCCTTGCTTAGCTCTACGACAGCTCATGTACGCGTGAAGAGATGGTCCACATGATGTGCTCATCCAAGGTGTGGTGTTCGACTACGAAAGCGACGATAAAGGCTACTGTCAAAGGTTTATACGAGCTTGGAGGATGGTAAACAAAGTGGATAGTAGGACATTGGGACACAAAAATTTCATTCCCCTTGAGCCTTACCTTAGGTGGGTACGAGCTCGTGCTCAGAGTCTCACAATGCCTTACCCCTCCATTCTCCCTGTCATCATAGAGCATGTGGTTGAAGGAGATGTCTTGTATATTGTCCTTGATCCCAACATGCCTACCTCCCTCGAGGATTTGCAAAAGGATTGGATTCAACTAAAGGAAGAACGAGACACTTTTGAATCCCAATTCTACACCAGTGAGAAGAAAGTTCTGGAACTCACCAAGTAGCTTCATGAAGAGCGGAGTCTGAACGCCTACATCGCTCCAAAGAGGATGCGTCCAACCTTTTTGTCTTAGGAGTTTTTGTATTTTATTGTAAGCCCAAAGAGGCGTGATGTACTCAAACTTGGATTTATTAATGCAATGTGTGTTCCTTTTTGTCTAAAACAAATTTAAATCTCTAATTTCCTTAAAATGATTTGCATATGCATTTTCATTCATCATAACACAAACAGGTTTCTTACAACAGGTCTCCTTATCTTTCTTATGTTCATTTAAGTGAGATGGATATTGAACAGACAGTAAAGGATCTCCAAGTGCAGAACACTCAATTCCAACAAATGTTCATGGCTTTGGCAAAAGGAGAAGAGGATTTGAAAACTTTGCTGATCAAAGAGAAGAAGAAGAAAGCAAAGAAACCAGTCAGTGTTTTGAATCCGGGAAGAAGGTTCAAAGGACCAGCCAGGCGAACCCTAGATTTCTCAACCTCGTCTGGTGAAGGAGACAATCAAGAAGGAAAAAATAAGGAAGTAAATGACCACCCAGAGTCTGAAGACGAGGAAGAAGGTGACTACTCTGAAGAACAGTATCCCCTAGTTGACGATAAATACAAGCAGTTGGAGGATCGCCTCAATGCTATGGAGATCCAGAGGGTAATCGGGTTGGATTTTGAAGAACTAGGACTCGTATCAGGGGTTGTCATCCCAAAAAAATTCAAGGTCCCCACTTTCGCTAAATATGATGGAGTCTCTTGTCTAAAGCTGCATTTAAGGTGATACGTCAGGAAGATTCAACCCCATACTCCTGATAGGAACCTATGGGTGCATTTTTTCCAAGAAAGCTTGTCAGCGACGCAGTTGGATTGGTTCTATCAGTTGGAAGGGACCAATATTCGCAATTGGGAAGATTGGTTGCCGCTTTTTACAAGTAATACCAGTATAATGCTGACTTAGCTCCAACTCAGACACAATTGCAACGCATGTCTATGGGTGTTGGTGAAGGTTTCAAAACCTATGCTAAAAAATGGCGGGATCTAGTGGGAAGATTCTAACCCCCTTTATCTGACAGAGAATTGGTGGATATGTTCTTAGGCACGTTATCTGGTCCGTTCTTCAACCATCTGATCGGAAGCACTTAGGATGGATTTACTGAACTAATTATGACCAGTGAATGGGTAGAAGCCGGTATAAAGAGTGGCAAAATTCAAAGAGGTGTATCCTCGAGCACAATGAAGAAACCCTTTACCGGAAAGAAGGAGGTCAGTGTTGCATATGACCAAAGGAATCAAAACAAAATTGAACGTCGCCCGACAGTAGGAGCCGTTATGATATCCAATCCTATATCAAATCAGCAGCAAACTATCAACGTAGGCCAGAGGCGCCCATGAGACGATTCACCCAGATCAACATGACCTTGTCCCAAGTTTTTTTGGATCTTTTGAAGTCCAATCTGGTGACCCTAAAGGAAGTTCCCAAGAACCCCAATAATGCCTCTCCTCGCTACGACCAGAATGACTGATGTGCCTATCATTCTAAAAGCTCGGGGCTTGATATGAACGATTGTTGGGCCTTGAAGAACAAGGTACACGACCTTATTGAGGCGAAAGAAATTGAGTTTGATCCACCAGAAACACCTAATGTGATAACAGAGCCAATGCCCAAACACGGTCAAGGTGTCAACGCTGTTGATGATGATTATTTTGTTTCCTCCGTGAATAACTTAACTACTCCTCTTTTGACTATTAAACATAATCTATTGCGAGTCGGTTTGTTTCTAGGCTGTGATGAAAGTTTTCAATCATGTGTGTCTCTACCAAATAGCTACTTGTTACTAAAAACGGGCGTCCAACACCTGATGGCTATCAAAGAAATCCTTTTTGAAAAATTTCCTCTTATCAGAAATTCCCGTGAAGATGTTTCAATAATCACCATCTCCGACAATCCTCCTAGGGTCTCCACCAAAAGACCCGTCAGGATTACATTTGTTCCAAAGTTTGCTCCCCTAATCATCACCATGTCGGGGCCAATCCCATATTCTTCGGATAAAGCTGTTCCCTGAATCTATGGGGCTGGCGTCTATTATCATGGCGTCAGGCAAGATCAATTGGCTATCGAGGACAAAGTTGCAAAAGACACTGATCTTGACATCGTCAATATCGTTGGGACTAGTAAGATAACAAGAAGTGGAAGAGTCTTCTCACCCGAGATCTCTCCAAGGACCATTGTTACTCCTGTAATTATTCTCGCGACTGCTCCTACTAGCATTCCCAGTAATACTCCCGTTGACAATCCTACTGTTATCCCTGCTGCCAAGACAAGGGGTAAGGAGGTATTATTTGAGCCTGTCCAGAAGATGGCACATCCAGAGGTCATTCTTGAAGCTTATAGCAAAGATATGGAAGAGATACTTAAAATAATCAAGAAAAGCGACTACAACATCGTGGAACAGTTGGCGGGCAGACCCCATCGAAAATATCAATGTTGGCCTTACTTCTGTGTTCTGAGGCTCATGCCAAAGCCTTGGTAAAGTTTCTCAAGACCGCCCACGTGCCCCAAGAGACCTCCATTGATCAATTTGAGAATTGTGTGGCCAGTCTAACTCGTGATAACGGATTGGGCTTTTGACGCTGACTTAACTCCCAAAGGAAGGAAACACAATGATGCCTTCCACGTTTCCATTGAGTGCAGGGGAACTACGCTAACCCATGTTCTCGTGGATACGAGCTCATCGCTGAATGTCTTGCGCAAAGGTGCTCTTGATCGGATAGATTGTGAGGGGTTCACTTTAAAGCCTAGCAACATTGTGGTGAGGGCCTTTGATGGTTCTAAGAGGACAGTGCACGGAGAAGTTGACATCCCTATAAAAGTTAGAACTTAGACTTTTGATTCAACTTTCTATGTGATGGATATCCGCCCTTCCTATTTCTGTCTATTGGTCTGACCTTAGATTCATGGCGCTGGTGCCGTCACTTTTACCTTACATCAGATGTTGAAGTACCCAGTTGTGATATGGTGGCAGAACCGACTGTTATACTGGTTTGCGTTTTTTGTTTGCAAATGTCGCGGTAAGCAAGAGTCGCCACCGACTTTTCTTTTATCCAACAAAGGAAAGGGTGAAAAGAACAGAAAAAGACCTTTCGAGGGTTTTCTGAGTAAGGGGGTAGATTATGGAAAGGGAAGGTGTTAGCACCCTTTCCATCTGTGGTTTTCCACGGGCTCTTAGATGCTTAGCTCATGTTTTGAAAATTGCTTGTGCTTGTGTGTTTTGAAAATTGTTTTGAAATTGCCTTAGTGCGGCGATTCGCTTTGTGATAACTCTTGTATCAGTCCTCAAGAGTGTTGACAAGGTGAATGTTTTTGAAAGAGTTTTTGAAAATATTTTTGTGTAGGTGCAAAAAAGTTGTTTTGAGCAAGCATCTAAGAACTTATCTACTTATACTCGAAAAGGTCATTCTTTTCCTCCTAACCTTTAGACAGTGTTATCCTACTATTAGTGAGTAGGTAGCCCTATCGTTGGATGTATGAAGGACAAGCGCGGGTCATTGTTATGGTCATAGAAGGCAACATATAGGGATATCTTAGCAGTTCGAAGGGACTGTCATCATATAGGCAACATCGAGGGACAAGATCATTTCTCATAGGCAACTCGAGAGACGTTAAGGGACTATGATCTTTATGATGAATTTTAGATTGAGGGTCTTTTGCTAAGATATCCCTACGTTTAAGGGACATGACCATTGTTTTCCGAAGCAACCAAGTGGGGAGTACCCTAGGGGTGCAAGTGTGCAATAGTGTGTTTTTTTAGTTATATTTATCTTGCAATTATGGTTTTCTATCGTTCATTTTCATCTTTCCATACAATCCTATTAATTTAAGCATTGCATAAAATATAGTAGCAGAAGGTAAATGCGGAAATGTAAACCTAAGCTATTGCAGAGCTTTGGGACAGTTACATAATAGTGAAGAATGCGGAAAAGAAATCCTAAAACTATTACATCCCGGAAGCAATTACATGATAATGATGAAAAAAAGCGGGAAAATTAAAGCTACGCTATTACAGTTGAATGCGTCCTATAACTTTATCTAGGAAAATAAAAATAATATGAAAATAGCAAAGAAAATATTTTGGTTATTTTTTATGAAAAAAAATTATTTATGATAATTAATTAAATAAACCTAAAAAACCTAATTAATTTTAATTAATAAAAAAATGTTAATTTTGAAAAAAGTTAATTAAGATACCTAAATCTTAATTAGTTTTAATTAATAATAAAAAAAGGTTAATTTTGAAAAAAGTTAATTAAAAAAACTTAAATCCTAATTAGTTCGAATTAAAAAAAAAGTTAGTTTTGAAAAAAAAGTTAATTAATCTAAAATTAATTAACCTAAAAATTAAATTAGGTTTTTTTGTAAAAATAAGGTTTGTGAAAAAAGTTTTATGGTTAAGTGAATTAAAGATTGAAAAAGACAAATTGGTTAGAAACAACAAACAAACAATGAAATTAAAAACCTAAAATTAAATTAAAACCTAAAATTAAATTAAAACCTAATTAAATTAAAAACCTAAAATTAATTATTTGAGTTTATTAGGAAAAATCAAGGGTTTGTGAAAAATGTTAGGTTTTATGAAAAAAGTTTTAAACAGAAAGAATGAAAATAGGTAAAATAGATCAAATAGAATGAAAGAAAACCAAAACCAATAGGGGTGGGTGTTGAACCCACGCCCTTAACCTCCTCAGGATGTCTGCCTTGCCATGAGTCATGCATTGGTAGTTTTTCTATTTTGGCCTCAGCGTTTTGTAATAACCCTGCATAGGGCTCTGTCTAAATCTGCAGTGTTGAATCTCATGAACACATTAAATAGATTATTATATCTTGAAATCCAAATAAAGCAAATATATGAAATTTTGTAAGGTTAAAACCGATATGGCATGTATGAATGCTTCTACATCCTTTTGATCATGGAGATCAAACTAACCTTATCCTTACTGGAGAAGTATTGAGATGAGGATTTGTAACAAGGATGACTTGTTTGTAGTGAGATGGGTGTTTGTAACAATGATTTTAAGGTTTTTAGGGTTCTTGAAGGAATTTGATATTTTGACAGGGTTGTGGCAAAGGTTTTTTTCGTGTTGTTTGTGTGAAAAAAATGAGATTATATAATGGAAATTAGAGAAAAGATATGGGATTTGAATGTGAAATTGGGCCTCGAATAACCACAAGCAATAGTGCAGATTTTTATTCACTTGAGTCCATCACATTCCAGGATAAATTGTAGGGGCTTAAGTGAAATTTTTGAAGTTGAAATGTGAAAACAAAATGTTGCCGACATTGAGAACTAACTCCTGTACAAACATGGGCTCAATTGGATAAATGGTGAATTAGTTATGAATTTTTGAAGTTTCACCTCAGACATACTTATTTTGGGCTCCAGTGTCTACTCTAACACGTTCTTCAAAAAAAACTGGTATTGATCGGAGCAGAACCCAGTCTCAACCTTGGAAACAAAGTTTTAGATCTCTAAGTCAGTGACCTTGTGTAAAAAGATGTGCCTGATCCAATAAAAATTGACCGAGTTATAAATTTTCGAAGTTTTGACCCAGATGAAATAATATTCAGCATTCAGGATTTTCGGCGCATCACGCACACTCTGAGCAAAAAATGAAGGCCTTTTGGATACTGTTCGAACTGGATACCTCCTGTAAAATCTTATGCAACTCAATTTGTGAAATTTTGACGCCGGAACCAGCTCGATACGATGAAAATCGACCAAGTTATCATTTTCTAAACATGATGCAAATAAACTTCTGTCACAAATTTTCTGTACGAAAATACTTGATAAATCCGCATTTTTGAAGACCTTCTGATCAAAATTGGCTTCCAGCCATGAGAGATGAAAACGTAGATGACTTCAAGAAGGAATTTTGGCCACTAGAACGGGTTCAAAAAAAGCCACGATCTTCAAGTTATGAATTTTTTAGTGCGTAAAAACTGCACTTTCAACACACTTTATCACCACATTTCTTCGAGAAAATTCACACATTCGCAAACCTTCTTTAAAGAATTGACTCTTGAGACGATCTTGAATTTGAGAATATGTTATCAGAGATATCTTGGCGAAAGAACACCTGAATATGACGCGGCGGGTTGAACTTTTGAATCTTTAAACCCCGAATTGTTGCAAATCAGCGAACCGATCTTCAACACGGAAAATACTATGAGAACATCCATTGGCGAAATAAACATCACTTGTAACCTGACGAAGCTTGATAAATATACCTTTATTCCATAACCATAAAACCAATAATATGCGTGTATGAAAAGAGGGTAAATTTTGGGGTACAACAACTTCCCCTATTCAATCTTCTTAAACTTGAAGATTTAGATTGGCTTGTCTGCCTTTCGTGATCTGAAGGTGGAAGATGATTGAACACTAGAGTGCTCAGAAATTTGCACTCGTCTGTAATGATGCTTGACAATGTAGATAATGTAGAGAATGGGCTTATAGATTCCATTTGGAGAAGATGACTGAAAGTCGTCGGAGATGGGCTTAAAGACGCCATCCTGAGAATGTGACGGAGAGTCGTTGGAGATGGGCTTAAATATGTCATCCATAATAATGATGATTTTGTGAGATATTCCTTCGTGTGAATTACTGTTCTTATTGTTAGGGAGGACTTCGCTGAGGAATGTTGGTCTCTATCTTGGGGAATAGAGTCTAAGAGCTTCAGTTGTTAATTATTCTACTGGGGAGTCATCTCTTGATTGAGGAGACGGAAGTAAAATGCTTATCTAGTCAGGATCTAGGCTTCACAGTGACTGGTTGAGTATGATAAGGCTGACTGCTATCTGGTCGCATTATAGGCTTCACAACGACTTACTGGGGAAATGTGAAATCTACCGTATCTGGTCGAGTCCAAGTTTTACAGTGTTGTAAACTGTTGTCCGGAGATAAAACAGAAGGAACCTGGATAGTAGGGTTACTTAGAGATGAAAGCCTGGCTAGTAAGGCTGTGAGAAGGAACCTGGATAGTAGGGTTACTTCGAAATGAAAGCCTGGATAGTAGGGCTATGAGAAGGAACCTGGATAGTAGGGTTACTTCGAAATGAAAGTCTGGATAGTAGGGCTATGAGAAGGAACTTGGATAGTAGGGTTACTTCAAAATGAAAGCCTGGATAGTAAGGCTATGAGAAGGAACCTGGATAGTAGGGTTACTTCGAAATAAAAGCCATGATAGTAGGGATATGAGAAGGAACATGGATAGTAGGGTTACATCGAAATGAAAGCGTGTATAGTAGGGATATGAGAAGGAACCTGGGTAGTAGGGTTACTTCGAAATGAAAGCCTGGATAGTAGGGCTATGAGAAGGAACCTGGGTAGTAGGGTTACTTCGAAATGAAAGCCTGGATAGTAGGGCTATGAGAAGGAACCTGGATAGTAGGGTTACTTCGAAATGAAAGCCTGGATAGTAGGGCTATGAGAAGGAACCTGGATAGTAGGGTTACTTCGAAATGAAAGTCTGGATAGTAGGGCTATAAGAAAGAACCTAGATAGTAGGGTTACTTCGAAATTAAAGTCTGGATAGTAGGGATATGAGAAGGAACCTGGATAGTAGGGTTACTTTGAAATGAAAGCCTGGATAGTAGGTGTTATACCCCAAAATTTGTCCTCTCACTTATCAAGAATTTTCTCACAAGATCTCCTTGGACTCAAGATTGTACTAGGGTTTGATCAGCTTAAGACCCCTCCTTAAAACACTGATGATCAAATTAGGGTTTGAGATTGCACGAATGCCATTCTGATACTCATTCAGATTCAGGCACGGATGCCATTCTGATACTCATTCAGATTCAGATTACATATACAGTTCAGATACGCTCTAGACACGGATTCCATTCAGATACTCATTCTGTCTCAACTCTCAGATACAGTTCAGATATGCTCCAGACACTGACGCCATTCTGATACTCTTTCTTTCAGCCTACAAATAACAATTCAACAATCATTTTGGATGGCATCTACAAAGCCCATCTCCGACAACTTTCTATCACCTCTCCAAATGGAATCTTTAAGCCCATTCCCTCAATCATCATATCACCAAGTGCAAATTTATGGGCACTCTAGTGTCCAATCATCTTCCATCTTCGAGTCACAAATGGAAAAACTCGTCAATCTAACTCTTCAGGATTAAGAAGATTGAACAGGGGCAGCTTTTGTACCTGAAAATTGGCCCTCTCAGTTATCAAGAATTTGCTCACAAGATCTCCTTGGTCTCAAGACTGCACTATGGTTTGATCAGCTCAAGACCCCTCCTTAAAACACTGATGATCAAATTAGGGTTTGAGATTGCACAAGGATATTTGAACTTCCAATGCCCAATATGACTTTCTTGCATCATCATGGACCCCCAAGATCACGCATGTCAAGTTTCAAGCCTTGGATCATATTTTTGCTCAGGCAATTGAGCAATTGACCTAAAAATCTACTGTATTGGGGAAAAAAGTCAACTATGGCCAATTTACAGTCAAACTTCATAATTTTTTATCCACATCAACATTTTAAACCCATATGTATCATTTGATCGAGTTTGGACCATAATTTCTCAAGAAATTTGATCAAATCTCCAAAAGGGAAAATGGTCAAAATTAGGGTTTTGATTGGGAAAGGGCAATTTCTGATTTTTGACCTAGCAAATGGTCAATTGGTTTAAAGCATGATCTCAAGAGTCCAATTGCATAATTTTGACCTAATTACATGGTTCAAAACATTGCAAGACCATTGGATTGACAGATGAATTTTTCAGTCAACTGATCAAAAGTCAACTGTATACTGAAAAGTCAAACTTTGACTTTTTGGTCAAGTTCAAGTGCCAGAGATCATAAGTCAAGATTTCATTTTGAAAAGTCAAACCTTCTAAACTTAGAAATTTTTCTAAGTGTTGGAAATTTCTTATTTTTTCATAACTTTGAGAAAGGTTTTCACCATGATGCAAGATGATTCAAGAGAAACTTCCAACATGAAAGTTGTAGATCTCCATGAAATATACGACTTTTCTTCACACAACTTCTTCCAAAAGTTCTTGGATCTCAAGTTATAATTTTATGAATATGTGGTCATGAAACTAAACACTTTGTGAAATTTTGCCCTAATTTGGTCAGGATTTTGACCCAACTTCATGGCACTTTTTCATATAGTTCAAAGGTGAATTTTTGAAAGAAATTCAAAGATAGATTATAGAAAACATTACAAGCTTTCTAAAATGTCCAAGAACTCCTTGAGATCATTCTTGAGCAGGGAGAATCTAAGAGAGGAAGTTAGGGTTTTCAAACTTGAATTACAAGTCATTTTTGGTGAACACATGAACCAAATCTTTGCTAGGCTGCATAATCTTTGCTTTGTAGACCTCAAACTTGTTTGTCACTCCATAATTAATGTTTTGCAAACTGCTAGAAGCTTTAATCCAAGCATTCAATGCATTGCCCATGCTTAATACCATTTTAGGAAGAAAGGCAACATTGCCATTTTGGAAAAGTGGCTTTATGCATAAAGTCCACTCTTCTTGAGCCTCTAACTTGTTTGTTCAGCACACACTCAACATACAAAGTCAGATAAACATGTTTAAAGTTTGCAACCACTCTAGATAGCCTTGTACTATGCATTGGGACAATGCGTGTCAAGCTTGCTTCAAAAAACAAGAAAAAGAGCCATAACATGTGATTTTTTAATTCTGATCAAGGACAAGTCTCCAAACTTGTTGCTTATAAGTAAAATCACTATTTGTGAGCTAAAACACGAGTTTGAATACCCTGAAACATTCCCAAATTCCCTCTATCCAGAAATTGCACAAAAAACTCCATTGATACGCAGTTCTATCCTTAAACTTGTATCTTTCATTTCCCTCGCGCGTTTTCCCTCAAATTCATTCCTAAAGCTTCCTTACATAAAATAAAACTTATCCCTATCCTTATTCCAGAACTGTAACACCATTTACCATAACCTCCATAACCAAAAACAGAGTCCACAACTTGACTTCTCTAGGCCATTTCAGCCGCTCTCAACTCAAGCAAACTATTGCATTAGCTTTAGGACCTCAAGGAAGCTAACCTGATCATCACCATCACTTGAAACAAGCTCAAACTTAAAACACGATTTCCAGTTTTGAGGTAAGTTTTCTCAACTTGGAACTCTTCATATAGGCATCATCAACAGTTTATTTTGTGAACAAAACACGTAGATATCATTGCCCTGAAGCTAACCATGTCCATAGTTTCCATTAATTTTGCTTGAGCTTAGAGAATTTCGAAACTGAAATTTCTGAGATTTTTAGGGTTCAGATTAGGGCCATTAAAATTCATGATTATCTTTGATCTATAGTTTTAATGCTTTACATTTATGAAACCATGAGAAAATTTGCTACAATTTTCATGTTTAAAGTTTTCATTTTTGATGAGAAATGAACAAGTTACAGTTGGTTTGGCTGAAGGTTGAAGATGAAGTCTTCAGGGCGCGTTTTGCCTTGTATATCTATTGATATGCCTATGTTAACGGATGTATAGCCACCCCAGTGGTAGAAGCATGTGCCTGTAACCTATGGGACCTGGGTTCGAGCCCAAGTGGTTCCCTTTTGATTTTTTTCATATTTTTGCTTCCTGACTTTTGTTTTTTTGCAGGGGCTGGGCCTCTTTGGGCCTGGCTTGTTTTTTTTGTTTTTGCTGGCTAACCCCCCATTTCATTCATACTGGAGGCATCAGAATAGGAGGCTCTTGGAGATATTCTTTGATCCTTTCGAAAGCGGCCTGACAGTCATCGTTCCATCTTACCACTTGATCTTTCTTCAGTAACTTGAAGATTGGCTCACAAGTAGAAGTTAGGTGTGAGATGAATCGGGCAATGTAGTTCAGACGTCCCAGAAAGCCTTTGACTTCTTTTTCTGTTCGGGGAGCTGGAATTTCCTGTATAGCCTTCACCTTTGCAGGATCCACTTGAATACCTTTATCACTTATGACGAAACCCAACAGCTTACCAGACCTCACCCCGAAGGTGCACTTTTTCGGGTTTAACCTCAGCTTGTACAACTTCAACCTGTCAAATAGCTTCTGAAGATGGTCAAGATGTTGTTCCTCATTTTGGGACCTTGCAATCATATCATCAACATATTCCTCAATTTCATGATGGATCATGTCGTGGAACAAAGCGACCATGGCGCGCTGATACGTTGCCCCAGCATTCTTCAATCCAAGCGGCATGACCTTGTAGCAAAAGGTACCCCATTAAGTAACAAAGGTTGTCTTTTGCATATCTTCGGGAGCCATCTTAATCTGATTATAACCGGATAAACCGTCCATAAAGGAAAAGACCTTATGTTGTGCGGTGTTGTCAACCAGAACATCGATATGAGGTAGAGGGAAATCATCCTTGGGGCTTCCCTTGTTCAGATCCCTATAGTCAACACACATTCAAACTTTACCATCTTTCTTTGGCACTGGAACCACGTTGGCCACCCACTGTGGGTAAGAAGTAACTGCTA
Organism: Vicia faba; assembly: GCA_948472305.1. Lineage (NCBI taxonomy): Eukaryota > Viridiplantae > Streptophyta > Magnoliopsida > Fabales > Fabaceae > Vicia > Vicia faba. The sequence continues at coordinate 1,277,382,015 of OX451739.1, forward strand.
GAAAATCGGCATCGAACTGCTTCATGACCCCGGCTTTGATTTTATCAGACATCTCTGGGCGCATTCGGCGGATTTTCTGTTTTACTGGAGGACAATCTTCCTTGGTGGGCAAGCGGTAAACCATGATATCAGTATCCAACCCAGGCATATCTTCATAAGACCAGGAAAAGATCTCAACATAGTCACGCAGCATCTGAATCAACTGTTGCTTAACACTAGATTCCAGATTTGCACCGATCTTGACCTCTTTCTTGTCTACCTCTATACCCAGATTTACTGTTTCCACTGGAATTTCATGAGGTTATATATCCCTCTCTTCCTGAAGTAGCAGTCTAGCAAGTTCACCAGGCACTTCGCAATCATCCTCACCTTCGTCCTCGGCTTGGTTGATCGGACTTTTGAAGTCATAACTGGCAGTAGCAGAATCGTTATCAGTGGGATCCAGAATGGATGTAGACCTGTATATGTGAGTGTGTGTAAAATAGTTGTTTTTCAAGATAGAAAAGAAAAAACAAGGAGCGCAAAATTTGTAATGCAAGAAAACGTCCAATGCTTTTATTGATGGTATATGGAAATGACATATAATAAGACCTCAAACAAAGCCACGGTGTCTCGGGTAAGGCACCGGGCTGTAAAGTTTAAAATTGTCTATTATAAATCCAAAACAAAAGTCTATTACTGTGTAATAAAAGAAATTGGCATGAAGTCCTTTGTCGTCCAATTGCTTAATCCGCCGTCGGTAGTCGGGTAAATCCAACTGTCAAACTCAGACTCTTAATCATCGTCCTCAATCGCATTCACTTCAGGATTTGTGATACTCAGGGGAGGTCTTCCAATCCGCACACGCCGAACAGCCCTTTGAGCTTCTGCAATAAAACCCAAACCAAACTTGTCAGTCTTGTGTGCAAAGTCAGGGAGTTGACCCCAATTCGCACACCCACCTTTCTCAATAACAGCCCGGGCATCCTTGAGGGAAGCCATCTTCATTGGAGGATCTTCAGCAATAGTTTCAGTCGATGCCAACATTTGGGGGACTTCTTCAAAATGTTGACACGGGGTTTCAATGAATTCCCCGTCCATTTCACATACCGGAATAAGTTGAGGTGGCTTACCATGTACTCCTCTTCTCCTCATACCGTAAAAATCTTCCCCTTTACTGGGTATTTCAGCATCTGGTGGAGCGTAGAAGTTACTGCCTCAGCTTTATGGATCCATGGGCGACCCAACAAACAAGAATAAGATGATCGAATGTCCATCACATAGAATGTAGACGCGAAAATCTGAGAACCAACCATAACTGGAATATCCACCTCTCCATGTACCATCCTCTTGGACCCGTCAAAGGCCCTAACCACAATATTACTCGACTTCAGCACCAACCCTTCATAATCTAACCGGTATAACGCTTTCTTGGGTAAAACATTCAACGAGGACCCAATATCCACCAACACGTGAGCTAGAGTAGTTCCCCTGCACTCAATGGAGACATGCAGAGCGTCATTGTGATTCTTCCCCTTGGCAGTCAAATCTGCGTCGGAGAAACCCAACCCATTGTCAGCGGTCAAGCTAGCCACACAGTCTTTGAACTGGTCAACAGATGTTTCCTGGGGCACGTGCGCAGTTTTCAGGAAAGCAATCAGAGCCTTAGCGTGGGCCTCTGAGCACAACAATAAAGACAACATAGAGATTTTCTACGGGGTTTGCCCCAACTTCTCGACTATGTTGTAGTCGCTTTTCTTGATGATCTTTAAAATTTCCTCTATCTCTTGTCTAGAGGCTTCAACAGTAATCTTCCTCGGTGCCTCCGTCTGGGTAGGCCCACTGGTGATCCCTTTGCCCCGAGTGTTAGATGACTCGGCGACAGGGGTAATGATCGAAACATGAATAGGGACAGTAGCAGATGTACTTGCAAGTGTAATAACAACAGGTTTCTGAACAATTGGTGGAGAGATCTTAGGGGAGAAAAGTCTTCCGCTTCAGGTGACTTTACTAGATCCAACAATATTGATGACATCAGTATCAGCCTCTTCATCCTTCAAGTCTTGTTTAATCCCGTGATAATACTCATCGGCCCCATAATGCCACGGGACAACCTTATCCGACGTGTAAGGGATAGGTCCAGGAACAGTAATGATCAATGGAGCAATTCTCAGAACAGATGTAATTCTAACAGGCTTTCTCGAGGAAGCCTTGGAAGAATTGGCAAAAATGGTGATTATGGAAACTTCTTCAACAGGAACCAATGGAACAAAAGTTTTCTCGAATAAGATTTCTTTATTATCCATCAGCCGTTGGACACCTGACTTCAATAGATGGCAACCAGTAGGTAGGACGGAACACAGGTGGCAACTTTCGCCACAACCCGAAAATAAACTGGCCAATAATAAGTTCTTCTTCACTGTCATCAATGGAGTAGAAAGGTCTTTCACGGAGGTCACGAACGAGTCATCATCCACAACATTAACTCCATGCTTGGGCATAGGAGCAGTCATGACATTAGGCTTTTCTGGCGCTTCAAACTCGATCTCCTTAGCATCAATCAGATCCTGCACTTTATTCTTCAAAGCCCAGCAGTTATTGGTATCATGCCTTGGGATATCAGAGTGATAAGCACAGCGGGCGTTCGGATTATACAGCGGTGATGTGGTGTTGTGTTTCTTTGGAGCTTCCCTCGGAGTCACCAAATTGGTCTTCAACAACTGCGGCATAATTTGAGATAAAGTTATGCTGCATCGAGTAAATTTTCTTTGCGGTCTCTCCACTATTTGCTGATTGTTGCACTGTGGGGCAACAGTTGGTCTTGAAATAACTACCGCATTAACCGCTTGGCGGAGCTTAGGTCGATTTTGGCTCTTTGAGTTGTAAACTACACTAGATTCCTTCTTGAAAGGCTTCTTCTTTGTGCTTGACGAAGCACCCTTCTGTATTTTTCCGCTCTTGATACCGGCTTCAACTCTCTCCCCAGTCATAATTAACTCAGTGAAACCAGACGATGAACTACCGATCAAATGGTTGAAATACGAACCAGACAAGTTCCCCAGAAACATATCCACCTACTCCATGTCAACCAGAGGGGGTTGGACTCTACCAGCAAGATCTCTCCACTTATGGGCATAGTCCTTAAAACCTTCGCTCGCACCCATAGACATACCCTGAAGTTGGGTACACGTGGGAGCAAGGTCGGCATTATATTGGTACTGCTTGTAAAAAGCAGCAGCAAGGTCCTCCCAGTTACAGACGTTAGCTCCTTCTAGCTGATAGAATCATTCAAGTTGAGTCCCTGACAGACTATCTTGAAAGAAGTGAACCCAGAGGTTCCTATCAGCAGTATATGGTTGAATCTTTCTAACATACGATCGGACGTGTAGCTTTGGGCAGGAGACCCCATCGTATTTAGCAAAGACAAGAGCCTTAAACTTATGGGGGATCACCACCCCAGATGCGAGAACCAAATCTCCAAAGTCCAATCCAGGTATCTTCTGGATCTCCATCGCACATAAACGGTCTTCGAGCTGCTTATAACTATCCTCGGCAGGAGGATACTGGTCTTCATCAAAGTCAATGTCATTGTTTGAAACCACAGGGCTAGGAGCCTGCCTTTCTTCTTGATTCTATCCCCCTCCAGATGAGTGAGACAAATCAACTTCCTCTCGCAACCTGTTCCCAAACCTGTGACCCATATTCAGGAGGACCATCTTCTTCTTCTTCTTATTATTATTATTATTATTATTATCCTTCAAGATAAGAGTCTTCAAATCTTTTTGCCCCTTGGCCAGGTTCATGAACATTTCCTGGAACTGAGCATTTTGAGCTTGAAGAGCCTTAATAGCTTGATCAGTGGATGTTTCAGAAGACATGATGTGCCAAAATAAACAATGAAGAAGATGAGAAACCCGTAAGGGTACCTGTGATGAGGTGCATGGGAATGGAATGCATATGATATGATTTCAAAGACTTAGGAAGATTCAAATTTGCAAACCAAAATGAAACACACTTTTATTAGATTAAAAACTTGCAACAATGTTTGACAAATGCCTTTAAGGTGTTACAAAGAGAAAAACTGAAAAGTAAATCAAAGCTAGAAATAGCAAAAGACATCAGCGCTCCCATGGTCATTTTCCTTGTGTGCTGACATAGCCGTTGAGGCCCCTCTCATTATCCAGCTGCCTTGTAAGCTTCAGGATCTTCCGTTCCTGTTCATGATACTTCTCTTTGTAAGTATCCCGCTCTTCCCTTAACTAGATCCAAGACCTCTTTAATGCCCCAATGTCAGTAGGCATGTATGGATGGAGGACAGTATGAGGAACCCCTTCTTCATCAGCATGCTCTATAATCACTGGTAAGACAGCTTCATATGGCATCCCTAGCTTTTGGGCACGGGCCCGAACCCACCGGAGATACGGTTGCATTGGAAGAGAAGTCTTCATTCCTAGCTCGTGCGGATAAGACTTGTTCACCCTATCCCAAGCTCGTATAAATCTGCGACAATGTCCCTCAACATCTCCCTGGAAGTCAAAGACAATGCTTTGAAGCAGCAACTCATGAGGACCGTCCCTTCGAGCTCGTCCAAACTTTCTTAAGGCCAAACAAGGATTATAGGTGATCCCTCCTCTGATTCCAAGTAAAGGAACATTGGGGTATTCTCTGCACCGGTCAATGACAGCTACCTCTTCCATGTCCTTAGTACTCCAAATGATGTCCGTATGAGCAAGGGACATAATTCTGTAGGCCCAACCCATGCCTTCCTCGTTCTTCAAAACAGATTTGGGGAGGTGAGAAATAAACCACCTCGCCAACAATGGTGCACAACACATAAGGGTTCCCCGTTTCCGAGCAGTACGGGCATAAAGAGCATGTAGAATGTCACCTAAGAGAGTGGGCACTGGATTGCGGGACATGAAGATCTTGACTACGTTCACGTCGAGAAAAGAATCTGAATTAGGAAACAGAACCAAGCCATAGATGAGAAGTGCTAGGATGTCTTCAAATGCTTGAAAGTCCAAACTGTCCCAAAACTGTTGAGCCTGATCAATCAAGAACTTAGCCAGGAAGCCTTTAACCCCACTCCGAGTCTCATAGTTAGACATTACATCAGCCTTTGTCATATGTAGGGCTGTAGCAATATCTTCTGGCATAGGAGCTACCTCCAAACCTATAAATGGTGTATGCTCTAGAATAGAAATACCAAGTAAATCAGAGAACTCCTCCAAAGTAGGGACCAACTGATAGTCCGGGAAGGTGAAGCAGTGATGCAATGGGTCAAAGAACTGGAACAAGACACTCATCATTTGTTCATCCAACTTGGAAGTGACCAGACTAAGGAGATGACCATGTCTTCTGACAAAGGAAGAAGTATCAGGAACTTTTGAAACCAACTCTCTAAGTTGAGCAGGGATTTGTACGAAGATGATGTGAATAGTATTTTTGCGCATAGATGCCATGATCTGCAAAACAGAACAAAGATGAATCCCCTCGGTCTTTGAAATGGGTTAGTCTGATGAAATATGCATGCAATGTCATGATGCATGATGTCATGATAGGAACACACCACAAGTATCCACAGATAGAAAACATGGTAAGGGAAAACAAGTCACACAGTGGCCCTTAAATTTCAGGCTGGCATGGAGTTTAGGTATTACCCTCGTTCAGTTTAGTTGGTTCAACCTGTCCTAGTAATAGTAACCATGTTCTAGAGGATCTCAATATCACTGACCATCCTCGATCGGTCATAATTCCAGTTTAGCAACCTTTTCTTGCGGCCGGAATCATCGCGAGAGTATGGTCTCAATAAGTGTAACATACTGCTACTTTCCTATGGCCAAGTTTGTCAATTATAGGTTCTAAGGCCAGTTGATGCTTAATGACCCCTTAGCAGCCCCATACTCTCCTTGTTCTGCCACAAGGGATATCAGTACTAACTAAAGTGTTACACCAACGTAGCTACTGCTTCAACCGTATCGGTCTACACTGTACAGTTCCCTCACAGTCTATTGCTACTTACCTAAAAGGTGTCCCCAGATTCGGGTTAGGATCTATAGTAACTCCGATACAAAGCCCACAAGTATAAAGCAAACAAATCAAACAATTGAAAACAATATGATGAACTATTCCTAAGGTACACCCCACTTATTAATTATCCCTAGTAGAGTCGCCAGTTCTGTGATACGGTGGCCAGAACCGAGATCGTGGTTTCTCTATTTCGTTAAGGAAATTTGCTGGTTTGCATTTTGCGTTTGTGTTTGCAAAATGTCGCGGTAAGCAAGAGTCGCCACCGACTTTTATTTTATCCAACAAGGAAAGGAAAAAAGAACAAAAAAATTCCTTTTTCGAGAGATTTCTGAGTACGGGGGGTAGATTTATAGAAAGGGAAGGTATTAGCACCCTTTCTATCCTTAGTTATCTACGGGCTCTTAGGTACTTGCTCATCATTTTCAAAATTGTTTTGACTTCGATTTAACTCTTGCTTCTGTCTTCAAGAGTGTAATGAAGTGTTTTTGAAAACTTGTTTGTAAAAGAGTGTAAGTGTGAAAAAAGTTTGTTTTGGATGAGTAAGTATCTAAGAACTAATCTACCTAATCGAAAAAAGAATCGTTCTATGCTTATTTCCTTTAGATAATTCTATCCTACTATTAGTGAGTAGGTAGAACCGTCGTTGGAGTTTGAGAGTCAATTCGAAAGGGACGTACGATCACTAAAGCAATGTTAGGACGTCTTAGTAGTAACCCGAAAGTCTTAGATCAATTATCCGAGGCAACAATTCCGAGGAAACCTTTCCGAGGAAACTTTGATCTTTGGACAAAAGGACGACCACTAAAGCATCCTATACTCAATGACCATTTACCAAAGGTAACCAAGTGGGAGTGTACCCTTGGAGTGTGCATGTGCGAGTGTGTCAATTTCAGATTATTTTATCTTTGCACATTTTAGGGTGATCTAACTGTTCTAAATTCAGTCATACATTCTTGTCATGCAAACCCTATTATCAAACATCTAACAGTTAAATATTTGCAGAATTTAAAGTGCGAAATTTAAACTAAGCTATTACAAGGCTTCTGGTATTTACATAGCCAAAAACAAACCCTTTGAAATTAAAAGCGATTAAAATAAATAAATGTCCTAATTAAATTATTACAAACCGGGAGCAGATACAATAATTGCGCAAAATAATAATAAAACGCGCGGGAAAATTAGATCGAATGCGAAGCTAGGGTTTTGACCCTTCTATCCTAATTAAAAGAGAAAATTGTTTTTTGTTTGTTTTTAATAAAAGAAATAAGTTTCTTCTAAATTAAATGCTAAATTAATTAATGAAAAACAATTAAATGACATATTTTTTGTTTTTGGTTATTTTAGGAAAAAAAATAAAATACAATTAAGTTAGTATAAATCCTATTTATTCTAATTGATTTTAATTATTTACAAAAATAAGTTAAAATTATCTAAGATTAATAAACCTAATTAAATTAATTAATTTTAATAAAAATAAACATCTTAAATTTAATTGGATAAAAAATAATATTTTTGTTGATTTTTTGATATAAAGAAAATTAATTTTTGGTTAGTAAATAAATTAAATATTTTAAATAAAAAAAATAAAAAGAATGAAGAAAGAAATTAGGCCTGAGTTTAACAACTTTGGGGAGGTGTGAATAGTATAATTTGGGCCCATTTGAATGAGGTCCACGTTAAACTTGTGGATCCAGTGTATTGTGTTGACTGAAGCTTCATGGTGGTCTCTCCTGGATGGCCATCAAATTTGGCCTTCTGACACTTGGCATGATTGATGATGAGGACATATGGTGGAACCCTGGTTGGTAAGCACGCTGGATCCTGAAAAGGAAAATAATATGGAGAAATAGGGGGACCTGGGATTCGAACCCAGGTCCTAGAATAATTGCCAATGCTACACTCACCACTGCACCATTCGCTTCTGTTTGTACATACAATATATAATAATAATATATGAAAACAAAGAATTAATAGAAATTTTTGCGCGAAAATTCAAACGGGCGAATCAGGTAGAGCCACGCCATCATCCCTGTCCTCTCTCCGTGGCTAAAAGTTTTGACAACCTATACCCACGGACAACGTCCGTCGCTACAGCCCTGCCAATTCTCAAAATCACATAAACGTAATATAAATGACCACCAAGGCCATGAATGGACTCGTCTGGTTTGGCTGAGCACAGTGGTGGCCCTTTCAGGGCCCAATTTTGCCTGTACGCCAAGATCCCAAATTGAGCTTGTAAACCCTAACAGTGGTGAAACTCCATACAAGCTATGAAAACGCAAATAAACCATACAGAAAGTTTGCAAATGTGATTGTGATCAAGAATGTATAATTATTTTATGCTATAAGTGCAAGAAAAATGCTATTCGATTTCAAAAAGAGAGTTAGGCCGTGGATGACTTACAATGCGATTTGGGGATCGAAAGGCTTGGTTCTTGATTGCTTTAGCTTGCTGAGACTCCCAGGAATTGATTGGGATAGGCAAAGAGTCATGTATTGGCCTCTAAGCGCAAATTCTATTCACCATTTTTTCTTGATTTGTTCAGATTTTGTTCTTGTTCATGCGCCCGTTTCCAACCTGTTTCTAGGTCTGCCTCGCCTCCTTATGTATCAAGCAATGCATTAGGGTTGATAGTTGTATCCAAATCTTCCTTCTTCAATGCTTTTGATATTTGATTTAATTCACTTTGAAAACCTTCCAAATTTGGTTTATTTTCAATCTTTTTGTGCACACAAGCCTTGATACGAATTTGAATGATGCTAAATGTGTAATTGGAACCTGAAATAAGCATAAAATCTCTTGTTATCAATGCTTTGGATTTTTATTTGATTTATTTTGATTTAAATTGAATTAATTCAAATCAAAATCAAAATAAATAATCAAAATAAGATATGGACAAGTGGCAAAGGCTAGAGCTCGTGGGCTATGTTTCCAACTCAAAACAAGTGAAAAAGATTGGGCCCATTTGGAAAAATTTGAAGTTTTGGGCATAGTTGACTTTTGGCAATTTTGCAAAAAAGGTCAACTTTACCAATGCATAACTTCCTCAATTTTGAACCTTTGGAGGTGTTCTTGGACTTTTTAGAAAGCTTGAGATGTCCTATAATCAACCCTTTTGGTCTCATCTCGTTTTGATATTCCATTCTCATGTATTAAGCTTTGAAAAAAAAGGTGTTTTTGTTGACTTTTCAAAATGACCTATAATTCCAAATTCATAACTTCTTGTGTGTGCATATTTTGAACTTGGGAGCTGAAGATGGATTGTATGTAATTTCATCCTCTTCAAAATGAGCTTTGGATGGGTCATTTTTCATAAAGTATGAGAAAGTTATGCTTGGTCAAAGTTGAGTTGACTTTTCCTACAAAACCCTAATTTAGCAACTTTTGAGTCTTGATGAATTATGAGCAATCCTTGATGAATCATGATCAACACTTGATCAAATGATGAAATCTACTTCAAAATGAGGATGGTGACCAAAAATATTGAAGTTTTACTATAAGTGGGTCACAATTGACTTTTGCCCTAGCATAGTTGATTCTCAGGCCTTTGAGCAATTGACTGAGCAAACTTCCTCTGTAAGGCTCAAAACTTGACATGGATGATATTGGGAACATATTAGAACATTGGTGAGCACTTGGGACCACTTGGACTCAAATATCTTGATGCAACATGAAACCCTAGTTTGAGGTAGACTGCCTTAGGAGAGAGTTTGCCTGGCCAACCCTTTAGCAACTTAAGGATCTTTCTTGCAATGTTTTGAGAAATATGGGAGGGCATATTTTGGGGTACAACACCTACTTTGGAAGAATTCTCCTGACTATTGAGGATTCCCATTCTCAACCAACTACCTTTCAACGGTATGGAAAGAGATCCAAAGCCAGAAGAGATTGCTCGAGCTCTACATTTGCTCTCATCTGATGTCACAACTCATTGGGAAACAAGGAGTGGTGTCAAAGGTTTCCTGGAAAAGTTCTTGTTTGAGAATGCCCAAAACTGTTGGAATTCTTTGGACCTGCAAGCTTTTGAGGAAATTGTGGCTCTCCTCATCTATGGGATGGTTTTGTTTCCAAATTCTGACCAACTCATAGACGTGAACACCGTCAAAATCTTCATATCCCGCAACCCGGTGCCTACATTTCTAGGGGATTCCTGCACTCTTTGTACACTCGCACAATGAGGAAAAGAGGTGTTATTATGTGTTGTACTCCTCTCTTGTCAAGATGGTTTGTTTCACATCTTCCTCAATCTATATTGAAGAATGCGCAAGGTTCAAGGTGGTCATAAAGGTTGATGACGCTCAAACATTCAGACATTCATTGGTTCTCCCGATCCATAGAGAATGTTACTATTGTCGACCGTTGTGGAGAGTTCCCTAATGTTACCTTACATGGCATTAGGGGAGGTATCACCTACAACCCCTGTTTATCCTTAAGACAGTTTGGTTACGCCCGAAGGGATGGCCCGCATGAGATGCTGATTCAAGGCTTGGTATTTGATTACGACAACAACGATTAAGGTCTTCGCCAGATATTTATCCGAGCTTGGAGGATGTTGAACAAGGTAGATAGTAAGAATTTAGGGCCTAAAAATTCCATCCTTCTCGAGCCTTACCTCAAATGTGTACGAACTCATGCTCAGAGTCTTATGATGCCTTATCCCTCCATTCTACCGGTAATCATTGAGCCTGTCATGGAAGGAGATGTTCCATACACAATCCTACATCCTGACATGCCCACCTCTCTTGAAGACTTACAAAGATATTAGATACAACTCAAGGGGGAGCGAGATACTTTCGAAGTCCAATTCTACGCAAGCGAGAAGAAGGTTTTGGAACTCACTAGACTACTTCATGAGAAGCAAACTCTGAATGCCTACATTGCACCAAAGAGGATGCGTACTACCTTTCTATCTTAGAGTTTTTGTATTTGTTTTTCCCAAGAAGGCATTGATGTACTCGAGCTTTAATTTATTAATATAACATGTATTTCCTTTTTGTCTAAAACGAATTTGAATCTTTAAGATCCTTGAAATCATTGCATACGCATTTACCATTCATCATAACATAAGCAGGTTTCTTGCAACAAGTCTCCTTATCTCTCTACTGTTTATTTCCGTAAGATGGATCTCGAGAAAACGGTGAAGGACCTCCAAGCTCAGAATGCACAGTTTCAACAGTTGTTCTTAACTCTGGCCAAAGGACAAGAAGAGTTGAAGACCTTGCTGGTTGAGGATAAGAAAAAGAAGACGAAGAAAATAACCGGAATTCTGAACATGGGAAGAAGATTCCAAGGGAAAACAAGAAGGGCCTTAGACTTTGCAACGACATCCGGTGAGAAAGACAATCAAGACGGAAAAGGCAAGGAAACAATTGTTCAGTCTGATTCAGAAGAGGAAGAGGAAGAAGAAGACTATTCTGAAGAAAAATACCCTCTAGCCGACGACAAGTATAAGCATCTAGAAGAACAATTGAGTGCAATGGAAATCCAAAAAGTGCCTGGACTGGACTTTGAGGAGTTGGGGTTAGTATCGGGGAATGTAATTCTTCCAAAATTCAAAGCACATGAGTTCGCCAAATATGACGGAGTTTCATGCCCCAAAATGCATCTCCGGTCCTATGTGAGGAAAATCCAACCCCATACCGCTGATAAAGATTTATGGGTACATTTCTTCCAAGACAGTCTGTCTGGAACTCAACTTGATTGGTTTTATCAATTAGAAAGAGCCAATGTTCATAACTAGGAAGATCTTGCTGCAGCCTTTTACAAACAATACCAATACAACGCTGATCTTGCGCCTACCCGTACTCAACTCCTGAGTATGGCCATGGTTTCAAGTGAAGGCTTCAAGGACTATGCGCAAAAATGGAGAGACTTGGCCGGAAGAGTTCAACCTCCTCTATCTGAAAGAGAGTTGGTAGACATGTTTTTGGGCACCTTGTCTGGTTCCTTCTTCAATCACTTAATTGGGAGTTCATCGGCAGGTTTTACTGAATTGATATTGACCGGAGAAAGGGTAGAAGCCGGGATAAAGAATGGAAAGATTAAAAAAGATGCTTCCTCTGCTATTGTAAGGAAGCCATTCATCGGAAAGAAAGAAGTGGTTGCTATATATCCTCATAGAAATCAAGATAGGTCTGAACGTTGTCCGATGGTGGGGGCTATTATGATTCCTAAGCCTGCGTCTGATCAGCAAAGAAACAACCAACCAATAATGGAAAGACCAGTCAGACAATTCACCAAAATTAACATGACCCTATCTCAAGTATTTCCGCATTTGTTAAGATCCAACCTGGTGAATTTGAAAGAAGCTCCAAATAACCCTAACATAACCTCTCTTCACTATCATCCTAATTCCCGCTGTGCATACCACTCTGAGTGTCCCGACTATGACACTAACAACTGCTGGGCTCTAAAGAACAAAGTGAAAGACCTCCTTGAAGCCAAAGAGATTGAATTTGATGCGCCAGAAAAGCCCAATGTCATTTCTGCCCCTATACCCAAACATGGCCATAATACCAATGATATTGATGAAGATATGTTTATTACTTCAGTAGATGAACTTATGACCCCACTCCTGATTATTAAAAAGAACTTATTGAATGCCAGTGTTTTCCCAGGCTGTGATGAAAGCTGTCATTTCTGTTTGTCCTCACCAACCAGTTGTCCTTTGTTGAAAGCAGGCATTCAGTGCCTAATAGATAACAAGGAAATTTTGTTCGAAAAGACTTCAGTTCTAACTGTTTCTTATAATGATGTTTCCATTGTGACCATTTCCGACAATTCTTCCAGGGTCTCGACCAAAAGACCCATTAGAATTACATCAGTTCCAAAAGTAGCTCCTTTGATAATTACAATACCTAGACCAGTCCCATATTCATCAGACAAAACCATACCATGGAATTATGGAGGGGATGTTTACTACCACAGTGTCAAGCAAGATTGGCCAGCTGCCAAAGATTCAAGTTCTGAGAAGGTTGATTCCAATATCAATAATATTGTAGGGACTAGCAAGATTACCCGAAGTGGAAGGATATTCTCTCCAGAAATTTCTCCCCCAAAAGCAGTTTCTGGACCGGTAATCATACTTGTTGTTGTTACTCCTCCAAAGGTTGTTCCCAGTCCGACGATAACATTTTCTAATACTCCTGCTGACAAAGTTGTTACAATCCCTGCTATCACCCCTACTGATATTCCTGCTGCCGAGTCAACTGAGACTCAAGGTAAAAGTATTCTGATTGAGCCTGTCCGAACGAAGGCACAATCATTGGCTATCCCCGAGTCCTCCTAGTAAGAGATGGAGGAAATTCTAAAGATCATAAAAAAGCGACTACAATGTAGTCGAGCAACTGGGGAAAACTCCATAAAAAATTTCCATGTTGGGTCTATTACTATGTTCCGAGGCTCAAGCAAAAGCCTTGGTAAAATTCCTGAAAACTGCTCATGTACCCCAAGAAACATCTACCGATCAGTTCCAAGACTGCGTAGCCAGCTTGACTGCAGATAATGGTCTAGGTTTTTCGGATGCTGATTTAACGCCAAGAGGAAGGAAGCATAATGAAGCATTGCATGTCTCAGTGGAATGCAGGGGCACGACCTTGGCTCATGTGTTGGTTGACACTGGTTTATCTCTGAATGTATTGCCTAAAAAGGCTTTTTATAGGCTTGACTGTGAGGGATTGACATTGAAACCAAGCAACATAGTAGTGAGGGCCTTTGACGGCTCAAAAAGGATGGTGCATGGGGAAGTGGATATCCCCATAAATGTTGGAACCCAAACATTTGATTCAACTTTTTATTTAATGGATATCCACCCTTCATATTCCTTCTTACTAGGCCGACCATGGATCCATAATGCTGGCACTGTTACCTCTACGCTACACCAAATGCTTAAATATCCAATTCAAGGGAAAATCATCACCGTTCATGGAGAAGAAGAGTATATGATCATCCATCTCAACTCCTTCAAATATGTGGTGTTAGATGGTGAATTTATTGAAACTTCATTCCAGCACTTTGAAGAAGTCCCACAAGATGTGGCAGTGACCAAGGCTGTGTCTCAAGTTCCCAAGATTACAAGGCCTCCACTCAGGATGTCATCTTTAAAGGATGCCAAGGCAGTGATAGACGAAGGTGGATGCACTACTTGGGGACAACTCCCAGATATCCCATACAAGTCTGACAAGTTTGGCCTGGGTTTTGCTTCAGGTGCCCAGAAGGTTGTACGTCGTGCTCATGCCGGAGGACCACCCTTGAGGATCAGTAACCGCAAAGTCAATGGAGTGGAGGATGATGAAGACAGCTATAACCTGGAAGATTGGATTTTCCCAACTATCAGTGGAAGGCTCAGCAACTAGGAGGCTAGAGATTTCATCCCGATCACTTTTATCCCACAGTAATTTGTCTTTACATTTTGTTAGATCTGTAATATTAAAATAATTCAGACTCTTAAAACCTTGTATCTTACCCGAGGAACAATGGTCCCTTTGTAAGGGTTATTATCTCATTTCCATATGACATCAATGAATCATGGACGTTTTTGCATACAAACTTTGTGCTCATTGTTTTTCTTTTTACATTTTCATTTCTTTCAAAGATAGTTATACTCTTACACACACTCACACTCACAATGCAGGTCTATATCCATTCAGGATCCCATGGGTAACGGTTATGCTATGGCTTTTTGTGACTCTGAAAATATAATCTACCAAGACGAAGACAAAGGTGAGGAAGATTGTGAAGTACCAAGGGAACTTTCCAGATTACTACAACAAGAAGAGAGAACCATTCAGCCCCACGAGGAACTCGTGGATACGATCAACCTAGGTACCGAAGAAGACAAAAAAGAGGTCAAGGTGGGTTCTAATCTAGAACCCAGTGTCAAGGAGCGTCTAGTTCAGTTGTTACATGAGTATGTTGAGGTCTTTGCCTGGTCATATGAAGACATGCCAGGACTTGATGTAGATATTATGGTCGAGGACTGCCCACCAGTAAAACAAAAGGTCTGTCGAATGCGACCAAATATGTCGGAGAATATTAAAGCAGAAGTCATGAAGCAATTCAATTCCGGATTCTTGGCCATCACCTCTTATTCGTAATGGGTTGCCAATGTTGTCCCCGTGCCCAAAAAGGACGGCAAGGTACGAATGTGCGTGGACTACAAAGATTTAAATAGGGAAAGCCCTAAGGATGATTTCCCACTCCCCCACATTGATATTCTAGTTGATAATACGGTGCAACACAAAGTGTTTTCCTTCATGGACGGTTTCTCAGGCTACAACCAAATAAAAATGGCGTCTGAGGACATGGAAAAGACAACCTTTGTCACACAGTGGGGCATATTCTACTACAAGGTTATGCCGTTCGGACTGAAGAATGTTGGGGCAACCTATCAATGTGCCATGGTAGCTCTATTTCACGACATGATACATCACGAAATAGAGGTCTATGTGGATGACATGAGAGATAGATCTCAAATAGAAGAAGAGCATCTTGATCATTTACAGAAACTATTTGAGAGGCTAAAGAAATACAAGCTGAGGTTGAACCCAAATAAATGCACCTTTGAGGTAAGGTCGGGTAAACTCTTAGGCTTTGTCGTCAGCAATAAGGGTATTGAAGTAGATCCTGCCAAGGTGAAAGCGATACAAGAGATGCCAGCTCCTCGTACTAAGAAGGAAATCAGAGGATTCTTGGGACATTCGAACTACATTGCCAGATTCATTTCTCACCTGACAGCTACTTGTGAAACAATCTTCAAACTACTGAAGAAAGATCAGGTAGTCAGATGGAATGATGAGTGCCAAATTGCTTTTGACAAAATCAAAGAGTATTTACAAGAGCCTCCTGTTTTAATTCCACCAGTCGAGGGAAGACCATTAATCATGTATCTGACTATTTTGGAAAATTCTATGGGGGTGTCTGATGGGGCAGCATGACGAGTCTGGCCAAAAAGAGCACTCCATTTACTACCTGAGCAAAAAATTTATCGACTGTGAAACAAGATATTTACTACTCGAGAAAAATTGCCGCACTCTGGCATGGGCTGCTCGCTGGCTAAGATAGTATATGCTGACTCATACTACCTTGTTGATATCTAAAATGGATCCAATAAAATACATCTTCGAGAAGCCTGCACTCTCTGGGAGAATAGCGAGATGGCAGATGATCCTGACAGACTATGACATATAGTATACTACCCAAAAAGAAATAAAGGGCAGTGTACTAGCTGATCACCTTGCTCACCAAGCTGTAGAAGACAACCAGTCCATGAAGTTCAAATTCCCAGATTAAGACATCATGATGGTAAACAACTGTGAAGAACTCAGGCCATATGACGAACCTGAACAAGGATCCCGATGGATCGTGGTTTTTGATGGGGCATCTAACACACTTGGCAATGGTATTGGTGTTGTACTCATATCTTCGGAAGGATGTCACACTCCCTTTACGGCAAGACTCTGCTTCAACTGTACAAATAACATGGCGGAATATGAAGCGTGCATCTTTGGTCTCGAAGCTGCCATAGACTTGGGGATCAAATCCTTGAATGCATTCGGAGATCCAGCTTTAGTTATCATCTAGATCAAAGGGGAATGGGACACCAAACACCCTAACCATATCCCTTACAAAGAACATGTTTTAACATTTCTCCCATACTTTGAGAAGATTACCTTCGAGCATTTCCCGCGAGAAGAAAATCAGCTAGCAGACGCACTAGCCACAATGTCATCTATGTTTAAACTTAAATGGGATAACGAGGCTCCCCAAATCACCATTGAACGAAGGCAAGAACCATCACACTATCTCGAGATTAATATTGAAGAAGTAGTGGACCAGCCTTGGTTCCACGAAGTCAAAAGGTATCTCGAAACTCTAGAATATCCAGAAGGAGCTTCAGTAAACGATAAGAAGTTCTTAAGGAGATTCTCTGCTAAATTCTTCCTTAGTAATGGCATTCTTTACAAACGCAATCATGACTATGTGTTACTTCGGTGTGTAGACAAGGTTGAAGCTGAAAGGAGCATGGCTGAATTACATGAAGGCACTTTTGGCACCCGTTCCAGTGGGCATACGATGGCAAAGAAAATCCTACGGGCAGGTTATTACTAGTCTACCATGGAAGCAGATTGCTATCAACACTCTCGAACTTGCCACAAGTGTCAGATTTATGCTGACAAGGTGCATGTACCTCCAGTTCCTCTGAATGTATTGACGACTCCTTGGCCCTTTGCTATGTGGGGGATTGATATGTTTGGGGAAATCAACCCAACATCATCCAATGGACACCGCTTCATTTTAGTGGCCATTGACTATTTTACAAAGTGGTTGGAGGAAGCTTCTTTCGATTCCGTTGCCAAGAATGTTGTCGGCCAGTTCATCAAGCAGAATCTTATCTGTCGTTACAGTATCCCGAAGAGAATCATTACAGACAATGGTACAAACTTGAACAATACTATGATCACCGCCCTGTGTGAGCAATTCAAGATCCAGCATCACAATTCTTCCCCTTACCGACCAAAGATGAATGGTGTTGTTGAAGCCAAGAATAAGAACATTAAAAAGATCATACAGAAAATGATAGTCACGTACAAAGACTGGCATGAGATGCTACCATTCGCTCTCCACGGGTATCGTACCACAACTCGCACATCAACTAGGGCAACACCCTATTCTCTGGTATACGGCATGGAGGTTGTCTTGCTTATTGAGGTCCAGATCCCCTCTCTGAGAATTATGAAGGATGCAGGGCTAAATAAAGACGATTAGATCCAGACTCGACTTGATCAACTAAACTTGATTGATGAGAAAAGGCTTACTATTGTCTGCCATAGTCAAATGTATCAAAAATGCATGATAAAGACTTTCAACAAAAAGGTCAGACGCCAAGTGTATCAAATCGAGGATTTAGTGATCAAACGTATCATACTTCCGCAAGGTGATCCCATGGGAAAATAGACTCCTACATACGAAAAACCATTTGTGATAAAAAACATATTCTCTGGTGGAGCAATGATTCTGACCACCATGGATGGCGATGACCTGCCGTACCCTGCGAACGCAGACATCGTCAAAATATACTACGCATAAGAGACCCGCTAGGTTGACACACCTAGGCAAAACAAGGGCATCCCGGCGAACCAAAAAGGTTCCGACAAAAATTAGGGATAAAACAAAAAAAAATATGTACACCCGGCAAGCTGAAAACCCAAAAGGGCGGCTTGGGAAGAAAAGGGTATCCCGATGGACTGAAAACCCGAAAAGGCAGTCCAAGAAAAATTTAGGGATTTAAAACGTATGACTATGCTCTGTTGGATCACCTTACAGACAACCTGACAAGTTAGTAGGTTCTGATCAATTCAATCATCTCCAGACGAGGCAACAAATAGACAAGATGCTCAGAGATACAAAGGCTATAGCAGAATGGGAACCCCATGGGATTATTGCACATAGCTATCTTTTCTTTGTATCAAAATTTTCATTTTTTACAAAGGAATTCTCTTACTAGAATGTTTGTCTCATTGTACAAAAATACTTACTCAAATTCAATATAAAGATATCCCCTTGAAAGTGAAAAACTATCTGTTTTTCTTTACCTTTGTGTTTTGTTTACAAAAACGTCCAAATGATTCATTTTTGAACATATGCATTTGAACATAATTATTGTTTACAAATAAACAAAATAAAAAAGACAATCACTAATGGCTTTAAGAGATATGGAAATATCTTTGAGCTATTCCATAAAGTTCCCCGCAGTGTGCAGTTTAGTCCCCAGCGAAACAAAGCTTCCAACTATCAATTCCCGGTAGAAGTCACCGAATTTCTCAAGATTTTCCAACAGGATTTTACAAGAAAGTATGCGGCATTTCCCTTGCAACAGAGTTAATTTATCTAAGAGGAAATTCATCAACACTTTAAATTCACAACATGAAGACTTACATATCCTCAGCAGTGGTCAGGGATTCATTTTCCCCAAATAAAACAGCAGTGCAGCAGACTAGCTCACATACGCATACATCACATCCATATATCATAAACATTGATAACACGAATGCATCATACCAAGCATTCCATACAACATGACTTTACATCATACCAAGCATTCCATACAACATGACTTTACATTTTGGCTAACATTTTACCCTTTTCAGGATAATGTTAACAGCTACCATTAACAATGTTCAAAGTTTTCAGATACAGTTCAGATACGCTCCAGACCCAGACGACATTCTGATACTCATTTAGATTTAGCCTTCAAATACAGTTCAGATACGCTCTAGGCACGGATGCCATTCTGATGCTCATTCAGATTTAGATTACAGATACAATTCAGATACAATCCAGACATGGATGGCATTCTGATACTCATTCAGTCTAAACTCTCAGATATAGTTCAGATATGCTCCAGACACGGACATCACTCTGATACTCATTCAGATTCAGCCTTCAGATACAGTTCAGATACGCTCCAGGCATAGATTCCATTTTGATACTCATTCAAATTCAGATTACAGATACAGTTCAGATATGCTCCAGACACGGATGTCATTCTGATACTCATTCAATCTCAACTCTCAGATACAGTTCTGATACGCTCCAGGCATAGATTCCATTCTGATACTCTTTCTTTCAGCCTACAAATTATAATTCAACAATCATTTCTGATGGCATCTATAAAGCTCATCTCCGGAAAATTTCTATCACCTCTCCAAATGGCATCTTTAGGCCCATTCCCTCAACCATCATATCACCGAGTGCAAATTTCTGGGCACTCTAGTGTCCAATCATCTTCCACCTTTGAGTCACAAATGGAAAAACTCGCCAATCTAACTCTTCAGGCTTAAGAAGATTGAACAGGGTCAGTTGTTGTACCCCAAAATTTTCCCTCTCACTTATCAAGAATTTGCTCACAACATCTCCTTGGTCTCAAGACTGCACTAGGGTTTGATCAGCTCAAGACCCCTCCTTAAAACATTAATGATCAAATTAGGGTTTAAGATTGCACAAGGATATTTGAACTTCCAATTCCCCATATGACTTTCTTGGATCATCATGGACCCCCAAGATCACTCATGTCAAGTTTCAAGCCTTGTATCACATTTTTGCTCACTCAATTGAGCAGTTGACCTAAAAATCAGTTGTATTGGGGAAAAAGTCAACTATGGCCAATTTACAGTCAAACTTCATAATTTTTGATCCACATCAATATTTTAAACCCATATGTATCATTTGATCATGTTTGGACCATAATTTCTCAAGAAATTTGATCAAATCTCCAAAAAGGCAAAATGGTCAAAATGAGGGTTTTGAATGGGAAAGGGCAATTTCTAATTTCTGACCAAGAAAATGGTCAATTAGTTTAAAGCATGATCTCAAGATTCCAATTTCATCATTTTTACCTAACGACTTGGTTCAAAACATTGCAAGACCATTGGATTGACAGATGAATTTTTCAGTCAATTGATCAAAAGTCAATTGTATACTGAAAAGTCAAACTTTGACTTTTTGGTCAAGTTCAAGTGCAAAAGATCATAATTCATCAAAACATGTCAAAATATGAAACTTATTCATCAAGAAATCAAAAGGTCAAGATTTCATTTTGAAAAGTCAAAATTTCTAAACTTAGAAATTTTTCTAAGTGTTGGAAATTTCTTATTTTTTCATAACTTTGAGCATAATTTTCACCATAATGCAAGATGATTCAAGAGAAACTTACAACATGAAAGTTGTAGATCTCCATGAAATATACAACTTTGATTCACACAACTTCTTCCAAAAGGTCTTGGATCTAAAGTTATAATTTTATGAATATGTGGTCATGAAACTAAACACTTAGTGAAATTTTGCCCTAATTTGGTCAGGATTTTGACCCAACTTCATGGCACTTTTTCATATAGTTACAAGGGGAATATTCATAAGCAATTCAAAGATGCATTGTAGAGCATATTACAAGCTTTCCAAAATGTCAAATAACTTCTTGAGATCAATCTTGAGCAGGGAGAATCGAAGAGAGGAAGTTAGGGTTTTCAAACTTGAACTACAAGTCATTTTTGGTGAACACATGAACCAAATCCATGCTAGGCCACATAATCTTTGCTTTGTAGGTCTCAAACTTATTTGTCACTCCATAATTAATGTTTTTCACAGCTTCTAGAAGCTTTATTTCAATGCATGCCCATGCTTAATACCATTTTAGGAAGAAAGGCAACATTGCCATTTTGGAAAACTGGCTTTATGCATAACGTCCACTATTCTTGAGCCTCTAACTTGTTTGTTCAGCACACACTCAACATACAAAGTCAGATAAACATGTTTAAAATTTGCAACCACTCTAGACAGCCTTGGACTATGCATTGGGACAATGTGTGTCAAGCTTGCTTCAAAAACAAGAAAAAGAGCCATAGCATGTGATTTTTAAATTCTGATCAAGGACAAGTCTCCAAACTTGTTGCTTATAAATAAAATCACTATTTGTGAGCTAGAACATGAGTTTGAACACCCTGAAACACTCCCAACACCCCTCTAGCCAGAAATTGCACAAAAAACTCCATTGATACACAGTTCTGACCTTAAACTTGTATCTTTCATTTCCCTCGTGCGTTTTCCCTCAAATTCCTTCCTAAAGCTTCCTTACATCAAATACAACTCATCCCCATCCTTATTCCAAAGCTGTAACACCATTTACCATAACCTCCATAACCAAAAAACAGAGTCTACAACTCGACTTCTCTAGGCCATTTCAGCCACTCTCAACTCAAGCAAACCATTGTATTAGCTTCCTAAGACCTCAAGGAAGCTAACCTGATCATCACCATCACTTGAAACAAGCTCAAACTCAAAACACGATTTCCAGTTTTGAGGTATGTTTTCTCAACTTGGAACTCTTCATACAGGCATCATCAATAGTTTATTTATGAACAAAACATGTAGATATCATTGACCTGAAGCTAACCATGTCCATAGTCTCCATTAATTTTGCTTGAGTTTAGAGAATTTTGAAACTGAAATTTTTGAGATTTTTCGGGTTCAGATTAGGGCCATTAAAATTCATGCTTATCTTTGATCTATAGTTTTAATGCTTTACATTTCTGAAACCATGAGAAAATTTTCTACAAGTTTCATGTTTACAGTTTTCATTTTTGATGAGAAATGAACAAGTTACAGTTGGTCTGGCTGGAGGTTGAAGATGAAGTCTTCAGGGTGCATTTTGCCTTATATATTTATTGATTTGCCTATGTTAATATATGTATAGCCATCCCAGTGGTAGAAGCGCGCGCCTGTAACATATGGGACCTGGGTTTGAGCCCCAGTGGTACCCTTTTGATTTTTTTCATATTTTTGCTTCCTGACTTTTGTTTTTTTGCAGGCGTTGGGCCTCTTTGGGTCTGGCTTGTTTTTTTTTTTTGCTGGCTAATCCCCCATTTCATTTATACACCCTTGGCCCAATTTTATTTTATTTTCTTATTTTCATTTTATTCATTTTCTTAATTATTTTCATAATATTAAATAATCCTAAAAAATCACAAAAAAATAGATTTTCATTTTAACTTAGTTTATTTTATTTTTCTCACAAAAAATATTTTATTTAACTATACATTATTTATTTTTATTAACTAGTCTTATAAATTTAATTAAAACTAGGTTAGTATTATTTTTACAGCTATTAAAATATATTTATTTTAATATGAAAAAGGCCAAAATATTTTATAATACTATAAATATTTTCAAGACATAAAAATACTAAAAAATGCTTTTCTTAAACTTGTTTTCTTTTGATTAGTTAATAGAATTAGGGTTTTTTTAAAAATCTTTTCTTAAATGAATTCAAGTTTAATTAATTATTTTCTTTAATTAATTAGGTTAAAACAATTTCCCTTTTTCTCATGAAAACCAAATAAAATACTCATTTACTTTACATTTCACATTTTGTACACTTATTTATTTCTGTACATTATTTCAATTCTTGTACAAATTCAATTTGGTTGTAATAGATTAATTAGGGTTACATTTTTGTAATCCCCATTTACAAATTGTACACCCTCTCCCCACAAATGTTGTAATAGCTTAGTAACTTTAAATTCCGCAATTTATCGCTTTATACATAACATGTTAGTAATTTGGGTTTGTATGGAAAGACTAAAACCAATCAATTAGAAAACCCTAATTCAAGACAAAAACAAGCATGAATAAATACACTTTCACACAAACACCCCTAAGGTTATCCCACTTAGTTTCCTTATACAAAATGGCCATATTACGCATGTAAGATATCTTAGCAAAAAACAAGTGAATACAAGATCATAGTCCCTCGACGACGCTATCTAAGTTGCCTTTCAAATGATCTTAGTTCCTAAAAGAGAATGCTAAGATACCTTGCAACATTGTTAATCATGGTTATACAATGACCCACGCCCGTCCCGTTTATATCCAAAGATAGGGTTACTTACCAAATCAATGGTAAGGTAACAATGTCAAAGGAAAAAGGAAATGAACAAGAAAGACTTTTGAGTAGGTAGAATGCTCCTAATTACTTGCTCAATTTAAAACAAACATCCTTGTTACTTTCAAAACAAACACTTACACTTTCAAACATCTTACAAAATTGAAAACATTTTCAAAAGATCAAACATCTTTGTATACATTCTTACAAACAAGAATCATTACAAAGATTGCCTAAACAATTGCCACTTTACAAAATACTTTCAAAAACCACACAAAGCACAATTTCAAACAAAAACAAGTGATCTAGCAAGTAACTAAGAGCCCATGGAAAACCATGAATGAAAATGGTGTTAATACCTTCCCTTTTCATAATCTACCCCCTGAACTCAAGAAACAATCTCAAATGTATTTCCTGTGCTTTTTCACCTTTCCTTTTGGATAAAAGAAAAGTCGGTGGCGACTCTTGCTAGACGCAATATTTGTGATCAAACGGAAAACCTTCAAGTCAGTTCTCCCACCGTATCACAATAGGGCTTATGGGAAGGAACCTGGATAGTATGGTTACTTTAAAATAAAAGCCTGGATATTAGGGCTTATGGGAAGGAACCTAGATCGTAGGGTTACTTCAAGATGAAAGCCTGGATAGTAGGGGCTTATGGGAAGGAACCTGGATCGTAGGGTTACTTCGTGGGGAGTTTGGGTAAAACTGCATCTGAACCGAGAAGGAACCTAGGTAAGGTTGCTTCATGGAGAGTTTGGGTAAAACTTCATCTGAACCGAGAAGGAACCTAGGTAAGGTTGCTTCGAGATAAGTCCGTGTAGGGCTTCAGGAGGAACCTGGGTAAGGTTACTTCGGGATGAGTTCGTGTGAAACTTTATTTGGAAATGTATGAGAAGGGATATGTGTAAGATTTTTTTAGGATAAACCCGTGTGAAGCTGTATTTAGGAGAAACCCATGTAAGATTGCTTCGTGACAAACCCGTGTAAAGCTGTATCTGGTCGCGCAGATAATTACTCTGTTTAGTTTTAGGAGCTAATCTTAGACCTGCTGGAAATTGTCGATGATAACCATCTTTCCTAAAAAGGTACATGATTAATTATATGTGATGCATGAAATGCACTATATGATGATGTTCTCAAAATAAATGAGATTATGCTATATGCAATATGTGTGCGTATGTCATGATGTATGAACATGAGATGCTATTGTGCCATATTCGAGTTCGGGAAAATAAATCCCTGACTGCTGTCAGAGAGTACTGGAAATTTAATTCCTGACCATCGTAGAAAAAGTGGTTCTTCTACTTCTGTTGGGGATGATTAACGAAGATGACTATGCCGTGGATTTACTCCTGTTTGCGAATAGTCTGTCGGGGAGAGACTCTGTTTGAGAATAACTCTGCGGGGAAATAACTTTGTTGGAAGATGAACTTCCGTAGCTGAAGTAATAAGCTCTGTTGGGGATTGAGCTTCTGTATTCAGAGAAATAAACTCTGCTCGGGAGAAAACATTATAACCCGCTTGTGATTATGAATTACGGTTGGGGAACATAGATGTCAGTTTTCTGAAGGGACCCGACTGGGGAGAGTAACTCCTGTTTGGGGAAGCCGATGTCAAAGCTTTAGTTGTCTCTACTCCGTGAGGAGTGTAGATGTCACTGGGACGCATTCTGAGGATACGACAATGACTTTGCATCAGGACTTTTCTGCCCCTGTACTTGCTGGAGAAAGTACATGCAGAGGATTTGTGGATAGCTTGAGTGTTATCCCAACTCATGAGGTTCTTGGTAACTGCCGATCAGAATGATAAGTCTTCGGGACATGGTCGTACGCTTTAATCCCTAACTTTTTCCTGGACTATCCTTTCAGATTTTCAGTCCACCGGGATACCCTTTTTTGCCCAAGCATCCTTTTCAGGTTTTTAACTTGCCGGGTATATATATTTTTTTGTTTTTATCCTTAATTTTTGCCTGAACTTTTTTGGTTCGCCGGGATGCCCTTATTTTTGCCTAGGCCAGTCGACCTAGCAGGTATTTTTCATGCGTGGTCTTTTCCGACTATGTCCATATTCTCAGGATGTAGGGAGTTGTCACCGTCCATAGTGTTGTGTTGTAGTACTGTCAAGATGTTTTCTTGATGGCACATGATTCGTTGCTGGAATGCATGTGTAATGCCCCAAGTGATTCAGATGGAGATCTGCTCCTGGTTATCTGGCACTTTTGGAGAGACTGCCCCAGCTATGTTAGACATCATGTCATGCCCCTTGCTTATGGAAGACCTATTGTTGGAAGTGTCTTTCCTGCTGAGGTGATTCTGTCCACTGAGAGGATGTTTGTTCATTGAATATCCATTGTGCGGATATCTCTACTGTCAAACAACTAGTCATATGCAAACAATGTCATTTAAAGAATGCAAACTGATGTCTGTCTTGAAAAAATTTTGAAAATGTGTTTTGTGTAGTAAATTTTTTTTTGCAAGAATGTGATATCAACTCAGGATTCATAACAAGTCCTACAGGAGTTAGGATACCTTTGTAAAAGTATGCTCTCAAACTAACCCATGTTTCAGCTAGGAATTTTAAGGGTTATAACGTGTCCTGGTTCACGGTTTTAGAAAGAAAGGATAAAGGCTCAAAATTTATTTGTACCCACCCGTTCTTCGTGATGACCTTCAGTCCTATGCTCAGCTAATTGCACGTTTAGAATTCCAGTTGGGTCCTGAAGTACTGTCCGTGATGTTCCGGTAATGGTTCGGATACTGAAAGTTTTTTTTGCATAGGCAGTCATTTTTGTAATCTTTTTTGTCGAGGATTTGTAGGACCTCTGTCTTTTTTATTTTATTATCCCTTTCTTTTGCCTGAACTGTTTCTTTTTGTGATTATAGTCAGCGGGATGCCCCAATTTTTTTATTAAGTCTCCTTCATAGGTTTTGACTTAATGGGCTTTTATTTTGAGAGATAATGACTGCCTGTCTTGACGATTATGCGGAACCATCACCGTCTTTTGTTTTTGGAAGGATGTCTTTGATGCCATTCGTTGTGTACGAAGCGGCATATTGCGACTGAATGCACACCTGAATTAACCGAGAAAACTACCCTGCCCCAGGTTGTTATTAATGGTTTTAATTTGTGTGAAAGAAAAACTCCTACTTCTTTGGCTCAAAGGGGTTGACTAGGGATTATCTTCCTTATATATCCATTGTTTAGGATTTGAAACAACGCATGTACATCGTCAGCAAGGTCTGTTCAAAAGCATATTATAGAGATTGTGGTATCATTTATGTCATCCTCCCTCTAAGGCTTTGAGCTTTTAATCGAGAGTTAAATATCACGAAAAGGAAGTATAAAGCAGTTTAAGCATAGTGAAAACAGATTAATTCAAGACAAACATGTGTAATGCATTAATGAAATAACAAAGTTTTGACATGACAATAATTGTTCGAATAAACAAAGAAAATACAACTTGAGAATTCAAATGAACAAAAATTCTTTCGATCCTAGCCATGTTTTGGCAGGGGAGCAGTAATCACGTTGGGAGTCTCAGGAAGGTCGAATTCAATCTCCTTGGCGTCAATCATATTCTGAGTCTTATATTTCAGCGCCCAACAATCGTTAGTATCGTGCCCCGGGTTGCTAAAATGATAAGCATACCTTGCATCTGAATTGTAGTTAGGAGAGGAAGTCTTGGGATTCGAATGAGGTCCTATCGACATAATCAGATTCATCCTCAACAGGTATTGCGAAGCTTGAGACAACGACACATTGAGTTTGGTAAACTGCCTTTTGGGTATATTTGACTTACTCTGATTAACCCGTTGTTTTTGGCGAGGTTGTTGTTGGACCCGTGATGTGGTAGCAATTTGGAAAGGTCCACTCTTCACCAAACCAACTTTTTGTCTTATTGGAGGTTGATCAATGACTTGGTCCCCGGCCTCAACTGTTTGCTTCATACTGTTGTATTCGTCTTGATGAAGTTGGTTGATGATGGCTCTCAGCTCTTCTTGTCCCCGGGCTAGGCCTTGGATAAGATCCATCTGCCCCAGCATCTGGGTTCTCATTGCATCTACCTCAGCTTGCAGTTGTTCCAGCCGTTCGTCCTTATTGTCTTCAGGACTTTTCTTGACCAAGTTCCCAGCGAGGAGTGTTTTCAACTCTTCCTGCCCCTTGGATAGGTTTAGGAACATCTCCCTGAACTGAGCTTCTTGAGTTTGAAGATCTCTGTTGTCTTTTTAGAAAGCCATTGCTAAAATAAACAGCAAGAACATGAGAGACCTGTACTGGAAGACCTGTTATGCAATGATATGTATGATATATGTATGCAATGTTTTCAAGGATCTTGCAGGGTAAACAAGAAAATGTCAGAATTTGAAATTTTGCCGTTTTGATTGAAGCACTTCATATTGTTGAAAGTCCTTCTACAAGAGTCAATCTCGCCATATCACGTGGGTCATAGCCCCTGACTCAAGTTGTCGTGTTTTGGTCTTTTGACGGCACTGGCTAAAGGAACATAAATCCCCTTGCCCCTTGCTAGACGTCTGGTTTATTATAACCTGCATCAGAAACCCTTGAGATCCTTGAAATGGTTAAGGAAATGTTGTGGCATGATGTTATGATACGTATGTTATGCATTAAGCAAAGATGTAAGGTTACAAACACAACCCTGAAAAGAATTCAAGTTGTTAGACAATGAAGGCAAACAAGTTACATAAGCAGCCTTAGGTTTAGGCTTGCATGGGGTTTGTAGGTAGTACCCTCTTGAAGCTGGATTGGTTCAAACTGTCCTATAAATAGTTATCGGGTTCTAAGGGATCTCAATATCACTGATCTTTCCCCCAAGCTTTGTTCAATAGGTGATTAACTCGAAACCAAAAAAAACTCAGGAGTCAAACCTCAATGAGTATAGCATCGAGTATATGTCGACCTTGGGAATACACCAAAGTCAGCCATCTCGCTACGCACTACTGGCCAATTTGTGCAATTAAAGATTCTAAGGTCAGTTGATGCTTTATGACACCACGCAGTGGCCCCGTACTCTCCTTGATTGACTCAAGCATTACCGGTACCAACCAAAGTTTCATATCAACATAGTTATTGCTTCAACCGTGTCGATATACCCCGCACAGTTCCCTCATAGTTTATTGCTACTTACCTAAAAGGTGTTCCCCGATCCAGGTGTAGGATCTTCAATAATACCAAAACAAAACCCTTGAATATAAAGCAGGCAAAGCAAAACAAGAAAGCAATTTTAAAAATGACCTAGATCCTAAGGTATACCCCACTTATTTTTATCCCCAGAAGAGTCGCCAGTTCTGTGATACGGTGGCAGAACCGACTGTTATACTGGTTTGCATTTTTTGTTCGCAAATGTCGCTGTAAGCAAGAGTCGCCACCGAATTTTCTTTTATCCAACAAAGGAAAGGGTGAAAAGAACAGAAAAAGACCTTTTGAGAGTTTTTTGAGTAAGGGGGGTAGATTAAGAAAAGGGAAGGTGTTAGCACCCTTTCCATATGTGGTTTTCCATGGGCTCTTAGATGCTTAGCTCATATTTTGAAAATTGTTTGTGCTTGTGTGTTTTGAAATTTTTTTGAAAATGCCTTAGTGCGGTGATTCGCTTTGTGATAAATCTTGTATCAGTCCTCAAGAGTGTTGACAAGGCGAACGTTTTTGAAAGTGTTTTTGAAAATATTTTTGTGTAGGTGCAAAAAGTTATTTTGAGCAAGCATCTAAGAACTTATCTACTTATACTCGAAAAGGTCGTTCTTTTCCTCCTAACCTTTAGATAGTGCTATCCTGCTATTATTGAGTAAGTATCCCTATCGTTGGATGTATGAGGGACAAGCGCGGGTCATCGTTATGGTCATAGAAGTTAACATATAGGGATATCTTAGCAGTTCGAAGGGACTGTCATCATATAGGAAACATTGAGGGACAAGATCATTTCTCGTAGGCAACTCGAGAGAGGTTAAGGGACTATGATCTTTATGATGACTTTTAGATTGAGGGTCTTTTGTTAAGATATCCCTATGTTCGAGGGACATGACCATTGTTTTCCGAAGCAACCAAGTGGGGAGTACCCTAGGGGTGCAAGTGTGCAACAATGTGTTTTTCAGTTATATATCTTGCAATTAGGGTTTTTTATCATTCATTTTTATCTTTCCATACAATCCTATTAATCTAAGCATTGCATAAAATATAGTAGCAGAAGGTAAAGGCGGAAATGTAAATCTAAGCTATTACAGAGCTTTGGGGAAGTTACATAATAGTGAAGAGTGCGGAAAAGAAATCCTAAAACTATTACATTCCGGAAGCAATTACATGATAATGATGAAAAAAAGAGGGAAAAATAAAGCTATGCTATTACAGTTGAATGCGCCCTATAACTTTATCTAGGAAAATAAAAATAAGATGAAAATAGCAAAGAAAATATTTTGGTAATTTTTTATAAAAAACATTATTTATGATAATTAATTAAATAAACCTAAAAAACCTAATTAATTTAATTAATAAAAAAATGTTCATTTTGAAAAAAGTTAATTAAAATACCTAAATCCTAATTAGTTTTAATTAATAATAAAAAAAGGTTAATTTTAAAAAAAGTTAATTAAAAAAACCTAAATCCTAATTAGTTCGAATTAAAAAAAAGTTAGTTTTGAAAAAAAGGTTAATTAATCTAAAATTAATTAACCTAAAAATTAAATTAGTTTTTTTGTAAAAAAAAAAAAAAGGTTTGTGAAAAAGTTTTGTGGTTAAGTGAATTTAAGATTGAAAAAGACAAATTAGTTAGAAACCAAAAACAAACAATGAAATTAAAAACCTAAAATTAAATTAAAACCTAAAATTAAATTAAAAACCTAAAATTAATTATTTGAGTTTATTAGGAAAAATCAAGGGTTTGTGAAAAATGTTAGATTTTATGAAAAAAGTTTTAAACAGAAAGAAGGAAAATAGGTAAAATAGATAAAAGGATAAATAGAATGGAAGAAAACCAAAACCAATAGGGATGAGTGTTGAATCCACACCCTTAACCTCCTCAGGATGTCTGCCTTGTCATGAGCCATTCATTGGTGGTTGTTCTGTCTTGGCCTCAGCGTTTTGTAATAACCCTGCATGAGACCCTGTCTAAATCTGCAGTGTTGAATCTCATGAACACATTAAATAAATTACTATATCATGAAATACAAATAAAGCAAATATATGAAATTTTGTAATGTTAAAACCGATATGACATGTATGAATGCTTCTACATTCTTTTGATCATGGAGATCAAACTAACCTTACCCTTACTGGAGAAGTAGTGAGATGGGGGTTTGTAACAAGGATGACTTGTTTGTAGTGAGATGTGGGTTTGTAACATGGATTTTAAGGTTTTTAGGGTTCTTGAAAGAATTTGATATTTTGACTGGGTTATGGTAAAGGTTTTTTTTCGTGTTGTTTGTATGAAAAGAAGTATATTATATAATGGAAATTAGAGAAAAGATATGGGCTTTGAATATGCAATTGGGCCTCCAATAACCACAAGCAATAGTGCAGATTTTTATTCACTTGAGTCCGTCACATTCTAGGCTAAATCGAATGGGCTTAAGTGCAATTTTTGAAGTTGAAATTTGAAAACAAAATGTAGCCGACATCGATAAATAACTCTTATCCAAAAATGGGCTTAATTGGATAAACGGTGAATTAGTTATGAATTTTTGAAGTTTCGCCTCAGACATACTTATTTTGGGCTCCAATGTTAACTCTGACAAATTCTTCAATAAAAAACTGGTATTGATCGGAGCAGAACCTGGTCTCAACCTTGGAAACAAAGTTGTAGATCTCTGAGTCAGTGACCTTTTGTAAAAAGATGGGCCCGATCCGATAAAAATTGACCGAGTTATGAATTTTCGAAGTTTCGACCCAGATGAAATAATATTCAGCATTCAGGATTTTCGGCGTGTCACGCGCATTCTGAGCAAAAAACGAAGGTCTTTTGGATACCTTTAAAACTCAATACATCCTGTGAAAACTTATACAACTTAATTTTTGAAATTTTGGCACCGGAACCATCTCGATACGATGAAAATCGACCAAGTTATGATTTTCTGAACATGACGCAAATAAACTTCTGTCACAAATTTTCTGTACAAAAATACTTGATAAATCGGCATTTTTGAAGACCTTCTGATCGAAATTGGCTTCCATCTGTGAGAGATGAAAACATAGATGACGTCAAGACGGAATTTTGGCCACCGGAACAGGTTCAAAACAAGCCACAGTCTTCAAGTTATGAATTTTTTAATGCATAAAAATTGCACTTTCAGTACACTTTTTCACCACATTTCTTCGAGAAAACTCACACATTCGGAGACCTTCTTTAAAGAATTGACTCTTGAGCTGAACCTGAATTTTAGAATATGTTATCAGAGATATCTTGGCGAAAGAACACCTGAATATGACGCACCGGGTTAGACTTGTGAATCTTTGAACCCCGAATCATTGCAAAACGGCGAATCGATCTTCAGCACGGAAAATACTCTGAGAACATCCATTGGCGAAATAAACGTCACTTGTAACCTGACGAAGCTTGATAAATACACCTTTATTCCATAACCATAAAACCAATAATATGCGTGTATGAAAAGAAGGTAAATTTTGGGGTACAACACCAGTTAAGGGAAAAATCATCATTGTCTGGGGGGGAGGAATACATGGTTAGTCACCTGAACTCTTTCAGGTATGTAGAAATGGATGGTGAGTTCATTGAAACTCCATCTCATCATTTTGAGGAGGTCCCACAAACAATTGCAGCAACCAAGGCTACTACTAAGACTCCAAAAGTTACCAGACCTCCATTGAAAATGGCCTCGCTGAAGGATGCTAGAGTAGTGGTTGAGGAAGGAAGATGCATCATCTGGGGTCAACTTCCGGATATTCCCTACAAATCCAACAAATTTGGTTTAGGTTTTACTTTTAAGGCCTAAAGAGTTGTTCGACAAACTCACACTAGGGGGCCACCTTTACATATCAGCAATCAGGGAGTCAACACAGTGGAAGACAGTGATGGCAGCTGCGACATGGACGAGTGGATTTTCCCAACCATCAGCGGAGGACTCAATAATTGGTAGGCCAAAGAATTTGTCCCTATTACTTTTATTCAAGAGTAATTGTCTTTTAATTTTTTGTCAGACTTGTAATAATTAAACAATTTAGACTTTAAAACATTGTGTCTTACCCGAGGCACAATGGTTCATTTATGAGGGTTGTTACTTCATTTTCATATGTCATCAATAAATCATGGAAGTTTTTGCATGCAAATTTTATGCTCTTTGTTTTTATTTTTCTACCTTTTATTTTATCAAAGATAGTTATGCTGTTACACACACTCACATATCGAAATGCAGATCCACATCCACTAGGGATCCCATGGGTAACGATTCTGCTATGACCTATTGTGACTTTGAAAATCCGATCTACCAATCCAAAGACGAAGGTGAAGAAGATTGTGAGGTACCAGGGGAACTAGCCAGGTTATTGCAACAGGAAGAAAGGGCCATACAGCCCCACGAAGATCCGGTGGAAACAGTTAACTTAGGTACTGAAGAGGACAAGAAAGAATTCAAGGTAGGTGCCAACCTAGAGCCTAGTGTCAAGAAGCTCTTAACTCAGTTACTACATGACTATGTTGAGGTCTTTGCCTAGTTATACGAAGACATGTCAGGACTTGACACTGATATCGTGACCCATCGTCTGCAGAAGAAAGAAGGTTGCCCTCTGGTAAAACAGAAGGTACGTCGTATGCGGCCAGAAATATCAGAGAAAATCAAGACTGAAGTCATAAAGTAGTTCAACACCGGATTCTTAGATGTCACCTCCTATCCACAATGGGTCACCAACGTTGTTCCAGTACATAAAAAGGATGGAAAGGTACGTATGTGTATGGACTACAAAGACTTGAATAGGGCAAGCCCCAAGGATGACTTCCCGCTTCCCCACATCGATATTCTGGTTGACAACACCGCACAACATAAAGTATTTTCCTTCATGGATGGTTTCTCCAGATACAACTAGATCAAAATGGCATCTGAGGACATGGAAAAAATGACCTTCGTCACACAGTGGGGGACGTTCTATTACAAAGTTATGCCATTTGGGTTGAAGAACACCGGGGCAACCTATCAGCGTGCCATGGTAGCTTTATTTCACGACATGATCCATCACGAGATAGAGGTCTACGTGGATGACTTGATAGCCAAATCACAAACTGAATAGGAACATCTTGACCATTTGCAGAAACTATTTGAAAGACTGAAGAAATACAAACTATGGTTGAACTCGAATAAATGCACTTTTGGAGTGAGGTATGGCAAGCTCTTAGGCTTCGTTGTCAGTGGAAAAGGTGTCGAAGTGGACCCTACAAAAGTAAAAGCAATACAAGAAATGTCTATTCCTTGCACTGAGAAGGAAGTTAGGGGATTCTTAGGACGACTAAACTACATCGCCAGGTTCATTTCCCATCTAACTGCTGCTTGTGAACCAATCTTCAAATTGCTGAAGAAAGATCAAGTGGTGGAATGGAACAACAAATGCCAGGCTGCCTTCGATAGGATCAAAGAGTGCCTTAAAGAGCCTCCCATTTTGATGCCACCAGTTGAGGGAAGACCTCTGATCATGTATCTAACAGTCTTGGAAAATTCAATGGGGTGTGTGATGGGGCAGCATGATGAGTCTGGCCAAAAAGAGCATGCTATATACTGCCTGAGCAAAAAGTTTACCGACTGTGAAACCAGATATTCACTGCTTGAGAAAACTGTTTGCGCTCTAGCATGGGCTACTCGCCGGCTAAGACAGTATATATTGACCCACACTACCTTATTGATATCCAAGATGGATCCAATTAAGTACATATTCGAGAAGCCCGCCCTCTCTGGGAGAATAGCAAGATGGCAGATGGTCCTGACTGAATACGACATTCAGTACACTACCTAGAAATAAATAAAGGGAATTATGCTAGCCGATCACCTTGCTCATCAAGCTGTGGATGCCTATCAATCTATGAATTTCGAATTCCCGGACGAAGACATTATGGTGGTAAATAAATGCGAAGAACCTAGACTATATGACAGACCTGAACAAGGATCCCGATGAACCATGGTTTTTTACGGAGCTTC
This sequence comes from Vicia faba, assembly GCA_948472305.1. Lineage (NCBI taxonomy): Eukaryota > Viridiplantae > Streptophyta > Magnoliopsida > Fabales > Fabaceae > Vicia > Vicia faba. The sequence continues at coordinate 1,277,416,609 of OX451739.1, forward strand.
TAATGCAATCGACAATGGCATATGTGTTATGATCATATCCCCTGAAGGCTGCCATACTCCCTTCACCGTTAGACTGTGTTTCAACTGTACCAATAATATGGTGGAATATGAAGCGTGTATTATGGGTCTCAAAGCTGTCATGGATTTGGGAATCAGGTCCTTAAGTGTATTTGGAGATTTAGCCTTAGTCATCAGTCAGATCAAAGGAAAATGGAAAACAAAGCATCCTAACCTCATCTCCTACAAAGAACATGTGTTGACGTTAATCCCACATTTTGAGGAAATTACTTTTGAGCATTTTCCACGATAGGAAAACCAACTAGACGACGCGCTAGCCACTATGTCATCCATGTTCAAAATCAGGTGGGGTAATGAGGCTACTCAAATCACCATTAAGCGGATGGACGAAACAACTTACTGTCACGAGATTGATACTGAAGAAGTAGTGTCCAAGCCTTAGTTCCATGAAATTAATAGATATCTCGAGGCCCAAGAGTACCTGGAGGGAGCTTCAGTCAACGACAAGAAATTCCTGAGAAGATTCTCTGCTAAGTTCATCCTCAGTAACAAGGTTCTCTATAAGTGCAACTGTGATACGGTGGGAGAACTGACTTGAGGATTTTGTGTTTTATCGCAAATGTTGCGGTTAGCAAGAGTCGCCACCAACTTTTCTTTTATCCAAAAGGAAAGGTAAAAAAGCACAAGAAAGACCTTTGAGATGTTTTCTTGAGTTCGGGGGGTAGATTATGAAAAGGGAAGGTATTAGCACCCTTTTCATCCATGGTTTTCCATGGGCTCTGAGTTACTTGCTTAGATCACTTGCTTTTGTTGTTTGAAAATGTGTTTGGTGTGGTTTTTGAAAGTATTTTGTAAAAGAGGCCATTCGTTTAGGCAATCTTTATAATGATTCTCGTTCGTAAGAATGTATACAAAGATGTTTTTTGAAAATGTTTTCAATATTTATAAGATGCTTTTGAAATGTGTGTGTTTGTTTTGAAAGTAGCAAGGATAGTTGTTGGAAATGGAGCAAGTAACTAGAAGTAATCTACCTACTCAAATGTCTTTCTCGTGCATTTTCTATTCCTTTGGCATTGTTGTCTTACCATTGATTTGGTAAGCAACCCTATCTTTGGATGTAAACGGGACGAGAGTGGGTCATCATATAACCATGATTAGCAATGTTTGCAAAGTATCTTAGCATTTTGAGGGACCAAGATCATTTTGTAAGGCAACTTTTTGAATAGCGTCATTGAGGGACTATGATCTTTATATTTGTTTGTTTTGCCAAGATACTTCGCATGCGTAATATGGCCATCTTTGTTTTAGGCAACCAAGTGGAGAAACCCTAAGGATGCTTGTGTGCAAGTGTATCATTTTCATGCCTTGGTTTTATCTTGTATTTAGGGTTTTCTATTTTGCTTTGTTTCGATCTTATCATACAAACCCTAATTACTAATCATGGTATGTAAAGCGATAAATTGCGTAATGTAAATATTACTAAGCTATTACAACAATTTTACGGGAGGGGGAATACAAATTTGAATGGGGATTTGCAAAAATGTAAACCTAAATAAATTATTACAACCAAATCGAATTTGTACGAATTAGAATAAATAAAATACAATATTTAAAGATGCAATATAATGTATATGTAAGAAAAGATTTTTTTTTGCTTTGCTTTTATGTAAAAGAAATTTTAATCTAAACCTAAAAATGTAAGGAAAAGAAATTAATTTTTTAGAAGGGAGGCTTAACCCTAATTTCTATTTTAAAAGGAAATGAAGTTCATATGTATTATTTTTTATGTATTTTTTATATTAAAATAATAAATATATTGTATATAAAAATATAAAGTTTTTATATATGCAAAAATAAATATGTATAAGTATGGGATGAAAAGGAAATAAATAAAATAAACTAAATATATTTTAATTATAATTCACAAGTTTATTAAGAAAATATATGATATATATTAAAAATAAAATATATTTTTATGTGAAAAATAAACTAAAATAAAATAAAAAGGAAATATTATGAAATTTATATTTTTTGGATTTTTATACATTAAAGAAAATATTAATGAAAACAAAAATATATTAAATAAAAATATATGGAAAATAATGGGCCAAGGGGTATATCAAGCAGATTAGAGACAACATGTTAGCAAAAAAGACCATGGCCCAAATATGGAGGCCCAAACCTGCAAAAAGCAAAAACTGAAAAAATGGGAAAAGTGTGAAAAAATAAAAGTAGCGCCCAGGTTCGAACCCAGGACATGGGTCTCACCAGCGCGCTACTTTGCCACTGGGGTGGCTATACATCCATTGTTTTAAGTGAAACGAAAATAATATAACATGAAACAAGTCCTTGCCCTGTACTTCATCTTCTTCCTCAAGCTTGGCCAGATGTCCTGTAACTCTCTCATTCTTCCATGAAAATGAAAACTCATAACATGAAAGTTGTAGTATTTGATCTCACGATTCCAACCATATAAGTCATGTAAGCTAACAATCAAAGATCAGAGAGAATTTTAAAATCCCTAAATTAAAACCTAATTTTTTCAAAATCTTCAAGTTCTAAATTCTCTCAACTCAGGCCAAATAAATGTAAGATAAAGATATGTACAGTTTTGTTGCAATGAGGACTACATTTTTTATTCACAAATCATGGCCAATGGTTGCCTGTACAAGGAGATATAAGTTGAGATTTTACCTACTTCAGTTGAAATCGTGGATGGAACTGGAGTGAGTTTGATGGAAGCCTGATGCTTGCTTGAGCTTCCTTGAACTTCCCTGAATGTATTCCCACTCTTGCCTTGCTCTCAAAGTGCCTGAAACTCCTTGGCCAAGTCAACCTACAAGCTTTGAAAACAAAAATGGCAGATGATGGAGAAGGGGTTACAGTAGAGGGATGAAGGTCTGGATTAGTTGGATATCAAGTAGGTAATGTATTTTGATGATCAATAATGGAAACGAACGAGCCAAATGAGAGATTGGTATGCTTGTGCCAAAACTTCTAGTTTTGACAATTTTCTGGTGTTTTTATGCTTGGGAGTGTTTCAGGCTTTTTTCAATCGTGTCTTGTGTTGTATTATGTTTGTATATTAGTATAGAATCAGTTTCATGTCAACCCTCCAACAGATGTGCCAGTTCTCACCTTTTTGCAATGCTCAAGAATTGGAAAGTGGTAAAAGTTGAGCTTTTTCAAAATGGCAATGGTCACTTTATGCCATTTATGGAATTACAACTTGGGTAATGGCTCTAGGGCATGAATCAAAGCTTTGTCAACTGAGTAAGCATTAAATTAAGGAGTGAGGATCAAGTTTGGGACTTGTAAAGCATGGATTAGGCAGCATAGGTACTGATTGGAACTTTATTCTTCATGAAATGGCTTGGACAAAAAGTGAGAAATTTCCAACTCATCTCTTCGATTCTCCCTACTCAAAAATGATCTTGAGGAGTTATTGGACATTTTGGAAAGCTTGAAATGTTCTATATAACTCATATTTGAAATGCATTTGGAGATACCTCTTGGAACTCGGTGAAAAATTGTCATGAAGTTGGGTCCAAAACCTGCCTAAATTAGGGAAAAATTTCACTAAGTTATTTAGTTCATGACCATGTATTCATAAATTTATATCTTGAGATCCAAGCATATTTATGAAAAAGTGTGTGAAGCAAAGTTGTATATTTCATGGAGGTATACAACTTTCATGTTGGGGACTTTCTTTGAATCATTATGCATCATGGTGAAAAAAATGGCCTAAAGTTGAGAAAAAATAAGAAATTTTCTATACTTAGAAAAATTTCTAAGTTAAGAAAAATTTTAAATTCAAACCCTAATCTTCAAACTTGGATTTCTTGATGAACAAGCTTCACATTTTAACATGTTTTGATGAATTATGACCCTTGGAACTTGATTTTGACCAAAAAGTCAAAGTTTGACTTTTCAGTGTACAGTTGACTTTTGATCCGTTGACTGCAAATTTCATCTGTTAATCTAATGAAATTGCAATGTTTTGAGGCATGTAACAAGGTCAAGATGATGCAATTGGATCCTTGAAATCATGCTTTAACTCAATTGGTCATTTGCTAGGTCAAAAACTAGAAATTGCCCTTCCTTAGTCAAAACCCTAATTTTTGACCATTTTGCCCTTTTGGTGATTTGATCAAATTTCTTGAGGAATTGTGATCCAAACTTGACCAAATGATACATATAAGTTTAAAATGTTGATATGGATAAAAAATTATGAAGTTTGACTGTAAATTGGCCATGGTTGACTTTTTCTCCAATACAGCTGATTTTTAGGTCAATTGTCCAATTGATTGACCAAAAATGTGGTTCAAGGCTTGAAATTTGTCATGAGTGATCTTAGGGATCCATAATGATGTTTGAAAGTCACATGAAGCATTTATAATCCAAAAATCCTTGTGCAACCCCAAACCCTAATTTTGGGTCATCAATGCATGATGAGATGTCTTGAGCTGACAAACCCTAATCCAGTCTTGAGTCAAAGAAATCTTGTGAGAAAAGTATTGATAAATGAGAGGGCAAATTTTGGGGTACAACAGCAACCATGACTCTACTTTGCTTTGGTGCATAGACAAGGGTGAGGCAGAAAAGATCATGGTTGATTTACATGAAAGTACCTTTGGCACCCATTCTAGTGGGGCACACGATGGCTAAAAAGATCCCCCGGGCGGGATACTACTTGTCCACCATGGAAGCAGATTGTCATCAACATTCAAGAACCTGCCACAAGTGTCAGATCTATGCTGACAAGGTACATGTGCCTCCAGTTCCTCTAAAAGTCCTGACTTCTCCTTGGCCATCGCAATGTGGGGCATTGAAATGATTGGAGAAATCAAACCTACAGCTTCTAATGGACACTGCTTCATCTTGGTTGCCATTGATTACTTCACAAAGTGGGTCGAGGCAGCTTCATTCGCTTCAGTTACCAAGAACATTGTGTCCCGATTCATCAAACAAATTCTTATTTATCGGTATGGTATTTCGGAGAGAATCATTACAGATAATGGCACCAATCTCAACAATACTATGATCATTGCACTATGCGCGTAATTCAAGATCAAACGTCTTAACTCTTCTCCTTACCGGCCGAAGATGAATGGCGCTGTAGAAGCCGCTAATAAAAACATCAAGAAGATCATACAAAAAACGATAGTGACCTATAAGGATTGGCATGAGATGTTACCATTTTCTCTCCACAGTTACCGTACCACAGCGCGCATATCAACAGGGGAAACTTCCTCCTACTTGGTATACTACATGGAAGTTGTCCTACCAATTGAAGTCCAGATACCTTCTCTAAGAATCATAAAGGATGCAGGGTTAAGCGAGGATGAATGGATTCAAACTCGACTTGACCAGTTGAACTTGATTGATGAGAAGAGGCTTACGGCTGTCTGCCATGGTCAGATGTACCAAAAACGTATGATCAAAGATTTTAACAAAAAGGTCAGACATCAGGTGTATCCAGTTGTTGACTTGGTAATCAAGCGTATCATACTACTACAAGGTGTTCCCAGGGGAAAATGGACTCCTACATACAAAGGACCATTTGTGATAAAAAACATATTTTCTGGTGGGGCAATGATCTTAACCACTATGGACGGCGACGACCTTCCACACCCTATAAATGCGGACATAGTTAAAAGATACTACGCATGAAAAAGACACACTAGGTCGACCGTCCGAGGCAAAAGTTAGGGATAAAAAAAAATTGTACACTTGGCAAGCTGAAAACTTGAAAGGGTGGCTTGGGCAAAAAGGGTATCCCGGTGGACTGAAAACCCGAAAGGGCAGTCCAGGAAAAAGTTAGGGATTTAAAGCGTATGACTATGTCCCGTTGGATCACCTTACAGCCAATCTTCAGTATCAATCGTCAAGCTCGAACGGTTCTAATCAATCCAATCAACTTAGGACAAAGGAATAAGTGGATGAGACGCTCATAGACATGAAGGAAATATGATAATGGGAACCCCATGGGATTATTTTACATAGCTGTCTTTTCTTTGTATCAATTTTCATTTTTTATGATGACATTCTGTTACTAGGATGTTCGTCTCTTTGTACAAAAATACTTATTCAAGTTAATACAAAGATATTCCTTTAAAAGTTCAAAACTATCTATTTTTTCGTTCAGTGTACTTGTCTTGCTTACAAAAAAATGTCCAGTGTTTATTTTTTGAACATATGCATTTGAATGTAATTAAAGTTTTTAAATGAACACATAAAAAAGGAAACTAAATAGAAAGATAATCACTAATGACTTTAAGTAATAGGACAATATGTATGGGCCATTCCATAAAATCCCCGCAGATACTTTCTATAAACGGAGTAGAAACAAGAACATCTTGCTACAGGATCATTGTTATATCCTCAGCATACATCCTAATGGTGTCTTTTTCCTTCATATCCCCGACGGAGTAAAGCTTCCAGTTAATATTCCAAGGATTCCCCAGTGAAAGTCGCCCAGCTGCTCAGGAATTCCCCAGTAGGATTTCACCAAGTCCACAAGCAATGCACCTCATTTCCATTCCCCAACAGGGTTTACTTGTCTAATAATGGAAACCCATCCATCAACGCTTCAACTTCGACAAAATATGAATACTTACACTCCTCATTCCCAGCAGCAGTCAGGGATTTATTTTCCCCAGTCCAACAACACTGCAGCAGAACAACTAATATGTGCATACATTGCATTTATACATCATAACATCGACAACACAAATGCATATATCACAATCTCATTTATTTTGAGAAAAATCATTACGCCATGAATTTCATGCATCATGACTTTACATACAACTAACTCTTTACATTTTCAAGAAAGATCAATCAACAAAAAATTATCATCAACAAATTTCTAACAAGACAAGACAACCATTTGTGGAAAAATCAATTAGAGATCAATTCCCGAAATAGGACAAGGTGACTATCTACGTGACAACTACTTCCTTTAGAAATCTGCAGGTTCAGTTTAAATCTCTCAACGGTTTATCTTGATTCTTTCCCGCATATATCTTCTCTGGTTTAGATAAATCATTCCAAAGATTTATTTTGATTCTTTTCCAGACCTCTGTTGGTTCAGTTTAAATCTCTCAACGGTTTATCCTGATTCTTTCCCGCATACATCTTCTTTGGTTCAGATAAATCACTCCAAAGATTTATTCTAATTCTTTTCCAGACCTCTGCTGGTTCAGTTTAAATCTCTCAATGGTTTATCCTGATTCTTTCCCGTATACATCTTCTCTGGTTCAGATAAATCACTCCAAAGATTTATTCTGATTCTTTTCCAGACCTTTGTTGGTTCAGTTTAAATCTCTCAATGGTTTATCCTGATTTTTTCCTGCAGACATCTTCTCTGGTTCAAAAAAATCAATCCAAAGATTTATTCTGATTCTTTTCCAGACCTCTGTTGGCTCAGTTTAAATCTCTCAATGGTTTATCCTGATTCTTTCCCATAGACATCTTCTCTGGTTCAGATAAATCACTCCAAAGATTTATTCTGATTCTTTTCCAGACCTCTGATGGTTCAGTTTAAATCTCTCAACGGTTTATCCTGATTTTTTCCACAGACATCTTCTTTGGTTCAGATAAATCACTCAAAAGATTTATTCTAATTCTTTTCCAGACCTCTGCTGGTTCAGTTTAAATCTCTCAACAAATTATCCTGATTCTTTCCCCAGTAGACACTTTCTCTGGTTCAGATAAATCGCTCTAAGATTTATATGATTCTTTCCAGTTTAAAAAACATTCAAGACTTATGCTGGTTCAGTTTGAATCTCTAAACGGTTTATCCTGATTCTTTCCCAATAGAAGCTTTCCCTGTTACAGATAAATCGCTCCAAGAATTATATGATTCTTTCCAGTTTAAAAAATATTTAAGACTTTTGCTGGTTCAGTTTAAATCTTTCAACAATTTATCCTGATTCTTTCCCAATAGACACTTTCCTTGGTTCAGATAAATCGCTCTAAGATGTGTCCTGATTCTTTCCAGTTAAAGGTTATTCAAGACTTCTGCTAGGTTCAGATTTAAATCAACCAAAGGTTTATTCTGATTCTTGTCCTAGTTGAAGTCAAGCTTAGACTCAGTCTAATTTCTGTCAACAATAATCTTCAGATGGCATCTATAAGCCCATCTCCGCCAACTCTCTATCATTTCTCCAAATGGCATCTTTAAGCCCATTCCTTACACCTCAATCTCAAAATTCTCAGAGTGCAAATATTTGGGCACTCTAGTGTTCAATCATCTTCCACCTTCAAGTCACAAATGGAAGATTCGCCAATCTAACTGTTCAGGTTTAAGAAGATTGAACAGGGGCAGCTGTTGTACCCTAAAATTTGCCCTCTCATTTCTCAAAGGATCATCCTGGACCCTCAGGTTTGCTTCTATCAAGTTTCAAGCCTTGGATTACAATTTTCCAAGAAAGTCATTCACAAGGTCAAAATGGTCAAAAGCACACTGAAAAGTCAAACTTTGACTTTTTGATTAAAATCAAGTTTCAACAATCATATTTCATCAAGATATAAAATTGGTTCAGCAAGAAATCGAAAGTCAGAAATTACTTTGAAAAAATCAAATTTCTAAACACTTGGAAAATTTTCTAAGTATTAATAAAATATGACAATTTCAGAACTTCTAGGCCAGATGTCACGCGAGTGCAATCAGAATTTGCAAAGATGGTTCAAAACATGCCTCTTCAGTCAGAACATATGGAGACTGGTTCTTCGATCAGAACATGAATCTTCAACATATGGAGACTATGTTCTATGCTTCGATCAGAACATTACCCTTTGAATCTCATTATGGTATCCTTTGATCAGAACATCACCAAGCCCCAAAACCTCATTTGAACAGTTTGCTGCACTGTTATGGCACAGTCCTGCATCCAACTGCCATAATATGCCAAATTGCTGTTGATCCAGTCCACGCCTGTATTTTTCTCAAACCTCATATTTGCACCAAATTAGCACATAAAAGTTGTGTTTAAAACGAAATGAAACAGTATGCCAAAAAGGGTTCAAATCCCATTTGTTTCCCCCCCCCCCCCAAAACCACAGCAAACTCATCTATAAATAAGTGGTTTCATCACACGTTCAAGGGGCTGGCTTTTGAAAGGAGAAAGTGATCAAATAAAAAAAAAGAGAGAGAAAATAAAATATTCAAACATCCTCAAAAACCAGAATTCTCAAAACAATATCTTTGTTCTTCCCTTTGAATCAAAGAACATAACATTTTCTATTTTGTTTCTTACTGACCCTAGAACATTCAAAGGCAGTAGCTCAGGTCCCAAACACACGCTTCAGATTCAAGGTAAGTCATTCTGACTTTGAACTTTTCATTCATAACATCATTAAATATGTAGATATCATAGTGTTGAGACTGTACATATCATTGCCTAAGTGGGAAAAAAACGGTGGATCAGAACTTCTTGAAGAAAACTAGACTCAGAATTAGGATTAGAACTTCTATAAACTGTCGTGCCTTTATTTTTCTATCTTGGTGTTGTTAAGAACTGAATAAATTGCAGATGCTCTGGCTAATGTAAGGAAGGAGGTGAAGTGTAATGCAGAACTTCTAAGAGCTTTTCTCACTGTTTAACACAACACAGAACTTCTTATTTTTTTTCTCACTGTTTAACGCAACCCAGAACTTCTGATTTTTTTCTCACTATTGTAAGACAGCAGAACTTCTAGGCTTTATTGTTGTTTTAACACACACAAGTTCTAGGCTTTCTTACTATTTTAACACGCACAGAACTTCTAGGCTTTCTCACTGTTTCAACACAACACATAGAACTTCTAGGTTTTTCTCACTGTTATAACACACACATAACTTCTAGGTTTTTCTCACTGTTATAACACACACATAACTTCTAGGTTTTTCCCACTGTCTTACACCCAGAACTTCAGCGTGCAGTAACCCAGAACTTCTGGTATCCTCCAATGTTTCCTTCTGAACTACAGTGTGCCTAGCATCAGAACTTCTGACCTCCCTCATTTTTGTTTTCAGCAATGTGTTGATCTTGTTTTCGTTTTTTTTTTCTTTTTTTTTCTATATATATTATTTTCAGTATTAATACTTTTTTATTAAATAATTATTCTTTTCTTTTAATTTACTAAAGACAAATTTTTTTTAAAAAAAAAAAACAAGTCCTTTCCTTTTCTTATGTTACACAATTCAATATGGTTGTAATTGATAACTAGGATTTAAATTCTTGCAAATCCCCATTTGTAAACATGTACCCCCATCCCTGAAATGATGTAATAGTTTAGGATTTATTTTCCGCATTTTATTTTGCTTTCATATATTGTTAGTAATTAGGATGTATGGCAAGATAAACTCAACAAGTAGATAACCTTTAAATGCAAGACAAAATGCATGCAATCAAACACACTTGCACACAAGCACCTCTAGGGTAATCTCACTTTGTTGTCTTTCGGAAAATAGTCATGTCTCTCGAATATAGGCATTTTAGCAAAGACCCTCGATAAAAGATCGTAGTCCCTCGATGACCCTTAATGTTGCCTTGGTAAACGATCTAGTCCTTAAATGACATTGCTAAAACGTCCCATAAGTTTCCTTCTATGACTATACAAAAGTCCCCTGCCCGTCCCTTCACATTCAACGATGGGGCTTCTTACCAAATCAATGGTAAGGTAGAAACATCTAAAGGAGGAGGAAAAGAACATTTAGGACCTTTTGAGTAGGTAGGATGCTCCTAGTTGCTCGCTTGCTCACAACAAAAAACATTTTATACACCCTATGATACGGTGGCAGAACCGACTGTTAATATTGGTTTGCGTTTTGTATTCGCAAATGTGCGGTAAGTAAGAGTCGCCATCTACTTTTATTTTATCCAACAAAGGAAAAGGGAAAAAGAACATAAAAAACCTTTTTCGAGATGTTTCTGATTACGGGGGGTAGATTATAGAAAGGGAAGATGTTAGCACCCTTTCTATCTGTGGTTTTCCACGGGCTTTTAGGTACTTGCTCATTCTTAAATTTCTATTTTGTGTTTGTGTGTTTGAAAATATTTTGAAATTTGCCTTAGTGTCGCGTTTCACTTTATGGTAACCCTTGTATCACTCCTCAAGGGTGTGATAAAGTGTTTTGAAAACTTTAGTTTGAAAAGTTTGTTTGAAAGTATATGGTGTAAAAGATTTGTTGTTATGAGCAAGTACGTAACAATTATCTACCTACTCTAAAATAGGCGTTCTTTTCCTCCTATCCATTAGACCGTGTTATTCTACTATTAGTGAGTAGGTAACCCTAGTCGTTGGATGTTTGAGGAACTATCGAAAGGGACGTAATGGTTATTGAAGGCAACATGTAAGGATACCTTAGCATTTCGAAGGGACTATCATCATATAGGAAACATCGAGGGACAAGATCATTTCTCGTAGGCAACTCGAGGGACATTAAGGGACTATGATATTTATGATGATTTTTAGATTGAGGGTCTTTTGCTAAGATATCCCTACGTTCGAGGGACATGACCATTGTTTTCCGAGGCAACCATGTGAGGTATACCCTAAGGGTGCAAGTGTGCAAATGATTTAATTCTGTTATTTATCTTGCAATTAGGGTTTTCTATCGTTCATTTTTATCTTTCCATACAATCCTATTAATCTAAGCATTGCATAAAATATAGTAGCAGAAGATAAAGGCGGAAATGTAAACCTAAGCTATTACAGAGCTTTGGGGCAGTTACATAATAGTGAAGAGTGCGAAAAAGAAATCATAAAACTATTACATCCCGGGAGCAATTACATGACAATGATGAAAAAAAAGCGGGAAAAATAAAGATACGTTATTCCAGTTGAGTGCGTCCTATACACTTTATCTAGGAAAATAAAAATAAGATGAAAATAGCAAAGAAAATGTTTTGGTGATTTTTTATGAAAAAAATGATTTATGATAATTAATTAAATAAACCTAAAAAACCTAATTAATTTTAATTAATAAAAAATTGTTAATTTTGAAAAAAAGGTTAATAAAAAAACCTAAAACCTAATTAATTTTAATTAATAAAAAATATTAATTTTGAAAATGTTAATTAAAATACCTAAATACTAATTAGTTCGAATTAAAAAAAAAGGTTAATTTTGAAGAAAAAAAGGTTAATTAAAAAATAACCTAAAAAACTAATTAATTTTAATTAATAAAAAGTTAATTTTGAAAAAAAATGTTTATGTGTAATGATTAATAAGAAAGAATTAAGTTTGCCAAAAAATAGATAGGGGAAGAAACATCAATGAAAAATAGGGTTAAAAAATAAAAATAATGCAAATGTCAGGGGTGGTTGTTGAACCAAAAATTAATTTAAAACCTAAAATTAAATTAAAAAACCTAAAATTAATTATTCAAGTTTATTATAAAAAATCAAAGGTTTGTGAAAAATATTAGGTTTTATGAAAAAAGTTTTAAATAGACAGATGGTTGCCTTAACCTCCTCAGGATGTCTGCCTTGTCATACATTGGTGGTTGTTATGATCCAGCCTCAATGTTTTGTAATAAACCTGCATGGGATCATAATGGTCAAACTTATAGTGTTGAATCTCATAAACACATTAAACAAATTAGTATACCATGAAATACATAGAAAATAAATATATGACATTTTGTAATATTAAAACTGATATGGCATGTATGGATGTTTCTACATCCTTTTGATCATGAAGATCAAACCAACCTTACCCTTACTGGATAAGTAGTGAGATATGGGTTTGTTTGTAGTGTGATGTGGGTTTGTAACAAGGATTTCAAGATTTTTAGGGTTCTTGAAAGAATTTGATATTTTGACCAGATTGTGGCAAAGGTTTTTTTGTTTTTCGTTTGTGTGAAAAAATGAGATTATATAATGGAAATTAGAGAAAAAAATGAGCTTTGAATGTGCAATTGGGCCTCCAATAACCACAAGCAATAGTGCAAATTTTTATTCACTTGAGTCCGTCATGTTCCAGGCTAAATCGCAGGGGTTTAAGTGTAATTTTTGAAGTTTAAATGTGAAAACAAAATGTATCCTACATCGAGAACTAACTCCTGTCCGAAAATGGGCTCAATCGGATAAGCGGTGAATTAGTTATCAATTTTTGAAGTTTTGGCTCAAACAAACTTATTTTGGGCTCCAGTGTCAACTCTGACACGTTCTTCAATACAAAACTGGTATTGATCGGAGTAGAACCCGGTCTCGACTTTGGAAGAAAAGTTGTAGATCCCTGAGTCAGTAACCTTTTGTAAAAAGATAGGCCCAATCTGGTAAAAGTTGACCGAGTTATGAATTTTCGAAGTTTCGACCCAGATGAAATAATATTCAGCATTCAGGATTTTCGGCACGTTATGCGCACTCTGAGAAAAAAATGAAGGCCTTTTGGATACCGTTCGAACGCGATACCTCCTGTGAAAAGTTATCCATATCAATTTGTGAAACTTTGGCGCCAGAACCAGCTCGATACGATGAAAATCGACCAAGTTATGATTTTCTGAACATGACGCAAATAAACTTTTGTCACAAATATTATGTACGAAAAACTTGATAAATCCGCATTTTTGAAGACCTTCTTATCGAAATTGGCTTCCAGCCGTGAGATATGAAAACGTAGATGACGTCAAGACAGAATTTTAGCCACCGGAACGGACAAGCCACGATTAAGTTATGAATTTTTTAGTGCGTAAAAACTGCACTTTCAGCACACTTTTTCACCATATTTCTTCGAGAAAACTCACACATTCAGAGACTTTCTTTAAATATTTGACTCTTGAGCCAGACCTGAATTTGAGAATACGTTATCAGAGATATCTTGGCGAAAGGACACCTGAATATGACGCGCCGGGTTGGACTTATGAATCTTTCAACCCCGAATCGTTGCAAAACGGCGAACTGATCTTCGACACGGAAAATACTCTGAGAACATCCATTGGCAAAATAAACGTCACTTGTAACCTGACGAAGCTTGATAAATACACCTTTATTCCATAACTTTAAAACCAATAATATACATGTATGAAAATAGGGTAAATTTTGGGGTACAACCGTTTCACCTGTTTAATCTTCTTAAACCTGAAGATTTAGATTGGCTTGTCTGCCTTTCGTGATCTGAAGGTGGAAGATGATTGAACACTAGAGTGCCCAAAAATTTGCACTCGTCTGTAATGTTGCTTGAATATGTAGATAATTTCGGGAATGGGCTTATAGATTCCATTTAGAGAAGATGACTGAAAGTCATTGGAGATGGGCTTAAAGACGCCATCCTGAGAATGTGACGGTGAGTCGTCGAAGATTGGCTTAAAGATGCCATCCAGAATAATGATGATTTCGTGAGATATTCCTTCGTGGGAATTCCTATTCCTGTTGTTAGGGAGGACTTCACTGAGGAATGTTAGTCTCTATCTTGGAACATATAATTTTAGGAGCTTCAGTTGTCTGTTACTCTACTGGGGAGTGAACTGCTATCTGGTCAGAATCCAGGCTTCACATTGACTTACTGGGGAAATGTGAAATCGACTATATCTCGTTGGGTCCGGGTTTTAAAGTATTGTAAACTGTTGTTCGGAGATAAAAGAGAAGGAACCTGGATAGTAGGTGTTACTTCGAGATGAAAGCCTGGATAGTAAGGTTGTGAGAAGGAACCTGGATAGTGGGGTTACTTCGAAATGAAAGGCTGGACAGTAGGGCTATAAGAAGGAACCTCGATAGTAGGGTTACTTCAAAATGAAATCCTGCATAGTAGGACTATGAGAAGGAACCTGGATAGTAGGGTTACTTCGAAATGAAAGCCTGGATAGTAGGGCTATGAGAAGGAGCCTAGATAGTAGTGTTACTTCTAAATGAAAGCCTGGATAGTAGGGCTACAAGAAGGAACCTGGATAGTAGGTTTACTTCGAGGTGAAAGCCTGGATAGTAGGGCTTATGGGAAGTAACCTGGATAGTAGGGTTACTTCGAAACGAAAGCCTGGATGGTAGGGCTTATTGGAAGGAACCTGGATAGTAGGGTTACTTCAGGATGAAAGCCTGGATAGTATGGCTTATGAGAAGGAACCTGGGTCGTAGGGTTACTTCAGGATGAAGCCTGGATAGTAGGGCTATAAGAAGGAACCTGGATAGTAGGGTTATTTCGTGATGAAAGCCTGGATAGTAGGGCTTATGGGAAGGAACCTGGATAGTAGGATTACTTAGAAATGAAAACCTGGATAGTAGGGCTATGAGAAGGAACCTGGGTCGTAGGGTTACTTCGAAATGAAAGCCTAAATAGTAGGGATACCTCAAGATGAAAGCCTGGATAGTAGGGCTTATGGCAAGGAACCTGGATAGTAGGGTTACTTCAAAATGAAAGCCTGGATAGTAGGGATTATGGGAAGGAACCTGGGTCGTAGGGTTACTTCAAAATGAAAGCCTGGAGAGTAGGGCTTATGGGAAGGAACCTGGATAATAGGGTTACTTCAAAATGAAAGCCTGGATAGTAGGGCTTATGGGAAGGAACCTGGGTCATAGGGTTACTTCAAGATGAAAGTCTAGATAGTAGGTGTTGCACCCCAAAATTTGCCCTCCTAATTGCACTTTTATGCAGGCTTAGACTTTTGCATTCATCTGCATCATTCCAATGGGTCATGTGCATAGAACGCATTTTTCATAAAATAGATCGCCTGAGGTTCAAAAGATCAGCAGTTAGGGAGCTAGGGTTTACAATTGGTTTGAGGTGTATGTGTTGAATAAGTTTGATTATCCAGGGTCTTCTAGGTATACAAGGTTTTGTAATTAAGGTTTTGGTTCAGGCTCATTTTTGGACTTCTTCTCCACCAAGTTACAGGGCTAATATCTTCTGATGAACAACTGGTTGTAGGTCATTCTGTTCAAGAACTCCAGGGCGTGGCCTAGCATATGTGGGCTTCGAATCATGGCGTCTATTCATATAATATGCTTATCATTTGATTAGGATTAATGACTATGACATGGTATTCATCTACTCTTCAGTTAATCAATTTAGGTTTCGTCGAATCATGGTTCAAAGATGTTTCATCCGGATATTTCTGTGCATCTAAACCGAGGAATCAAGATTGTGAGGTGTGGTTAACATGATTTCTTTCTCTTCAAGATATAATTATTTTTATCCAGTCTTGGCAAGTGCTGGCGTTTTCATTTGTGCGACTAGGGTTTCACGTCAAGGGAATTCTTCTGTGATTCAGATTTTATCATCCATCTATAAGATGTTCCTTATGACACTAATTTCAAGTTTAAATAACCGATCGCTAAGGGTTGGGGATTGAATTGTGAAGCGTGGTTCATGACCTAAGATATGAATTTGTGGACTTCTCCTTAATCAAGGAAATTATTGTCCTTATCATTGTCATTTGTTATCTGCAATACGAGTAGATTTGGATTGAAGTAGGCTTCTCATGGAAGAATTCATGCAAAGTAATTCAAGGTTCAAGGCATTCAAGGCAGGGTTTTGTTCAACATTGTATACCGGGTTTATGGGCTTACAAGCTCTTATGAGACCTTGAGATGCATGATCATGGGCCGAGTTCAAAGATATGTGGATAAGATCTGTTGACTTCGGTTAAAGTAAGCTTTGAAAAATTAACTTTGGGACCAAGGTCTCCCTTGAACTTTCATCTAATATGTGTTAAGCATTCAAGTTTCATTTGAAGAATGGTATGGAAAAAGGAAAAGAAATATTTGTTCAGAAAAGGAAAATTTCATTAAAAATCAGGGTTTCTATTCGTTGATAAATATTCAAGTAATTGAAGATCAGGGGAAATAAGGTTTCATGTTAATCTTGATCATATTCTTTCATTATCATTTATGTCCATCTTTGATGATTTAAGGTCATCAATTAGGGAAGGACCTTATCGAGATAAGAGACTTATGGATTGAATCGTGGAATATGAGGCATGATACAAAAGGCAAGGTTGTGAATTTTTTAGGATCAAGATCTTATTGTCTATTCAAATTACTTATCATACAAGTTGATTTGGATTCAAGATTGAAGTTAGGGGTTCATTGAGAATGCAAGTGTGATTTGGATTCGAAGTTCGATTTGAATTCAAGATGATTGAAAGTGGTTGATTGGATCAAAGTTGGCAAAGAGCCTTAAGTATTGGTCATGTGAGTTTTTTGGAAGGTAAGGTACAAACTGCAAGGTCTTGTTTCAAGTCAAAGTTCATCCGCATTACAAAGATATTCATCGTTATTCCAGATTCAAGTTCACATGTGTTCAAAGTTTATTCAAACCCTTTCATTCATGATTCAAGAAAATGTTATCCAATTCCATTCAATTTCGTTCAAGTGTAACAATACCTTACAAGAAAATTTGATGCTTTCATGTCTTCAAGCATTTTTTACCATAATCCCTTTAAAGTTAAAGTTTCAAGACTTTGTCATTTAAACTCCGTCCATAAAATTCATCACCCGACATTTCAAGCTTAAGTCAAGCTCCTCTTTGTTTATTCGCAAAAAAAAAAAAGAAGAAAGCAAGAATATTGTCAAAGCTTTACATGCTAGCAATATTTAAGATCAAAAGGTTCTAAATCCATTTGTGCTACATCACTCAAATAAATGTACAACCCCTCTCGAGGAAAAGAATATTGTTTCATCTAGGAAACACATCACTAAGGGTGGAACCAAAGATGAATCTGCTTTTGATAAAATTTGTACCAACACCACTTCTGAAAATGATTCTGTAGAAAAATGTACCCTGATTGCAAATAATTCCAACACAGATCTTGAGAAGTTCCGAACTTTCATAGCTTTAAAGGGGAAGATATTGTCAGAAACTGTCGTCAAAGTTCTTATTCAAAAGAGGAATGCACTGACTCTTCAGCAGCCAACGATAGAGGATGCGATTGCTGTGTGTAATATGAAAATTCATAAATGGTTAATTGGTGAAGAAGATGACATGGAATTAAATATAGAATCTATTATAGATGGCTGTAGTGATACCTGTTTAAGAAATCAAGGAAGAACTTGTCAATATCCTGAGGGTCATCAATGCTCACTTCCATCTGTTAAAAGAAACAAATTGGTAGAGGCTGTGCTGAGGTTGCAAACCCCTTGACAGGAACTAGATGATATATGTCATATAAACAATTATATCTACCAACTTATAAATTATCTCATAACAGAAAAGAAAACAAATTTCTAAAAGCAAACAGTCCAACTAACTACCAACCTGCAACAAAACCAACTTCTAAACTTGATTTTCTAACCAACTAAAGCTAGCAGATTTTTGCTATTTTCTAACAGCTCTAACAAATTCCAACTGAATTTAACCGCATCCCCTAACAGAAAAACCAAAACAAAATTATCTAACGGTTTTTTTCAAAACAAAAGCATAATAGAACTAGAAGCAACCCATAACAGAAAATCAAAACCAACCCTCTAACTGCAAAACAGAAAAATTGCTAGCTCATAACTAACTCTCAAAAATTGTCCTAACCTATTCCCAACTACCCAACCATCTATAACAACCTCCTAACAAATTTATAACAGAATTGGAAATAGAAAGATAAAATGGAGGGAGATATTCACAGTTAATTCTCAGAAGAGACTCACCAAAAGATCTTCATCTTTTCTCTACTACTGCAACTTAAGCTTCCCTCTGCTCTCTCTAGAGATAGTTTCAGCAATCATCATAACAATTCTTCTTCTAGAATCTTCCTCATCTCTATGAAATAGCCTAATTTTTTTTGACGAAATCATCATCTCTGCAATATCTCTGAAAGTCGCTTCATCATCTTCATTGCAAAATGTAAACAACAATTGCAACAATCACATACAACTCAAGCAGAAAATTCCTAGAGAACTGAAGAAGAAGAAAATCTAATGAGAAGCAAGATGATAGAAAGAATCTGAGAGGAATCGTACCTGAGTGTTTGGAGTCTATTCTCTAATCATCACCGTTGTTGGAGCCGCATCGGACATACTCCAATCGGCAAGGTTTCACAATCTCTTGTTTCATACTCTTTGTTGTTGGTTTTATTGGTTATTGCTTGCTCCCCAAATCGTTCTTCCACAAACTCTCGTTACTGTAGCTGGATGTGTGGAGTCCCTGATTTGTGGTTATGTTTATGGCTTTGGTTGAAGCCTTACACTGACCGCGAGGCAATTTGACACGAAAATGAAATCAAGGCGTGGTAAGCGAAAATAGAAACGAATTAAGACGGAGGGAGAAGAAAGGAGATGAACCGTGGTGCTGCAAAAGTATAAGTGAAATGAGATCAAAATCAGACGGGGATGGTGATGAATCTGATGCGACGTGGTGAAGAGAGATCGGGAAGCAGAATAGAGGTGATAAGGTGGTGGATGTGACGACGACCTTGGTGGTGTGCGACTCTTTGATGAGGAAGAAGAAGAAGATGTTGTTGCCGCTGCGATTGAGAGAGACGAGAGGGAAGAGAGTTGAAGCGACACACCAAATTCAGACCTAATCCTTTTCAATTTTATTTTTTTAATTTATTATTTTCAAATTCCTTTTTAATTTATTATTTGTTTAAATTTTAAATATACAAAAACTTGATATATAGGTCTCAATAGGTGTGGACCGGGCTTGCACCTCATAGGCCCTCTTGTTCTTATTTTTGGAGCCAGTGACACAACAAAAACCTCTAGCTGGATTCTACGTTGGTGGGTCTAGCATCCTGATGGTATTCACCACTCTTTGATTGCAATTTTCACCCTCTGAAGCATGCTCTTTGTATTTCCCTTTGGTTATTAATTGACCCTTTATTTTTTGTTTCAATTTTGTCTTCTTTTTTTGTGTGATATTTCTACATGATTTTTGCTTACTTGTTTACATGATAAAAGTGCAAAAAATATTAGAATAAAATTTCAATTATTTTATTTAACTTTTTATTGTTATTTTAGTCATGTTTTTGGTAGATTTTAGTGCCAACTTTGTGCGAGATTGCGGAATAAAAAGAGACTTGGGTTCAAGAAGTTTCGAGGCAAACTAAGAGTAAAAGCTCCATTGAGAAAAATTCTAAAGGGATTTCAGTAGAGTTTTCTCATTGCTTGTGTGGCTTTGAAGAGGCAACAGACCTACTCTGTTAGTTAAAACCTTGAGATATTATATTGATGTAACTTTCACAATATGGAATGCTTGGAGAATAATTATTTGATCACTCGCGCAAAGCAGTTTCTGTAGAGTTTTCTTATCGCTTGCATGGCTTTAAAGAGGCAACGGACCTCCCCCGTTCGGTATCATTGTGACTTTATTTTATTCCTCATTCTCGCACTTCATTACTTTCTAGAAATCCTGAGAAGTAGGGCTTTACCGCTAACCATATGCATGCTAACATTAGGTAGACATTTTCCTTTCATTCATCCTTGACTGAGGGCTACTATTGTACGATAACATTAGGTTTATAAATAGGCTAGTCTCCCCTTGATTTTTCTTTATTTTTCATATGCATTTAAAAACAGAAAATTCTTTCTTTTGCAAACTTCAAAAATACTTAAAAATTTACTGAAGAGAATTGTGCCTTTGTTGAACATGGGAGATGATAAGCGGGTCTCTTCTCGATCTTATCGTTTTTCCATTCTAAGACTTGGCGTGGTTCAAGTCTCAAAGACTTATTTCATGAACAAGTAGAGGAATGGCTAAAATCTCTCTCTTGAGGTAAACTAGCTATTATCTACAAGCAAAAACATCAAATATATACTCTTTTTGCCTTCGGGCCTTTCTTTCAAAACCCTTTCAAAAGAACAAGTTAATTCACTTCTGTGCTGACGCGTAAGTCTCCAAAGGTCAAGTTGCGGCATAAGGTGAAATTAATATCGCTCATTAAAAAACCAAACAAATTCAAACCTTTTTTGTGCGCCCGGGCACATTTTCTCCAAACTTTTTTTCAAAAGAACAAATTAGTTCACTTCTGTGCTGACGCGTAAGTATCCAAAGGTCGAGTTGCGGCAGAAGGAGAAATAATATCGTTCATTAAAAAATACAAACCACCAAAAACATATGAGCCGAACTACGACTGATCTGATTCCTTAAAAGGGATACGTAGGCATCGGGGTAGGGCCCGAACGAGCACAAATTTTATTTTCCCTACATTCTTTTCTCATTTCTTTTACATGCATTCTCCCTTCAGTAGTATAGTAAACAATAAGCATAGATTAAACACACCCATAAGATAGACAACAAGAGTGGATACCGTAGAGTACTACGGGCGTGTGGGGTGCTAATACCTTCCCCTCGCGTAACAGACTCCCTTACCTGATCTCTCGGTCGCAAGATCGTGACTTCTCCCTTCTCAGGTTTTCTCGATGTTTGCCTTTCCCTACATGTGGGATAAAAGACATTCAATGGCGACTTCATTGTTTGATGATTTTCAGCCGGTTGTTTCAGCTGGCAACTTCATTGGGGAAAGGTCGACCAAATGCTGGTCCATCCCGGATTCGATCCTAGCTCTTGTTTTCTTTTCTTTGGGTGTTTATTTTTATGATTTTATTCTACTCAGTTGTACATGTTTATCTGAGCATATGTTTGCATTGCATTTTATTGCTTTCTGTTGTACCCCAAAATTTGCCCTCTCATTTTTCAAGTATTTGCTCACAAGATATTCTAAGACGTCAAGTTTGCAGCACTGATACGTCAATTTAGGCTTGAAATTGGCACAAGGGAAAAATGGTCAATTTCATACTGGAAAATCAAACTTTGACTTTTTGGTCAACATTACAACCCAAAGATCAAATTTCATAAAGACATTCAAAAATATCAAGCTTGATCATTAAAAAGTCAAGAGAATCAAAAATCCAACTTTGCAAGACTTTGAGATTTTTCTAAGTATTTTCTATACTTGGTTAATTTCATTTGCTTCATGGCATTTTACTACAACTCCAAATAATTCAAGATGATGCAAGTAATTCAAGTTATTACAAAGTGACATCTTGCAAAATTACATATTCTAAAAAACTATGTCTTGATTAAAACCTTGTCACAATATTTTTTCCTTTGACATAATGTGCACAAGACTAAATTTGTGACATGCTTCAACTATGTTGTCCAAAATTGAAGAAATATGATATGTTACATGCTACAACTATGCTGCACCCCAAGGATACATGCTGCCATTACAGTCCAAAACTGCTCTATGCAGTCTGCCCAAGCCTGCATCACAACAGCCCCAAGATTGCACCAAAATGGCAAAGGAAATTTGGGTGCAAAAAGGATCAAAGAAGTATGCCAAAGCAATTCAAAATGGCTTATTTGTTTTCCCCCCTAAACCACAGTCAAGGGGTCTACAAAAGAAAACTGTCTCATAAGACAAGGAGGTTGGATTTTGGAAGAGGGATAGAGAAAAAAAAAGAGAGAGAGTTTTGTTGAACAGAAAGAAAAAAACAATATTTTGTGCAACCTTGACTCGTTTTCAAAACCAAAACTGCTCTTGTTCAAAACAGAAACCCAACTCATTAGTCTACCATACAAACTCTCCTTTAAACCAAACAACTCATCACATACAAAGGTGGTCCAAAACATCACAAAAACAGTTCCTGTATTGCTATTCATCTCCATCTTTAAAACACCAAAAACATTACAGTACAATCCAACTCAGTTCTAGCAGTCCAGAGCAGCTTCCTGAAGACTTACAAGGTTATCACATCATTTGGAAAAACATTCAGATCTAAAACAACTAGTGCAGCCCAAAGGTAAGTCCTCTTTACTTGATATCTTGTCATTACATCATTAACAGGCTTTTGTTCTTTGAAAACAAGATGTAGTATTTTAATATCTTTTTGAACTAGTCATCTGCACTTTATTTAGGCTTATTGAATCATTTATTGTTCATGTTTATCCATCATATGCCATAAGCTAACATGTACATTCAGTAAAATAATGTTTAAGACAGGAAAATGCAGCATGTATCGACACATATCCTCATGTGTCGACTCATCCTAGTGAAAAAACAGGGTATGAGTCGACACATAACCCCCATGCATTGACTCATACTGATTTCAGGTTACAAAACAGAAGTGGGAAAAGACTATGTATTGATACATACACACTTCGCGTCGACACAAGAAGGGTGCATAAGTCGACATCCCATTATGTGTAGACTCATACTGAGCCATTTTTATTTTATAGGAGCAGGGAAAATCTATGTGTCGATGCATAGCAGCAGGGGTCAACACATAGTGGTTCAAAACGCATTTCTTCCTATACTTTGCACTTTTCTGATATTATCTTCATTATTGTTCGATATGGTTGTAATATTTTAGTTTCTACCTCATCCCTATTGTTAATTTGTACCCCCCATCCCTCTAAAATGATGTAATAGCTTAGATTTTATTTTCCTCAATTTTACTTGCTTTTCATATATGGTTAGTAAAATAGGATGTATGACAAGATGAAAACTAACAAGTATCTCACCAAAAATCAAAGACAAATGCATGCAAAATAACACACTCGCACACTAACACCTCTAGGGTAATCTCACTTTGTCACCTTTCGGAAAATAGTCATGTCCCTCGAACATGGCCGTTTTAGCAAAAGACCCTCGATAAAAGATCATAGTCCCTCGATGACCCTCGATGTTGCCTTTGGTAAACGATCTAGTCCCTAAAACGACATTGATAAAACGTCTCATATGTTGCCTTCTATGACTATACAAACGTCCCAACGCCTGTCCCATTTATATCCAAAGACAGGGTTGCTTACCAAATCAATGGCAAGACAACAATATCAAAGGAATAGAAAATGCATAAGAAAGACATTTTGAGTAGGTAGATAGCTTCTAAGTTACTTTCTCTATTTCAAACAACAATCCTTGCTATTTTCAAAACAAACACACACACATTTCAAAAACATCTTACCAACAATTGAAAACATTTTTAAAAGACAAACATCTTTGTATACATTCTTACGAATGAGAATCATTACAAAGATTTCCTAAACGAGTGGCCTCTTTTACAAAATACTTTCAAAATCACACTAAACACCATTTCGAACAAACCAAAGCAAGTGATCTAAGCAAGTAACTAAGAGCCCATGGAAAACCATGGATGAAAAGGGTGCTAGCACCTTCCCTTTTCATAATCTACCCCCCGAACTCAAGAAAACATCTCAAAGGTCTTTCCTGTGCTTTTTCACCTTTCCTTTTGGATAAAAGAAAAGTCGGTGGTGACTCTTGCTAACCGCGACATTTGCGATAAAACGCAAAACCTCAAGTCAGTTCTAACCACCATATCACAGAACTGGGGACTGAATTCTTAAAGTGGGGTTACCTTAGGGTTAGATCATATTTACTTGTTTACATTGTTTGATTTGTATGCTTTATATTATGGTTCTCTGTTTGGGCTTGCTTTGATCCTCCACCCGGATCTGGGAGACCTCTTTAGGTAAATATCAATAGATTATGGAAACTGTACATCGTAGACCGATATGGTTAGTGTGACGCATTTGTTGGTACCGGTATCCCTTGTGGTGAATCGAGGAGAATACGGGGCCATGAAGCACTAACTGAATTTAGAACCCTAATTGAACAAACTTGGCCATTAGGACGTAGTGAGATAACCAGTTTCGGTGTAGAGCTAACAATTGGTTGATACTCGATACTACACTCATTGAGGCTGGACTTTTGGGATATCTCGGCCGCAAGAATAAATTGTTGTGCTGAGATAATGCCTAAGAGAAAGGTCGGTGATATTGAGAACCTTTAGAACCCGATCATTATTTCTAGGACAGGTTGAGCCAACTAGACTTCAAGAGGGTACTCACCTACAAAACTCATGCAAGCCTAAAACCTAGGGATCTGTTTGTTGTGTGTGTATATTTTTGCTTATACATAAACATCATAAACATCATCAACATCATATGCATGCTCACTAACCATTTCAAGGATTTGGAAATTTATCTTTGTTTTTGTTTTGTAGGGTATGAATTCTCTCCGAAGGAATACCATCCGAATCAGCTTTTTGAAAGCACATCCTCAACTTCAAGAGCTAGCCTCAAGAGTTCCCGGGGATTCTCCTTTTACCAAGAAGTATGGTCGACTCCTTAGTTTGGCTACATCCAACTTCCAAGAAGAGATGATGTGTGTACTATTGCAATTCTTCGATCTCGTACACCATTGTTTCACTTTCCCGGACTATTAGTTGGTACCTACATTGGAAGAGTTCTCTCTACTCTTATGGGTGCCCATGCTTAATCAGATACCGTTCACCGATCTAGAAGGGATTCCAACACCTGAAGTCATCGCCGAAGCTTTACATGTGAAGAGGGCCGACGTCATAGCCAACTAGGAGACGAGAAGTGGGGTTAAAGGTTTTTTAGCTAAGTTTCTATTGGAAAAAGCTCGTTCATTCTGGGATGACATGGATTTCCAAGATTTCGAAGACGTGTGTTGTACCCCAAAATTTGCCCTCCCATATTCTTCAAGGTTTGCTAAGATCATGCTTCAAAATCTCCCAAGAGTTGCACAGTCCAATGGCCTCGTAACAGTCAAAAATTAGGGTTTTGGTTCTGGCAAAGAAATTGAAGTTTCCAAGGGTCCAATCAAGTCCCATATGCCTATAAACATTGTCAAGCATCCATATGCCAAGTTTCAAGACTCACAGCACAAAATTGCACAGTCAAAAACCCTAATTGCTTCACAGTCAACTGCAGGGGCAAAATGGTCATTTGACAGTCAAAAGTCAAAATTTTTGGTCAACATATTATTTTGAAGCCACAAACATCATTTGATCAATTCTTGAGCATGATTCTCAAGGCATGGCTCAAAAAGTCTCAAGATGCAAAAGTTTCTATTTTTGGACAGTTGAAAAAGTCAACTGCAAATTGACCAAGGCATAACTTCCACATGGTTTATCAGAAAAATTCCATCCAAAGCTCATTTTGAAGAGAATGACATTTCCTACAACTCATCTTCACACTTCAAGTCCAAGAAATGCTCTCACAAAAAGTTATCAATCTCAACATTATAGGTCATTTTCAAAAGTCAACAAAAAGGCACTTTAAGTCAAAGACCATAACTTGATATTGGTAAATCAAAATGACATGGGACCAAAGACATTGGTTAGAGAACTTCAAGACCTTTCCAAAATTTCCAAGAACATGATCAAATCTTAAAAATTGAGCATGATATGCCTTGTGGAA
Source organism: Vicia faba (assembly GCA_948472305.1). NCBI lineage: Eukaryota > Viridiplantae > Streptophyta > Magnoliopsida > Fabales > Fabaceae > Vicia > Vicia faba. The sequence continues at coordinate 1,277,442,730 of OX451739.1, forward strand.
GTTGGGAAATTTTTGGGAATTTTGAAAAGTCAACTTTGCTTCAAATGCCTCAAAATTGCTAATGGGCCTCAATTTCTTGCATGAATCATCACCCAAAGGCCATGCACGACCCATTGACTTTAAAGGGAGTTATTTTCTTATTTTTAATTAATTAATTGAATTTTTAATCTTATTAATTCATTTAATTGAAATTAATTATGAGAAAAATACTAAATCATACTTTTCAAATCTTTTTGTGCATAGAATTCACTCAATATTTCGTGCACCACTCAATAAGGAAAGATTCAATATGATTGGCAATGATTGGCATAAGAAAGGCATGAAGAAGATTGAAAAAGATTGGATTGGAAATCAAATATTGAATCATTAATACAAGGGTTTTGGGCTTGGTTTTTTAACCTAAATTGCTCCAGATACATAAGCACAAGTTAACCTAATCCTGAGAAAAACGAAAAATTGCTCAAGAGGCTGCCTACCAATTTGCAAAAGTTGATAAAAAATTGAAATCTGAAAACATAGTTGCAGTGTGATTCAAAGCTCAAAAAGTATTCCAAACGCTTGCTGGGACCTTCTTGAACGTGTCTCAATACCTTTCCAGTCTCCACGCACAAGGAATTGGTAGAACCATGTTGCACTTTTCACAAAAAAATTGATAATCGTGTTTTACTTTTCATGCATTATACATGTATTTTGATTGCTGATTTATACTAACATGAGTGCTCTGAAGCTAATGGTACCATTCAATTGAAGAATGACTGCCTATATCGTGATCCACCATTAACGCATGTTAGGGTTTCAGAAACCTTGATTTAGGGTTTCTTTCATATGGTAAAATTGACCATTCAAACCTATACCATTGGATTCAGGACATCCAAACGAATCAATTGACTACCTCGCGCCCTTTTTATAATCCACCAGGCTCTAATCGCTATTTTTATGTATTACAGTTAGTGGGGGTTTAAAACCCCCGCTATTTGATTTTAGTTACAGGGAAAAGACGAAGAAGAAGGCAGCGGGTCTGATCACGGTTGGTCAGTTTGAATACTGGCGCGCTTTTTTTGGTTATTCCAGAATAATGCTTGTTTTCTCTTATATTATTTCTATTCCATTAAGCTAACAAAGAAACGCGTTTGGCTTGGTGGAAGATGACTTGTCATGCAGGTATTGGGACCTGGGTTCGATTCCCAGGTCCCCCACTTCTTCAATAATATTTTTATCAAAACGCTTCCATGCAGCATGCTCTCCCAGGGTTCATCATGTACTCTCACTTGCTTGCTTGCCACGCGCCTAGGAGATCAATCCAAAGGCCAGAATCTGGACTCCATCATGCGCGCTAGTCAACTGAGGCACACGTAACCACCAAAAGTCAAACAAGGCCTGGAATTGAGTGGGCCAAACTGCTTTCAACAAACCTCCAAATTGGGTCTGAATACCCCTCTTGTTTGTATTTTCTTTCTCTCATTTTTTCTCTTTTATTTATTTTAATTATTTTGATTGTTTCTTTTAATTCACAAAATAATTTTCATAAAACCAAAAAATAAGAAATCATGAAAATAAAAATATGTTTTATTTAATATTTAATTCATTGTATTTTTGTAAATAAATTCCAATAATCAATTTAGTTTAAAATTAGGTTTTAATTTTAATGTTTTTCTTAATAACTAAAATATGTAGAAATTAGTTTTTTTAGCATTTTTATTCTTTTTCTCAATAAATAAATTTTTCTTGTTATTATTATTATTAACTATTAATTATTTTGTAAATACTTGTAATTAAATAATTAGTGTAAATTAGGTCAAAACTTAAACATTTTTTAATAATTAAAAACAAACTTAGAACTAGGGTTTTATTTAATTTCAAATTTTAATTAATTCTCTTTATTTCCATAAATACAAAAAACATAAAAAATAACTTCTTTTTCTTTATTTAATAATTAATTAATTCTTTAATTTCATTTAATTTCTTTAAAGGGTCCAACGCCCTCGCACTTCCGATTCTAATCTCTCTTCGCGCGTTTATTTTTATTTTCCTTTTTTAATATTATGTAATTGCCAAAGCCTTGTAATAGATAATTAGGAACTTATTTACTTTCTGCATTTTATTTAAAATCGGGTCTTTGTTAATTTTGCGATGTATAGACCCGCGCCTTGTAATAGCGTAGGACCTTTATTTTCCGCATTTTAATTTCCGCACCTTTAAACTGTTAATCACATGAAAGAATGAATGGTCCAAATAAAATAAAAGCGTAGCTCACCCAATGCATGATCAAGATAAAACATGATTGAAAACAATACACAAATTCACACACCACTCTTAAGGTACGCCTCACTGTTGCCTTGCCCCTCGAAACGTGGTCGTCGAGTATAGGACGTCTTAATGAGTCCTTATGTTCCATTGATCTAGTCGCCTCGAAACGGTTGCCTCGAAACAAGTTGCCTCAAAACGGTTTCCTCGGAATAGTTGCCTCGGAATAAAAAGATCAATGGCATAAGGGTAGCTTCTAAGGTGTCCTACCGTTACTCTGGTGACCACACTGTCCCTAAACTCGAATTGACCCGAACACCTCCAACGGTGGTGCTACCTATCTCTCAATGGTGGGATGGCACTACCTTAAGGACTTCTACACAGCCTAATTCCTTAGGGTAGGTAGATGACTCGTAGATACTTGCTCTAATTCAAAACAAATCAAAAACTCTTTTCACACCGACACTTTTCAAAAAGCTTTCAAAACAACTTTTCAAACACTCTTGAGGACTGATACAAGAGTCGATCTGAAACTTTCAAAGAAACTTTTTCAAACCCACTCACAATTGAAAAGCAAACACATTTTGAAAACACAAATGAGCAAGTATCTAAGATCCCATGGATAACCATGGATAGAAAGGGTGCTAACACCTTCCCTTTCTATAAATCTACCTCCCAAACTGAGAGCTAATCTCATAAGGAATTTTGCTGTGCTTTTGTCCTTTCCATGTTGGAGAAAATAAAAGACGGTGGCGACTCTTGCTTCCGCGACATTTCGCGAACCAGCGTTAAACAGTCAGTTCCAGATCCACCGATCACAGAACTGGCGACTCTGCTGGGGATCTCTTATAAAGTGAGGTGTACCTTAGGATAGTTCATAACTGTGTTTTCAATTGCTTTGACTTGTCTACTTTATTATTGTGGGACTGTCTTGGGAGTTCTATAGATCCTAACCCGGATCTGGGGATACCTTCTTAGAAAGTAGCAACAAGGTTGTGAGGGAACTGTGCAGGGTATACCGACATGGTTGAAACAGTCTGCTACGTTGATGTGGCACTTTGGTGTGTACCGGTAACCCTTGAGTTCAGTCAAGGAGAGTACGAGGCCTCCGCGTGGTGTCATGAAGCATCAACTGACCTTAGGAACCTTAACTGAACCATCTTGGCCTCTTTAGGGTAGTGAGATAACTGACTTTGGTGCAGTCCGAGGTTGGTTGATAATCGATACTACACTCAATTGAGGGTTGTTTTCTTGGAATATTTCGGTCGCCAGTTCAGTGGCTAAATCGAAACGATGAACAATGAAAGCGATCCAGTGATATTGGGACCCTTAGAACCCGGTTACTTCTGATAGGACAGGTCTTAACCAACCCACTTCAAGAGGGTAATACCCAGACCCCATGCAGGCCTAAACTTTAAGGGTTGTGGTGTGACTTGTGTGCCTTACCATGTTTGCTTTTGTAAATATTTGTGGTGTGTTTAATCATAGCATCATGACATCATACAGCCTCATACGCATTGACTAACCATTTTAGGGGTCGAATCTTCATCTTTGTTCTTGTTTTGTAGGACATGGAAACTGTTCGCAGAAAGACAATTCAGATCAGCCTTGTAAGGGTCCCTCCTCAGCTTAAGGAACTTGTATCCAGGATTCCCGAGAGCTCGTCTTTCAGTGAAAGACATGGAAGACTCATCAGCTTGGTCAACACCAACATTGAGGAAGATATGATAAAGGTCCTGTTCCAGTTCTTTGACCCTCTGCATCACTGTTTTACTTTCTTGGATTATCAATTGGTGCCTACATTAGAAGAGTTCTCCCGGCTTCTGAAGATCCATATCCTTGATCAACTACCCTACAACAGTACGGAAAAGGAACCCAAACTTGAAGAGATTGCTAAGGCCTTACACCTACAACCATCTGACCTCAAGGGACATTGGGAAGTTAGAAGTGGTATCAAAGGGTTCTTAGCCAGGTTTCTGTTTGAGAAGGCGCAAGAATGTTGGAACTCCCTTGACCTACAAGCTTTTGAAGAAGTTGTGGCCCTCCTTGTCTATGGATTGGTGTTGTTCCCTAATCCAGATCAGCTTATAGATATCAGTGCTGTCCAGATCTTCATGTCCAGGAATCATATACCTACGTTGCTTGGGGACATCCTTCACTCATGTTACACTCGAACCATGAGAAAAAGGGGTGTTCTTATGTGCTGCACTCCTCTCCTGGGAAGGTGGTTTATTTCGCACCTTCCACAATCAGTCTTGAAGAATGAGCGGGGTTTGAGATGGTCACAACGATTGATGACTCTTACACATGCTGATATACATTGGTGCTCTCGGTCCCGAGAGGATGTCACTATCATTGATCGTTGCGGGGAGTACCCTAATGTTCCTTTACTTGGAATCAGAGGAGGTATCACTTACAACCCGTGTCTGGCTTGGAGACAGTTTGGTTATGCTCGGAGGGATGGCCCTCATGACATGTTAATTCCTGACATAGTTTTTGACTTCGACAACGATGCACAAGGACTTCGACAGAGATTTATCAGAGCTTGGAGGATGCCAAGTAGGATAGACAGCAAGACACTGGGGCACAGGAACTCTATCCCGTTGGAACCTTATCTCAAGTGGGTACGCGCCCGCTCCCAGAAGTTAGTGATGCCTTATCCTCATGTTCTCCCTATGATCAAAGAGCCAGTATTGGAAGGAGAGGTGTCCTACACCATTCAACATCCTGACATGCCCACGTCCTGGGAAGAGATGCAGAAGAGCTGGATCCAGCTTAAGGAAGAACAGAATTCTCTTGAGACCAGTCTACATGCTAGTGAAAAGAAGGTCTTGGAGCTCACCCGCCTACTGCACGAGGAGAGGAATCTCAACACTTACATAGCTCCAAAGAGGATGCGTAGTGTCTTTTGGGATTGATTTGTTTTGTAATGTTTGCCCATGAGGCTTTGATGTACTAAACAATTATTTTCTTAATGATAACGTGTGTTCCTTTTTGTCTACAACAAATTTGAACTTTTGAACCCTTGAATGCATTGCATAAACACATATCATGCATCATGTGAATAGCGGGTACTCTTCTTTTCAGGTTGCTTACTATTCTTCGCTGTTTATTTCAGCATCATGAACCCTGGATCATCTACCGAGCAGTCTATCAAGGCCCTTCAGGCGCATAACGCACAATTTCAAGAGCTGATCATGGGCTTGGCTCAAGGTCAAGAGGAGCTGAAGGCTCTGCCGGTTAAGAAGAAGAAGAAGAAGAGAACTGTTCTATTCAACACTGGCCGGAGGTTTGGTAATACACTGCAGAATGAGGAAGCTGGTTCTTCTGTAGGCAAAGACAGTCCCCAGGGGGGAAAAGGTCCTAGTCCGGTAGTCTCTGACAACGAGACTGATTTTTATGAGGAGCAGTATCCTCCCGCTGAAGACCGGTACAAGCAGTTGGAAGACCGGCTGAATGCCATGGAAATTCAACAAGTGCCTGGGTTGGACTTTGGAGACTTGGGTTTATCTTCTGGTGTGATCATCCCGCACAAGTTCAAAGCACCATCTTTCGCCAAGTATGACGGGGCGTCCTGCCCTAAGTTACATCTCAGATCTTATGTGCGGAAGATTCAGCCGTATACAGTGGACAAGAACTTGTGGATCCACTTCTTCCAGGAGAGTCTTTCAGGGACTCATCTCGAATGGTTCTATCAGCTGGATGGAACCAAGGTTCGTAACTGGGAGGAGTTGGCTACTGCTTTTTACAAGCATTATCAATATAATGCCGACCTTGCTCCTACACGTACCCAACTCCAGGGTATGTCGCTAGGATCAGGCGAAGGTTTTAAAGAGTATGCGCAGAAGTGGAGGGACCTGGCTGGCAGGGTGCAGCCACCAATTACTGACCGTGAGTTGGTAGATATGTTCTTGGGGACCCTATCCGGGCCATTCTTTAATCACCTTATTGGAATTCATATGCAGGGTTCATAGACCTTATTCTTACTGGGGAAAGGATAGAGGCTGGCATGAAGTCGGGTAAGATTCAGAAAGGTGCATCCTCAGGTGCTGAGAAGAAACCTTTTAAGAAGGAGGCCAATGCTGTGTATGGGCCTAGAAGGCAAGATAAATCAGAGCGCCGCCAAACTATCAATGCGGTGGTAATTGCTAAGCCTGCTACCGCTCCTCGGCAAGCTAACCAACCAAGGGCTGAGAGACCCAGAAGAGAATATACTCGGCTGAGTATGACCTTGTCACAAATCTTTCCGCAGCTGCTATCAACCAACTTGGTGACTGTCAGAGAGGCTCTGAAGGTTGTGAATACTGCATCTCCTAAGTATAATCCAAATGCTCGCTGTGCTTATCACTCCGATAGCCCGGGGCATTCTACTGATGACTGATGGGCCCTAAGAAATAAGGTGCAGGACCTTATTGATGCAAAGGAGATACAGTTTGAGGAGCCTGAGAGGCCAAATGTTGTGACTGCTCCTATGCCCCAACATGGAGTGAATGTTGTTGATGAAGACTTGTATGCCGTTTCTGTGAAGGATGTATCTACTCCTCTGTTGACTGTTAAGAGGAACCTGTTGCTAGCCGGTTTATTTCCGGGTTGTAGCGAGGGTTGCCTTTTGTGTGCTGTTTCCCTTACTGGTTGTCAGTTGCTGAAGTTAGTCATCCAAAGCCTGATGGACATCAAAGAGATTCTGTTCAAGAAGACCGCTGTTCCTTGTGTTCCCGTTGAAGAAGTATCTGTCGTTACAATTTTCAATAATCCAATCAAGGCCCCCCCGAGGAAGCCAGTTAAAATCATGACTGTTGCACCCATTGTTATTACTGTTCTGGGGCCCCTCCCCTATGAATCTGATAAGGCTGTCCCATGGCACTATGGGGCAGATGTATATGTACTTGGAGTAAAGCAGAAGTTCAACACCAGTACCAGCATCAGCAATATTATCGGTCCAGCCAAAGTAACCCGCAGTGGCAGGATCTTCTCGCCTGACATTGCGCCACCAGTTATTCGAAGACCTCTCATAATTACACCTGCAAGTGCGCCCGTTTCCACTACTGATCCAGTTGCTTCCCCTGCAGCCGAGTCATCTAATGCTCGGGGCAAAGGGATTGATGATGAGCCTGCCCGGATGGAGGCACCAAAGTCTGTGAATGCTGAAGCCTCCCAACAAGAGATGGAGGAAATTCTTAAGATAATCAAGAAGAGTGACTTCAACGTCGTTGAACAGCTGGGGCACACCCCCTCCAAGATCTCCATGCTATCATTGCTGCTATGCTCAGAGGCCCACGCCAAGGCCTTGATTTCATTTCTGAAGACGGCCCATGTGCCACAAGAGACATCTGCAGACCAGTTTACTGATTGCGTAGCCAATTTGACAGCCGACAATGGTTTGGGTTTCTCGGATGCTGACCTTACCGCCAAGGGAAAGAACCACAATGATGCCCTGCATGTCTCTATAGAATGCAGGGGCACTACTCTTGCTCACGTGTTGGTGGACACCGGTTCTTCCCTGAATGTATTGCCCAAGAAGGCCTTGGATAGGTTGGATTGTGAGGGCATGGATTTGAAACCTAGTAACATCATTGTCCGAGCCTTTGACGGATCTAAGAGGATGGTTCATGGTGAGGTAGACATTCCTATTCGTGTGGGTTCTCAAGTATTCGACTCAACTTTCTATGTGATGGATATTCGTCCATCTTATTCCTGTTTACTGGGTCGACCTTGGATTCACAAAGCTGGGGCCGTGACCTCCACTCTGCACCAGAAGCTCAAGTACCCTGCCAGAGGGAAGATTGTTACTGTGCAGGGGGAGGAGGAATACATGGTTAGTCATCTGAATTCCTTCCTGTATATCGAGATGGACGGGGAGTTTATTGAAACCCCCTTTCAGCATTTTGAAGAGGTACCTCCAACATTGGCGGCAGCAGAAACAGTGGTCGAAGAGAGTTCTCCTTTGAAGATGGCCTCCTTGAAGGATGCCCGGGCTGTAATCGAGAAAGGTGAATGTGCTAACTGGGGCAGGCTCCCTGATTTCACTCATAAAACTGACAAGTTTGGACTGGGTTTTACTGCAGAGGCTCAGAGGGCTGTGCGCAAAGCTAGGATCGGAAGACCTCCTGTGCTCATCACTAATCCAGGAGTGAATGCTATTGGGGATGAAGACGAAGTGGAAGAATCAGAGTTCGATAGCTGGATCTACCCGACGAATGACGGTGGATTGAACAATTGGACCGCAAAAGATCATACACCTGTTACTTTTGTTACGCAGTAATGAATTCCTTTGTTTTTGTTATTTGTAATAAACAATAAATTGAAAGTTTATAGCCCGGTGTCTTACCCGGGGCACCGCGGCTTCATTTGTGAGGGCTTATTAATTGTCATTTACATATATCATGAATAAAGACCTTGGACGTTTTTCACATTTCAAATCTTGCGCTCCCTTTCTTTCTTTATATATATTTCAAAACAGCTGTATTTACACACACTCACCCATACAGGTTTCAATCCACTCTGGATCTCACTGGTAACGACTCTGCTACTGCCAGTTATGACTTCGAAAATCCGATCAACTTAGCCGAAGACGAAGGTGAAGATGATTGCGAAGTGCCTGGCGAGCTTGCAAGACTGTTACTCCAGGAAGAGAGGGCAATTCAACCACATGAAGAGCAAGTGGAAACGATAAATCTGGGTACTGAGGAAGATAGAAAGGAAGTTAAGATTGGTGCTAATCTGGAGCTCAGCGTAAAACAACGGTTGACTCAGATGCTACATGATTATGTGGAGATCTTTGCCTGGTCCTACGAAGACATGCCTGGGTTGGATACCGACATTGTGGTCCATCACTTGCCTACCAAGGAATACTGCCCTCCGGTTAAGCAAAAGGTCCGCCGTATGCGTCCAGAGATGTCTGAAAAGATCAAAGCTGAGGTTATGAAGCAATTCGATGTCGGGTTTCTTGCAGTGACTTCTTACCCTCAGTGGGTTGCCAACGTAGTGTCGGTGCCGAAGAAGGATGGTAAGGTCAGAATGTGTGTTGATTACAGGGATCTGAACAGGGCCAGCCCCAAGGATGACTTCCCCCTACCTCACATTGATGTCCTGGTAGACAATACTGCTCAGCACAAGGTGTTCTCCTTCATGGATGGTTTTTCAGGTTATAATCAGATCAAGATGGCTCCGGAAGACATGGAGAAGACTACCTTTGTTACTCAGTGGGGCACCTTCTGCTACAAGGTCATGCCATTCGGGTTGAAAAATGTTGGGGCAACCTACCAACGTGCCATGGTTGCTTTATTTCATGACATGATCCATCATGAGATTGAAGTGTATGTTGACGATATGATTGCAAGGTCCCAAACTGAGGAGGAACACCTTGATCATCTACAGAAATTGATTGACCGTCTGAAACTGTACAAGCTGAGGTTGAACCCAAACAAGTGCACCTTCGGGGTAAGGTCTGGAAAGTTGCTGGGCTTCGTTGTAAGTGACAAGGGTATTCAAGTGGACCCTGCCAAGGTTAAAGCTATTCAAGAGATTCCAGTTCCCAGGACAGAGAAAGAGGTCAGAGGCTTTCTGGGACGTCTGAATTACATTGCCCGGTTCATCTCGCATCTAACTGCTACCTGTGAGCCAATCTTCAAGCTGCTGAAGAAAGATCAGGTGGTACGTTGGAATGATGAATGTCAGGCCGCTTTCGACAGAATCAAAGAGTATCTCCAAGAACCACCCATCCTTATGCCACCGGTTGAAGGGAGACCTCTGATATTATACCTGACAGTACTTGACAACTCAATGGGGTGTGTGCTGGGGCAGCATGACGAGTCTGGCCGAAAAGAGCACGCCATTTATTACCTTAGCAAAAAGTTTACCGACTGTGAGACCCGATACTCATTGCTCGAGAAAACTTGTTGCGCTTTGGTATGGGCTACTCGTCGGCTGAGACAGTATATGCTGACTCATACTACCTTGTTGATCTCAAAGATGGATCTAATAAAGTACATATTTGAAAAGCCTGCTCTGTCTGGAAGGATAGCAAGATGGCAAATGATCTTGACAGAATACGACATACAATACACGACTCAGAAAGCTATCAAAGGAAGTGTATTGGCAGACCACTTGGCACATCAGGCAGTAGACGACTATCAGTCAATGAACTTTGAGTTTCCGGACGAGAGCATCATGATTGTGACTGATTGTGAAGTACCTGGACCGGATGAAGGACCTGAGGAAGGATCCCGATGGTCTATGCACTTTGACGGAGCCTCCAACGCTTTGGGTAACGGCATCGACGCTGTGATCATATCTCCTCAAGGCACTCATACTCCACTCACTGCCCGGCTATGTTTCAACTGCACCAACAACATGGCGGAGTATGAGGCGCGCATCATGGGACTCCAAGCTGCAATTGACTTAAGGATCAAGTTTCTGAGTGTCTTAGGAGATTCCGCTCTCGTGATCAATCAAATCAAAGGCGAGTGGGATACGAAACATCCGAATCTTATTCCTTACAGAGAATGTGTGTTGACATTGATCCCCCATTTCACAGAGATAACTTTTGAACACTTCCCAAGAGAGGAGAATCAGTTGGCGGACGCATTAGCTACGATGTCTTCCATGTTCAAAGTCAAATGGGATAATGAGGCTCCCCGGGTCATTATCTGGAAACTGGACGAACCGGCATACTGTTGTGATCTTGAGACTGAGGTAGTAACTGAGAAACCTTGGTACCATGAGGTAAAGAGATACTTGGAAGCTCAGGAATACCCTGAAGGTGCGTCTGTCAATGATAAGAAGTTTCTGAGAAGGTTCGCAGCGAAGTTCTTCCTCAGCAATAGCATTCTGTACAAACGAAACCATGATTCGACCTTACTGCGTTGTGTGGATAAGACTGAAGCAGAAAAGATCATGGCGTAGTTGCATGAAGGTACCTTTGGAACGCATTCCAGTGGACATACTATGGCAAAGAAGATCCTTCGGGCAGGATATTTCTGGTCCACAATGGAAGCCGACTGTTACCAACATTCTCGGACATGTCATAAATGCCAGATTTATGCAGATAAGGTGCACGTTCCTCCAGTTCCTCTGAATGTCTTGACAGCACCTTGGCCCTTTGCAATGTGGGGCATAGATATGATCGGTGAGATTAAACCTACGGCATCCAACGGGCATCGCTTCATCCTGGTGGCGATCGATTACTTTACGAAGTGGGTGGAAGCAGCGTCCTACGCTACGGTAACCAAGAACGTCGTGGCACAGTTCATTCGGCACAACTTGATCTGTCGATACGGCGTCCCATAAAGAATCATTACAGACAACGGTACCAATCTTAATAACAAGATGATCATTGATCTCTGCGAGCAATTCAAGATACAACACCACAAATCTTCTCCTTACCGGCCGAAGATGAATGGGGCTATCGAAGCATCGAATAAGAATATCAAGAAAATTGTGCAGAAGATGACAGTGACCTATAAAGACTGGCATGAGATGTTACCGTTCGCTCTTCATGGGTACCGTACCTCAACAAGGACGTCAACCGGGGAAACTCCTTTTTCCTTGGTCTACGGCATGGAGGCAGTCTTGCCGATCGAAGTGCAGATACCCTCTCTCCGGATAATGAAGGATGCAGACCTGAGCGAAGATGATTGGATTCAGACACGACTTGATCAATTAAACCTAATTGACGAAAAGACACTCACTGCTATTTGTCATGGTCAGACGTACCAAAAACGGATAATCAGGGCATTTAACAAGAAAGTCAGACCATAAGAGTATCAAGTTGGGGATCTGGTAATCAAACGTATCATCCTTCCTCAGAGTGATCCCAGGGGCAAATGGACCCCTACCTACGAAGGGCCATTTGTAGTTAAACATGTGTTCTCAGGAGGAGCCATGATTCTAACTACCATGGATGGTGACGACCTTCCTCACCCCGCCAATGCAGACATAGTAAAAAGATACTACGCATGATAAAAGACCCGCTAGGTTGACATACCTAGGCAAAAATTAGGGCTTCCTGGCGAACCAAAAGGGTTCAGGAAAAATGAGGGATGGAATGAAAAAATCTGTACACCCGGCAAGTCGAAAACCTGAAAAGGCGGCTTGGGCAAAAATGGGTATCCCGGTGGACTGAAAACCCGAAAGGGCGGTCCAGGAAAAAGTTAGGGATAAAGCGTAATACTATGTCTCATCGGATCACCTTGCATCCGGAATCCGGTATCAACATCAAGTTCAAACGGCATCGATCGATCAGCTTCATCGTCAACTGAGCAGCAAAGTGATGAGACGCTCAAAGATATAAAGGCGATAACAGAGTTGAAACCCAGTGGGATTATTCTTTTCACATAGCTGTTTTGTTTTCCCTTTGTACAAATTTGTATAAACTCTTTTGTTCGGCGGCATTCTCTTACTAGGACGTCAGCCTCTTGTATATAAACGCCTATTTACAGGCAAATTCAAAAATCAATACAAATACACTTTTCAGACAAATTACCCGTTGTTTTTCCTTTTTTCTGTTTTGTTTTGCGAAGAACGTCCAAGGTTCAATTTGTGATATATGCATTTGACAATAATTGCTAACTCATAAATATTTGCATACGAAATAAAGGATCAATTACAGGTAACATTAGAAACAGGGGCAATAATGAGTTGTCTAAAACGATCTAATTGCTCTGTCCATCAAGGTACCAAGGTAGGTTCAGCTGAAGAACATAACCAAGATATCTTAAATCCCCAGAGAGTGAGCCAGCAAGTCAATACACTCTCCCCAAGCAAAGTTATACTGTCAGCCTTAAGGAAGTTGGGTACCCTCCAACAGATCTCAACATTCCCCAGCGCAATATACGAATATTCTTAACAAGCATCCCCGACAGTCTTGATCTAAGATTGTTCCCCGGCGGTATACAGACATTCAGTGGAGCCACTTCCCCATTACATCTCAAAAATTTCCCCAGGAGAGTCCAGTCCAAAAGTTTCCCCAGGAAAGTGGAATCCACCTCCCCAGCAGGAAGCTTATCCCCAGTAGATTCTAGAAGCTTCTCCCCCACAAAGCACGAACGCGTTCCCCGGCTTTATTCAGAAGGTTATTTCCCCACCAGGATATAACTGGGTTATCCTCAACCAAAAGCCACAGAAAGATCGTCCTCGGCAAAGTCTTCCTATCCCCAGCGAAGTCTATTAAAACTTCCAACATGACAAAGGTATCTCCAGCGGAGTTATCATCAACATCCCAGCAAAGCACCTCTCTTCCCACAGAGTATTGTCCCCCAGCAAGGTCGCTAGAGTAATCATTCCCCACAGAGTAAACTCCAAGTTTATTCCCCAACGGAGTTATCTTCTCTTACCGGTATTCTTGCAACCATCATCCCCAGCGGAAACAACGAAGCTCTATTCTTCAACATTAGCCCAGGATTTAACTTCCCGGCATCCGTCAAGGATTTATTTTCCTAAGACGAAAACATACATTCATAAACAACACATTTTCATACATACATAGCATGCATATACGCATCATGAACATACAATCTCATTCATTCTGAGGACATCCCGCATGTCATACATCATGACATTACGCACAACTAACGTTTTGTCTTTTCAGGACAAAGGTTAATACCAAGATGATTACCATCAACGGTCGCAACTAAGATCCGATTCCTGTATCTTGCCAGGGTGTATCTGTTGACGATTGATTCTAGACCCGATTCCTGAATCTTGCCAGGGTGTGTCTGAAGAGTTTGAGGATCCGATTCCTGTATCTTGCCAGGGTGTATCTGTTGACGACTAACATTACCAGTCCCGATTCCTGTATCTTTCCAGGGTGTGTCTGAAGAGTTCGAGGATCCGATTCCTGTATCTTGCCAGGGTGTATCTGTTGACGACTAACATTACCAGTCCCGATTCCTGTATCTTGTCAGGGTGTGTCTGAAGAGTTCGAGGATCCGATTCCTATATCTTGCCAGGGTGTATCTGTTGACGACTAACATTACCAGTCCAGATTCCTGTATCTTGCCAGGGTGTGTCTGAAGAGTTCGAAGATCCGATTCCTGTATCTTGCCAGGGTGTATCTGTTGACGACTAACATTACCAGTCCTGATTACTGTATCTTGCCAGGGTGTGTCTGAAGAGTTCGAGGATCCGATTCCTGTATCTTGCCAGGGTGTATCTGTTGATGACTAACATTACCAGTCCTGATTACTGTATCTTGCCAGGGTGTGTCTGAAGAGTTCGAGGATCCGATTCCTGTATCTTGCCAGGGTGTATCTGTTGACGACTAACATTACCAGTCCCGATTCCTGAATCTTGCCAGGGTGTGTCTGAAGAGTTTGAGGATCCGATTCCTGTATCTTTCCAGGGTGTATCTGTTGACGACTAACATTACCAGTCCCGATTCCTGTATCTTGCCAGGGTGTGTCTGAAGAGTTCGAGGATCCGATTCCTGTATCTTGCCAGGGTGTATCTGTTGACGACTAACATTACCAGTCCCGATTCCTGAATCTTGCCAGGGTGTGTCTGAAGAGTTTGAGGATCTGATTCCTGTATCTTGCCAGGGTGTATCTGTTGACGACTAACATTACCAGTCCCGATTCCTGTATCTTTCCAGGGTGTGTCTGAAGAGTTCGAGGATCCGATTCCTGTATCTTGCCAGGGTGTATCTGTTAACGACTAACATTACCAGTCCCGATTCCTGTATCTTGCCAGGGTGTGTCTGAAGAGTTCGAGAATCCGATTCCTGTATCTTGCCAGGGTGTATCTGTTGACGACTAACATTACCAGTCCCGATTCCTGTATCTTGTCAGGGTGTGTCTGAAGAGTTCGAGGATCCGATTCCTGTATCTTGCCAGGGTGTATCTGTTGACGACTAACATTACCAGTTCTGATTCCTGTATCTTGCCAGGGTGTGTCTGAAGAGTTCGAAGATCCGATTCCTGTATCTTGCCAGGGTGTATCTGTTGACGACTAACATTACCAGTCCCGATTACTGTATCTTGCCAGGGTGTGTCTGAAGAGTTCGAGGATCCGATTCCTGTATCTTGCCAGGGTGTATCTGTTGACGACTAACATTACCAGTCCCGATTCCTGAATCTTGCCAGGGTGTGTCTGAAGAGTTTGAGGATCCGATTCCTGTATCTTTCCAGGGTGTATCTGTTGACGACTAACATTACCAGTCCCGATTCCTGTATCTTGCCAGGGTGTGTCTGAAGAGTTCGAGGATCCGATTCCTGTATCTTGCCAGGGTGTATCTGTTGACGACTAACATTACCAGTCCTGATTCCTGAATCTTGCCAGGGTGTGTCTGAAGAGTTTGAGGATCTGATTCCTGTATCTTGCCAGGGTGTATCTGTTGACGACTAACATTACCAGTCCCGATTCCTGTATCTTTCCAGGGTGTGTCTGAAGATTTCGAGGATCCGATTCCTGTATCTTGCCAGGGTGTATCTGTTGACGACTGTATTCTCCGGACTCGATTCCTGTATCTTGCCAGGGTGCGTCTGAAGAGTTCGAAGATCCGATTCCTGTATCTTTCCAGGGTGTGTCTGTTGACGACTGTATTCTCCGGGCTCGATTCCTGTATCCCGCCAGGGCACGTCTGAAGAGTTTAAAGATCCGATTCCTGTATCCAGCCAGGGCGCATCTACACAAAGAGTTTGAAGACTAACTCCTGCAACAAGCCAGGTAATCTTTTTTCTTTCTCAGGTACGCAAGTTCTCGCTAAGGAATCTCTTATGCGATCGACGACCTCCCGATGGCATCTATAAGCCCATCTCTCCACATACCAACAATCTCCAAATGGCATCTATAAGCC